>CM034703.1:15767725-15801844 GCA_020142125.1 Phrynosoma platyrhinos | reverse complement strand
CCATTGAGTTACAGATTTGTAGTAACTTCGCATGCTAGTGGAAAGTTTAACATGACCCATTTCCCTAATGATTATCAGTTCTTTATATGTTAATGAAAGTTTCCTTAATCTAGTTAATCTTTGGAGATGGTGTCTAAACATTTAATCTAATTACTGATTTATGTAAAACACTCTTGCAGTGCCTTGAGATTTGGGCTCCATGTTTGCAGAAGTCAGCTTTGTATAGCTACATTTAGCTAGACTGTCTTTTTAATTGTTGCAGAATCTAACCATCGGATTATCTACTTTGTGTTGGAAAATTTCACCTTATTGTGGTCTGAACCTTTAGAGATGGTATGTCAGAAAATAAAACTTAGGCTTCTCAGAAATCCACTTTTATTTCCACTCCACTGAATCAAGAGAGGAATTGGAACATGATCCTTCATGCAAACACACAGTAATTTTAAAGAGTGCTGAAAGTGAGATATACAAATATTTGTTGTTTGAGGCTAATATATTCATTTCTTTCTTTCTGAAATAATCTTTGATCATGGAGATTTTTTCAAAGCATTAGCTCTAGAGTGTGTATAGAGAGGTCCACAGGCCACATCCAACTCCTGAGAACAATTTATAGCTGATAATTGCCCTCAATCATGCAAAAAAAAAAAAGCCACACAAATGTATGAAAACATATAAACATACAAGCACCCCAGAAACCTGTACCACCCCGAAATACCTCAGTTTTCCTCTGCAGTGCCTCTTGAAATGGCCACAGGAAGTGTTGTTATATCACTTCCTGTCATGATTTTAAGAGGGATTGTAGAGGAAAATTGAGATATTTGTGCTTACTGGGAAGGCAGTCTGCAGGGAGATATGAGGAGGGAATTGGATCTTCAATATTTCTTTAGACAAAATTCTATTTCCTGTGCAGATAATTCTGTAGCTGAGAACCTATTCTGTTTAAAATTCTACACATGGGTATATATATTTCTTGGCACAGAAATAGCTGTTTTCATTCCCATGGATGAATTTTGTACAGAATAAATACTCAAATGTGAATATTTCTGTTTGTCTAGGATTCTCTTCCCTAGGGTTTTCTGACCCCCAAGATACACATTTTGGACCATTTTTTGAATATTTTAAAATATTCTGTCCATCTCTACCTACAACTTGTTTCTTTCTTCCTGGAAACTCTCTCTGAACCAGACATCAAAGGCTTGTGGACCAATACTGGTCCACAGACAACCACTTTGAGTAGCAATCCACTGTAAGGTGCCACAAGGGCTTGAAGTAGCAAGTCCTGGACCTTCCATTATTCATCACCTTTAACTTTTGATGTGGCTATATAAGAAGGAAATCTTCCTCAACCAGAGACAGAGAGACAGAAACAGAAAGAACTTAGGCCCCATGTTGATTTCTGCCCAATGCCCTTGCTCCTTCTTTGACAAGTTTCTCTATCTCATTAATGACAAATCAAGAGAGAGGTTTGGTGCATTTGCTGTCCTTGTGCAGTTTTATTCATTATCTACTTAAATAAGGAGAATGGAGGATTTACTTCTAAGTAAAATATGCTAGGGGAAAGGCAAAATTAATTGAAGTCAGCAGTACTCACCAATGTGCTATGGTTTCTCCCTTAATGCCTGTCTTGCAAGAATATTCTATTAAGCCACACAGAAGCCTGAACTATTACTATCTCTCCATTATTTTCTTTCCCTCTTTCCCAAAAGAATAGTGTGCCCCTTATTAATATTATGACCAGTTTGTGTTGCAGAGCGTATTCCATTTCATATTACAGCTTGGGTGATAACTTTGCATATGCTGCTAGAATTGGCAGGCGCAGTTGAAGCTGGCTAGGGATATATAAGGAATCCATGCCATATTGACTTCTTTCCCCATGCAGTCTGCACTAGATCAGAGTGGCCAGTACAGACCCCTCCTCAAAGACTCTTAGGGAGTGGTCTGAGATACAGTAAATGAATACCCATAAACAAACAAAGAAACAAAGAAACAAACAAACCTGTTTCTCAAAACCAGAAGTTAACTTCCAGCCATTTCTAGGTTCCTCCCTGCACTTTTGGCAGTCCATGTGACCACTGGAATGTCTCAGAACAGAACAGAAAACTGGCCTTCTAGGTCTAGAAGGTCTTCTTGAGCTGGGGAAGAAGCTAACTCTCTCACATTCTGGCAAGTGGAAGTGAGGAAGTCAGAACCTACTGCTGTAACTCTTCTATCTTTCCTTGATCCAAAGGTCTCACAATATACTTTGGGGTAGGTGGAGACTGGAGCCAGCATAGTGTAGTTGTTTGAGTGTTGGACTGTCACTCTAGAGGACAGGTTTTGATTCCCAGCTGAGCCATGAAACCCACTGGGTGACCATGAACAAGTCACATACTCTCAGCCTCATGGGAAGGCAATGGCAAACCCCCTCTTAACAGATTTTGCTAAGAAAATGCAATAATAAGTTCATAAATGACTTGAAGGCACACAACAACAAGGTGGAGACTGAAGGTGCATCTGCACTGTAGAAATAATGCAGTTTGGCCCCACATTAAGTGCTATAGCCCTGCCCTATAAAATCCTGAGAATTATAGTTTTGCAAGGTCTTTAACCTTCTATGCTAAAGAGTGCTAGTACATCACAAAACTACACATCCCAGGATTACGTAGGATGAAGCCATGGCAGTTAAAGTAGTGTCTAATGGAATTATTTATACCATGCCAATGCATTGTAGTGTTAGGATGTCTCTTCCATGTTTCTTCTTATCAGGATTCAATCAGTCACTCCCCTAAAAAACATTTTCTCCCAAATGGCAACTGGTGGACTCCATGTTGAGCAGATCTAGGTTTTACTCTGAACTTGCCAGAAGGTATAAAAAGTGTAGAACCTATTTTGGAGGAAAGGAATCAGCACCTTGGATAGGTCCTTTAAATTCAAAAACAGATTTACTGTTCCATGGACAGGAAAACCAGCAGTTGCAGGAAATTCAAGGAATTTGGGACTATAGTCCCAGTTTTAGCCCTCAGGGAAGGAAATGTCTGCTAAAGAGTGGGAACACCCTCTACTTCTTTCACCTACTCTAAAGTAAGTCATGGGCACTAATGTAATGGTGAATTTTCAAGGTCAGAGATGTTCATCAGCATCAGAACATGAAAGTAATGGGTTACGAGCAACATAGGTGCTTGTAGCCAGTTGCCTTGATGTGGATTATGAAATTATATTAATGTCATAATTTAAATAATTTAACAAGAATGAGTGAAGTAACAATTTATAGTTACTTGCAAAAATTATCTCTAAAGGGCCTTTTAAAGGTATTTTTGATGGAGATTTTTCAAACTTTAGCCCTCTTATCAAATGTAGGGATTTCCCTCCTTACAAACTGAGAAAAAGTAACAGAAATGTAACACCACAACAAGCACTCTAACCACTTACTCTTTTAATCACTGCAATCAGCCAGTGTTATGTTTTAAAGATAAGAAAATGAATTACTTTCTCTTTTTTTGAAAAAAAGTAACATTAAAAAAATTCTGATTAAGACAGTCCCCCAGTACAGTTCAAAAATAGAGAAATCCATATATTCTTATTATATATGGTTTTTGAAGATTTGGTTATTGAATTGAATCCTACTGTGGCTTTATACTTGTGTAAATGATACTTATACAAGACTTTCCCAGAAGTCACACAAGATTGGTATCATATCAGGGCTTGCAGAAGCTCTATTACACCAAAGGAAACCATTGTGCAAATTGTTCTAATGTGTAGGAGGTTCCACAAGTGTGGTCGTCAGCTGTAGATACAGAGTTGAACCAACTGCTGTACAACAGGACAGACCATGGCCACACTGTCTTACACTGATGTAGTTTTACACTACACACTGGTGAATAGGCTCTGGCCCATAGTACCTTAACTGGCCATTGGTAATCAAGCCATTCCAGATCAATTTATACTTTGTAATAGAGCAGGGTTATTATTGCTGGGGAACTCCCTCTTCCCTCAGCTTCTCTAAGGATTTCAGCTAAACTCAAAGAAAACAGAGAAGCCTGAAAGAGAAGACAGATTATATGGCAGGGGGTTGGACTGGATGGCCCTTGTGGTCTCTTCCAACTCTATAATTCTATGATTCTATGATCTTTGTCCCTGCTGATCAAAATATTCCACTGTTTATACTTTGTGAATCTTGGTACCATTGGTTATGGGGGTCACTGGGACTAAAGGGAGAAACCAGTAGCTTTTTGGAATATTTCCTCAAAATATTCACGCTCTTTTCAAAGTGATCATGCCCAGTGAATAGAGTTGTGTATATGTTACATAACTGTTTGACAGTTAGAGCTAAAATCTACAGGAACACATAGCGCCCTTTCACACTATACAATTATAGTGCTATATTATTCCACTTTATCTAACATAATCCCTTCCTATGGACTCCTGGGATTGACAGTTTAGGAAGGGTACCTAGAATCCTCAGCCAGAGAGCTACAAACCCTAGGATGGAACCATGGTAATTAAAGTGGAGTCAAAGTACTATAATTGTATAGTGAGAATACAATTGTGTGAATATAATTCACACTAATTACCAAGGAAAACCCATAATGTGTAACTCCAAAAAACAAATGTTTACATATAAATTTGTGCTGGTAAATTTGGGTTGGACACAGCAACCTGTCATTCTTCTGAAGGTGAGCAGATAATTTTCCAAGATATTATACCTGTAAGGGGCAGCAACAGGTGGTGGGAACAACTTCCTTTTCATGTTAAACTCTGCCAGCAATCCAGCATGCTGATCTGTCACTGTTAACACAGGATTTAGAAGGTATGAATCTCTTTATCATCCTGTCACTTTTCTTGTCAGAGTGCCAGTGGCCAGCAGCCAGTTTAAAAAGGAAAAGGATGCTGGCCAGTTGGTAACACATCCACTTGCCACAGATTAAGTAAGTAAAGAACAAAAGAGGAAGCATTTTGACTGATGAAGGATTCAAAAGAAGTCAATATCAATGTCTTTTTAAATATTAAAGAACAATCAAAACTGGGCTTTTATCCTTCATGTATTATGAATTGGGAGTTGAATAGACATGGAATAATTCTGCTGGCATGGAAAATTTGTATCAAATTCCTTTAGCATGAGCCAAATAGAGGTCCCTCCCCATAAACCTTTCTCAGAAAAATTATTTCAGTGGATTGCTTTGTGTGGTGGGTAATACAGTGGTGTCAGTGGGGTGTAGAAGTATGAGTGTTACAGACTCTGGGAGACCATGGTTCAAATCTCTGCTTCCTCATTGAAATGCAAGTCACATTCTCTCAGCCTTAGAGGAAGGCAATGGCAAATCCTCTTTGAACAAGTCTTGCCAAGAAAATCCCTTGGTAGGTTTGTCTTAGGGTTGCCATAAGTCAGAAATGACCTGAAGGCACAGAAAAACAGCAGTGTATTGCTGCTATATATTCTTTAAGTAAACAGGGCTGTGTGCAAAGTCTATTGTACAATAATAGTAAATTTATATTACTCTTAATTCCCATTCCTCATTTCACTGTTTTTCATATTCTGCACTTCTTAGATCATCAATATTATTCATTTCTTAATTTTGGTTGAGTCTATATTGAGCCGTAAAACCCAAGCTCACTGGGTTCCCCAATTTCCAACATTGTGCTTCTTCCATCTTGCTCTTGTTTCTTCATGAAAAGTTATGCATCTTTTTGCATGCAGTTTTCAAATCTCTGCTTGCCTTCATGCATGTACTGTGTTATTATATAGAATGTAATGTGGTTTATATTTTGATATTGTAATATTAGAGATTAAGTATGTTTAGGAGTATTTCTAAAGACTGAGTGGCAAGGGTCGACTGTAGAGTGGCCTGTATTTCCATTTGGATGGTGATTTGTTTAAAGAGTGAGAGAAGGAGGTACTTTGGTGAAAGGAAATATAGGAGAGTCAGAAAGGATCAGCCATTGGATGAAGAAAAAACACTGTAGTCAACAGCTATAGTCAAAAGCAACTCTGAAAAGAAATGAGTTATTTCTGTGCAATTTTTTTATATAAAAAGAATAATGCTGAAGTTAATATATTCTTAGTTTTGGAAGATCTGGAGCCAGGACTAGCAATTGCATATATGTACAAAAATAGTTTCTCAAAATATTTGGGTAGTATTACATTATATACTCATTCCAAATAGCAGGGGGCTATTTAAATTTCCAGCTTCTAAAATTTACCATCTAGGTTTACTTTGGTCTTGCATTAAACTGCTTTTCTCTGTGTGCTTCATGTCATTTCTGACCCTATCACGGGGTTTTCTTGGAAAGATTTCTTCAGAGGAGGTTTGCCATTGTCTTCTTCTGAAGCTGAGAAAATACAACTTGCCCAAGGTCACCCAGTGGGCTTCTAGGGCTGAGTGGAGATTTGAACCCTAGTCTCTGAGAGTCATAGTACAACACTCAGATCTACACTACACACGGTCAACTATACCTAACTACTTTTCAGCCCTTGGAACTATAATTATCTTTGAAAAGCAGTGTTCTTCACACTCCTTGGAGATATATATAAAGATTTGCAGC
This sequence comes from Phrynosoma platyrhinos, assembly GCA_020142125.1. Taxonomy (NCBI): domain Eukaryota; kingdom Metazoa; phylum Chordata; class Lepidosauria; order Squamata; family Phrynosomatidae; genus Phrynosoma; species Phrynosoma platyrhinos. The sequence goes on along the minus strand of CM034703.1, from coordinate 15,795,325 downwards.
TCTCCTCTCCTCATTACCATGAGACCTATGCACCTCAGTGGGGTCCCCTTTAGATCACACAGTTATAGTAATACGATTCTCCTTAAACGGACATGGCAACGTTTGAATGGTTTAGCCATTTCATGGGGCACTAGAGCTCTCCTGCTGAGAATTCTAAACACCCTTCCCTAAATTACATGTCCCAGAATTTCACAGGATTGAACTATGGTAGTTTAATGTGAAATCACACTCCCAGTCACTGTTTTGTTTCTGTATGTTGGCATGTGTCTAGGAATCAATGGACAAGAGGAGAAGTCCAGTAGAACTTCTTTCTGTTTGGTTTTACATTGTGAGAGGGAGATTTAGAGTGCCCTTTTGCCTTGGCTTTGAAGCAGCAGCTAAGGTGTACAAGAAGGAGAGATGTAAAGAAGTGGCAAAAATGTATATGTCCCAAGATTCTCATTGAAAATTGCTGGTTCAGATCTCATGTCTTCTAGATGTGTGCTGTAGAACTATGAATATTTATTTGAAAATAGGGGTGCCAATAATACCCAAAATTCTTCCTGTCTTCAGAGAAAGAGGTTCTCTTGATATATAGATACATTGCTTCAAGGAAATAGTCAGTTGAAGCACACTTTTCCATTTTCCAGACTGTTTTTTTTTTTTCCAAGGGAAGCTATTTTTTGTGTGCAAAATGACAGACTTTGCAGAAATATACTTTTTTTGGCAAAGAGAGGCAGTGCAAGAAAACAAGATTATTTGAAAGAGCAAATTTTATAATAAACTCACCCTGTGGCTCTGTTGAAAGGATTGTGGATATAATGTAGCATAGTTACTTTGATCATTCTAAAATGCAACAACAATAACAATAGCAATACTACCACTGCTACTACCTATTCCTGCTATTACTATCTACTACTGTATTATGACTACTTCATCCCTGTTTACTCAGAGCCCCTTGAAATTTAATTTACCCTCTTCTGTCAATAACATAACTACTAAACAAGGGATAACATAATACAGTCTGACAAAACTTTGACTACTGTAATTATTTCATGGTAGCAACAGGAAAAATGATAATAATGCATTTCAAAGTCATGTTCTGTTAAAAATTTAACACCCTGCTATTATTGTTATTGTTACTGTTATTTTTATATTTATTTCTATTTGCCTTTTCCAGAGATTGGGACTTAACGGAACCTACAACAATTTAAAAAGACACAAGATACAACATTTAAAACTATGTCTTTGCCCATATCTTTCTTATTCTTCAACACAAAAATCTAAGATAAATCAGGCACAGACTTTAGCACCAATAAGCAACATGAATATTTTATACCTGCACTGTGTCTGACTTCACATTTAGTTTTCTATCAATAGGTGAGGATGGGCTGTAATATACTGCATTGCCTCCATGAATTTATTGTCATTATATTATGAGTAAGTTCACACTTGATTTCTGATTCTCTTTTTTAAGAAATACACACAAAAGCTACACACAAAAGAATTTATGCTAACAATAGTCTCCTTGTATTAAGGTATGAAAAGATTGAGGTCAGTGGCAACATCAGAATGCAGACACATAGACATACACAGTTTAAAAAACGTTTTTTTGGGAGAGTAAACTTTATCCCTCATTCTATTTTCTGTTTCTTCTTATAAGCTTTATACATTTGTTGTTAATTGTTTAAAGCAGGGGTCAGCAAGTTTTTCTTACCTGGGACCGGTCCGCTGGCCTCCAGGTCTTCTGTGGGCCAAGAGGGGGGAATGGTGGCACGCGCATGCATGGCCCCCGCCAACCCCTGCCGCCATCGACGATGACCCCCGCCGCATGCGTCACAGACACCATTTTGTTTTCCAAAATGGTGGCCGCAACACGCCGGCAGCATGGCAGCAGCACGCACGCCAGTGCCGAACATCAGCGAAGGTCGACATCAGTGGGGGTTAGCGGGGGCCGGTCCAAAGGCCTCAGGGGGGGGCAGACCCAGCCCGCGGGCCATAGGTTGCTGAGCCCTGGTTTAAAGACATCAGGGGCTCTGCAAAGTGAACCACCACAAAAGCATCCCTACAGCCCATTTGGAAAAGTAAAGTAAAGCCTTCAGTTTCATCTTTCTTGGATAGGGAAGATTATGGAAGCCTGCCACCTAGAGACTGATGATGGTATTGCAGAGTACAGAAAAAATTAATTCACCAATATTAAGTAATCATTTTTAAAAAAGGTTCCTCAAAATGCACACTTATACGACCCTTTAGTATCCATCACAAGATGCAGGTGTCTTGACTTTCAAAATCTTGGAATCATGATGAAGACTGATGTTCATGCAGATGTACACACACACACACACACACTTTTAGTATTATAGAGAGTATTTAAAAAGTCACTAATAAGCTGAGACTCACTTTTAAATTGGACTTCCTATTGCTACTGATTTTCAATATTATGTGCTGTGTTTAACTAAATTACCATCTTACATTTATATTTCTTTTTTTAAAAAAATGGAATCAAATGATGCCTATTATAAATATAAAATTCCTAAATAATCAAACAACCCCAGCAATACCAAGGAAGCACCCAAATGTCATGGCCACATGGAAATTAGTATATTTATTCTACGCTAACAAAGGCTGATATGTGTTGCTGGATTTCATGGAATTTATGATCTGTGGAAAGTGGTTGCACAAGCCAGCTCAAGGGTATATATTTTATTCAAATATGTACTATCTAAATAAAGTACAGTACATTAGCAGAGAAATTAATTGTGTAATTTCAGCTGTAAAGCTATATTAGATGACAATCAATTATGTATCCTTTTAACCAAATAATGGAGAAAGATTTAGCTATTTATGGTCAATGTTTAGACTGAAAGAGGATGCTCTAATTACAAGATGATTATTATTTTCTCATTGGTGCTGATCTGCCTCATTAGCACTATAATCCCTTCCCTTCATCTTATAGACTGCTGGTAACCTTTCTGATGACTTTGATATTAAAATTACCCATTTAGGGAAAGGGCCTATAGGCTACTCCCTTGAAGGGCAGCAAATAATCAAATAAATACTTTTTATCCTATATATTAACAGTAAACCAAATTCTTGGAACACAGCCCCATATGTAGCCAAAACAAAGGAAAAAAAACCTACCACCACTCACGTGCACAAAGGACATACTAGCAACTTGGATCATGTTGACAATGATGGGAAAACCTGGCTTACCATTAGGAGCCCTGGTGGCTCAGTGGTTAAATGCTGGTATTGCAGCCACACAAGATTGTGAGTTCAGTCCCAGCCAGGGACTCAGAGTCAACTCAGCATGGCATTCTTCCAAGGTTGCTAAAATGAGTACCCAGCTTGTTGGGGCCAATTGGAATACATGTTGTAAACTGCTTAGAGACTGTTTAGTACAGTATGAAGCAGTATATAAATGAAGCTGCTATTGCTATCATTAGTGCATCTGGATCTATAAGGAGGATGAGCAGTCCACAATGGGCCCATACTGTCTGCACTTATTGTTGTGTGAATATGAGCTTGCACAATCAATCTGCATTGTTCAGCTGTGCTGATGGTATTGTTATGCTAACATGTGTTCATACTATCAGCTGGCACATCTGCAAAAGGAATAGCACTGAACTGTGAAAACTCAAAAGTGAGAGTGTTATGGCAAGTTGGAAGTTCTGGGCAGGAATAGGTTAGTGCTCAACCACCTGTTGATGCTTTCCCCCCCCCCCCCACCATTCCCATACTATAGCACTCAAGTACGCCCAGGAAATTCTCTGGAGTTTCCAGCCTAATCTGGAATAAAATGGAGCTTGAATTGGGCCTGTGTTCCACCCATTTTGGCTCTGCATGTCATCTAAACAGGTCAGTGCCAGAGCAGGTGGGAATGTATCTTTTAGGCTGATTGGACAAGCCCTTGGTTTGCCACAATTCTCAGAGGTACACAAATTTGGGGCAGGAGGGGCAAGGAAGAATGACAAATGACATCTCAATGTAGTCTGAGCATGCTCATTGGACATTGAATATTAACTGGTTGTTAAAGGCAAGGGTAGAAAACTGGTGCCAGACAAAGAATGAAATGAATTTACAGGGAATGGGCACAGTTGGTTGATTGGTTGGAATCTTGCCATTTTGTTGCAGGCCTCATTTGTTTAATCTCTGTATGACATTCTATACCCCCTTTTCTTCAAAAACAGACTCATGATCCTATAGGCTTGGTTTCCATTTTTTTTTTAAAAAAAAAACCCTCATAATTGATTGAGTCTACAAGTAATCTATTAAATCAGACCAAGTCTGCATACAAAACAGCACTGAGAGTTTGGCTGGATAACTTCACTTTTAAATAAATATACACATTTATTAACAGTAAACAGCAAATATGCACATGAGGCATCATCTTATAGGTAGCATTCCTTCCTGTATGACAAAAAATGGAGTGGATGTTCTAGAACTGCTGCCACATTGCAGAATTAATGCAGTTTGACATCATTCTAACTGTCATGGCTCCATCCTATGGAATCCTGGGATTTGTAATTTGTTGTGGCTCTAGAGCTCTCTGACAGAGAAGGCTAAATATCTTATAAATCTACAAATCCCAAAATTCCATAGCATTGAGTCATGGCAGTTAAAGCAGTGTCAAACTGCATTAATTCTGCAGTGCAGATGCAGCCTAAGACTGCTTACCATCTACAATTTCAAAAACAACTTCAGTTTTTAAAGAATTGATTTTTTTTAAAAAGGTATCCTTGATTCTGCAAGGAATACCTCTTTTGTTGTTTCTATGAATTCTAAGCAATTGAGTAAATGTTGTGCCTCTGAGTTCCAAAGAGAACTACCCGCTGGATGACAATTCACTTCCTACTTTCCTTATCTTTAGCCTAACTCCATAGGCTTAAACTAGGCATTCAACAAATCATATATATCTAAACCAAGTTTGTGCACACTGTTGTTGTTTTTGTTAATTCTTATCATGTGAGCTTTGATTTGTGGTGATCCTGTGAATCAGAAACTTCCAAGACACCCTATTATTAACAGCCCTGCTAAGGTCTTGCAAACTCAGAGCTGTGACTCCCATGACTGAGGCTCCTATAATGGGGTCTTCCTCTTTTCCTTCTGTCTTCCACCTTATAAAACATTCTGTTCTCATAAATCATGTTATCACATGATATGTCCAATGTACAATATCCTCAGTTTAGTTATTATTTGGCTTCTAGGAAGAGTTAAAGCTGGATTTGCTCTTGGACCCATCTATTTGTGCACTCTGTATTTGCATATAAAGTGGAGGTAGGGTATTCTGACATAAGGAACACTTAATGGAACTGAGTAACCTACAACCTCTTTACTTTCCCAAGATTTGTTGCTGCTGCTGAATGTTGTTTCTTTAAAAGAGATTTGGCATAGCAAAAAGTGTCAGGGAGGGAGTAAACTACAAACCAGAGGATTGTAACCAAGTAAGTAGGTAGTAGCTTTTGAGACGTTTAGTACCTTTCTGCACTGGTGTGCAGTCAAAAGGTCGGGCAATACGGCTATTACCCATTATTTAGATGACTTCTTGATTGCTGGAAACCCTAATTCTTCACAATGTAGAGACACATTGGCTGACTTTCAAGAATTAATGTCAGAGTTGGGAGTTCCTTTAGCTGAGGAGAAAACCAAGGGCCCTGACACACAACTTACCTTTTTGGGAATTGAAATAGACATCATTGATGGAATTTCTTGTTTACCAAATGACAAGCTTGTGGTTATGAGGGAGCAGGTTAGACTGATGCTTAGCAAGCAAAAAGCTACACTTTATGATTTTCAATCCCTTACAGGCTTATTAAATTTTGCATGTAAGGTTATAGTTCCGGGATGAGCATTCTTCACATGATTGTATAGGGCCACTAAAGGGGTAACAGTTCCTCATCATCATATAAGGATCACCAAAGGGATTCGTGAGGATTTGAAAGTTTGGGATTCCTTTTTGGAACAATTCAATGGTATTTCTTTTTGGAGATCTGAAATGCTGCTAAGGGAAGATTTTCAGGTACACTCCAATGCTGCTGGGGCCCATGGCTTTGGTGTTTACTGGAATGGCCAGTGGGCCATGGAGGTGTGGCCTCCTGCATGGTCAGAACGTGGCCTGACCAGAGACCTAACGTTTCTGGAACTTTTCCCCATAGTTGTGGCTGTGCACCTGTGGGCAAACCAGTTTGCAAACAGGACCATCTGGTTTTGGTGTGACAACCAGGCGGTTGTTCAGGTAGTAAATTCTCAGTCTTCCAAATCCTCCAGAGTAATGTGCTTAGTGAGGGCGATGGTACTGCAGTGTTTGAAGTTTAATGTTTTGTTCCAAGCACAACATGCCCCTGGTATACTTAACCCTCTGGTGGATGCCCTTTCTTGTTTCCAGTTCTCCAGGTTCTGGCAGCTGGCTCCCGAGGCATCGACACACCCATTAGAGGTACCATCACTTCTATGGAGCCTTGGAGACTGGAAATTGATAGGGCAATACTACATTCTATCGCCCCATCTACACGCAAGTCCTATCAGACAGCTTTGACTGCATTTAAACATTTTATGTTGGAAATCAGGGAGGAGGAATCCTGGCCTATTAAAGTGGACTTGATCCTCCACTTCATAGTTCACCTCAGGCAAGCTGGCTTGTCACCTGTTACCACTGGGGCAGGTTAGCCACTCTGGCATTCTACTCCAGGGCAAAGGGATGCTTTGATCCTACCACTGACTTTAGGGTTAGGAGAGCTTTAGAAGGGTGGTCTAGAGCAGGGGTAGACAACCTTTCCCCTTTAAGGGCTGAGGGACTTCAGCTCCCAGAATCCCAGGAGCTATTGGCCAACATGGGACTATTGGCCAACATGGCTGAGGCTTCTGGGAGCTGAAGTCCCTCGGCCCTTAAAGGGGAAAGGTTGCCTACCCCTGGTCTAGAGAATCCCCTGTAACTAAGGACTCATGTTGGCCAATAACTGGCCCGGTATTGATTAAACTATGAGAACAATTAGCTAATACTTGTTATTCACTCGAGGAGTTCTACATGCAGTACCATTGCACATAGATGTGCATTCATATTGTGTATGGATGTGCACTTCACACTGTGCATTCAGATACACATGCCCATTTGGTTGTGCATTCAATTTTACAATGCTGCAAGTCACTACTGCAGGAGCCCTGTGAAACTGATGTACAGCTTTAGAGGTAAGATTACTCAACATTTCCTTTATGTATGATCTCCTGCATTCTCTCCTACTCAGCTTTGGACTTCCTGCATTGAACAAGTAGTTGGACTGGATAGCCTACCAGGATGACCCTGGATTTTATGACTTTGGCTACATCCACACTTCAGAAACAATCCATTTGGGACTACTTTAACTGCCATGACTCAATGCTATGGTATTCTGGGAACTGTAGTTTGTTTTGGCACCAGAGCTCTCTTACAGAGAAGGTTAAATAGCTCAAAACCTACAGTTTCCGTAATTCCATGAACCATGGCAGTTAAAGTGATGTCAAACTGAATTATTTCTACAGTGCAGCCTTAGTGATTTGCAAGTAGCTGAAGCTTGTTCTTTAAAAACATATATATCATATGATTCAGATGTGCTGATTTGACAGGGATAGCCCCAATTAAAGTTCACCATAAGTCAAAGTTGACTTGACATCAATTAACGACAACAACAACAACAACAACATTCTAATTAATCCTCTATGGTTCCACTTTTTATCTGCTTTTAAAATGTCCCAATTTCTCTCTTCTCCTTCCATCTTTCCTCCTTTATTTTGGTTTATGCCAATGGCTGCAAAATGAGTCCAGAGTGCAAAACTAATTTGTATTCAATTAACTTGGCCAATGGGGGGGGGGATTCCTATTAGGTGCAGGAGAAAAGCAAACTCTCCTACTTTATGTGCTCTTTTTAATTTCTAACTTTTGACATTTTGACCACATTCTGATGTTGCTTGGCCACATGTGTCATTTGTGAAATGTTGGAGGATATAACATATGCATAATTGTACCTATTCCAAGTCCTCAATCTCAACCAATGAAAGAATGTATGTGCTGCTACTCTCCACTTTCAGAATGTGTAGAAGCATTTCCAGAAATTCCAAAATGTAGTTTGTTTACTTTCCTTTAAACCAATTATAATTATTTACAGCAGAGAAAGTCTTGCCAATTTAAGAGCTGGCAACTCATGGGTCTATAGATTTATTTTAAAATAATTGTGTTATACTTTATACAGTATTTGATAGAACATCCCATGGGCTCATTTTATGTTCATTGATTTAGGCAGTGTGATTTATAATCTCTCTGTCTCTCATAAATAACTCTATCTATATATCTATATCCATACAGCATCTCAGAAAATAAGAAAGACAGGTGGATGACTACATACAAAGAAGTGTGCCTGTTGAGTGCTTTATCAATGCATTAAGCAAATCATAATACATAAACAGTCGCCAGAGTTTGAGAGGAAAACAATGTAGCCATTAAGAAACCTTGTTAATCTTTTCAGGTCTATAACTTGTCACCTGCTATTATCAGCCATGGGGAGAGGAACAGGTTGACAAGGATCAAACTTAGGAATGGGGAAGAAACTCAATCTGTCAAGTAGGAATGTAAATCTATTTTTTTGGTCTTCTTTTCCTTCAAAAACAAAGATTTTTTGTAAAAAAAACAAACACCCTTTTCTCCCAACTGGGTGAAATTATTAAGAGATCTTGTGCGCTTTGGGGAGGGGGGAAGTTTAGAAACTTTTCACAAATTTTATTTATACAAAATATTGTTGGTTTTGGCCATTTTGTATAGCCATAATGTTTTATGCTGAAAATTTGTTTCTCTCTCCACAGCTAATAAAAGAAGGTGACAAGTTACAGGAAGAACAAGATTAAGGCATTTTAGTTTTGTTTTGTTTTGTTTTGCACAAGAAATTTTCTGCACAAAATTAGTTTTTTAAACAAAAGAATTGTTTTAAAAAGTCATGAAATGTGAAAAATCTGACAAATGTTGATTTTTTAAAAAAAAATTGGATGTCTCTGTGTTAGAAAATCCTTTCTTGTGTCTTGAATAAGAAAATGTGCACGTATCCTGTACACAACTGCTATTGAGTTTTGGTCTTGTTGTTTTGTACTTTTATCTAGTTTATACTTTCCGGACTCAAACCAGAAGCCATTTAAGAAATCTGTACTTGTAATTTAAGGAGCTGGCTGAAGGTGCATGAGGACATGAGTGAATCTGCCCTACAGTTAGGGGGGAAGCAGACGGAGGCACCAGAGACGCCGCCAGATGGAACGCCACGGGAGCGCAGCCTCCGCACCACGGCGCTCCTGCGGCGTCCCTGGAAGGAGCTCTAAATCAGCGCTCCTTCCACAAGACAGGAAAAGTGCGCCCTAAAAGCATAGGGCGCACTTTCCCTGCCTTTTCCGCTGCAGCGGGAGGTTGTCCTTGGAGCGCCGGCCGTGCGGAGGGCCGGCGGCTCCAAGGACGACCTCAGGAAGAGGAAGGGGCGCCTCACGTGCAGCTGCCCCTCCTCTTCCTTGCCTCGAAGATGACTCAGTTAGTCATCTGCCGAGGCCCTTAGCCATCATCTGTTCCTTGGAATACCTGTATAGAAAGATCTTTAGAATCTTGAACTTAGAGGATCTTTAACAGCTTATGATCTGGATATTGGAAGAATAATATGTTCCAATATGAACTTGCTCAAGCCTTCAGATGTCCTGATCTCTATTAGGGATGTAATTTTTCACTAATCTCCTCCTCAAAGGAAGCAACAAGTAATTTTATGAATCTTCTTCCTGTTCTGAGAAATTATTCAAAAATTCAGAAGTATTCAAGGACTATTCAGGATTTATTTTGCATAAAATTTGCATGTGATTGCTTTGCACAGAAAACAGCAGATATATTATTGTTGTTTTTGCACAGACAAGGCTATTTCCTGTGCAGAAATGTCTCTTTTTTGAGCAAAACAATTGTGTGTGGACTTTTCCTAATCTGAGAAGATTCTTGTCAGTCCAAGATTCTTCTCATCAGGATTTCTCAACATACGAGGAATACTTTATTTTGACCATTTTGGAAAAAAATATTTTGAAATATTTTCCATCACACTGGAGATATGAAAGGGTGATACAAGAAAGCACACCACCTAAATTTCAGAATGGATGCCCTTCTCTATGGACTTTATCACATGGGAGGCAAACATCCTCCTTCCATCATTAAATTACCATTAAATCCCATCAATATCATGCAACAGCAGGATGATTTTCAGACAGCGTTGCACAACACTGCCATTATCATGCTATTATCCCATGAATAAAGTGGCAAAATTCACAGTCCCAATAATGGCGACCTTACACAATGCTGTCTTAAAATCATCCTGTTATTGCACAATAGTGACAGAATTTAATGGTGATTTAATGACAGGAGGAGGATGCTTGTCTCCTGTGTGACAAAATCCTATTTTTTGTTGGTTTCTTGTTTTCCAGTAAGAGCAAACATATATTTCTCCAGTATTTTTGGGATAAAAAATCCCACTGGATTTTCCTGTTATAGTCTCCCCCCACCAGGTCCTCCAGTTTGAAAAACTATTAAAACTGGTGCAAGAATTCTCACAATCTCTCCCAGTGGGAAAAAAAGTATTGGTGTGTGTGTATATATATATATATGTGTGTGTGTGTTTGGGTGCCACAATGAAATAAGTGAAGATACATACCTCTGATCGTCAGCACTGGGCTCCTCTGGAGTTCTACTGCGAAAGGGTGCCATATGCTGACATCACTCCTTCAACATACTCATATCATGAGGGAGACTAATCCCCTACCCTACCAGTATACCTCATAGCATATCTATCTGCTCAGAGGGTAAAATCAATGTAATGTCTGTTCTTCTTATTAATTGCACTCAAGTCGCTTTTGATTTCTGGCAATCCTTGTTATTAACAGCCTGGTTCAGGTCTTCCCAACTCAGTGCAGGAGCTTCCTTGAGTGAGTATATCCACCTACAGTCAGCCTTCCATATCCACAGATTCCTTATCCAGGAATTGAACTATTCACAGATTAAATATATGTTGTTGTTGTGTGCCTTCAAGACATTTCTGACTTATGGCAACTTTAAGAACCTTTCATGGGGTTTTCTTGGCAGAGGCAGTTTGCTATCCTCTGAGGCTAAGAGTGTGTGACTTGCCAAAGGCCACCCAATGGATTTCAAGGGTGAGCAGGGATTCACACCCTTGTCTCTAGAGTCATAGTCCAACACTCAAACCACTATGCCACAATGTGAATTCTGAAATGCAAAGCTTGTTTTTTTTTTACTATTTTATATAAGGGACACAATTTTACCATGCCATTATATTTAATGGGATGAGCATCCATGGATTTTGGTATCTGTGGGGGGGGGGGGGGGGTCCTGGAACCAAACTCCAGTGGCTATCAAGGGTCCACTGTATAATCATTTTTCCTGTTTTCCTACAGCTTTCCACCTTAGCCAGCATTATCATCTATTTTCCATTTCTTGTTTTATAATGTCTAACTGCCCTTGAATCATGTTTCACACATTCCATGTTCCTATTATTCAGATCTGAGCAAATCAACAGCTGAGCATCCTTTCAGCTTGGGTCCAGTTGCATCATTAGACACAACACTACTAGAGCTTGTTTTTTTTGCTCTTCCCAGTGACTGTTTGAGTACCTTCTGACCTAAGAGTGTGATCTTCTGGCACTAAGTCTTCTTTCATCTTGGATTCTCTCTTCATAGGACCTTATCCCACGGGGCCAAAAGCAGCAAGAATCGGCTAAGAATCAGGCGCTATAGCGCTATAGTTTTCCGGGTGATCCCACGACGTCGCTCGGAATCGGCTAAGAATCAGGTGCTATTGCGCTATAGTTTTCCGGGTGATCCCACGACGTCGCGCGGAATCCGCTAAGAATCAGGCGCTATTGCGCTATAGTTTTCCGGGTGATCCCACGACGTCGCTCAGAATACAACAAGAAACCGCTCGGAATGCAGCATCATTCGGGTTCTTTTGTATTCCTGTTTTCATCGGGCATTGCAATAGCGCTAGCTTATCCATAGCGCTATTATAGCGCTAGCGCCATATTATACTAGCGCTATAGTACTGCAATGATGCTCATACGGTTTCTTGCCACTTTTGAGAGCAGCGTGGGATAAGGTCCATAGAGTTTTCATAAAGTGGTTTATCAGTGCCTCCTGTACTATTCCTAATATGACATGACAAAATCCATGAAAGAGTGATACCTTAGATAACAAGAGTTGTCTAAAGGACTAGTGCTGTTGTACCTCTGCTGGTATCACCTCCCACTCTTATTGGTGCCTAGTAGCTTTCTAAAAGCACATTTAGGGGCTATGTAGACAGGAAGGAAAAGGTGCCCTGAAGTTACCTTTTCCCTAAGCTGCAGCAACTACACTGCCTGCCCTGAGGTTGCCCTAAATGGGGACAAAGCAACCACACTGGGGGGAGTCAATGCAGCTTTTCTGAGGCTGTATCAACACCCCAGCAACTGCACCACCAGTGCCAAGGACACAGCAAAGGGAGATGGAGCAACCGCATGGGCTGGCAGCAGCAACTTTAATTTTATTTTTGTTCTCTAATGCATGCACATGTGAACAGGACCATTTCTCCACACCTATACATCTGTGCAAGAAAACATCCCAGCGCACCTGCACAGGACTTGTCATAGGCTAGTATACAGTCTGTCACTCTCTATGTACAAAGGTGACTGAAGTTTGGCATCCCTGTGCACCTGCACAGGTTCTATCATACAGCCACAGATCATGCAAGGATTCACTGACCTCCACTTCTCCCCAAGGAGTGGGTGAAGTAGACAGGTGCCAATGTCTGATTGTGACACCCTTGGGGTGAAGGAATGGATTTGTCAACTGAAAATACACTCCACCATCCTCCACAAAACATGTCCCACACAGATCAGGGGGAGGGGAGAGGCTTTCCAAAATCCTAGTTCAGCATTCAAACCACTACAACACTCTGAATACCACTCCCTAAACTACCAATCCCATAATTCCATAGGATGGAATCATGATAGTTAAAGTGGAATAACAGCACTGTAATTCTGTAATGTGAATGGGCCCTAGGAATGTAGTAGAAAATTAGGTTTCTTAATTTTAATCATTTATTTTCCTGAAATGTAATGAGAGAAAAAGTTCTATGGAGGCATGAGAGAGAAGAACAGATTATACTGAAAATGTTGTTTTTTTAAAAAAATCTTTTAAATAAATATAACAGAAGCTTTTATGAGGCAACGCACATAAGAAAACATGGTTGAGCCAGCTAAGTGTTTATTTTTAATGTTCCATTGTGCCAGTCACAGCAGACGGTTCATTTATAACTAAGTATGTGCTTTGCTTACACATTTGGAAAGGCTTTGCGTGAGCTGCATGATGCTCCTGTATGTTGGATGGAGTATGTGTCTCAGCTCATAGCCATCTCTGTTAGCAAGCTTTCCCTGTAGAGCAGTGAGGAGGGAGTGTTGCAAAGAGAAGTGGAGGTGATCAGGCTGAATCAAATGGACTCTCGCAAGGCCTGTGAAAACAGGATTGCCTCAAGCCATGTCTCCATTCTGAAAGGTTGTTAACTTGTTACAGAGTGTACAAGTACACTGCAGTGAGCAACATTCTTAAGAGCAACTCACAAAGAGAGAGAGAGAGAGAGAAGAGAACTGGACAAACAATATTCTTTCACTGAACTAGATTTCTCTTAAGTAGAGTCCCATGTTTGTCAATTGACAAATGGTCACAGTTTAATGTCCTCAAGGTTGGATCCTCTTCGCTCATTATTAGATTTTGGAGATATGAAGAAAAACAATTTAGCAGAGCCGAATCTCTCTCTTTGTTTCTCTCTCTTCTCTCCCCCCTTACCCCTTTAATTTCCTTTTCCTCTGTGAACACAGATATTTCTCTATTGTTCTTAATCTATATGTGAGAGCTGTCATAGAATATATGTGGGGAGCAAGGCACTGTGTACCATTGGGGGATTCATTTCACAAAACACAACCCCCTGCACATGCATACATTCTGTTTTGAATTGGGCATGTGGCAAAGAGGCAATTCTCTAGACTTTTCTGCCCTATCAAAACTACCACCAAGGCCCATGGGGCAACTGCTATGGTGGACAGGAAGGGAAGGAGGGAGGTGATGAGGCAATAGAGACTTCCTTCCATCTCCTGGTCTTGTCTGCACTGGTCAGGGCATTCTAGATTCAGCCTGGAGTATCCTGGTTCCCGAGCTGCCCTGACCCTCTCCCATTACAAAGGCCGATCATTCTGATGTTGAGCAGCTATTCATACATGCGTTCTGCTGAGCCACCTGGCACATCTGCCACTGCAGCAGGTCACTTCACTTTGAGGTCAGAACAGATGCCCAGTGATGATCACACTGATCTGACCGCAGAGTAAGCAATTTGTGGCAGTGATGGACACACCAAGAAGCTCAGCAGGATGCATTTTATAATGGCTGCCCTTTGTTGGAAAGGAGGGCTCAAGATCATCCAGAGAAATCCAGAGAAAACAGGAAGGTATTAGGAGGGGTATACCCCAGTTCTGGTGCTGACATCATCTGGTCTCCCCCACCAAGAAGATAGGGGGAAGCCATTTTATTTGGCCCATGAAGATAGGGCTCTTAAGAGAGAGGCACAGGGACAATGTTGCCAATATTCTTCAGCCTCTTTCTGGAAAAATGCAGGGGACTGAGGGCAGTTCCCACTACCCTGGTGCCTCCCTTCTCCTTCCCTCTCCCCCTCCACACCCATTTAATGGTCATAGTAGTTGCCCCATGACTGCTGCCTGGAGAAGATACAGAGATGCAGGTATACAGGGGTTAAACTCCACACTCAGCATCTAGAATCTTAGCTCATCTTTCCATTCCCAGCCTTGATAACATTATCAGTCTCTCTCCATCTGATGCTATTTGCTATACCATTGCATGTTAGTTGCTAAAATCTATACATCATTATTGCCGACATTGGTATTAAGGCTAGCATGAGCTGAGAATTGCAGATATTCATATTTCTGAACTGAGAGCCATCAGCATCAAATCTCTTTAATGACATCCTGCAAGAGAGATTTTCCAGGGCAAAAATATAATTTATGAGAGCTAGAAGGAGAGGGAAAGTTTGGGCCTTGTCTGCATGGGCAAAAGGACCACTATCTCACCACTCCACCACCTCACTCTGGCATCATCATACCAGAACTGGGGTATAACAGCAATAAAAAAAGTAAAGGTAAAGGTTTCCCCTTTGGCAAGGTTGTCAACTTGTGTCCAACTGTAGGGGTGGTGCTCATCTCTGTTACTGAGCCAAAGAGCCAGCCTTGTAATCATGTGGCTGGCATGACTGCAAGGTGGTACCTATTTATCTATTTGCACTTCTACATGCTTTTGAACTGCTAGGTTGCAGAAGTGGGACTAGTGACAGGAGCTAACTCCATCATGTCTTGCTTGGGCCTTGAATTGCTGAACTGCCGATCTTGCAATAGTCAGAGTCAGTGTCTTAACCACTGAGCTACTGCATCCTTAGAATAACAACATTAGAACAGAGTAAAAATACCCTACATGTTGCTCCAGAGTCTGGAAATCTGGAGCTTTCTGTCTCTGTGCTGCAGCAGCTGTCTATTGGGCCACCTGGAATGTCTGCCATTGCCATAGTTCACCTGTTTTAAGGTAAGAATATGTCGCCCAGCATGTAACCATTGTTGGGTGCTTTGTTCTGACCTCAGAAGTGAGTGAGCCATGATGGCAGCAGATGCACTGCACAGTATGGGTGCAGGAACAGCCCAAGTTAACAGGGACAAGTCAGAGCAACTGAAGGACCAGGATACTTCAGGCTGCATTTCCAATAAATCAAACCAATCATGACAGAACCATGCCCATGGATTATGACACATCCATCCATTTAGCCGTCAGTCAGTCATAGAGTGCTGGGCAGGTACTGCAACTAAAAGATTATATGTTGTCCACCAGTTGACTTCATGATGCCAATATTAACATGAAGAACAGGCCTGCAATGTCTTCTTCAGAAGTACTATTCAAGAGAAGATACAAAACTGAGGGGGGAAGCAGACTGGCGGTCCTGGGCTGCCCCAAGAAGCTGCGCCACGGGGCCGAGGTATCCCCACACCTCAGCCCCGCGGCGCAGCTTCGCCGGCCCTAGAAGTTTGCAGTCTGCGGACGCTGCCATGGGAAGGCATCGTCAGAGTGCCAGCCGTGCGGAGGGACTGGGGCTCTGACGATGCCTTCGGGAAGGGGTTGGGGCGCCCACCGTGCAGCTGCCCCTCCCCTTCCTTGCCCCCAAAACAGCCCTTTGTGCCATCTGCTTCCCCCCTGAGTTACATAACACTGATTTTTTTAGCATTCCTAAAGTGTGTTGCTCAGAGATATTCTTCGATCATCATTATTTTTTCATGTCTTACACTTATCTTCCACCCAAAAAAGGAAAATAGCAAGATAGAACCATTGATCTGATCAGCTGATGCATCTCCTCTGAAACCATTGGCAATGCAAGAGCAGACAGAAGTCCCATGGTGAATGGCAAAATGGAGCCAGAGATGGACAGAAACTAGGGCAACTGAACAAGTTGTACTTAAGTGAAAAAGATAGGGGAGCATTTTCACTCACTGGCATCTGAAGGGATTTACTTAGACAAGTACCATTAAAAGCTGCCATTAAGACCTCATTTTCTGTTCCATACATTTGCCCCCAGGGAGCTTAAACTTGCATCCCTGGCATTTTATTCAGCTGCCTGATGGGTCCTCATTGACCTTAGCAGAGTTAAAGGGGTCACACAGCTGAACAGCTGCTGAACAATTTTTTTCCAGTGTATTAAGCACAAAACCTTCCTTCTAACACCATCACACCATGTTTGTTCCATCAGTCTTTCAATGTTTCTCTCTCTCTCTTCTTTTAAAGAAAAGCTATGCGTGAGGGTAAGTAAACTTTATTCTTCATTTGTACATGTATTTTTTGTGTATTCCCCACAGGAAATTACCTGCAGTTCTTTCATGGTAGATGAGTGGTTTGCCAAATAGTGTGTCCAGAGATGCTTCTTGGAGGAAGGGTTTTGCAGAGACCTGCATCACTGAAATCAAGTAAGGTCTAAGCAGCTTTATTTCATCTCCCTCTGCTTCCTAAATGTAGTAGCATTATGAACAAGATTCAATTCAATGGGCATTTCTGGACCCATCTCAAGCTGTTTTATTATGTGTGTGTATTTAACATTTTAGTTCATAGGTTCAGTGAGGTCTAATGCTTTGATTCTGCAACTCTTTGGTTTGCTCAACAAGTCTTTAAGACCTTAATTTTCCCATATATCTCATATCTAATGGGCTAGAGAGGGGAGAGAATGGCAATAGCAATATAGCAATAGCATGTACATTTCTATACTGCATCAGTGCACTTAAGCACTCCCTAAGCAGTTTACAATGTGTAAGCTAATTGCCCCCAACAATCTGGGTACTCATTTTAGTGACCTGAGAAGGATGTAAGCCTGAGTCAAGCCTGAGCCTCTTGGCTGGTATTGAACTCGCAACCTTGTGGTTTGTGAGTGAGTGGCTGCAATACAGGCATTTAAGCACTGTGCCACCAGGACTCATTAATACCAGCCCTCTGGAAGATTCCTTTTTTTGAATGACACTTCTCAAAATCCCTCAACTAAGGCCCTAAGCAGATGGGCGGCCATGGGCCACCCCAAGAAGCTGCAGATTGGGGCCGAGGTAGCCGTACTCCTCAGCCCCAATCCACTTCTTTTAGGGCTCTGGAAGGAGTGCTAAAATAGTGCTCCTTCTGCAAGGTGCGCCACAAGAGGCGTTGGGCGCCTCTTCAGCGTCTCTTCTGTTGTAGCGTGTCTGGCCGCTGCGGCGGAAGGACGTCATCAGAGTGCACGTCGTGTGGAGTGATGGGCGCTCCGATGACGTGTTCGGGAAGGGGTTGGGGTGCCCAGTGTGAGGCTGCCCCTCCCCTTCCTTACCTCCAAGATGGCACAAAGCGCCGTCTGCAAAGGGGGTAAGATTACCTCCACTAAGGATACTGGAAACTGCAGTTCTCCAGAAGGGTATCATCTATAGCAGAGGTGTAGTGGAGTCAGAGCTTGCAGGGTCAAGGCCCAAGAACCTTTTGATTAGCAAGGACTATGATATCATCTGCTACCACCTCCAACTGTTTCCTCTGGATTTAACTGCACTCCCATAGTAAGTAAGGGTTACCATAGAAGGTAATGCATTATGAGATATCCTTATTGTAGTGCAAAGTATTTGGGGAGGGGGCTTGTTCATGTATTGAAAAGGTCCATTAAACATACAAAAGACCTGCTCCTGTAAGAAACAAAAACTGCTGGATTTTTTTAAAAAACACAGCCACCAGCATTTTTAGATTCTGGATTGGTTTTTCAATAGGTGGGGTATTAAATAAAATATTATTATTATTATTATTATTATTATTATTATTATTATTATTATTCTCCTTGGGGTGTCACTATGGGGACTGTAATGATGAGGGCTGTACTTCAACATTTACTGGCTTGGGTATCTGGGAACTGTAGTCCAAAATTATTTTTTCTAGTATTTTCTGGCAATGGCTGATGAGAGCTTTTCCATCTTCCATTGCTCTGGCTCCTTGGGGAGAAGAAGAGCAGCCAGGCACAGCTCTACCATGCCAGGACTTAGATGCTACTGAGCTAAAAAAAAAATGTATTTTCTTCTCCTTCCCCATTAAGTTTTCCTTGTATATTGTTTCTAATTTAGGGGCCATATAGACTGCCCAAAAGGGGTGGTGGCAAGCTGCCCCTTTCCTCACTGGATCGGGGCTGCAGTAACAGGATGCTGCGGCCCTGATCTGGTGCTTTGCTGCTCTAAAAAGAGCTGGCAAATGCTATTCCTTTTTAAAGTGGCAAAAAGCTACCCTTGCTGCAGCGGCTTTTTGGCACTCCTTTGGCACAGCGTGTTTGGACGCTGCACCAAGAAATTGCCTTGACACCTCCCACCATGTGGTGGGGTGCATGGCATGAAGATGGTGTAAGAGTAGAGTCAGGGCAGCCAGCATGCAGTCACCATGCCCCCACTCTACCCCCAGGCCAGCTCTATGTGCCAGTCCACTCAGCCCCTAAGTTTGCAAGCCTGAGGACAGTGACTATTAAATTAACTATTTAGTGGCTCTGGGAGTTTTATGACTAAAGGATAGGGTTTCAACGCTTTGAATAAAATTTTATAAAAAATGTACTGTTTGTATATCCATTAGCATACCTCTGATAGTGAATGACCTTGTCCATTTAATAAATGAACCCTAAGTTAAGCCACAGAAGGCAAGCCAGTCCACCCTTACTGTTAAAAGCCTCAGTCTTTATTTTAGTAAACTAAGGGGCTAAGCAGACGGCCAATTGGGCCATTTTGGGGTCAGGGAAGGGAAGGGGAGGGGCAGCTGCACGATCGGCACCCCAACCCCTTCCCCAGGTTGTCCTCGGAGCAGCCGGCGCTCCAAGGAGGACCTCCCACTGCAGCGTCCACACACGCTGCAGTAGAAGAGTTGCCGAAGGTGCGCCGCAAGCTTTTGCAGTGCACCTTCGGCGACTTGTGAAAGGAGCGCCAATTTAGCGCTCCTTTCCAGGGGCAGCGAAGGTGCGCCATGGGGCTGAGGTGTGGGGACATCTCAGCCCCACGGTGCAGCTTCCCAGGGCAGCCCATGGCCGCCCATCTGCTTCCCCCCCTGGGTCAGTTTGCACTTTTGAAAGAAAAAACAACAACAACAGAAAGACAGGTTATAAAGACTTTGAAAGAACAACACATGACTGAGTTTCCAGGCTTGCTTCTTCCAACCTAATGACTCTCTAACCCCAGACCAAACTCTATTTCACACACTCACCTTTCTGGTCTGAAAAATCTAATCTCTGATCCATGGCTAGGTGGGTGAGACAGCAGCAACAAAACTGAGCAATATACTTCCAATTCTCTACAATTATTTTGTCCCCTGTAGGGAGGAATTCTGTTCTTCATTTGGTGAATGTACATAGGTCCCTGAGACCAAATTTTGCCTTCCCTTGAAGCCTGTTCTAATTTGGCCAACAGTACAGATTTCTAAGTAAGGAAAAGAAAACCCATACACCAATATTTTACATCAGCTGCATCTCCTGGCCTGAACTCCCTCCCCCCAGTCTACCTTAAGAGCCAGCAGCCAGATCAGGCAAAGGAGGTATATTCTGCTTCCAATTGTGTTCAAGGAGGATGATATTTCCACCCTCCTCTCACCAGTAAGCAAAGCTGATATAAGGACAGGTGTCCCACTTCTCACTATAACAGCCTCATTTGGTGGTGGAAATAGAGAGGAACCTCCTCCTTGTGAACCAATAAAAATCTGAATGCATATTATTCACCTGATCTGGCTGCTTGATCTGAAGGTGGGCTGGAGTGCCATTTACATAATCTTACATTAAGACTGCATAGCCTTACTGAACACAGAGCAGTTACTAAGGGTAACTGTGTTTACCAATCTATTAGAGCAATAGTGAACACCAGTCGTATTTTGTTGATATTTCTGGATGGGTATGTATTGGTATAGTAAACTGAAATAGTGAAAGAGATCCCATACCTTGGATCGAATATTGATCAGAATGAGAATGACAGTCAAGAAGACTAGGACTGAGGAGGGCACCAATGAAACAACTAGAAAAGATCCTAAAGTGTAAAGTTATACAGCTAAGCCTGAAAGTTAGAATCATATTTCTTATTCATGTATGGATGGGTCCTTTTTTTGGAGAAAGGCAGCATAAAAATGAAATAGAAAAAAGAGCTGGACAGTGAGAAAAGCAGAGAGGAACATCAATTATTTTGAAATGTGATGCTGAAGAAGAGTGCTGAGGATACCATGGACATCTAAAAAGACAAACAAATGGATTCTAGAACAGATCAGGCCTGAAATATCCTGGAAGTCAAGATAACAAAACTGAGGCTGTTATAATTTAACCACATCATGAGAAGGAATGACTTATTGGAAAACACAATAATGCTGGGAAAGGTGGAGGAATGTAGAAAGAGAGGAAGACCACATGCTAGATGGATGGACTCTATTAAGGAGGTCATGGATATGAATTTGAAGAACCTAAACAGAGCACAGGAGGATAGCAAGTCTTGGAGATCTCTCATCTACAGGGTCACCATGAGTTACCCTCAACTTGAGGGCAGTTAACAAGATAGATAGTTCCACATCTATGTGGGCTGCCTGAAATCCTTTGGCAGGCCACATGCGGTCCCTGGGCCGTATGTTATGCAGGCCTGCCTTAGGTCCTTTGCAGACTGCCTGAAATTGTGCAAATTGAGTCCACTTTAAGGGTTAGGGTTAGTGCTAGGGAATCATGGGAATTTTTTTCTGAGATATTGAGCCTTCTCTGTCAGAGAGCTCTGGTGCCACAATAAAATACAGTTCCCATGATTTCCTAACCCTAACCCTAACCCTTAAAGTAGACTCAATTTGCACTATTTCTAGAAGTCTGCAAACATTTAAATAAGACTTTCCCATAAACCTTTGTGCTTTCATCATATGTGGTTCTGAGATCTCATCCAGTTCAATACCTGCACAATCATAGTTTCAGGCATTTTATGTTGGACCAGACAGAAATCATAGAAGTAGTACATTGCAAGTTCAAAGAGTCCAGTGATTCTTTATTCCATAAAGAGCTGGGAATATTCCCATCTCGGGGGGGGGGGGGGGGGATGTAACTAATATGTAGATGACAATGATAGTGGTGATGATAACAATAATAATAATGATAATAATAATAATAGTTATATTGTCCTTTTTAGCATAAACCTCTATTTTTGTACATTTCATATCTATAAAAGTTTAAAGAATAAATATATTGTTTTGCTGAGAATTTAATTAAATACACATTTTACACTTACATAGACAGTTAATGCTACTTTATCCTTTTAATGTTCTTTTCTCTATGTTTGGCAAGAAAACAACAGTAGAATATCCTAATATGCATCAACTCTACAATAATAAACCAGAGTGTGGAAAATGGAGCAAAACCATTCCAGGGAAGAAACAAATTTTCAGTTTCATGCATCCAAAGGGATTTCTACAAATTCTCATTAGACAGGACAAGAAACTGCATAAACTAAATAAAGTATTCTTCTAATTTTATATTTTGGTATTAGCTATCCTTGCTTTCAAGTGCATCACTCTAAACATGCTTACAGAAGAAAAAACATACAGTTGACCAAACTGGAAAATAAATATATGAGAATTGCCTTGTTGGACCAGAATACTCTGTCTCCACCAGTGGCAAGAAAAGGTCATAAAAAGCAGAGTTCATGAGCCAAGAAGCTAATGTGGTAGAGGAACAGATGACAACTGAATCTATTTTGGGGTGATAACTATTTTGTGGGAGGGACCACACCTGAGGTAGCAGTGAAGTGGTCCTATTGTCTCATCTATTAACTTTCTCCCCACTCCTTACAATATCCCTATCTTCATTCCCTCATCTCTTTCAGACTGGATCTATTGAATAAAACCTTGCTCTGGAAGCTAGAGTTGTCTAGTACTTTTGAGTTCATCTCTGAAGACCAAGGATATACAGTTGCCCCTCCCTTGGAGTCTGCGTCTCTCACCTGTTAGCAGGTGGCAAATGGAGGGGAACAAAATGAAGTGCACACCCACAGGCACACACCACTATTCAAGCCAATGGGGCTTGAATATTGGTGATTTTCCATTTTCGTGGGAGGGGGTCTGAAACGGATCCCTCCATGAAAACAGAGGGGTGATTGTATTTGTGAGGGCTTTAGTTATAACTGGTCTAATAGAACATAGGAACTGGTCTTCTGTGGGATGAAACTATGGGCCTGAACAGACTGCCAGAAATAATCCAGCTTGAGACCACTTTAACTATCCTGGCTCAATGCTAGGGAATCATGAGAATTGTAGGTTGTTGTTGTTTTTTTTTTTTTCTGATACATTAAGCCTTCTCTGTCAGAGGGCTCTGGTGCCACAATAAACTACAGTTCCCATGATTCCCTAACACTGAGCCAGGGCAGTTAAAGTTGTCTCAAGCTGGATTATTTCTGGCCAGGCCCTATATGTCTATCTACTCTGTCTATTATTACCTACTCTGGCTGGAAGCTACTTTCCAGGGTCTCAAGAAAAACAGTAACTCAACAGCAGAGAACATGCTTTCCATTCACATAGTCTCAGGTTCAATCTCTGGCATCTCCAGGAAAAGCTCAAAAAGAATCTTGCAATACTAGCAAAGGCTGTATACTATTAATATATACATATTTTACTGTACTTTGAGAAAATACTTGATATATTATTATTATTATTATTATTATTATTATTATTATTATTATTATTTCTAAAGCACTGTCAATGTACACAGTGCTGTATAAAGAGACAATCAAAGCATAAAATAGAAATAAAAACCTGCCAAAGGCGTACAATCTCAAAATACAAAACAATAGGTAAAATAATAAAAATTAATTAAAAACAAGGAACAATTACAACAATTAAATTAAAGATAGATAGATAGATAGATAGATAGATAGATAGATAGATAGATAGATAGATGATAGATTATTTTTGCTTATTTTGTTTTTAATAAAAAAAATATTATTTTACTAAAGATCAGAAAAAAGAACTTTAAATCAGTGTTAAGGTTATGGGCCAGTGGAATCAGTGGTCTTGTTTAGTATAAGACAGATTTTATGGTAAAATAGAGGTTTTTTCCAACAACATACCTTACCATTGAACTAGTGTGCCTTGCTCAATGAA
This sequence comes from Phrynosoma platyrhinos, assembly GCA_020142125.1. Taxonomy (NCBI): domain Eukaryota; kingdom Metazoa; phylum Chordata; class Lepidosauria; order Squamata; family Phrynosomatidae; genus Phrynosoma; species Phrynosoma platyrhinos. The sequence goes on along the minus strand of CM034703.1, from coordinate 15,771,595 downwards.
GGTGGGAAATTAGTGGATATTTCTACCAGCCATGCTTTTGTAGATTTGCTTTTCTGTCTGCAGTGTATTGATTGAACCTTGGTAGGTATTAGGTTCAATCCTACCAAGCTCAGGCCATCTGCAATGGTGGCAGTGAAGCTCCTTTCTCTGGTATTCTCCAATGGTGAAAAAAAAGGCATTTGGAGTCCCTTATTTGAGAATACAGATATCATCTGATAGCATCATTGTGACAAGCATATCCTTTTCAGGCACTATTTCAGTGCTTCTTAGACTCTCAGAAGTGGGGGACAAGCAATTGTATATCTAATGTCCTATTGACCAGTATCATCTTTCTTCCTATTGGCTACAACTGTTCATTCTTTCTTGGAAACCTTCATGTGGACCAGAAGCTCACTGCTTTATGGCCACTACCAGTCCAGAGCCCACCACTGAGTAGCTCAGCATTATTCCAGGCAATGAAAGACTGGTTCTCTCTAATACTGAATTTTTACTAATCTCCAGTATTTTAATAGTTATCCATGAAAGATTCCAGTCCTTATTACATGATCTTTATGGAAAAAGAGAAGGGGAAGAAGGTACAAGCAAAGACCATCATCCACTTGGAGTCAGAAAATTCAGTTTGTGTATGTTCTACTCCTACTCCACCAGTTCCTGATACTAAAATAAATAATCATTTCTGTATCCTCGTAGTCATTATTACAAGGTTCTTCACATTGTATTAAAAAAAAACAACAACCAGGCAATGCCTGCTTGTTCTAAATTACATATCATAAAGATATAATAGGTGGAACTATCAACTATGCCCTTATAAGTGAATACAATGTGGAAGGGAGAGTTGGTTGTACCTTCTTCCCCTTCTCTTTTCACAAAAACTTCAGAAAGAAACTTGGTATGCTAACAAGTATATTATCATTTATATAAAGCAACATGAAAATCTAATAATACACACAGTTTTGATGGCAACCATACAGCAGATAATATAGAAACAGAAAGATTTTTCACATATCTTTTCATGTTTTATCTTTTTAAATTGTCATTATTACACATGTGGGCAAATCTATATAGTAATTTCATTCTTTGTCTGGAAACTTTTAAACAATGTTTTTAGATGTTTCTTTAAGCAGAATTCTTTCCATTTGCATCAAAATTTTGCTTTTGGTGAAACCATGATTGGTGGTAATACTAATGAGTTTCTCATTTTAAAGAAGAAAATTATATAGATCATATCAGTTATGACCTACACATCCTATCATTAGTTTTGACCAGACTAGATTAATTGAATTAACCAGATTTGCCAAAGTATTGACCTACCATTCATGAAATGATTCAATGGGTCTACTCCAGCTGGGGCTAGCTAACAAAATTCCTCGTTGTGTGCATATTGCAATAATTAAACCAATAATACCATTAAAATGTCCAATGTGATATTAAAAAAAAGTGTTCTATATTTATGCATCTGGCTCCACTCCTATCCCTCTTATTCTTACACTCTGTGTATGTGTGTGTGTTTTCTCTGAACTATGGCTGGAAACAATACTTGTAAATATTTGTATCACATGCAAAAAAGGAGTTGTCTGCTGTCAGGAAACCCTGAAGAGGAGAATCTTCTCATCTTGTGTGCAGAAAGCAAGTTTTCAATGAAGAAAACATGGATTTTTGTGCAGAAAACATTTATACAAAGAAAACTCTGTTTATTGTGCAAAAAGTCCATGTGCAGTTTTTTAAAACATAACAAATCCTCAACTGCAAATAGTCATTGAAAACTATTCACTTTTCAAGGTCTTTCTTACAGTAGCAAAATAAAATAAAATAAAATAAAGATTAAGGTACTTGTTATGTTCCACAAAAATTAAATTTATGAAGATCTAAATTCCTAGTGCAAATGTACAGATGAAAGAGGCAAGATACAACAGGTGAGCAACTTTATTTACAAGGATCTATTTAGAGAGGGCCCAAAGATTGTGGTTTTTCCTGAGAACTTAAAGATAGCACCCCAGATTTCCAAATTTTCTTACAAATGGCAAAAGGACCCTCAGTCCCTCAGTTTAAAGGGATAGGACTGGGAAACCATTCCTGTTTCAGCCTCCACCCTTAAGGCTGTGTACTCCATGACCCAGAATACACATGCTGTTCATTCCAAATATCATTTGGTTGTGGTTCATTATATCTTTTTGTGGATTTTGCCTATTAATGCTCTTAGACTGGATTTTGCCTATTAATGCTCTTTGCCTATTAATGCTCTTTTCTGCCACTCTGTGTAACTTCATAATGTCATAAAATGTGATTCCAAGCAACAGAATATATACACACATGGAAAAATGAACAGGTGGATTCAAGTGGCATGCATCATGCACATGAATTTCTATTACAGACCACTGTGAAATTTCCTTTCCACCCCCAACCTGTAAAAAAGTCTGATAGCCATGGCACCTACTCTCCCACACACAGACAGATAATAGAAATTCAAGTGAATTGTTTCTCCAAATAATATTCAGATAATTCTTTCTTCTCTTATCCACATCTACCCACAAACATACACACACACTTAATTCCCTACTATGTGAACAGGCACATTGGATCATTTAAAACTGGACATGTATCCCATATGACTTTTACGTATCACATGCTCCTAGTCCAGGACCACTCAGTACTGCTATATTTAGTTGAGTTCACCGTGCTTCTGTGTAGCAAATCCTGTTCCTGAGCTATGCAAGATGATAACATACATTGTAAGTGTCATAGATATTAATCAACACTGAAAGTGATCCTTAGTGAAAAAGAAACTACTCTGGGGGGAAACAAAACAAATCAATGCTTAGAATATTACCATAGCCTTGAAAAAGCCCCCACTAGCTTATTCATCTAGGCTAAGTAAATGCTCTTGGACAGGCTAGTGAAAAATCATTTAGGGTTTGGTTTGGTTTTTAACCTGTACATCATCAATCATCATAGTGGAAAATCAAGGAAGAATGTTTCTTAGCTCCAGCTTGGAAATGTTCATGACAGCTTTCAGAATGCTATATTAGCCAGATTTGATCGCATTGCCTGTTTTCCATGGATCCTATTCTTACTGGCATTTTCAGGGAAATGACAAGTAGTATTCATATCAATATAGCTTTCAGGCTGTGGTTGCTTAGGTTTACATTCCAGATCATCAGTGTAAGTGAAGGAGGGTAGGAACCACTGATCGTAGCAAAGCCTACCTTTTCATCTTGAGTTTGTGCAAAATAGCTATAAAGGATGGATGACATCCTTTGGAATTAGAGTAAATGTAGGAGAAAGTCCATGATGTACTCATCTGAGAATGAATTTTTGAACATATGGAAATACTATGTATTGCTTGATCTCAGATTTCTCAGACAGGGCTTAATTGGATGGAAAACAGCAAAGCCTAAGCCTGTCAAGCAATGGGGTCACTGGGAGGGTGTGGGGTGTATGGATGGCACCATGTGACACCCAGAAGAGGACTGATACCTGTTTGGGCCCAAGAGGTGTGTTTCCCCAAGAGGGGAGAAAGCACAGGGAAAGGAGAAGCAGGAGCCTGCTGCACCAGAGTGCCTCTCCCACTTTTCTTTTGCTCTGCAGGGTCACTCTGTGGCAGCTACACCCATTCTTCACCACAAGTCCCCTCCTGGCTGCAATTTGTGACTCCTTCTGACACAGTGGAGTCCAGGTGACCAGATGTCCTAACCACAAAGGAGGACAAGGTACCACAAAAAGGAGGACATTCAAGAAAATGGAGGACATGACCAACTAACAGTGGAAACACTCATAGAAGTGTAAACCCATGCTTCTTTATCCTGCTCAAAATGAAGAACATTTGGAAATTCCTCCTGGACAGAAGGCTGAAATGGAGGACATGTCCTGGAA
>CM034703.1:15734535-15748633 GCA_020142125.1 Phrynosoma platyrhinos | reverse complement strand
ACAATGTATGTAATATTCACACCATGGTACAGAGTTGTACCCTATACATAAATGTAAGACAGACTGGTTGATTTATATTCCAAGGGCCATTGGAATGTGATGCATATTTAATTTTGTACTGTGCCAAAGTGTTGCTTTTTTAAATAATCAATGGACTGTGTCTCACAGACACTGCATTCCTCTCTGTCAGTTGCAAAGCTGAAGCTAAATAGACAGTTGCTTTGGAGAACTATCCATTCCAACTCCCACCCCAACATGGAACATCCTTATTCCAAAAGATCAATGCATCAGAAATATGAATTTATTCCAGAAGTCTTCATAAAACCTTTTAATTAGTCATGCGCTTTGTTGTCATATACGAGTAGAAAAAATTTCTAAGCCAGGGGTGAGTAAAGAGAAGCCTGCTGGATGCTTTTAGACTGTAACTCCCAGCATTCTTTGTAATTAGCTTCATCCTGTTATGTAACCATCCTATCTTCACTCCTTTTTCCATGTCTAAACCTGCTGTTTATATATTTTCTGCATACAAATTGAACAAACAGGATGATAGAATGCAGCCTTGTCTGATCCTTTTGCCAAGTGGGAACCATTCTGTTTCTCCAAAGTCATTTGAAACAGTAGCCTCTATTATGGCTTACAAAAGCGTTCCTGGTAGGCCACATATGGCCTGTAAACCTCATTTTCCCTACCTCTGTCCTAGAGCTTCAGTCAACCATTGTTGTCAGCCCACAAGCTGGCCTAGAAGAACAGTGAGATTCTATGAATATAATTGTCTTTTCCAACTGTCCAATGGAAGATTAGAAATGATGGTTACATAACAGGATGAGCTCCTTTGAGAAAGTAATGGAAAATATACAAAATCATATTAAGACTGCATGTGTGTTAAAATGGGCCATGCCAGGCAAAGAAAAGGATAAGCAGTTGTTTGTGTCCAAGCTTTGTTGCAATGGGGGGGGGAGGGGTATTATGGAGTTTACTGGGATTATTATGGATCCTATCAAAATGACTCCACAGGCAGATGGTGGGATTATGGAAGAATTGACTTTCTCTGGATCATTTTAATGAAAAGTCAGATTTCTGAGACAATGTTATAATAATGTTTCCAGTTTTCTCTGTAGCCTGTAGTATCTTTCCCTCCCCCCTCCCCCACATCTTTTTGTTCATTCTTTTTTCCCCTCTAGCACATCTTCCTAAACTCTAATCTGTTCTTTGATGTTCTTTTTCTCTCTCCCCCTCCCACTAAAGCTTGTTCCTTTGGCAAACATACAATTTTCCAACACACCATTGTAGCCATGACTTCTCAGGCAAAGATCAAAGATTCATGCTGTTCATTTGTCAGTTGGAAAACAGTAGTTTGTACTTGATCTGTAACATCTGGTAGGACATAATATAAAATTACCTGTGCTGAATTGTTGAATAATCACATATGTTCATTTCATAACATCAAGAAAAAAATGACAATACAATGAATATATGGATGAAGAAATACTCTCTAGTGCTGATGGACAATAAATATTCTGGCATCTTCATAAAACATGCACATCTCACTGTTCTAACCTAAACCAGATGAGACATATAGAATTGCACAACTGAAATTATAATACTTTTTAAATGCACATGCATACATGTTTATTATGCTTAGCAACAGAAAGATATCTCTACATTGGCATAATAAAAGAAAAAAACCTCAAGGACACTGTGCAGATATAGAGCCAGTGTGGTGTAGTGATTAAGTGTTAGACTAAGGGGAGCTGCAGACAGGTGGCTCTAGGCTGCCATGGGAAGCAGAGGATCAGGGCCATGGCTACCACATGCCATGGCCCCGATCCTCCCTTTTTTTAGGCTGTCCATGGAATCCTCAGCACTTTTCTCTAGCACCACATCTTCAATAAACTGATTTTCTTTCTATCTTCTTTCTTAACTGTCCAGCTCTCGCATTCATACAAGGAATACAATGGCTTGTAAGTTTCTAGCTATTGTGCTCAGTTTTATAGCTTTGTATTTTGGGGTCTTTTCTAGTTCTTTCATAGCTGCTATCGCCATTCTTAATCTTCTTTTGATTTCCTGGCTGCAGTCCCCATTCCTATGAAAGTTTGATACTAGGTGTGAGAACTCTTTCAGTATATTTCTTCATTGTCTAGGTTGAATTTGTGTAGATTCTCTGTGATCATTATTTTTGTTTTCTTTATGTTCAACAGTAAGTCTGCCTTTACACTTTCTTCCTTGATCTTCCTTAGTAGTTGTTTCAGATCTACACTGGGTAAAAAAAGGAAAGATCTCAAACCTCTTTTAAGTGGGGCATTTAAGGATCTATAGTCCAAAAAAAGTATCTCATTAACCAAAGAAGTAGTCATGCTAGTGTCTTGCAGCATAAAAAGGAAGTAGGGAGGGGAAGGGAGAAGAAAGGAATGTAACAGCATCTTTAATGCTTACTGGGTTTTTTTTAAATTTTTGCAGGAGCTTTTATATATATAAACCAGCTGTACTGCATCAAAGCAGTGGGTTTATATCTATTAGAGCTCATGCAAAAAGCTAGTTAGTCTGAAAGGTGCTGCTACATCCCTTTTCCCCTCTCCCACTCCCTTTCTCCCTTTTATTTCCGTAACCAAAGCACTCATGTGGATTGGTAGAACACTGGTGTCCCACCAAGTACATGAATGTATGGTGTACATTATTTTACTGAGATACTTTCTGTTCAGTGTTGTTCAGTGTTGTCATGCACATGTGTAATCTTTCTTGTCTGAAGACACAAAGAAACTAAAGTAATTTCCACAAACTGTGCACGCAAAACCCCATGGACAAATTTGGAACTAGAACAACCTAGAACAGTGAAGTATTTGTAGTATTCAACAATATAGCCATGTTAGTCTATAAAAGCAGTATGTAGAGAGATCGTGTAGCACCTTTGAGACTAACTGAAAGAAAGAAATGGCAGCATGAGTTTTCATAGACTTCAGTCTGAGGAAGTAGACTGAAGTCTATGAAAGCTCATGCTGCCAATTTCTTTCAGTTAGGTACATTGCAGACCATCCCAAAGGGCTGGCCTAGGGGTAGAATTGGGGTGGAGAAGTGGCTGGGTGAGATCATTTGGAGGCATGAAGCGTGGTGTCATCAGTACGCTGATGACACCCAGATATACTTCTCCATGACTAGATCATCGGCTCAGACTTCAGATGGCGTCTCTCCTCTTAATGACTGTCTCAGAGTGGTAATGGATTGGATGAGGAAAACAGATTGAAACTGAATCCAGCCAAAATTGAGGTACTGACAGTCACAGGCCCGAAACCAGATTTGGGAATACAGTCTCCAGTCCTGGATGGAGTCACACTCTCCTCTAAGGACTGTGTTCGCAGTTTGGGGGTACTCCTAGATTTACCTCTTCACATGACATTCACATGTGAATGCGGCAGTCAGGAGTGCCTGTTATCAGCTTCGGCTGATACGCCAACTGCGCCCTTATCTGGATATGAGGGATCTGGAAACTGTGGTACATGCTCTGGTAACCTCACGTTTGGATTACTGTAACACACTCTACATGGTGCTACCCTTGTGCCTAACCCGGAAACTTCAATTGGTACAAAACATGGCAGCCAGGTTAATTACTAGAAAATCCAGGAGGGAGCATATAACACCAGTGCTTAAATCCCTCCACTGGCTGCCAATTAGTTTCCAGGCACAGTACAAGGTGTTGGTCTTAACCTTTAAAGCCCTACATGGCTTGGGTCCATCTTATCTTCGGGATCGCCTCTCCCTGTAGGATCCCCCCCCCCCATGCACTTCGGTCCTCTAGGAGGAACCTGCTGCAGCCTCTGAAAACTAGGCTGTCACAGACCTCCCAGAGGGCCTTTTCTGCAACCACTCCTAGACTTTGAAATGGCCTGCCGGACAAGTTCTATCTTATCACTGCTCTCAATAGTTTCAAAAGAGCAGTGAAGATGGATCTCTTCTGGCAGGCCTTCCCAGAATAATTTCCCGGCTCAATCCAGGAGATTTGTTTACTCATCCCTTGTGGCCTCCGCTGCTTTTGCTTGTTTTAGTGTCCTTTGATTGTATTTTGTTTTGTAACTGCCATTTTAATCTTGTACTAGTTTAATTTAGTTTTAAGGGTGGGGGGTAAGGGACTGGGGAGTAGGAGTGTTTTTAAGTTGTTATCTGTTTTAATCTTGTTGTATGATGCCCCGGTTGCTGAGCAGGGGTGTGTGTGTGTAAAAAAACAACACATTATTATTATTATTATTATTATTATTATTATTATTATTATTATACCGAACTTATTAGCTTTATGGTTAACTGTTATTAATATGCTTCTTTCCTGCTTCCCTAGTAATTACAATATTGCTAAGGCTAAACTGACATGGAGCCTATTGGTTTCTTGGATGGGAGGCTGGGACTTCAGTTCCCAGAAGCCCCAGCCAATAAGTCCAATGGCTAATAATTCTGGGAGTTTAAGTACTACATCTGACATGAAAACTACTGTACTGGGGCCCTTTTGGTGATCTTTGGTCTCCTTTTGAGATTCCTGCTTTCGTATAGACAGCAAAGTGGAATCACAAGCAATGGAACCCCTACTGGATACTACTATATCACTTCCCACATTTTTATAACAGCCTGCAAGCTGAAATATTTGAGTACAGTCTGTTGCTTGTCCACAACCTGTTGGCTTTTGGATGATTTGGACTCTACCTCCTACCAACCCACCTGATTAATGGTCTAGAGGCCACTAGGTTAGGGAAGATTGCTCTAATGTAATCCCCCCCCCCAACCAACCAAATTTCTTAGGTGTTAATAGTTGTTTTTTTGTTTTTTTTTAAAAAAAGTATTGCTTTGTTAATAATTTAACAATAATAAAGGCTTGTGAGTTGTGATTTATAGCAAAAAATGTAATTCCAAGGAGAGAATCTCTGGTGCATATGGCAAAGGCCCTGCAGTGCTCAAATCTTCTGGGGATTGAGATTGTTTTATGAAAAAATCCTCATATGTTTGATTCTTCCATTGTCAAGTACATGACTTTTACCTTCTCTGTGCAATTATCCCTATAAGCCACAAAATACCCTACCTTTAATAAAAACTATTTAATAATTTTCTCCACCCTTCCTCCTCTCTTCCTCTCTCTTTTTGATCAAGACACAATGATATATCCTACAATACTTATTTGAACACTCCTGGCATTTAACCTTAAGCATGTGAAGGGGCAGAATGAACTTTTAGGTTCTATATATAATGTTCATTATTCAACATTGTCCTTTTCCCTTCAGAGGAACACAAACACATAAGCATAGTGCCAAAATTTCACAGGAGTGAATCTAAATAAAGGAGGCAGATGGAGTTTGCAGACTTCAAATATGAGTACTTTGAAATATTAAGATGAAAATATTTTAAAATTATGTATATTTAATTACAAATTCATAAGGGATTTCTGCCATTCACTCTGGTAAGAGCAGAAGGTGCCATTCCACATTCATAGTTCAATCCAGATTGATAGTATGAATATGAAGCACAAAAAAAAAAAGACTGCTTCACAGAAACCATATCAAAGAGCTGTAGATAATGGGAGAAGCTGCCTGCTTCACTTTCTATAATATTTTCCATTTTCCCTCTATCATGAATTCCTTCAGCCCTGTTTCCTCATCATTTTTTAAAAGATTACACTAAAATATTTCAGTGTGTGCAAAAGTTTGTGTCCATGTTTGCAAGCAATTTCTTCTGACATATTCATCTTCACAAGCAATTTCTTATAATGTACACAATTTTGTCAAAATTTCTCTTAATGTATGGATTTTAAAACATTTTTGAACACCTGCACCACAAATTTCAAAGAAATACAAACATTAGATGATGATTCTGTTTTACTTGAAACATTAAACTGTGGTATGTGAATTAGATCTATTCATATTAAAATGGAAACCAATGAAATTTCAACACAATCTCTAGTTGTCTAGTATTCACAGAATATGCTACACGGAACATGATACAGAATACATCCTTAATACATTAGACTATGAGTGCATCTACACTGTATAAATAATGCAATTTGACACCACTTTAACTGCCATGGCTCCATCCTACAGAATCCTGGGATTTGCAGTTTTGTGAGGCACTAGCACTCTTTGACATAGAAGGCTAAAGATCTTTTAAAATGACAAATCCCAGGATTCCATAGGATGGAGCTACAGCACTTAAAAGTGGTGACAAACTGCATTATTTATACAGTGTAGGTGCATCCTCAATCAAATTGTAGGTACGATTATGTGTAGTTTGGGAAGTGTCCTTCTTAGGAGCATCAAACATCAAGGCCTGGCCCTGAATATCCCATTTTCATAGGTCATTTCCAAGTGACAGATGAGAGTGCAACTTTTCCACTTTTGGTGGTATCAGCTCTGAGCAATGAGAAATGATCATGTGCAAATCTCCAGCCCAACTAGTAAAACATCAACTTGCTCTGATTTGCAAGGTTTCATTGATTCTTTGGTGCAACTTGTTGGAACTAGGGAGGGTTCTTAGTTTGCTTAGTTAGCTTTCTCCTTCCCTTCCAGTTGTTTTAGTTGCCAGGGCTCATCCTCTGCTCTACTCTGCTCTGTATCACCTTCCAGCTAAAAGCAAAGAAGCTGGATACAATATCCCTTTATTCTATCTTCATAAGCAAGAGACAAGGAATAATCCCATCATTTCACTTTATCTAGGAACACTTTCTGTAGCTATAATTTCTGTCTTCCTGAATGGCAATCCTAATTCTTCTTTACTGATCTGTTTCTTTTAAGAAAGTCACAATTGGGCATCACCTGATTTTCAACACACAAAGCAGTGATGGACCAATCCTCACGCTCTTTTGTCATCACTTTCCCCATATAGAGAACAGCACATCTGAAGAGAATTGGCTTCTTTTCATATTGAGATTATTCATGATTGCCAGCAAGATTTTCCAAGGTTATTGGTTGCATGAAGAGGAGGGATGTAAATCTTTATAAACTTCATTCTGGCAGGAGGAATAAATAATTTTATCATTTCCCCCCCTTACTATGAGAAAGTCATCAAAAATTGCTGTTTTTGAAGATTATTTGCAGTTTTTGACTTTTACTGTGTGACAAAAAAAATTATTTTAGTACAGAAGTGATTTCTGTTCACTTCCTGTTGTTAAAAAAAGAAAGACTTCTCCTGGGCTAAATGGGCCCAGGGGCACTAAAGCTGAATTTTCTGCACACAAAAACCCACATGCATTTAAAAGATAGAATTAAGTCTCAAGCAGCACAGATTTGCATGCAGTGGTTTAGTGGTTAAGCCACCGATTCTGATTATTGTAAGCCTGGAAGGTTGGCAGTCCGTTGCCCAAGCATTGTGTGATGGAATGAGCTCCTGTCACTAGTCACAGCTTTTGCTAACCTAGCAGTTCAAAAGCATGTAAAAGTGCTAGCAGATAAATAGGTACCACTTCAGTGGGAAAATAGCAGCATTCTGTGCAGTCATGCTGGCCACAAGACCATTGGAGTCATCTTTGGACAACCCTGGCTCCCTCAGCTTGATAACAGAGATGAGTGCTATCCCTACAGTCAGTTATGACTTGACAATCATGTCAAGGGGAAACCTTTGCCTTTACCTTTAGGATTCTGCTCATAGAATTTCTGACATTTGAAAAACCCGGTGTCTGACTATTTTTTATAAATATTTTGGAATATTAAATATTCCATCCATCTCTGATGGAAAACCTTCACATGGACAGTAACATTTCCTCCTCAGACAAAGTGCTTTTTACATGGGGGACTGGGCAGACATAGGGGAAAATATGCTTGCCTCCAGAATTTCCTACAGGAACCACTCTTTGTCTGCATGACCTGCTCCCACAATGGGCTGAACATGCAAGGACAGTCCATACCATTTGATTTCTTTGCACTTCCTCATAGTGCATCCAATACATCTCACAAACATAGTGCCTGTGAGTGCCAATTACCTCTGCCATCACACCCAGTTTCCATCCCATTGGATGCCCTGCATGACTGGTTGTGTGACCAGCCACACAGTCGCACAAGCAATACACTGTCCATACAGTGTATCATTATGCCTAGTGACAAATTGGTAAAGAACAGTCATAGAGCCCCCCCCCTTATATGCCCCCTTCCCCCCTTGATCCCATGACCCCCTGTTGGACTGTCTAGTTTGTTGATGTCTTTATTACACCCATTCCATTGTTAGTGACCTGCCATGTTTGTTGCAATTTTGCTTCATGGGGTGTGTGATGGCTCAATGCTGTGATGGGTTGATGGTGCAGCTGGCTGCACATGACAAAACACCATATGGTGAGCATAAGGTTTTTCGGGACACTTTTGATTTTTTGTGGGGATGTAGTGGAGGTGTGACCCTAACAAATTCTCTTCGGACTAACCTAGCACCCAAGCCTTCACCAGCTGCTCACCCCTGCTCTAGGGCTTTTGAGATAATGCTAGAAGTATTGTGCAAGGAAAACATGAGTGCTTTTGAGAAAATGCTAGGAGTACTGTGCAAAGAAAACATGGCTGCATTCTTGTACCAAGGCATTTAGCTGAACAATGAAGAAGTGTACAGGGGAGATGCTTCAGATTATCTTGCAGTATAGTTGCTGTATTATTGCCTTCCCCAATGTACACCCCTCCCAAACTTCAGGAAAATTGCATCCCCAAAACTCTGAATGTGAAGAAATTCTGTGGGACTGGACATTCAGATATATTTTCCACACACACATACCCTATCTATCTATTTTAAAGGGGGGATTAGTATTTACATAGATATGTTTTATATGGCCATGGATAGCAACGACTATGACTAAGAGCCTAATCAATGTGATTAGAAGTCTCTCCAATGATGGTCTGGAAGACCTTCATTGATGACCAACTATTCCATATGCCAGGCTATAAAAATGAGGAAAGTGTGCTGTGAAACAGCAGAACTCACATAGTAAGATGCTGAGAAGAAGTTGCTTCTCAAGTTGACATTGTGTGCCACTTATATCAGGGCTCAGCAGCCTGTGATTGCCTGCAGTAAACAAGGCACATGGATTTTCTACACCAGACAGAGCTTCAGAAAAGAGACACAGGTTGCATTCTTTCTCAGACAGCCTCCTTTAGAGACATCTGACATACTGAGAGCAATTACAGTCTCTTCCTTTGTATTTAAGAATCACCATCTGCACCGCTAGTTATTTCAAATATGTAATTTGCTTTGATTAATTGTTTGTTGAGAGATCTGGCTGAATCCCTAGGTACAATAGACCAGCGCATAGATGAGCAGAGAGAATGAGAAGAGAAGAAAGTTGCTTTCCAGCCTAACTTTACTACCAATTGTAGCTGATGGATGGATCTCTTGTCTTTGGGCCATTGATGGTTTTATGCATTTATGGTCCAGAGGTTCATGGACCATTCTTTCTATGGATAAAACTTTAAATTCCTACAAATGTTTAGATGAGTAGGGTATTCCTTCCAAATTTGGTAAAAGTTATTCGGTGCCAGCTGGTGGCTTCCACTATGGATTTTAGACTAAATGTTATAGGAATTTTTCAATGTCCTGAAGTCTAGACACAAAGTAGACTCAATCATAGATGGATTCACTTCTGTCCTGAAGTCACATAAATGAAATTCAGCAGCAGAGCAAAGCTACACAAAACATCCAACCACTTTTGGTAATCCTGTAAATTTGTTGTTGTTGCTAACTGCCTTCACATTAATCTCAACCCATGGAGACCCTATGAATGAGACATTTCCAGGACCCCTGGCCTCTACTGCTCTGCCCATCTCCTGCAAACTCACATTTATGGTCTCTTTAATAAAGTCCATCCATCTAGCATGTGGCCTTCATCTCCTTCTGCTTCCTTCCACCTTTTCTCACATTATTGTATTTCCCAATGATTCATGCCTATTCATGATGTCTCCAAACTATGACAGTCTGTCTTGTCATCTTGGCTTCTGGGGATATCTCTGGCTTGATCTATTCTAGGACCCATTTGTTTGTCCTTTTGGCTGTCCATGGAATCCTCAGCACTCTTCTCCAGCACCACATATCAAATGTGTTGTTTTTCCTCTTATCTTCTTTCCTGACTGTCCAGCTCTCATGCCCATACATGGTAATAGGGAATACGATGGCTTGTATGATTCTGACTTTTGTGCTGAGTTGTATGTCTTTGCATTTTAGGATCTTTTCTAGTTCATTCATAGCTGCCCTCCCCATTTTTAATCTTCTTCTCATTTCCTGGCTGCAATCCCCATTCCGTTCAATGTTTTATCCAAGATATGAGAACTCTTTTAGTATTTCTATTTCCTCATTGTCTAGTTTGAATGCATGTAAGTTCTCTGTGGTCATTATTTTTGTTTTCTTTATGTTCAACAGTAAACCTGCCTTTGTACTTTCTTTTTTTATCTTCCTTAGTAGGTGTTCCAGATCTGTGAGGTTTCTGCTAGTATTATGGTGTTGTCTGTATTCTGTAAATACATTTTGCATTTTCCTTGACATTTTCTTAAGCAGAGATTTTTCAAAGTTTCCATCAAATTTCACAGGTGAAATTTACTAGTTACTCTGCTTAGTAATGTGTAAAGCAGTCTACTGTTAATCACTTTCACCTTTTCAGCATACATTTCTTCCATTCAGTTCCCCCATCAGTCTGTGAATTGTTTTGAAATACACACACACACACACACACACACACACAATGGATTTTTCCCCCTATGGATACAATAAACACATGCTGGGACACAACATTAGCTAATGTACACCTCTGGATGCAAGTTTTATTTATATACATTATGACCCCTGTATCCACAGGGAATACATTCCCAGACTTATCATGGGTTAGTGAAAATCACAAGCAATGGTGATGGGGTTGGGGAGGCCCAGGCAAAGTCTGGGCCCTCCAAACACCACCACCATCCAGTGGCGAGGAAGCGGTGGCAGCTATGGGGCCAGGGAGGCCCAAGTAGACCCTTTAAAAACCCAGCCTGTTTCCACCAACACCTTGGCAGCAGAGTGGCTGTGGCGGTGACGGGGCCGGGGAGGTTCAGGCAGAGCTTTTAGGAGTGATAACAGCAGTAAGCCTGACAGCTGGGTCTGGGTGGGGACTCTCCATCTAGCCTGTCCAGCCCACCTTAACACCTGGAACACCATGAGAGCTGTGCAGAGAGTGCAGATATTGGGCAGAAACATATAGCCTGCTCCAACCTAATTGTTTCATCTAGCCTTGGAGTGAACTAGATCTCCATGAGCATTGTCATCTGGCTCTTTCTCCCTGTACTGCTGGGAAATAAGGGGAGGGAGGTCATAGAGCTGTAACAATACTTTTGTCTCTGATTTGGGAATGATCTGGGAGTGGGAATTGAAGTTGTGTGGGGGAAAGGGAGGTATGGTGGGAAAAGAGTGAGGTGATGTTACAAAAGAAGATGGGATTGATGTTTGAAAACTATCCTGCCTTCAGCTCACTCTGTTTCTCGAAATCGTTTGGAGAGCCTACCAGCCATTCCACAGAACCTTACCTTGCTCCTGTGCAATGGCAGGTTGGTCAAGAATTAGACTCACATTATATGAAGTGGGTTGGACAATGACTAGATCTCTTCCTAGATGAGGATGCTGGTCTGGCTTGCTTTACGGAGACCTGGCTGGGAGAGGATAGCACCATAATGTGAATGAAGGCCCTCCCAGCAGGTACTCCGTCAATAAGCAGTAAGGGGAAGTGGGCGACGGTGTGTGTGTGTGTGGCTCTGGTTCATAAAAAACAACTTGAGCTTGACCAGGATACTTGTCCGGAACACAGTCCACTTTGAGTGCATGTACCTAAGCCTGCCGACCAAGGATAGTTTGGGGATTCTGCTAGTATGCTGACCACCCCATTGTCTAGCAGACTCCCTAAATGAGCTGACACAGCTGGTCTCAGAGTTGCTGCTGGAGTTGCCCTGACTTGTAGTCTTTGGCGACTTCAACATCCCTCTGGAGACCAGTTTGTCAACTCTTACAGGCACAGCTCAGGAGTTCATGGAATCCATGACAAACATGAGCCTATCCCAATTGGACGTCGGGCCTACTCATTGTACAGGTCATACTCTCAATGCGGTCTTTAGCATGGAATGGGAAAATCTGTGGGCAGAGGTTATTAAAACCTCTGCACTGTCATGGATGGATCATTTCCTGAAGTAAGAACCACTGTCCGGCCCTCCGGGGGTGGTTAAGGCTGAAGTAAGAACCACTGTCCGGCCCTCCGGGGGTGGTGGACCCATTAGAATGGTCCGCCCTCAAAGGCTAATGGAGCCAATTGGATTCCAGAAAGCCTTGGAGGGTTTAATGACTGGCAATACCAGTGATTCTGTCAAAGCTTTGGTCAATACCTGGAACAGCGATCTCACCAAGGCTATCGACACAATTGCTCACAACCCACTCCCAATCGTGAGCCTTGGTATACAGAAGAGTTTAAGAGGATGAAGTGGGTTGGACAATGACTAGAACACACCTGGCAGAAAATTCGACTCTTATCTGACAAGACTCGTCTTAGGAATTTTCTTGATTCCTATCGAGAGACAATACGTGCAATGCAGAGATCTTTCTGCTCTGCACATATTATGTCTGCAGAATCCTGTCTAGCCCAGCTGTTTAGGGTGGTAGGGGAGCTGATGCGGGTTCCACCTGCACAGAACCCACTACTTAACCCCAACAACAACCTGCTGTGATGCGTTTAACAACTTCTTCACAGATAAAATCTCTCAGATAAGACCGACTTAGATCCCAGTATTGATACAGTATCTATAGATGAGATGTCCAGCAACTGCTTTACTGAAATTTTACTGGATCAGTTCCAACCTGTGAGTACCGATGACGTGGACAAGCTCCTTGGTAGAGTGAGGAAAACTACCTGCCCTCTCAATCCTTGTCCATCAAGGCTGGCCGTCCGGAGGGGTTGGTGGGATGCCTTGAGGGTGTTCCTCAGGAACATCATCAATGCATCCCTCAGGGATGTTTTGTTCCATCTTGCTGAAAGGAAGTGGCGGTTAGGCCACTCCTGAAAAAATCCTCCCTGTACCTGAATATGAATAACTATAGGATGGTCTCGTTATTACCGTTCTTGAGCAAAATGATCGAGAGGGTGGTGGCTCTTCAACTACAAACTGTCTTGGATGAAACCGATTATCTAGATCCATTTCAAATGGACTTTAGGACAGGATTTGGGGTTGAGACTGCCATGGACTAATGACATTCATTTGAGCATCGACAGGGGTAGTGTGACCCTGCTGGTGCTCTTAAACCTCTCAGTGGCCTTTGACACAATAGATCACAACATCCTCTTGGATCACCTGAGGGGGCTGGAAATTGGAGGCGCTGCATTGCAGTGGTTCCGTTCCTTCCACTCTGACAGATTCCACAGGGTGTTGCTAGGGGACAGTAGCTCCGCTAGGAAGGAGCTTAAGTGCAGGATCCCTCAAGGTGCCATTCTGTCCCCGATGTTATTCAACATCTATATGAAGCCACTGGGAGAAATTATCCAAAGATGTGGGGCAGGGTGTTATCAGTATGCTGAGGACACCCAGATATATTTCTCTATGTCTCGGTCCTCAGTCTTGTCTTCAGATGGTGTCTCTCCTCTCAATGACTGTCTTAAGGCAGTAATGGACTTGATGAGGAAAAACAGATTGAGATTGAATCCAGATAAAACTGGGGTACTTACAGTAGTGGCCCCAAACCCAGGCATCTGGATACAACCTCCAGTCCTGGACAGGGTCACACACACCACGAAGGACTATGTTCACAGTCTGGGGGTGCTCCTGGATTCATCGCTTCTGATGATTAATCAGATAAATGCAATGGCCAGGAGCACCTGTTATTAGCTTTGGCTGATATGCCAGCTGCACTCTTTCCTAGAAGTAAGGGACCTTGAAACTGTGGTACACGCTCTGGTAACCTCTCGTCTGGATTTCTGCAACACGCTCTGCATAGGGCTACACTCGTGCTTGGTCTGGAAACTTCAACTAGTACAAAATATGGCAGCCAGGTTGGTCTTGGGTACATCTAAAAGAGACTTCAACTAGTAAAAAATATGGCAGCCATGTTGGTCTCAGGTACATCTAAAAGAGACCATATAACACCTGTACTGAAGTCTCTTTAC
>CM034703.1:15718047-15731498 GCA_020142125.1 Phrynosoma platyrhinos | reverse complement strand
CCTGATTCGTCATCAAGAGCGACGAGTCAAGGAGCACCCCCAAGCTGCAAATGATGACCAAATTGAGGCTATCATACTTCAGACACATAATGAGAAGGGAGGATTCATTGGAAAAGACAATAATTCTGGGAAAGGTGAAGGGAAGTAGGAAGAGAGGAAGGCCACATGCCAGATAGATGGACTCTGTAAAGGAGGTCATAGGTATGGGTTTGCAGGCATTAAAAAGAGCAGTGGAGGACAAGGGGTCTTGGAGATGTCTCACCCATAGGGTCGCCATGGGTGAGATCTACTCGAGAGCAGTTAACAGCAAAATTCTTTTGAGAAGTTTACTATAGGTGGATGAATCTGTCAGATTCCCTTTCTCCAGCATCCAGATTTTTTAAAAATCTGGCCAGAGTTAAACCCATTTAGAATTCAATAAGAGACAAAAGGTGTTTGTTTGGTTTTAAAAAAGAAAAAGAAAAAAGGAGCAGCACAGCAATAAAACCTATCACAGCTTAATAGTCCAATTGAACAGGGATGTTTTCACTTGTTAGTGGAAGGAAAGGGGGGACAGAGTCGTTTTAGCTTCCCCAGAAAGGGAGTTCTAAAGTCTGGGAGCAGCCACTGAGAAGGTCTTTGTTCTCTTCCCCTTCAAGTGTGCCTGAGAAGAGAGTGGGACAGAGAGGAGGGCCTTCCTCAAAGACTTTGAGCTCTAACAGGCTCCTTTAGGGAGATATGTTCCTTCAAATAGCCTGAACATGAGTGGTACATAACTTTGCAACCTAATATCTCCTTCCTGAGGTAACTGTCTCTTTGTAGAGCTAGCCTTCTTTCTTCAGAATAGAATTGTAGTGTACATGCTGGTAATCTCAAGACTGAACTTTTTCAGTGTTCTGTATATTGGGTTACTTCTGTACCAAGTTTGAAAATTTCAGTTAGTTCAAAACACAACAGCCAGATTGATTACTGGGACATCTAGGAGTGATCACATTACACTAATATTAAAATTGCTCCACTGGCTGCTAGTTAGTTTCTGGGCAAGGTGCAAAGTGTTGCCTATTGCCTTTAAAGCCTTACATGGTTTGAGTCTAGATTATCTACAGGATCTCCCCCTCCCATATAATTCACCCCATATACTCGGGTCCTCTGGCAGACATTTACTCCAGTCAGTCAGGACTAGGTTGGTAACTGTTAGCCAGAGGATTTTACCTTCAGCTGCCTCTAAACTGTGGAATGATTTGCTGGAAGAGATCCTACAGGTGAATATGCTGTCTGAATTTAAAAGAGCACAGAATACCAGTCTCTTCTAGCAGCCATATCCCAATGATTTTTAAATTTGTGAATTTTAGATGGTGAATTTTAAATGTGGATTGTTTTAAAATGTATATGTTTCATTTATCCTTTTAAATTGTTAAATTAATGTGTTTTAAAGTTTTGTGCATTGTTGATTTGCTGTTTCCCTGCCTCAATCCATGTGGAAAGGCAAATAAAAATTAAATATTATTGTTGTTCCTGTTGTGCAGGGCACCAATATTTTTTTTAAAAAATGAGATCAAATGAGTACAACTCTACCCTCAAATATGCAATGAAGCAGTTGCTTCATGTCTACCAATTTTATTCTCAAGCATCACTTTTTTTTTCTGTGTGTGATGCACAACTGGCACTCATGTGAACTAAGTGGAAATATGTATACTGTACATGCATATCTTTTCCCCAGCTTCATTTTGCCTGGTCAATATTCTATTACCAACCACCTATGCATTTTGGGTTATGTGAATGAAACAAACTTTTTATATGAGAATGACTGGCTTAGTGGAATAAAATACCATTAAAATACTACTGGTTAAGAAGACACAATGAATAAATTTTGGATCAACAATTGATTTAACTTTAACAATTTACAGGGTTGGGGACATAAATCCAACAATTAGTCTAAACTAGAATAGTCACACTGAGTCATTTGCTCAAAGGTAAAACAACACATTTTAATCCCTTTCAGTGGATAGGTGCACTCATGTTGGGACTAGCAACTGCAATGAGTTCTTGGAATACAATTTCTTCAACCTTCCAGCCAACACGGCCACTAAATAGTCACTAGAATAATTCTTCCATGCTCTCGGTGATAGTTTAAGAGACCTTAAAATTTACTTTTCTATGATTTTATGAGGTTGCCATAGAACCTAGAAACTATGGATCTGAAAGTTGTTCTTAACCTGTAATTGGAGTGTGGTCAAGTCAATCACAACCTATAATTGTGAATTTCCTGTCACTATTTCACATTCAGTAAGGACATGCACTTCTAGGCCCCTATGTTTTATTTGGCTATGTCCACCTTTCTTCTTTTCTAAATGTGTAAACTATTTATTCCTCAATTAAAATGGTGTATGCCAGATTTCAGCCCTGGTGAGTTCTTACAGTTGAGTTATCAGCCCAGTAAAATGGATTTTATAATGGAAATTGCTGACATACTCTCAACTGCAGGTTCAATAGAGGGAACCACAGCAGTAATATGCAAGGCAATCACTCACTTCATTTTATCAAATTGTATTGCTATAGAGAAAATTTTAAAAACTTAACTTTTTGCTCTCCACTAAATTGCCCTTTCCCACTTCCCCTTCCAGAACCACTTTCTCCCAAACTTCCTCTTCTCTTTCTTTTCTTTTTGCTCTGTCAACCCAAGCACATGATTTTAGATAGAAACTCACTCCCCTCCCACTCTCTCCCACACACACTCAAGTGTCTAGCGATCTGTTTATACTATGAACCAGATGTCAGTTAACATAAAGTATGCATAAAACATGTAAAGTTAAATGCTAGAGCAGAGATTGCTGATGATAATAGCAATTTTAATCATCATAGCACTAATAATGGCCAAGGTCTCCTCAGTTCACCTCATTATCACTTTGGATTCTTTAAACTATTCTGAAAAAAAAAACTTTAAAAAAAAAAACCCAAGCAGCTCCAGACTATTGGCACACTGAGGAAAGGGCCTTTCCAAACAACCCTGCTTGCTGATCTTGCCTCCTTCCTCAAATAAATGTGTTGTCTGAAAGAGGGAAGAATCCGTCACAGTAATATATGATAGGTGAGAGAGCAGAGGTGGAGGTATGCTAGACTGGAGAGAGTGGAACTTCTGGATCATAAATCAGTGGGGGCTGCCTGTCTCCAACTGCCCCATAAATCACAGACCCTTCCCAGACATGTCACCAGTAGAGTGAGGGTGGGTTGATTCCTCAGGCAAGCCAATTAGTACAGAATATGGCAGCTAGGCTGGTCTCGGGAACAACAAGGAGAGACCATATTACACCTATGTTAAAATCACTTCACTGGCTGCCTATTAGTTTCCGAGCACAGTACAAGGTGTTGGTAATGACCTTTAAAGCTCTACATGGCTTGGGCCCAACCTATCTCCGGGACCGCCTCCTTCCGTATGATCCATCCCGCGCACTCCGATCTTCTGGGAGGAATCTGCTACAGCCTATTAAAACAAGGCTGTCTGCAACCTCCCAGAGGGCCTTCTCTGCCACCACTCCCAGATTATGGAATGGCCTGCCAGATGAGATCTGTCTTATTACCACATTAAACAGCTTTAAAAAGGCTGTTAAGACAGATGTTTTCTGGCAGGCCTTTCCTGAATAGTGATCCTGGCCCTAAGAGTTGCCATTCCTCCCCCTCTTTGTGCTGCTGCTATTATGACTACTTTGTGCTGTGTTGTGTTTTATTTTAATATGCTTTTAAATTGTCTAAAATTTAATGTCTTTTTAAGGGGTGGGTGTTTTTTTCGGTTTGTACACATTTTATTGTAGTTTTAATGTTGTAAGCCACACCGATTGTGCTGCAGAGGGGTGTGATAGAAATAAATTTTATTATTTATTTATTTATTTATTTATTTATTTATTTATTTATTATGAACCTCTGGCCTCATCCTATTCAAGTTCACCAAATGCTGGGTCCCTCCCCCTCAGTGCTGCATGTGGAAGGCATCACTGAGCCTTCATTATTATTATTTAGGTGTTGTCATGCCCTGCCTGGGTAAGGACAAGGAGGATGAGTTGGAACTTTCTCCGGGTCCTGAGTCTGCAGCAGAGGAGCCCCAGCTTGGCCCTAGCAGCTCTGCTTTGCCAGCAGAGCCTCCAGAGGAGCCTGTGGCTTCTCAAGAGGCTCCACAGCCAAGCCTTCCAACGACAGAGCAATTAGAAATGGAGGAGAATCAAGGGGCCATGCCTACCTTTAGTCAGCATAGAGCCAAAAGGGTGGGCTTCCGGCGCTCAAGGAGACTTTATGAAAAATGCCGAGGTCATCAAGGTGATCAGCTCCAGCTGAACTCTGGCAGCTTGGGGATTTAAGCAAGTGGGGAAGCATTGTCTTGGTGCCAAAGGTTATCTGAGGGGGGATGCAGACCAGGGCACCCAGGACGCCCTGGTCTGGAGTGCCGCGGGGCTATGGCAGCCGCACCGTGGCGCTCCTGCGGCGTCCCTGGAAGGAGCGCTAAATCAGCGCTCCTTCCTCAAGACAGGGAAAGTGCACCCTAAAAGCATAGGGCGCACTTTCCCTGTCTTTTCCGCCGCAGCGCGTCCGGTCACTGTGGTGGGAGGTCATCCCCGGAGCGCCGGCCGTTCAGAGGGCCGGCGGCTCCGAGGACGACCTCAGGGAGAGGAAGGAGTGCCGCGCGTGCGGCTGCTCCTCCTCTTCCTGGCCTCGGAGATGGCTCAATAAGCCGTCTGCCGAGGCCCTGAGTTTCCTGGTGAAAGCCTCAATCTCTGACTCTCCTTGTTCCTTGCCTTGAATCTTTGACTCTTGACTATCCTGGATTCCAGTATCCTTGACCTTTGACCCATTGACTACTCTCGGATTTCTGCATCCCTGGACCTTGGACTGTCTTGTCTCTCAGCTACTCTGAAACCCTCAAACTACAGATCATGTTTGACTCTTCATTGGCTGCCCCTTTGGATTTGTAACTAGGACATTATTTGGGACTCTCCCTTTTCTTGGCTATCAGCCCATCCACTGGCTTTCCAGGACAGGTGTTATAGTCAAAGTGCTAAAGTGCTTCAGCAAAATTACATTAGATAAACATTTGAATAATCTTGTTTTGGTTCAACAATTTCTCTGTGTCCTGGAAACATAGCTGTATTGAGTGGTGCCCATGTTATTTAGTTCCAGAATAGTAGACAGACTGCCAAAAAGAGATACATTGAATTTTGGAAAATATTGGGTTAACTTAAACTGACCTGGGAAATAGGATGAAAAGTCTTTGCTAATGCTGGGACTTCCCAGGGATTTCTTGGGGATGAAGATTATGTGGGTCTCCAAAATGAAATCAATTTGTAGATGAACAAAATTTGGGACTTTCAGTGACTTTTTTTCTTCTCTGGATAGGCTCACAGTAAGGCAAAAAATATAGTAGGCCCCTGATATCAGCAGGCTAGCGATGCATAGATTGACCTCCTTTGCCCCATTTTATTCAGTGATGGTGCATGTATACAGAGGTTCTAATGCAGGTGTGTGCGTCTTGCTGCCCATTAAATAATATGGGGCTTGAGTATTATATATAGACAGAGCATGGAAATATTTATTTTTGGATTGCAACGTCTAGAATCCCACAGCCTAGCATGAACAACAGAGATTGTGGAAAGTATAACTGCAGAACCTTAGATCTATATAGACAGACATTGGGGGAGGAAGTGGGGGGGGGGAGAAACAGTACCCAGAATACTCCAGTCAAGTATGGCCAATGAGATTCTGAGAGTCCACCTACTAACAGGATTGGATTTTTTTCAAACTCTGCCCCAAAATCCTGTTGGATTATTCACCTGACATAACCTACAGTTATACCAAGGTCAACCAAACAGTATTCTGGTGGGGATCTGCCTTTTGGTCACTGATTGACTGCAGGGATACTTCCCCATTGGATACTCCTTTTTTACTGTCTCTGCAACAGCAGTCAGATAGTTCTGGGAACTCCTCCTTGACCAGAAGAAGAAGGAAACACCTTCATCCCTGTTCCAGTTAATGAATGCTGGAATGGGAGAGAGGGCTCAAGTCCTTATAAGACCAGGTTGGCACAGCGGGGGTGTGTGACAGCCTATGAAATGATCTGGCAAATTTGGACCACCAAGACTTCTATGTAGTTGAGCCACCTCAGGAATTATCAGTCAGAAGTGTACAAAATGATCAATCAGTAAGAAATACTGATATGCAAAGGGATCTTACATGCAACAAGTTGTAGCATAAACTTTTGTAGAATGGGTTTACTTCCACAGGTACATATTAATAAGAAATATTAAGACAACTATTTTTTAATTAGAAATATTATCTTTCATCCATCTCAAGAATAACAAAGCATGATTATCTGAAATCTATCTGAAACCTATCCTCTGTACATTTATGTAGGAGTAAGCTACATTGAGCACATGGAGGACACTTTAAAGTAGACCTTGTGTTTGTAAGAGCCTACATATTTAAGGACATTTGAATGAGAATGGAAAGGAAAATTAATTCACCCTTCCCCTGAAAGTATCTACAAGTAGGAAAAAATAATTTGTCAACCAATATTGAGCTGCCCACAACTCAAAAATAGTTAGAACAACAGAATCATAGAATTTCAGATAATCAAGGGATCCCTGCTCCAGGCAACCAACATAGATACTCTGGCAAATTTTAAAGCTTCAACAGCAGTCAAATAAGATCATGGCTATTTCCTACAGAATGATACAGAATGATCTGGATCTAATGATTCTGAGATGTGGTTTGTAGACAGGGAGGCTGTTACATGGAACTGGGCTGTAATCTGCAGCACAGGAAACTGGCATAAAAACTTGGAAGATGTCGTGAAACCCTCTTCAAAATTTGGATTTGAGTCTATGGCCAAAAAAGCTTGTTATTGTTCTTTTGTGACTTTAAGTGAACTCTGACTTATGGTGGTCCTATCCTAGGATTTTCTTGGCAAGATTTATTCAGGAGAGGTTTGTCATTGTCTTCCTCTTAAACTGAGAGAATGTGACTTGCCTATGGCCATCCAGTGGGTCCCTATATCTCACTGAGGATTCAGCTCTTGGCCTTTCAGTGTCCTAGGCCAACATTCAAACTACACTACAGCAGCTCAAAATGAGGTATTAAGTAATTTCAGATTCAAAGAAAAGCTTGACCAACTTCCATCAAAATATTCTTGATATCCCTCAGTTCCTCCCTAAAGTAGCAAGTCTTCAGATGTTCTTAGGCTACAACTTTCAAAAGCTCTAAGCACCAGTGACTCTATCTGCAGTCTTTGGATGTTGTGGCCCATCAGTATTTGGAAACCAGTGCCCTTGACCAATACCAACAAGCAGCACCCTCTCCCATTCTCGGGTTTAATTTCTAGAAGAGGGATAGTCATCTCGCCATGTCCTTTGGACTACAACTCCTCTCAGTCTTGCTCATTGTGTGTGTTGATTGTTTGGGGCTGGTGATATTCCAAAATGTATGATGGGCAGAAGGTTGCCCTTCCTTGTTCTCAACACTGAATCCTGGAATAATGTGCATGGATACTTTGGCACCCTTAAGTGTGAGCTTCCCATATCACATACAACAACACTTTGAACCATGAATAATCTGCCACAGGACTTATATTTTTTTTTTCTCATGCACCTTTCATCAACATAACATTTTCTCCCTAGTATTTAAACCACTGGAAGGCTGGTGACTGAAGAGTAAATTACATGTATTAATGAATGGGAGCATTCAGCAACATTTAATGATAGGAGAGGGTTGAGCTTTCAGATAATCTAGCTTGGTAGGTAACATGTGAGGTTAACAACTGTGCTTCATCACAGTTTGGGAAAATGCAGTTCTTGTATATTATTCATTTTGGATAATGTTGCTTCTATATTGCACTCTGTAAGGAGCACATTTCAAAGTCAAACCATCTAACAGTGAAATGGAAATGGTTTCCAGGTACAGGTAGAAAAGAGATTCATTAGTTTTCCATTTGTATGTATTTGAAAAAGTACATGAATACACAGTACTCAATGGGGGAATGTGTAAAAATGCATACAAAGAGATAGCCATGTTAATCTGTTTTAGCATTAGAAGGTATAAAGAAATCCAGTAGCACCTTTCTGGCTGACTGGTTTATTGTAGCAAAAGCATTTGTGCACTACAATCTATTTGTATCTAGCAAAGTGGACTGTAATCCATAAAAGATTTCGCTGAAGTAAACCAGTCACCCACCCTCAGATGAGCTATTGGATCACTTTGTGCCTTTTTATGTTAAAATGCATACCTTAGAGGGAAAATATTCCAAAATAAATGCATATTTCTGTTAAGGAAGCAGAAAAAAATCTTACAACCACATACAGAAGTGGAATAACACAGGAATGCTGGTATAATTCTAGTATGTATACTACTGGAAGACTGAAGATTGAAGAGTAAATGACATGTACTAATGAATGAGAGCATTCAGCATTCAGAATTATCCCACATACAGAAGCGGGATAGCACAGGAATGTTGGTATAATTCTAGTATTTGTAAGAAAATACAAACTAAACTGATAGATTTTCACATCTGTTTCTCAAGACCAGGTTTTGACATTTCAGTTTTCTTCAGATAATTCCTCTTTTAGGGTCCATTTTGCATTGAACATGGGGTGGAATGAATTCTACAGAGTGTGCATATTACCACTCAAACATTTGTTTTATTAAAATCATAAGTGAAAATATCAACATCAAACCAAACAATGCTGAATCAATTTCCAAATGTGTGTCTCTGTGTGTATGTGTGTATTTATGACAACACCACCTTTATTCTAGAGATAGCTCTGGAGATAGAAAGAAACAAAGAAGAGAAGGGAGAGAAATACTGAAGATATTGGGCTGGTTGTGTTCTTTGTACATTCTTTCTTGAGGATGGATAAAGTCTATTCTGCAATATAACTGGCCACTGGACATGCCATGGTTGCAAGTTATCAACTAGTAACTTTATAATATACTGTAGGTTACATATGTAGGTTAATCCTTTGTATCATTTGAATAACTTGGTGACCTAACCAGGCTGGAACAAGTTAGTAACTGGAATTAAATGCATTCTAGGGAGGGGGAAAAGAAGGGAGATAGAAAATGAATGGGAAATAACAATCTTCAGAACTTGGGCACTTCGGTTGAAAAAAATGATATTTATAAAAGAACAGAAGAGCCTTATGCACATTTGAACCCCAGTACACTGGACATAGTGCTGGACCTGTCCTAGGGAAATCTGGTTTGTACCCCTATTTGGAGAAATGGTACTCACTGAGGAAACCTGGGTTATCCTATTCAAGAGGGGTCTTTTTTCCTCCAGAATATAATGAGGGAAACCTATCATCACATATGTGGACTATGGTGTGAGATGTGCACATGCATACAATTATCTGAGTGAGTAACAAACAGAATTCAACAAATTATTCTGGTAAAAAATAATCTACTAATTCAAATAATGTTTAGCTAAATTAAGTTTTGTTTGTTAATCATTCAAATATATATTTTAGTGATTAACTGCATCCTTCCATGATGTAGAACATCCTTCCATGATGTCAGAAATTCTATTTGCTTTTATGTTATCCGTACACACACACATACACACACACAGCAGAATGAGTAACAAAGATGAATATTGAATCAAAGCATTTTTGCTTCTATGCTCTTCAGCAGATCAAAATAAATATTACCTGTATCCAAACAAAGACTAATATGAGATAGATAGATAGATAGATAGATAGATAGATAGATAGATAGAATATGAGAGAGAGAATAAGTGATTAACAGCAGCCTTCTGGGATCTAAGACAGACAAGTTTTATTATTTGTTTTTAAACCAAACAGGTGATCCTGAATGAATTTTGAAATAGTTAGCTTTTTAAAAAAGAAGTTTCTAGTCCTCATGGTTATAGATGACTTTTAAATTATCTTAACAGATAGTGCCAGATCTCAAGAGCACTGCCACTTGTAACTTACTGCCCTGTCCAATTCTTATGCAGGAGGGGGAGAAATGGATCCCATGAAGACCTTGGGGATCTTTAGAGGTGACCGAAGAAGCTACCAAGCTTCTTGAGATTGTGAACGGAATCATCTGAGGACTCAAAAATTTGGTAAACATGTTCTCTTGAACAAGACTCTGTAGTTTTTAATCTTTTGCTTTTTCTCTTCTCAAACGTCCTTTCAAACATCTTTTCCAATTTCTTTGAAAATTTTCAAAACTCAATAACTTCTTTTATATCTTGCAATTGAAACATGGAGGGGAATTGTCTAATTCAGAAGATGTTCTAATAGCACAATTTCAACTGGTTTTTAACAGAGTTTTCCATTTAGAATACAAAATTCTATGCCTCTTGAATGTAGCTCCAGAGGATTCCTTTGTCAGCAATGTTCCTTATTTAAAACATTTCTGTCCCATCTCTCTTACAGTTTTAGGTAGCATACAACATACAACACTAACAAAAGCATCACTCAAATAATAAAACCCACATAAATCGATCAGCAGAAATAATGTGTAAAATTGAACAAAAGCAGCAAGCACAAAGCCACAAGTTAGTTTGAAGAAGCAAAAAACCAATATGTGTTATAAAGGTAGCAATTTATATATAAAAGTGCAGAAATTTATAAGGGATACCATTAGAATGGGGCAGCATTTGGCTGAAGGATGAAGTTTCCATGGCAGAAATAAGATATTCTCAAGCTCAACTGTGCTTAAAACCTAACCAGGGTGAAGCTAAATGTGTTATGATGTTCAATATGCATTTCTTAGGCACACAACCAAAGAGTTGGGCTCTGTGAAGGATTAGGGCCATAGCAGGCAGGATGAAGAGTTTCTTTTCTTTTAATTTTAAATTAAATTACATTAGTGTAACTCTAGAATTGTTTTAAAAATAAAATAATAACCCAAAAGGTATGATGGATAGGGCATTGCCAGGAATGTGGAATTAAGAAAGAATGCAGTCAAGTGTACAATGACAGAAACAGCCACAGTTGTGCTATTGACAAGATGTGAGGTAATGACTGCTCACAAACCAACATGTTTCCATTTTCTTTAAATAATGCA
Organism: Phrynosoma platyrhinos; assembly: GCA_020142125.1. Taxonomy (NCBI): domain Eukaryota; kingdom Metazoa; phylum Chordata; class Lepidosauria; order Squamata; family Phrynosomatidae; genus Phrynosoma; species Phrynosoma platyrhinos. Next base: position 15,720,467 of record CM034703.1, on the reverse strand, counting down.
ATGGTGGAGAGAATGGGACTTGTGTGAAAATGTTCTTTGTGTTTGGCATTTGAGTGACACGCTCTGAACAACTATGGTTGATGTTTCATGTATTATACTTAACATTGCCAGGGCCCACTTCTTGTGATCTCCTCAGAAGAATTGCCCAAGTCTCAGGATTTCAGCCTGAAGGGTCCAGGAATGCTGGGAATGCATCTTAACCATGTTTAGTTTAACCTTCTGTTTTGTTTTTGTTTTTTTAGTCTTGCAAAATAATACTTGTTCTCTGTTCTCTCTTTCTTTTTTTTAAAAAAACTCGGATGATTGTAGTTCCAGTGAACTTATTATCTATCCAGAACACAAAAGAAGACTCAACAGTTTATAAACAGGACTTCTTGTCTTATTAAACCTTACCTTGGAAGTGTGAATAGATACTGAGTACAGGATGAAGCCATGATGTCATCAAAGAAGTTAAATTGAAACCAGAACAGCATGTGAGCAGGTTACAAGATCATTCCACTCCAAATTCCCATTGGTAACTGTCTTAAGTGTTTTTTTGTGTGTTTTTAATGAGAGTGAATCCTATTTTTTCCCACCATAAGGTGAAGCAATGCAGGCCAGTAGGATCCCATTACCGTAGACTAATATTGAGGTCTGCCCTGTTGGCACAAAGTTGCCCAAAGTCTGCAAACATGTTGAAGAATTTGCAAGAATGCTGCCTGTGTGGATTTGCACTGCCAAGACTGTCTGCTATGGCACAGGAAGGAAAAGCATTAGGCATGTGGAGAAAGAGATTACACTCACTTAGCTTTATCTGGTGAAAAATTCATCACAAATTGGAATCTCAAGTTGTGAGACCCCAGCAAGTAGAAGTTTCCTTTCTCCATATTGGAGTGGTGGAATTCCATCCTATAAGAAACTAGGTTGACTCCCTTTCTGTTCTCCTTCCACCAAGAGGAGAAGATCTTTCTGTTTATTGAGGCCTCTGAATGTTGACAGGTGCAGAAGCTGTCTAAATTGTGGGGTGTTGTATTTTCATTTGCCTGTTTTTTATCTTTATATGTAAATTGCCTTTTGAAAACTGTTTTAAATAAAGGGTTTTTTTAATTAGGTTGTGTGTTTTAATTTTATTTTAACTTTTATACTATCCATGGTATTAACTGCATTTTGTTTTAACTCCATTTTGTGAACTGTCATGTATCCCATATTGGAAGAAAATGAATGAATGAATGAACATCAGCTAACTTGGCTTTATCCATTACATTTGCAACAAATGTATACCTGCACAATATATTCAATGGGTTTTTGCAAGGACTGGAACTCTGTTCCATCCTACTCTCCAAAAATGAAAGATAACAACTACAAAGGGATTCTCCCCACCACCACAAAACATCTCACCACACACACACACAGAGAGAGAGAGATGGCAGTCAGTTTATTTGACCCATAGTCAAATACACTTTTACTTAATAGCAATACCATTTACATTTCTACACTGCTTCAAAGGGGGGTTGCAGACTGCCAGAAATAGTGCAAATTGAGTCCACTTTTAGGGTTAGGGTTGGTGCTAGGGAATCATGGGAAATGTATTTTTTTTCTGAGACATTGAGCCTTCTCTGTCAGAGAGCTCTGGTGCCACAATAAAATACAGTTCCCATGATTCCCTAACCCTAACCCTAACCCTAAAAGGGGACTCAATTTGCACTATTTCTAGCAGTCTGCAACCCCCCTTTGAAGCAGTGTAGAAATGTAAATGCTATTGCTATTAAGTAAAAGTTACTGGGTACTCATTTTTACCTATGAAAGGATGGAAGGCTAAGTCACCCTGGAGCCCTCTGTGATTGAATTCATAACTCACAGATGGATAATATTTTTGATAAAAGATTATCATTAAATTTTACAACCATAAAATAGAAAACCATTATTAATGTTCAACCTATATAAAGGAAGAGGTAAACCCAGTTATCCTTTCTTTTTATATAGTCTAAGAAATTTATTGCACAGTTAAATAGATCATATTACCTGATCTGGCTTAAATTTTAAATTTGGCTGCATCCAAAGCCTATCCCAAGGATTTAGCTGCTGAAATCACTACCCAGGTCCTTCCCTGCTCCCAGGGCTGCTCAGTGTGGCTTTTTTTCAAAACCAGGAGTTTTCCAACTTGAGAAAATGGTCACCAGACCTATTTCTGTGGTGAGATAGGTTCCAGATTCAGCCCGATTTAAAATTTAAACCAGATCAGGTAAGACAATTAATTAACTGTGTGATAAGCTTCTCTATAATGTTGGACTGCAGTGTTCATCAACCATATCCAGAGCAGCCAAAGGAAGGGCTCATGAGAGTTGTAGTCCATCAAGATACAGAGAACTACCTTTGTCTACCCTGGTATATAATGTGAGGCTGAATATGAAAAGCTAAGGGAACGATACTTATTTTTGTGC
>CM034703.1:15688421-15705750 GCA_020142125.1 Phrynosoma platyrhinos | reverse complement strand
CACATGGCTAAAATATATAAGAAAAATGGAGGATGTCCGCTAACACTAGGATCATTTTTGGAGTAGATTTCTGTCTTATTTTGAGATACACAGCACTATTTTATTTGAACTGGATATATATCATGTTCTTAAATATAGAAGTTTTATTTTGTTGTGTTTGAGATGGAACTACATTTTTCAGACATGCTCAGTAGTGTAATAAGTATGCATGCACAAAAGGTCCAATCACAGTATACTAATGATATAGTAATGTGATTAGCTTTTGTATGCAGAATGTGACAGCATTTTTGTTTTTATTTTATTTTATTGTTATAGTGTGATTACTATAGCACTATGCTTCCATTATATTCCAATAATGTGATTGTTGTGAAATTGGTCTTAGTGTGATAATCTCCTTAGCCCTGCTCTTCAGACAACCCAGGCCTATGGTGTAAGTCTTAGCTAAATATAAATCTTGAATTCATCCACTAAAATCCACAGAAGAAACAAGAAACACATCTCAAAATGATCAAAAGATGTTTGTTTGTTGTTAGAAAACTCAGTCACATTTTGACTAATGTATACTCTTAAGACCTTTTTCAGGGAGCTATTTAGAATCAAATGTCAGACTTTTCTGAACCAAGAACTCTTGAACTATGTACTGAACAGATGGGAAAAAAATGTTGAAATAAACAAACATCTTTTGAGCATCCTGTGACATGTCTCTTGTTTGCTTCACAACTATAAATATTGACACTCAGGGTTGGTTGAAATCATTCATATCTATCATAAAATTTTTGTGAGTCTGAAATGGAATTTGATAATTTCCAAATGGTGCTGACTAGAAGTGGATATTTGCTTTTGAAAATGATCACCAAAATTCAAAATATTTCTCTTCCTATTTGGGAAGGAAGTGATTGTGTTTTTCAAAGTGAGTTTAAAAAATAAAATCAAATGTCAGAAAACCTACCCTGACATCGAGGCAAAGAAAGGCTTTTGAGTGTTTAGCTCTTAACTGCATATTTCTGGGGCCAGATTAGGGTCACCTAATTCTGTTCCATGTTAGCAAGTTGCAATTGTAAGTCCAACCTATACCATTGTAAGCATTTTTTTGTTTGTTTGTTTGTTTGTTTGTTTTTGGGTCATTGTGGATGTCTGATTTCCGTTCAAGCCATGCCACAAACAAAATCTCCCCTGCCACATCTTTGAGGATGGCATCCTAATTCAAAGACAACCATTTCTCTGTTGATGGAGAGTGGGAGGCACATCTGAGTTGCATCTGAGGAGGACTGAGACATGTACACATTAGAAGGCAATTTGGCACTCTCCAAATACTGGTTGGAGACTACCATTAGTTGTCCTCTTTAGGGTTGTTGGGACCTGAAATCCAACAATAACAACAAAAACAACTTGTAGTACTTTAGATTTTGCTGGACTACAGCTCCCATCATCCTCCACCAGGGATCACCCTGGTGAGGGGTGCTGGGAATTTCACTCCCACAACAATATCTGGAGGGGCACATACTGATGCAGACACAAAACAGAGGTCCTTAGAGGAAAGGTGGTTTATAAATCCAATAGATGAAATCAAGTAAAGTAAAACAACCCAAACAATTCCTCAATCAACACCAGAATTTGGCATTAATATTTTCTCTCCCTCTTGGTTTTTGTTCCTATCTATGTTATAATTTAATATATCTTCCAATGTGGAAGTTATATCAGCAAATGTGAGAGGAACGTGTATGTAATTTGTAGACATTGAACCTGAGAGACAAAAGAGAAATACCTGAGGTTCATCCACACTACAGAATTATATCACTATTTCCATTTTAACTGCCATGGTTCCATCCTATGGAATCCTGGTTTTTCTGGCCTGGTGAGGCACTTGAGCTCTCTGGCTCAGAATTCTAAATACTCCTCCCTAAATTCAAATCCCTTCTGAATCATAGGAAAAATTCCTGTTTTATTGAATCAAAAATAGAGCGAAATCACCCTAACAATTACCCTGCTTATCATTACCAATGCATGCAATTGATAACATGAAGAAAAATGTCTTTTTCTTCCCCCATTTTCCCGTATCCTCCCTCTGCCCCCATGAGTTATGCTTATGCAAGCAGGTAAAGCCAGAGAAACCTCAGTGCACTGACCCAGGAATGTTTGATGAAAAGAAAACCCAAATCGTTTAACATAATATCTCTATCTTCAGACCTACCAATTACAAGAAATACCAATAATCAGTAGCCTGTTAAATTGGGAACTTTTAATAAGATGTTAAAGTAGGAGGCAGCCTCTTAGTTTCTCTTCACTGCTCTTGTTCCCTCTCCAGCCAAGAACAATTTTACAAATGGCGATTGCTCATGTCTGGAGAGCCCTTGAGAAAGTCCTGGGAAGGAAAAAAAAAGCATGATTGGTGGACCACTGTCAGCACTATGAATTAAACATCATGAGAAATTTCAAATACAAATTTCATCCATTTCTTCATTCTCTATTCTTCTGCAATAATCCTCCCCCCCCCCCCCCCCACTCTATAGTCAGAGCTGCATGGGGGCTCCAGCTAAATTAGAGTTGCAAGGCAAATCGAGAAGCCAGGTTCAGGTGGAAATTTGGGGTGTTAACATCTCTAACGCAGTTACACAGTGGTCACACAACACTGCCTTTCTCTTGAATACCAGGCTTGTACAATGGATTGTGTATCTTTCTGATGTGTCTGCTTATTGCCCCGTTGTACAATGAGGAACACACAGGGTTTTTGTTTTTGTCCCAGTGAATGAAGTGCCATAGTGAAAGGAATGAAAAATAGTTAAGCACCATCCAAGAATGTGCAGCTGCATGGCTGAAATCTTGTTGGCTAGTCCTAACTTGTAGTGCATACATGTTGGTTAATTCAGCTAGATCAGATACAGTAAATCAGCTGTAGAATGGTGAATCAACATATAAGTAAATCTGATGGACTCAGTGACTCTACTATAGTTGGGATTAACAATAGTATTTAGGCCAACATGTATGATTCTTTATTTACTCCCTTTGACTTTGCTTCTGATCCCTCACCCACCCATTATTTATCTGCATTGTTTTGTGGACACTTTGTGTGAATGATCCAAATGAGGTATATTTTTTTCCACTAAAAGGTTTAGATAGTGCAAAAAGGTCATTTCTGCTAAAAACTGCCAACTCCAACATCCCCCCCCCATACCTTCAGGAAACTCCCACAAGCAGCCACAAATGTTGCTTTTACAGCACACTGATTTTTTTCCCATGCAAAAGTCCCAGACTTAATTTAATAAATAGTAAGATAGTGGAGAAATTACATTTTTTGGATTATGACTTTAGAGACATAGCTATGTTAGAAATGCAAGGATATCTTGTAGCACCTTTGAGACTAGCTGCAAAAAAGAAGTTATAGCATAACCCTGTAGACTTAGGGCCAAAACAGACCAGCAGAAGGGGTGGCTTGAAGCTGCCCCTTCCAAAGATGGATTGGGGCTGTAGCAAACACACACCACAGCTGCAATCTGCCTTTTCCCCAACCAAAAAAAAGGAGTGGTAAAGATTGGACTGGGGAAAAGTTGGATTTTCATGCCCTGCAGCATCTTGAAACTGGCTGCAAGGTGCTTTGGCAGAGTGCAGTGTATAAATGCCATGCCCGAGAGCATCTTGAAGCTGCTCACGTCTAAACAGCTGGTGGCTTCAATACATCCTGGGGGTGTGTGGCGTATAAACACCATGTCCCCAAGATGCCAGGAAGCTGGCTTTTAGAGCCGGTCTGTTCTGGCTCTTATAGTCTACTTCCTTTTTTGGACTATAATTTCCAGTGTCAATACTGCCAGAGAGATTCTGGGAGTTCTAGTTCCCAAAGAAATTTTTGTAAACTCTTTGCACAGCCATTGATCAACCATCTATTAGCATCTTGGAATCCTTCATTGTTCAAGGACATTTTTCATTCTGCAGCCTTGGTGACTCATCTCAAAGGAGAATAGGCTGTTTGCGGTATTTTAAATCTTGTTATACACAGAAGTGTGGATTTCCAGTTCTAGTCTCAGCTGCTTGTAGGAAATCATAGACATTTTGCAAGGCAAATGTTGTTATGATCTGAAGATGTTCTGAATGATATAGTTATTCAGCTCTTTTGACTTTCAACTCCTCTGACATTTTTCTATGAGCAGAAACTTCCAAATTAACTTCAAAATTTCACTTTGGGTGAAATTTCTCTGGTAATTTTAGTCTTAAATGGAACCGCACTCTTACAACATTCATGAACATGGCACCAAGACAACAACCCTCTGTTTTTTGAGACAACTACCAAGAGATAATACTAGTGACAGAAATTCCCCTCTGAAATCCTAGAGTAATTTTTAGCCTAAGGAGGTGAGGAGTCCCTGTAGTGTCCTCTCCTGGTCCTTTCCATGTTTGCTCCCACTATGAAGTCAGAACTCTAACTTGCAGTGGAGAGAGGAATTTAGACTTTATAGACGAGTCCTTGAATCTGGTCTAATGAATTTCTTTCACTGCAAGCAATGACAGAGATTGATTTTGATTTTAAAGATCAAAATATCCCTCTGTAGAGGAGAAAAAAGATGGATCCCTTTTTACGTTTGCAACTGCCTTTCCAGCAAGAAGCAACAGGGGTTTAGATAGAGCAGAAGCACCAGTTTTGGAGCACTTCATCTTACATGCTCCTTCCCCATAGCGCTGCTGTCTCTCTCAGTAAAACTAACTGCTTACATCGGGAAATGGATTATGGCCTACTAATGCTTTAAAATTAGATGAAATCAAGCACATAGTCTCCATTGGAAAATAGTATTTTTGACTCAATTGATCCCTGTGGTTTGTCATTCAGAACTGTGAAAGACAGTTAGTATGTTAGCAAGATTTAAAATGCCACAAACAGCCCTATTGGCTCCAAATGACACCATCTAATATTAGATTGTAATAATTCAATGAGCAAATCCATCCACAGTCATGGCATGAAATATTAAAGTGCAAGTAATTTATTTTAATATCTTTGCTAGAATGATGGCTTTTTATGAAAAAAAAGGGAACAAAGAAAAAGAAAACTGCTGTGAACAAGTAAATGCATCAAGGGTAATTTCAAGTTTGGTAGCCTGAAAGGTTCTTAGACTATACATCAAGAAAAATCTAACATATTATGCCATCATTACTTTTTATAAAAACAATTTAGAAAAGGTTGACTAGGCATAGACTCTCGTTGTTTTGCAAAAGCCTGGGATGCTGTTTCAGGCTGCAATGGCAATTTTACATCCCCAGTTGTGCTCTCATGCACCAAAGCAACAATACGGATTACTCCTAACCAGGCACACCATTTCAGAGAGGGTGAGAATGACATTATGGGGAGGATATCAACATGAGAGATTCACTTACTGTTCTTAGATGCATTCAAAATGCAAAGTGATGTGTGTATGCATGTGTGCTGTTTTGTTTTAAACCCTTTGCCATCATTTCTATTACTTGTTCACCATACAGAAGTGTAACCACAACCTCTCTTATGGAAAAAGGTCTGAGAGTATCTGTTCCATATTAACAGCTCGGTGCTTTCCCCAGAGAGACAAAATCTCAGGGCCTTTTGCTACAGCCATTAAATTTGAAGTGATGTCACACTGAGGATGCAGCAAGCTTACTTTCTGCAGCTCCAGATAACAGAACCCAGAGCAATGAATTCAAACTACAAGAAAAGAGATTCCACCTTAACATTAGGAAGAATTTCCTGACAGTAAGAGCTGTTTGACAGTCGAAAACACTCCCTCAGAGTGTGCTGGAGTCTCTTTCTTTGGAGGCATTTAAACGGAGGTTGGATGGACATCTGCTGGAAGTGCTTTGATTGTGTATTCCTGCATGGCAGAGGGTTGGACTGGATGGCCCTTGTGGACTCTTCCAACTTTATGAATCTAAATGGCCATGGAGGGAAGGAGTGGAGGGAAGGAGGCAAATAAGTAGCAGGGTCTGTCTATTCTGCTTTTAATACCTGCTATAGGTTCCTTCGCTTCTCTCTTTTTCTCTGGTAAACTGCAGTAAAGATGAGATACAGTCTCATCCTGTTTGTTTGCCTCCATTCTACTTTCCCCTCCTGCTCCACCACAGAAGCAGTTTGGCATTTTGAGTGGGAGGTTTTGGATGGGACACCTAATAGCCCTTTATGCACCAATCAAAATAGGACATGTAAAAATTATGAAAAATGCAAGAGCTAAACAATTTCCAAATGCAAACAAAGCAGGAAAATGGTTGTCTTGGAAATTAAGGTGTGTGAGAGAAAGAAATATAATCATAAAGATTAAAAAAGGTGACAAAACATTTACAGAGCAAAAAAAAAAAAAGATTGATCATTTTTTAAAAATTGTATAAAGCAAAGAAGATAAAGGAGGAGAATATAAAAAAAACTATTTGAATTGGAATGATATTCCCATAATAAAAAAAAGGAATTAAAACAAAAGTCAGAAGATCCAATATCAAAGGAAGAATTATGGGAGGCAATTAAACATATGAAAAATGATAAGAGTCCAGGGCCAGATGGACTGACTGGGAAATTTTATAAGGTATTTAAAGAAGAGATTAGTGATCCTTTACTAAGGAATATGAATAATGTTAGGGAAGAAAGGATGCCCCCATCATGGGAGGAAGCAAATGTGACTATAATATTAAAAGAAGGAAGAAATAAAGAAGATCCAAATAGTTACAGACCAATTTCTTTACTAAATAAAGACTACAAATTGTTTCCATATATATTATCCAATAGGTTAAAACTAACTCTTCAGGACATAATATCAGAGGAACAATGTGGTTTCATTCCTAATAGACAGTTGCAAGAGAATGTAAAACAAATAATAAATGTGATAGAATTTTTTTTGAAGTACATAATGAAAAGAAATTGTCTATAATCTTATTGGGTATGGAAAAAGCTTTCAATAATTTAGATTGGAAATTAATGAAAAATATACTATGATGAATAGGAATAGGACAAAATTTCTCAAAATGGATTAACACAATATATAAAAAATAAATGGCTAAAATAATAATTAATGGAAGTAGTACAAAATCAATAATGATAAAGAAAAGGATGAGACAAGGATGTCATTTGTCACTGATATTATTTGTAATTACTGTGGACATTTTTCTAAGAAAAATCCAAGAGGCATCAGAGGTTAAAGGAATAAAAATCAAAGAGAATCAAATCAAAGCCATAGCATTTGCAGACAACATAGTAATAACAGTAGAAGATCCATTGAATAGTGTCCCAAATTTAATAAAATATATAAAAGAATTTGAAACAATATCAGGATTAAAAATAAATGAAGAAAAAACAAATATAATTACCAAAAAATGACAAAAAAGAGGAAGCGGAAATAAAAGATTTGACAGGATTTAATATTACAAAAAAAAAAAAAAAAGCTAGATATTTAGGTATAGATATAACAAATAAAAACTCAGATCTCTTTCAGAATAATTATGGAAAAAATGGGATGAGATAAAAAAGTAGATATAAATAGGTGGAAGAATCTAAATTTGACATTATTAGGAAGAACTTTGGTACTGAAAATGAACATTCTACTGAAACTTCTCTTCCTATTCCAAACAATTCTGATAATTAAAAATGAAAAAAATACTAAAGGACTGGCAAAAACAATTATCAGAATAGATTTGGGCTGGGAAGAAACCAAGGATAAAGCAAAAATATATGCAGGATGGAGTGGAAAGAGGTGGATTTGCAGTACCAAACGTAAATTTGTATTTTGATGCAAGTGCTTTGGTATGGTTAAAAAAAATGGATTAAATTAGAGGATAAGAAATTGTTAAAGTTAGAAGGATCAGATTTAAGATTTGGGTTTCATTCATATTGATGCTATGGGAAAGTACAAGTAAACAAGGACTTTAAAAATCATTTTATTAGAGCAGCATTACATAGAGTATGGAGTAAATATAAAAGATGGATTTGTCCTCAAATACTGCTGTGGCTGTCTTCACATGAGGCATTATTCAACACTGATCCTCAAAAAAAGAAAGAAAGAAAAGAAAAGAAAAGAGAAAAAAAGAAAAAGAAAAAAAGAAAAAAAAGAAAAATGGTTAAAACAGGGGTAGGCAACCTTTCCCCTTTAAGGGCCAAGGGACTTCAGCTCCCAGAAGTCTCAGCCATATTGGCCAATAGTCCCATGTTGGCCAATAGCTCCTGGGAATCTGGGAGCTGAAATCCCTTGGCCCTTAAAGGGGAAAGGTTGCCCCTGGGTTAAAATACGAGGAAATCTTAATTAGAGATAAAAATCAATATGAAATGAAAACGTTAGAGCAGATAAGATTAGATGCCCATAAGTATGAATGGTTCCTATATAATCAAATGAAATTGAGATTTAAAATGGATAAAGAAACCATTGGCATGGCAAGGGAAAAGACAAAATTGGAAGAAATTATATCGAAGGAGAAACCAGCATTACTTTCAAGATTATATAAAGGATTACTGGAATATAATTTGGAAGAATATATAATAAAAGAAAATATGGGCAAATGGGCAAAGGATTGCTTGTTGTTTTCCAAGGTTGTTGTTGCTTTTATCTTTGTTTTTAAATTCTTTTCCATATTCTAATAAAAATAATAAATTTTCTTTTTAACCTGCCCCTCTGTGAGGCAGTCGATGTGTCATACAAAGTTAAAACAAGACAGCAGTTAAAACAATTCCATCCCCCCAATCCCTAACCCACCCACCCCATAAAAATCAAATTAAACTGGCAGACTAATTAAAATAACAAAATAAATCAACAATAATTAAAACATTAGAACAAACAATTGTGTCAGAGAGCAGTAACCATCCAAACTCTGTTGGGGCGGGAGAGTTATTCCGGGAAGGCCTGTCAGAAGAGATCTGTCTTTACTGCTTTTTTAAAGCAGTAAAGAGTGGTAATAAGATGTCTGGTCGGCCATTCCATAATCTTGGAGAGGTGAAAGAAAAGGCCCCCAGGGAGGTCTGTGACAGCCTAGTTTTAATAGGCTGTAGCAGGTTCCTCCCAGAAGACCGAAGTGTGTGGGGGAGATGTATGGGAAGAGATGGTCCTGGAGATAAGTTTGACCCAAGCCATGTAGGGCTTTAAAGGGCAAAACCAACACCTTGTACTGTGCCTGGAAACTAATGGGTAGCCAGTGGAGAGATTTCAGCATTGGTGTTATGTGCTCTCTCCTAGATATTCCTGACTGCCATATTCTGAACCAATTGAAGTTTCTGGGTTAGGCACAAGGGTAGCCCCATGTAGAGCGCATTACAGAAATCCAAGCATGAGGTTACCAGAGCGTATACCACAGCTTTAAGGTCCCTAACCTCCAGGAAAGGGCACAGCTGGCTTATCAGCTGAAGCTGATAGCAGGCACTCCTGACCGTCGCATTCACCTGATTTGTCATGTGAAGCAATAAATCTAGGAGTACCCCCAGACTTGAGAATATTCTATATTCTTTCCATATTTTTCCAGGAAGCCTTTCACTTTAGGTATTGGATTTAATTTATACCATTTTTGATTCCATTTAACTTATAGACCTTCTAATTTTTCCCACCTCTATAGTACTTCATTTCTGTTTAATATTGTTGTGATGAATTTACAGCTTTCTCTTTTTTAAAAAATTCTTTTTGAATATCCTTAAATATTTTAATCTCTTTACCCTTGATTATTAAGCTTTTTTGGTAACTATGGAACAAAATTTCATCTCTGATCTTTTTCTGCACAAAATAGATAACCACATCTCTTGGGAATTTTTTTTTTCTCTTGCTATTTGTGAGTTAATTCTAAAGGTCATTTATTTCTTTACAAAAATCTTCTTGGGGTGTTTCTATGTAATCCGCCAATGCTGGAATCAAATATTCATACAGATTCTCATATTTTTGTTCTTTTAAACCTCTGATTTCCAGACAATTCTCCTTTTGTTTTAGTTACTCCATTGCTCTGATATCGAATTCTTTTTCTTGCTTTTGTTTTATTAGATGTGTTAATTCTTCCAGTGACTGTGTTCTTTCATCTAAGTTGTCTGTTCTTAATAGGGCTTGATTAATTTATTTTATGACTTCTTCCAAGGAATGTTTTATGCCTTTTAGTTTCAATTTCAAATCTAATTTTATATCTTGTTTCAAATCTCTTCTTAAATCTTTCATTTCCTGTTTCAGATTTCTCTCCATTTCTTTATCATTTTTTTTTTTTACATTTCCCCTCTTCAGCATTTAATTTCTTCAACAATTGATGTCTGGTCTGTTGAATTTCTTCTTTGAGTTTGAGCTGCTGCTTGTGTTGCTGCCATTTTTCTACTAGACATAGTTGTCTTTTTCAGTATTAGGAATATATGTTTCTTTGGTACACTTTGTTCGATTTCTTTATTTCTATATTTAGATCAGGGGAGAGACCCTTGTTATTTAATCTAACACATACTTTTATAGAGTTTCTTTGAATTTATGAAGAGCTGTCTTTTATTTCAGAGAGTAGTTTGTCACTGAATTTTACTATTCAATCTCTTCAGGCTTAAATTTAATTTTCTTTCCCCTCCCCTCCCTTTGTTATTGTCCTGTTTTAGTTGTCTTCTAATTATTCACAGGAATGTCAAGTTAACTTCCTTAGTTTTAAGATTTTTTTATTATTTTGTTTTGTTTTCAACTCCTTCTTTTAGTTTTGTCAGATTTTTTAAGAGACAATAAATCTTTGTTGTTTAAACTGTCCACCAGGTGTTGTGGTATATCCACTGTGCCTTCAAATCAACTTGTTCCAGCGTTAATTTTAGCCTGGAGTTCCTTGTGTTTAACTTAATATTCCCTTCTTTTCTCTTCCTTTCTCTTTTCTTTGGCAGCTCTAAAAAGTGGGCCCTTTTCTTCTCTAAATATTGCTGAAGCTGCAGTTGTAGTAGCTCCCTTCTTCTTTTTATTTTCTTATCCTTAGCATCATAGTTGTGGAGTTTCCTTTTTGCGGTAGCTTATCAGCTCCCTTTCAGTTCCAGCTGCTAAGTAGATATTTCTCCCCGTATTCTCCCTGTACTTATACAATATACAGTCCAAGATACATTATTTGGCAAGGTTTAAATGAAGATATCTCCTCTGTCACTTAAGGTTAGCAATTCTGCTTCATTTTATCCTCTTAGAAAGCATTAAACAAAAAAAGTTAAAAGGATTGGCAGTGGCGCTAAAGCCCCAACTGGATGTTTATCAGAAGCGTGGCTCTTTCAGCTCCCTCCACTTCCCTCCTCCAGTCTCTGTCTTCTCCTCCCTTCTCTGGAGGTAAGACCGCAAACTTGGTGGATTTGAAGCTGGATTTGAGCCTCCGATAGGAACCTTCGAGTTGCCTATGCCAAGGTAACTTATCTCCTCATTTCTCACTTGTTATTTTACCAAATATGGAGAGGGAAAAAAGCTCCTGGTAAAGAGCATTTCAGCAGAGCTCTGCCAAGATGCTCCTCATGCCTCCGTTAGCTGACCAGAAGTCCAAAATAGATAAAGAAACTATTGGCATGGCAGAGGAAAAGATGGAATTGGGAAAAAAAATTATATTGAAGGAGAAACCAGCATTACTTTCAAGATTATATGGAAAAAAAAACTACTGGAATACTATTTGGAAGAAGGTATAATAAAAGAAAATATGGGCAAATGGTTAAAGGATTGTGGTAAAGCATTGGATTTAGATCATTGGGAATGATCATGGAATAAAAGATTAAAGTATTCTTTAAGTCAGGACATAAAAGAATTTTTTTACAAAATAATATACAGATGGCATCTTTCACCAGATAAAATAAGTAAGATTTATGGAAATAGCCAAAATTCTATGTTAAAAATGCAAAAGAGTAAAAGGAACTTTCTTTCACTTATGGTGGGAATGTGTTGAAGTGGAAAATTTTTGAAAGGTTATACATGATGAAATAAAAAAGATATTGGGGATAGAACTAAGATTTAGGACCCAAAACTTTGTTTCTGCCTCACCAGACCTGCTGCACTCTGCCTAATGATGGATCCATCACTGCTCCCCAGAGAAGCATGTTTAGTTATTTATAGCAATAGTTATTCAATATGTAGGACCGATCAATTGACCAGACATATAGATGTCTTTACACAGATGTGGATAGAAGCACAGAGAAGGGCAGCTAATACTCAGGCCTGCAAAGCAGTAATTCAGCCTATTTCTAGGCTCAATTAAAAATGATGGTTTCTCAGCAATTCATGGATCAGGATCAGACTACTTAAAAGATCAACATATTTACCTGTCCCTACATTAAAATCACTAATGGAAACATGTCTTAACATCTCCCACCCAGATGTTACAGTGAGTGGCTACCAGAAAAAAGGATCTTCTCACTGATTACAGCACCTTGATTACACAATACTTTCTTTAAGGTGCTTGACTACACTTATTCCAGCATCAGATGGGAATGTCTTTATTTTCTCAGGCCTTATACTTCAGAATAACCTATTTTACCTTGCCACATATCATCATTTTGTGCTGCTCTCAGTGATCACGGTTGTTCTTAGTATATTTTTAATACACACGTTTTATTGCATGTTCAAATATCATGAACTTCCCAGTCAATGCTATTGAAGGGTAGGGAAAGAATAAACACCAGCAATAAAGATGTTTGTTTATGGTATTCCCGTATCATCATCCAACATGAAAGGGTATGCTGTTGGTATGTTCCTTCAAGTCAATTCTGACTTACAGGGTCCTACCATGGGGATTTCTTGGCAAGATTTATTCAGAGAATAATTGCCATTGCTTTCCCCTAAGGCCAAGAAAATGTGACTTACTGAAGATTACCCAACATATTTTCATGGCTGAGAAGAGATATTCTCTCTCCTTACAAGGTTTTGTAAATGACAGACAGACAGGCAGACAGACATGCTAGATGAAGGGGGGGGGAGGGAGAGAGAGAGATCATTGTGAAGAATCAAGGAAAACAAAATGTCTCCTGAAAACAAGGAGCTTCACCATTACAAGGTATTCTCTTCAAACAACCATAAAAAGAAAGGAGCAGCTAGACTCCAAAAAGAAACTCTTGGCTGCAAGTGAAACTGCATAAAAACAAGCAGAGAAAGACTTTTAATCCAGTGGAATGTAAGGGAAATGCAATGAATTTCAGCATGTGATTTTTTATACCAGGGGTCGGCAACCTTTCGCGGCCACGGGAGTCGTGCGAGACTCCGGGGTGCCATTTTGGAATCCAAAATGGCGCCCTGAAGAACCCCCCCCCCCACGGCAGAGCTGGGCCTCTCGGAGGCCTGGCACGGCCGAGGGAAGCCTCCTGGGGGCCCCCCTTCCATCGTGCGCATTTGCACGTGATGCAGGGGGTGGCCACCATTTTGTTTTTCAAAATGGCATCACACGCACGGGGGGAGCAAGTGCATGCTGGCCCCCAGCACCATTTCCTCCCCCCCCCCTCCCGGCCCGTCAGCAAAAAAAGTTGCCGACCCCTGTTTTATACCATCGGGAGTGGGGGGGTGGGGAGGAATCAGGGTGGTAGAAGTTTTATGTTCATACAGCTTGCTCTACAATGGTTAAAACATGTCTTTATTAGCTCACAGAAGGCAAAGATTTCATTCTCCTTTTGAAAAGTCCCAGTTAGAATAGCTGGAAACTGTTTCTCCATTACAGGAACACATCCTGTGGACATTTTGTGAAGTCAGCTTATGCAAGAGAGGGAGACGGAATTCACATATTGGACCTTTCTGATCTCTACGTAGCAATCTAAAAACTTTTTCACATTATACAATTATAGTACTTTGTTATCATGTTAATGTTTGTAGTTCCATCTAATAGAATCATGGGATTTGTCATTTGGGGAGTTGTTTAAAATTCACTGCCAAAGAACTCTACTTCCTCCCCAAACTAGAAATTCCATAGGATGCAAGGCATGGAAGTTAACATGGTATCAAAGTGAAATAAACTGGGCAGTGTGAAAAGTGCATGGTCTTCTGTATCAATTTTTTTTCAAAGCAGGTTGTCATATGCTTGTGCATAAGTTTTTATTGAAAGGGATGTGCACATTAGTTGCCAAGAAAACTCTATGATAGGGTAAAGATTTGAAGGCACACAACATCACCATAAACATCAAGACCATTCAACTTCTGCCATTTCCATGTTGAAACTAATTCCAGTGCAATGCCAGCTGGTGGCTTCCATATCAGCAGGGTTATGAATTCATTCCAAATTTTAGTACAAATTGGTGTGTTGTTGTTGTTGTTGTTGTTTTGTCTTCAAGTCATTTCTGATTTATGGTGACCCACCAAGATCTTCCAAGTCATGGGTTGTTGTTTTTTGCAAGATTTGTTCAGAGGAAGTTTGCTAATGCCATCCTCTGAGGCTGAGAGAGTGTGGCTTTCCCAAGAGTACAGGAGCCATAAAGGAACACCTTGCATTGCTCCTTTAAAGTTTGGATTGAAATACAGACTAGATTCATCACCATACTGGCATGGTAGCCTCGATATGCCATACAGGGTTATGAGACTTTTTTATTCCTGAACAAAAAGCGATGGCTGAAAACCTGCACCTATAGAAGTGAAACATAATACTCCATCCACATATCTGTGCTGGGCTGCATTTAGGTATTGTCATTTTCATCCTATGAGGCTGAGAGAGTGTGATTTGCTTAAGTTCACCCAGTGGGTATCATGGCCAAGCTAGGAATCAAAACCTGGTCTCCAGAGTCATAGTCCAGCACCTAAAGCCCTATGCCATACTGACTTTCTAGTAAAACATGACAGGGGCTTTAATCCAATAACATCTGCCCAGATTGCCCACACCTGATCTACTCCACTATCTTATATTCAAACCAAAAAGATACTTTATTGAAGTTCACAAGCAAGATATCAAAACAATAGACTTTTTCTGGCTATTCCTCTCCATAATCTAGTATTGTGGAACCTACTGTCTCTGAACATGGAGTTCCCCTTTAGCTGATGGTTGACTGCTTTTCTAATATCTTTTCAAAGACATCTAAGCCAATGGTCTGCAGTAATTCTCAGGGAAGCAAAGTTAAATATGCATTTATAGAAAAGTCATATTTTATTTTGTCTGCTATGGATTGAATACCAAATCTGCATCATTGGGTGATCATCAGTTCTAGCATACAAAAGGGAAGGATCATCCCTTTCTTATTTTCTAACACACCTATTAAAAATCCTTCCCAGCTCATTGTTGTTGCAATCCTAAGCAATCTTCTTCTGAAAGTAGTTTTGTTTTAAACTCCCTCACTTTGCTTAATACTTACCAAGAAGATTATGATATCTGGCCATTTTTAAAATATTTAAATTAATACTTTTTTGTCTCTTTTTTTCTCCTTATCACCCATCTGCCCAGTGCCTTAATTCAGCACTGTGCTGTCAATATTTTAACTAGGGTCATTTTAAGCATATTTCCAGTTCACTTAGCAATATTTATATTCCTCACATAGGCAAATATTTCTCTATGGAGATTATTGCATCATGATTAAAACCAGCTTACTTGAGCCAGCTTAAAATTAGAAGCGGGCTGCATCTTGATATTATCAGATGCATTTAGCTGCCAAAATCACCATCTGGGTGCAACCTGGCTCCATCGCCACTCAGAGGGGCACTATGGCACCCATTTTTTCAAGCTGGAAAACTCCCGGCTTTGAAAAGAGCCGCGAGAAGCAACCCTTTGAGCAGCAATGGAGCCGGGCTGCACCTGAGTGACAATTTCAGTGGCTAAATGCATCTGATAATATCAGGATGCCACCAGCTTCTAATTTTAAGCTGGCTCAGGTAAGCCAGTTTTAATCATGATGCAATAGTCTTTTATGTTTGGCTTTTTGCAGAAATTATTTCCCTGGCTCCAAATATTCCCACCATACCAAAAGAACTTAACCTTCTAAAAACCCACTCTCCATCTTGTGGACATTAAGAGAAGTGATACCACCCAGAAAGAGGGTTTCAATGTGCCAGACATAACACAAATACAATGAAAGGACTACTCTTTCTAGGATTAAAGGGTCATTTTTTTTCAGCTATTGGCCCTGTAGGGAGTCCCATAAAATTATGCAAGTAGGAGTATGTAATGGAGAATTGATTGCAGAGTGGTATAGAAAGTGCCTGTGGAGGTTATACAATTATGAAAAAGGAAAAGAAAGGGAGGGAAAGCAAGTCAAATAAAATCAAAAAGGAAAGGAGTAGGTTGGTAATTCTGGAGAAAACAAGGTTGGCAAAATAAGCCAAAAGGATGGGTTTTACCTGCCACCACAACTAGAAAAAAATATCTGTCTATATGATTTTACACTTTAAAAAGGGTTTAAGGGGGTGCGAAACCTCAGGCCCCACAGTTAAATCTGGCCCTCCTGGAATCTCAGTCTGGGCCTCTGGGACCTTTTCCTTGATGCCATAATTTGGTGGTTTCTTAGGTATTTTAGAAATCCCCCATCCCCCTTTTTCCCATTCTAATATGCTGAAATGCCTCTTCTAATTAATAATCATTGGCAGTGAGACTTTCAAGATATTCTGGACTGTTTGATTTTATTGCTTTGTCTTTAGATCCATATGTTACTGGAATCTGGTCTTGGGGCCCTTCTCTGAAACTGAGTTTTGGCCTTGGGTTGAGCAAGCTTTCTCAGCCTTTAAGATAGTCATGTGTGAAGTGTAGCCCTTGGGACACATCATAGCCTCTGGGCCCCACTTTTGTGGCCCACTTTGTGCCAATCTGCCAAAAACCCACTAAAATAAAAGGATCAGTGTGATTCTGAGCAATTTTTGTTCTAAAATCATGTATAACCCCAAAACCAAAAACATGCAAAACTACCTCCACCTCCCACAAACACCCTGTTCTACCCCAAATATCTTTTTCTTTCGTAACCACATTCCAAATGGTGACAAGAAGAGACTCATTTTGACTTCTTGTTGTCATTTTGAAAAGGCCTGCTGAGGAAATGCCTCTATTTTCCTCTGCAGTACCTCCCAAAATGGTGTTAGAAAATAAAAATGTGTCTCTTTCTGTGACTTAGGGCCTAAGCGGACGGCTTATTGGGCCGTCCTCGGCGCAGGGAAGGGGAGGGGCAGCCGCACACTCGGCGCCCCCTCCCCCTCCCGAGGTTGTCCTCGGAGCAGCCGGCCCTCCGCACAGCCGACACTCTGAGGAGGACCTCCCGCCACAGCGTCCAGACACGTTGCAGCGGAAAAGTAGGCGCAAGTGCACCGCAACCTTTTGTGGCACACTTTCGGCGACATATGAAAGGAGCAACGACGGTGTGCTGCAACGACGGTGTGCCGCAGGATCAAAGCATGGGGATGCCTCGGTCCCGCGGCACACCTTCCCAGGGTGGCCCACGGCTGCCCGTCTGCTTAGGCCCTAAGTCAGGGGTAGGCAACCTTTCTCCTTTAAGGGCCGAGGGACT
>CM034703.1:15668426-15688321 GCA_020142125.1 Phrynosoma platyrhinos | reverse complement strand
GGGGGGGGGAGTTAGCCCTTTACCTCCATATAATTCCTAACCCCTGCTTTAAGATGATACAGAGAAGAAGAAGTCAAAAGAGTTGACTGTTTAATGTCAGGGAGTACCTACACTGGACTTTCTTTGGGGATTTGACATATTTTTGCCCAACAATCCCAATATTCACATTGCAGCTGTGGTCATCTCACACACATTAGCATAGGTTAAAGTCACTGTTAGCTTATCCTCTTATGGAAAGTACTCTCCATTTGCCTTGACTCAGGGCCCTTTCCAGTGACATAGACTTGAGTCAATTTACGTGGACCTACTTCAGACTCAAGTCACTTTAGTGACTCGACTTGGACTTGGCTTAGCAATAAATGACACACTGACTTGACTTGACCTAACCCATGACTTTTATTTTTAGCAACTGACTTGCTAGCATTGTTCACTTTGAGCAGCAGGCCAAGACCTGTGCCCAGAGCATGAGGCATATTTCTTGGAAGGAAACAGCAAATTTGTTAAGCAATGGATTCAGGCAGAAGGATCTTTCTGAAGCTTTTCAAAAGCTTTAGAAGACTCCTCTAATGTGGAACAGGGACAGACTGCCAAGCAGACCTAAACCACTGCCTCAAACATGATGCTTAACATATATGCTGTTCCCCTCTGAAAATGCATTCCACCTCCTTTTTTTCAGTTAAAAGTTGGCTCCCATGCCTAGATCTTGACTTTAGACTTAACTTGAAAGTATCTTACAAGGATTTGAGACTTGACTTGAGACTTGAAGATAGAGACTTGAGACTCGAGTTGAAATTTGGAGTAAAAGACTTGAATACATCACTGGCCTTTTTAGACTACACAATTATAGTTATGATTCCACTTTAATTGCCATAACAACATCTTAGGGGACCCTGGATTTTGTAGTTTGGCTAATCACTAGAGCTCTCTATGTGAGAAATCTAAATAACTCCCACCCACCCTCCAAAAAAAACCCTGCAGATCCCAGGCTTCCATTGGAAGGAACCATGGCCATTAAATTGGAACCATAACATTATAACTGTAGTTTGAAAGGATATTCAGAGTTTGTAAGTTTTCCTCAAAGTTCTATTGACTAGTTATTCCAATGTGGTATAACAAATACAAAAGAGGAAAATTTCCATAGTGCAAAACAGTAGATTAATAAGTATTCACAGCAGCACTCTTTAGACAAACGGATGTTGCAAAGTGTTAAATATGACAACCATCACAAGGGTCATGGATCTGAATTCATGTATGTGTTCAACTCATTTTGTACTTGTATAAGTGGCCAACTTGCATCAGTTCAAGAGAAGAGGCACTTCACCCCCAAAATTACCATTCTCAACAATAAGTCGACCTCATGTATAAGTCAAGGGCAGGTTTGGGGGCCAAAATTATGGATTTTGACATGAGCCATGGATAAATCAAGGGTAAAACTTGGGGGCTCCTTCAGTGTGTGTATTTGTTCTTACAGCAAGAGAGATTCTAATTGAGGCTGTTTGGTTCAACTTTGGTTTCAGTCGGAAAGGGTCTCTTTAATCACTCAGGACTCTTTCTACTAGGTGCAAGAGAAAAAGAAACTATCTTGCGTCTTTCTTTGTTTGTCTATCAGCAATTAATCACTAAGGACTCTTTCTGTTTGGCTCAAGAAAAAAAGAAAATAGCTTCCACCACATGGAGAAATCTGAAAGATTTGCTATCACATTATCATACTGTCCCATAAATAAGTCGACCTGGGATTTTGGAGTAATTTTGGGGCATAAATTTTTAGACTTATGGATAAGTATATATGGTAGTTGCTGAAATGAATGTTTTTCAATCCAGTAAGTTGTCTAATGAATTCCTGTCAGCAAAGAACAACTAAATAGAAAAGGGAGAAACAATATTATTAAAGTACATCTTACATTTTGCAAAAGTTTGGTATTTTATTTTATTTTTTTCTGACCCTGAATTAATTTGGAAAGCCATTAATTTCTAGCTTCAAAGGCTGCCTCTTGTTTTTGAAGATAATAAATATGCTTCAAATATCACATAGCAACAAAGGGCTGATTAGACATATTTAAGCATGAATAGTAGCTTGTCAGAAATAAATTACTGTGGCAGCAATGTCATGTCTAACTTCATTTTTGTGGAGAAGAAACAACATATTTTGAAGGAAAGAAAAACATTTTTTTTGTCTGTCCTTGTACTTATTTAATATTCTAAGTTGCTTGCCTAAGACACATTTTTTCAGGCTAATTACCATGGGTGTGTATCAAAAGAACTAAGGAGACCTGAACCACATCAGATTGATCCAGACAAATTTGAGAAATGTCCCAATCAAAACAGTATTCTTCCAATACAGTCTGATACTAAACACTAATATATTGGTATTTGGTTAAGAACAAACCCATCCATAAGTAATGCTACACATGTGGGCCCAAAAAAAGTCACAATTGAGCAGCAAACATAGTTCAGTTGTGCAGGCAGGTTGAGTTGTTCCTCTCTCCTTTGTCTGCACATTGTGATTGTGCATTCTGTGCTGTGCGTTGCATTTATGCTTTGTGCATTGCATGTTGTGGTTGTGATTACAGATACATGCTGTATATTGTACATTGTATTTGTTCATCAAAAATTGTGTACTGAAGATGTGAATCATGCAATGGCAACTAGTCAGTGGTATGTGTTCTGCAATGGTACTATCCTGCATAGGGGGTGTGTAGCTTTCGTGTGGTATATATCTGTATGTAGATATTTATGTTGTTTTGGAGGGGATCCTGAATTGTTACCATGGAATCATAAAAACAAATGGTTAGAAGGAGAAACAAAGGACATCTAATTCAATCTCCTGCCAATTAAAAAAATATCTTTTAAAATTATTTTTTTAAACTTTCTAACAGACGGGTGCTAATTCTGAGCTTTATCTTTTCTGACTTCCTCTGAACAAGTACTATCTATTTGTCTGTATTCCTCCATAGTGATTTCCTCCTTCTTCCAATTCTTTCATGCCTCTTTTAAATCTCAGCACATCTGAGAGTTCTTTATATATTTTTCCTGGTTTCTTTAGTCACATCCCATTTTTCTCCCTCACTGGAATTGTTTGTAACTGTGTCGTTAATATTTCATTTCCATCATGAACTCCTTTTCCTTCAAGCATTTCTGATCATGAGATTTCACCCAGTATTTCCCTAAGTTTACCAAAATTAATTTTCTTAAATTAAAAAGTTTTTTGTTGGTGATATTTGGTTTCCACCTCCTGTGTACAACACATTCCAGGAGATTGTGATCATTCCCTCCCAAAATTCCTGCTGTGTCTACTCTGTTGATCTTCTTTGTTGGTTAGGAGCAGGTCCAGAATAGTTGCTCCCCTCTACCCCTTAAACCAGGGGTAGGCAACCTTTCTGAGCTGGGGGCCGGGTTGCTGTCCCTCAGACAATTGGAGGGCCGAAGCACCAAAAATAAGTAAATAAATTAAAATAAATATTTTTTTAAAAAAATTAAAAAAATTAAAAAATATGCATGCATACTTTCTCAGCCCCAGAAAAGCCATGGCAAAACCCCTGTGGAGATTTTGCCAAGAAAACCCCAAGAACAAGTAATAACAACAATAATCAATATCATCATGGCAGGCAGCAGCGGTGGCAGGACCATCCTGGGGCCGGTCAAAAGGCCTCGGGGGGGGCGCATCCGGCCCCCGGGTCTTAGGTTGCCTACCCCTGCCTTAAACAATGAAATAATCAGCAAGGCACATGGATAATTTGCTGGACTTTTCATTCTTGGATTTTCATTCACAGTTAATATCAGATTGGTTAAAGTCTCCCATTACCACTCTCTCTCCCCCCCCCCTTCTTGAATGTTTGGTCATCTGTTAGAGGAAGACATCAGCCAGGTCTTCAGTGTGTTTGGAGGAGAAGTGTTTATAGTAGACCCTCACAATGATGTCACTGATATTTCCACTTCTTTGATTTTTATTCAAAAGCTCTTAACCTGTTTTTCATGCTTTAAGTCATGGATCTCCTCACAGGTGTACAAATCCTTGACATATAATGTGACTCTTCCTCCTTTTCTGTTTGGTCTATTTCTTTGGGATAGATTATACCCTTCTGTAGTAACACTCCAAACATAAGATTCATCCCACCAGGTTTCAATGATTCCTTTTAAATAATATTTGCTTTCCTACATAAAGAGATCAAGTTCATTGTACTTATTTCTCATTCTCTGTTCATTAGTGTAGGGACACCTAAGAAAATGTGCCATTCTTTCCAGCTGTTTCCTTATTACTGTTTTCTGGCCATTTGGTGCATTTTTGTACTATCACTCTGCTGTTAGTCTATCGTTTAGACTATTGTCCCCAGTACTTGGTGTCCCCCCTGCCCTGTAAAATACTGACAACGTATTAGTGATTCCACTCAGAAGAACAGAAAGATACAGATACATTTCTGTTACCTGATGCCAAGACCTGATACATTTCTCTTTAAACTCTCCAAATAAACAAAACACTAAGGGGAGAAATGAAGGAAGGGAGAAGATGAGGTACCATTTGTGCAGGCAGCTCTAGCTTCTAATAACAACTAAAATGAGGGCTTTTTAGTTTCAGTTTTAATGGGAGCTGGGACAGATTCAAAGTGCTTGTTGCCAGTTCTCTCTCTCAAGAGCTAGTATGTTTAAATGGTTTTGGTGGACTCTGTGGGACCTTTTCGTTCTTTATGAGATCTTACTCTTGCTTCACTTTTATTGTAACCATTCTGCAGAATCTGATCATGGTCAAATCTAGTGAAGTACCCTTTTCCAACAGCTGGCTAACTATATTTTTTTATCAGACCCACTAGCACAGTATGAACTTTGTTTGTCCCCTAGTAATTGTTGCACCTTCATGCATATCTCTCAATCTCTGGGTATATTTCACTCAATGTTAACAGTGATGTTTGTAAGAACATCAAGCCCATCTATAATCAATTTGGGAGAGGGTCAAGGGAAGGCAGTCTGTAGCAAGGAGCAGACACATGGTCTACAACATTTGTGGATCAATGACCAAATCTTATCTGAAAATTGTTGTCAAGGGCAGAGGACTTTTTGATCTCTTTTGCCATATTGCTGCACAGAAACTTTCTTAGGGGGGAAGCAGACGGATGGCCATGGGCTGCCCCAGGAAGCTGCGCTGTGGGACTGAGGCATCCCCACGCCTCAGTCCTGCGGCGCAGCTTCGCCACCCCTGAATGGAGCGCTAAATTGGCTCTCCTTTCACAAGTCAATGAAGATGCACTGCAAAAGGCTACGGCACACCTTCGCCAACTCTTCTGCTGCAGCACGTGCAAATGCTGTGGTGGGAGGTCCTCCTCAGAGTGCCGGCCATGCGGTGGGCCAGCTACTCCGAGGATGACCTGGGGAAGGGGTTGGGATGCCAATCGTGCAGCTGCCCCTCCCCTTCCCTGCCCCCAAGACGGCCCTTTAAGCCGTCTGCTTAGAGGGTTGGTAATCTGGTTGACTTTACAGCAGTTTCCACTTTTAATCACAACTAGCTGGAAGCACAAGGCCTTGAACTGCTCTCTGGAAACAACAAAATCCCCAGATGAAGCTCCACTGAAGACTATAAAATCTATCCTAAGTTTCCCAACAAAAATAGTCACCTCAGCATGTCTCAGACAGAGTAAGCAAACCATATTGGGTTAGAAAGAAAATGTTCCATTGTAGTATAAAAAGTGAATTCTTACCTGCTACTGAGACTTTGGCTGTTCGACTGATGATGGCTCCAATTCCTTCTAATGATGCTTCACACTGATAAAAGCCCTCATCAGGTTTATGATGTCTGGAATGGACTATATTTTGTATCAAAAGAGATCCATTGGAAAACTGCTGCCTTCTCTCGTCCACTACCAAGTTCAAAAAAGCACCGTCCTTCTTCCATTTGATGATTGGAGATCCTTGCTCTGATTCTGCTGTACAGTTGAGTAAGACATTACTTCCTCGCATGGTAACAGCATCTGAAGGCTCAATCAGGAACCGTAATGTTGTAAATCCCTTAACCTGGGAGCCTGGGGAAAGTCAAGAATAGTCCAGTTAATCCATCACTGTTCTAGGAAAGCACTATTTCTTTCTTATGACCATTAAGATAGGCAAAACTTCTAGAGAAATTTATATAAAGTTACCTTAACTGCTATTTAAATTCCTCCAGATTCCTACAGAATCATCCACATTGAACTTGAATCTCACTTTAGGCAGAGACTGTCAGCCATTTAGATGTGTGTGAAGCCCTCTGAGAAATTAAAGTAATCCCTCACTTTAGCAAAACCCTTTTTATCTGTCTTGAGTTTTGCTTTGAGAGAAGTGCTGTTTAAGAACAAATAAGTCTCTTCCAAACAAATTTGGACAAGGATATATTAGAATCTCATCAAGCTGTGCAAATAATATAATGAAGGAAGAGAGACCAATTTGTAATCCAAGAAACCAATCTCTCCAAGGCCTTTGGGACACACAAGGCGTTGGGTAGTGAGGTAACATCACCTTCACCTGAAAAACAGGCCAACTTCAAATCCACATATTTCTTATTTAGAGGGCTTAGCTGGAATTTACTCCAAGTGGTTTGTTGCTTCTCTAGTAGTCCTTTGCACAAAGCATAATTTTACTGCTAAGAGGACAGATGTTATTCAGTGAAGCTCTTGTGAATGAATCTTCTTCCAGAAAATCTAAAGCCAATTCTGAATTCCATCACTTTCATGAGGATCAAAGTGTATATCTTATTGTTTGCTGCTCTTTGGATTTTCATAAAATGCAGTACAACAACTTTCTGTAAAACTGAAAGGCTAGAAGTCACCAAACCATCATGCCACATGTTATGGCATTGCTAATATCTATTATGGAAATTGCAAATAGTGCTGCAGGAAACCCTGGGATTTTCCAGGAACATTGGAAGGGTTTCTGGACAGAATGACTCCTTCATGTAGGTTATGCTAGCAACAGACTAGATTCCTGGAAGTATCATTTAGACCAAAGAAGAAAATTTGCAATGAATTTGATCTTTACAAATCCAAATATGAATTGACCTAACCTGAGGCCCCTGGACCAATATATGGGAGATCACATGCAAAGATTACACACAGCAAAAAAAAAAAAAAAAAAAAAAAAAAAAAAAAAAGAGGATTACACAATCAGATGATTATCTTCTTTTAAAGTATTTTTCTTTTAATTTAGAATTTAACTCATGATCAACGTGGTTGGATCCTACATGCTTTCACTGTTGCTAGAAGACATACTCCAAGGTTGGGAAGATAAACATTTTCCAGCTATTGTTCCATCTAGGTCTATTTTTATAGATGTCAACTTCAAGGAAATGTCATTTTAGAAATATAATAGCCAACTTATATTAATGTATACACCTGACATATGTTCATATCCTATGTACCTCCCCCTTTTATGCCCTTTTCTCTTTTCCTTTTAAACCTTTTTAAATTACATAAATTTAAAAAGATTTTCCCATCTTATCAGTGAGCTTTATTCACATCATCCCATTACTTCAATTGGCAGAAAATGCCTTCTTGAATTTCCTACATATATTGCCATTTTACAAATATATCACAGCATGTAAAGGGTGAAAATGTCACATCAAGAATGGGAAACACAGAAGCATAGTTTTCCCTGAACCTGATTGATGGTGGCTTGCTACAGGTGCATTGTGGATGACAGAAACAGTGGAACAGCCTTCGATTGTAGTTTCCCAGATCCTATCTAACTACACTTGCTGGCTTGGTGATGTCCAACTTTTGAGCCCTGGACCACTATAAAAGTTGTTTTTCTATATACTTTCAGTGATCCTTTATATATATATATATATATATATATATATAGAGAGAGAGAGAGAGAGAGAGAGAGAGAGAGAGAGTCATTGGATTCCTAATGGATATTTTATAAGTTTCACAGAAGCTGCAAATCCTTTTAGCTAAGGGCCTCAGCAGACGGAGGCCCCGGAGCCGCCGCCGAACGGAGCGCCACGGGGCTGCAGCCTCCGCATCCAGGCGCACCGCCGGCGACTCTAAAAGGAGCACCAAATTGGCGCTCCTTTTAGATGTCAGAGAAAGTGCGCCGCAAAAGCGGCGGGCGCACTTTCTCTGACTCAAACGGCGCAGCGCATGTGGGCGCTGCGCCGTGAGGTCATCCCCAATGCGCCGGTCGTGTGGACGGCCGGCGCATCTGGGGGCGACCTCGGAGAGAGGAAGGGGCGCTGTTCGTGCGGCTGCCCCTCCTCTTCTCTGCCCAGAAGAGGACTTTATTAGTCGTCTGCTTAGGGCCTAAGTGTCTAAGACCTCATGATAGTGATGTACTTATCTGCCAAAGAAAAACAATCTTCTTATTTTGAAACAGTGGTACTCTGTCAGTTTTCAGTGTGCTGTATACATCAAGACATTAGAGTTAAACAAAAATTAACTCCCTTTTCATACAATTACCCCTGCAGTTGAGTCACAATTTCAGCTATTCCTATTCACTCCAAAAGCAACAGTAAACTGAAAATTAACTTTGCTAGATGGTGCTTGAATAACTGAAGCATTTTTAAAAAGAATGTGAAAGAAATTGAACTATCTGCAACAAGTTGCTTAGAGATTCCAAAGCAATCCAAAATGTAAATGACAATAATCCTTTGACCGAGATCTTACATTGTCAGAAATAGCTATGGCAATGGAGATCCATCATTGTACAGTAGTTACTTCTTCTGATATCACTCTTCCCAAAGCAGGTAATGCCATAACTGAAGTGTTTCTGGGATTCTGTAGATCAAGAGCTTGATCAATGATGACTGCACAACCTTTCTGGTTGCAGGGCACATTGAAATAGCCAGCCCAAAAGAGGCCTTGAGTCCTTCTGTAGCTGCTACTCAAAGTATGCCATGACTAGAAAGTTGTGCAGTTGTCATTCACCAGCATCTTGATCTGTTCATATGTTAAGGTTGGGCAGAGTGAAGTCCCTGCCATCCCACACTCAACGTTCCCCACACTTCCCCAAATTTTAAATTTTAACCAATGATGACCAAGCAGGCTTTCTACCCCAAAGATTCTTAAAAGATAACATAAGAATAGTCCTTAATGTAAGTGAACATCATGATAAAAATACTGATAAAACTGGCTCTAATTTTCTTAGATATGGAAAAGGCTTTTGTTAAGCTGAATTGGAAATTTATGATGAAAGTCTTAGAGAAAATGAACGTGGGAAGAAATTACATAGAGTGGATAAAAAATATATATAAAGGTAAAATGCGGCTCTGATAGTTAATGAGGGAGTAACAAAAAAATACAAAATAGAAAAGGGAGTAAGACAAGGATGTCCGTTGTCACCCCTTTTGTTTATAACTGTCTTAGAAATTTTAAAGAACACAATTAGAGAAAACTGTGTGGCCTGTAGTTAAGCTTAAAGGAACTAGAGACACCCAAGGAGAGTAGCGTTCAACAGTGGTGTCAGTAGGTGGTATAGACCAGACCAGGTGACACCATAAGGGGGTGGCACCCTGCTTCTCAAACACCTACTTTTTGGCAGAAACAAGCTGTGGCATTTACATTCTTCCATTTAAAATGCTTTAAGAGATGGTGGGAGTGGGGTGAAGCTCAGTGGGAGGAGAAAAGAGAGGTCCATAATTTTGTAAGATTCAAATTTCAAAATTATTTTTTTAATTTAAATATTTACAAAAAATAAATTCTTTTTTAAATTTTCTTTAAAAATATCACATTTTAACCAAACCTTCACTATGTATATGTAAATACATTTAGGTTGTGCATATGATATTGTAATTTGAAGGTATAATTTTAATTTTGCTAGTTGTTTATGTCACAACTGTTAGTATTGCATTCAGTGGCATATGGGAATTACAATTTACTATAACATTAATGCAAAAAAGGATTACTAAGGATTCTGTATGGTGTGAAATGGGAGGAGGTCAATGGGAGGGGGGTGACTGTTAGGTTTAGATGGGACATAGAGTCAATGTTATAATGTTGAAATGTAAAGATGTGTGTCTGTATTTTTCCTTGCTGAGAAAAGCTGTTTTTCTGAGGCCAGATTTGCACTTATCAGCCCAGGTGTGCTTTAGCCCAAACAAACTGCAATTCTGCAAGAAAGGGATTTGTTTACATAAAGGATTTATAAACATGAGAAATGTTATGGGAATTGCAGACACATGATTTAGTATGGTAATTAAAGGTTGGGCTAATACACGTCATGCATCATCAACCAGTCAGTCTGAAAAGGCTACACCCAAAGGGGTGGAGGATTGGGGGCTGAAAGTTGTGATCTGGAAAAGCCTCTCACTTGTTCTTTAACCTTTGAGCTGTAATGGACTAATTAAAATATTCTCCTGATGCTGCAACTAACCAATTTTGAATCATGTAGCAGTTAGGCTTTGTTCCTGTTTAGCCATTTTGGCTAAAGTGAAGATGGTATTATTATTATTATTATTTGTTTTTGCTTATGCTGTTTTACAATAAAAGAAGCTTGCTGGAGATACCAGGTTTTGGTGATTGGTTTTAAGGACTGTTTATAACACATCCATCAACACAATTCAACAGTGACACCATGAGTTACCACACTAGAAGACATCAACTCCAGTGACACCACTGGCGGTCAGTATTAATATCTCTACTAATAAGAAAAGTCCAGTTCTTTCACTTGTAAGCCCTGCCTCCACTACCATGCTTGTTACCTGCATCGCCTTGCCAATTGTATACTAGAATGTGCCTTCTTTAGCCAATTAACACCTTTTCAAAAAAATTGGAAAATTGATCTACTGGTTTGAAAGCTTTCACTATGTTTGTGTGTGTGTGTGTGTGTGTGTGTGTGTGTGTTTTAAGTTTTGAATTCATAAGGTATAGACATGCATCCTTTGAGTTTGCTGCCTACGGTGAGTGCATGGAGGAAAAGAATATGCCACAGCCTAGGCAACATATAATATAATGTTAACAAGCAAAGTTTCTAATTAAGATGAGATGCTGGGGAAACTCATTTGGAATATAACTTTGCCTGTTCAACGCATTCTCAAGTAAAACAATTATGATTTCCCTCCGAGTTCTTCTGCAGCTTGAAATGAAAAACAAGACTCTACACACACACACACACACGCATTGATTGTGCAATTACTGCTTGCAATTTAGAGTGTGTCTACATGTGGAAATAATGCAGTTTGACACCACTTTAACTACCATGGCTCTATCCCACAGAATTCTGGGATATGTAGTTTTGTGAGACACTGGATTAGCACAGAAGGTTAAAAACCTTAAAAAACTACAAGTCTCAGGATTCCGTAGGATGGAGCTGGAGCATTTATAGTGGTGTTAAAATGCATTATTTCTACAGTGTAGATGCACCCTATGTGACAAATAAGGTGGTTCTCCAGGGTGAAGAAGGGTGCCTCTGTGCCTTCGTACACCATAGATTGTTCCAAAAAAAAAAAAAAAAAGATATTGAAAAGTGATTTTGTGGTGCCATCAAGAACAGTTAACATAGGATTTTTTGAACAGTGGAGTCTACAAATGGAAGTAGTATGGGAATATGTGTGTTTGGTTGCAAAAAGTCAGCAGTTGTATCTTTACCCCTAAGACACAGAAGGGTCTTTCTCAATTCCTAGAGCCATAAACATCTTCCTTCAGCTGTATTTGTTTTGCTTTGTGGAAGAAGCAATTTGTGTCCAAGACTTGTGTGCAGATTATGTACTTGGCCAGTTGAAAGTAAAATAACTGACATAATAATTAATTAAAAAACAATTGGGGGGAAGTGATTAACCCCAAAAAGAAAACTTTCTCTGAGATTATTCATGAGTGACCCCTTCTTGAATTTAACTGAGAGAAGTTTGCCATTACTAATTAATATGTGTGCTGTTATTCTGACAATTACATTCTTGCCTGAGAAACATGTACCTGTGATTTTTCTGAGAAGAAATGCCTGAAGTTACAATAGCAGAGGAAAAGGAAAACATTTTGTTTTCTCTCTTCTTGACAGCTTTTTAATTTTTTTAAAAAGTCTACTAAAGTCACAAGAAGAAGAGGAAAAAAAATGTTCCCTGATCAACAAGAAATAATGGATATGAAAAGAGATGTGGGAGAAAAACTAGTAAGTGAAGATGCACGATTTGTGGTAGTGAGAGCATTCAGAAATGTGTTTCTATAAAATAAATATGCTATACTCCTTTTATCTTGGAACATGTCAGATCCACCTCCTGTCAAATTGGTTTATGTTAGGCAACAGGAAAGGAAACAAATGTTTATAGCATAGGTTGGGCAATAGAAAAGTTATTTTTAGCTAGAAGTTCCTCAGTCTCCTCAAACAACATGGGGAGTCATATTAGCTGGGAGATTCAGGAAGTTGTATCCCCCTAAACTGACTTTCCCAAGCTCTAACTATAGCCAATAGCAGGAGACAGCAGAATTCCCAAGTTTCTCAGACCAGTCAGTAAGTTTGCCCTGGAAGCAAGTTCCAATATATTGCACTCAATAAATTTTCTTCAGGTCTAACTGCTCTCCTTGTAATCTCCTTCTAGGCCAGAGATTGGTGGGTTATGCAGGTTAAATCTCTGATTGATCAGAGGTAGGCAACCTTTCCCCTTTAAGGGCCGAGGGACTTCAGCTCCCAGAAGCCTCAGCCATGTTGGCCAATAGTCCCATGTTAGCCAATAGCTCCTGGGATTCTGGGAGCTGAAGTCCCTCGGCCCTTAAAGGGGACAGGTTGCCTACCCCTGCTTTAGATCCTGTGATTTGTTGCTGGCTCAAGAATGGTCAACATGTTAGTACAAATCTAAACTCAGCCTTCCTCTTTGGAGCTCAGCCTAGCATAAAGAGGTTTATACTGCTCCACTTTCACAAATTCACAAGTAACACATTGGGTCCAAAATACTGTTTGATGCAGGAAACGAATGTCCACCCACAGCTTGATCAACTCTGCTCAGTATTTTCAATTCAAGCTCTTTTGTTTTGATCATGTACCTGTCCTACAACACTTTCCTACAGGACTTCATATTCTACAGCTGAAGAACTGCACCAAAGAAAACAAAAGGCAATGAAGCACCAGGCAGGTAAATATGCAGAAAAGTGGAGCATCCTTCTTAATATGCTCCTCACTTCCTGAGTCAAGAAGGCAAGCATAGAGAACCTGTCAGATAAGTCTGTTATAAGTCTATTAAAGCTACTTTGTGTTCTGGTTGGGGGGGGGGGGGGGGGGGGAGGTGGGATCCAAATAAAGTGGAGAAGGAAGTAGTAATACCACTAGTGGAAGCCTGACTAATGAAAATAATAATAATACAATAGCAATTTATTTGCAAAAAGAATGTTTTTGTTGTATTCTACCAGCACTCAAATAGGTGAGACTCAATAACATAACAAAAAGAAGCAGTGTGGTGATGAGAGGATAACTTATCAGAAGTCTAACTGGTGAGGTCCCCCTAACTAATCCACCTGTTCTTCCCCTCCATACTTCTCCTTGGCATTCCTTCCTGTTGTTTCTTGAGAGGACCAAGAGTGACCAAGACCTAAATCCACCAGAAGATAGGGCACCCTTCCTTTCTTTCTTCTCTATGAGTCTTCCTCCAGCAACTATGTGCCTTGCTACTAGGAATTTTCTGTCTCTTATGAACAAGGCCATTTGGTATTGCTTCTTAAGGTGTTACAGCAGGCTGGTGTTGCCTCGCAATTTACCCTTGGTTATTTCCTACCTTCAGTGAAGATAAATAGAAATACTGTGATCTTCTCCCACCAGAAAATGGTAATAGACATTGCTATCTGTGTCACATTGATGTTACTGTTGTTTTCTCCTGCCTGCCTCTGATCTTTAGACTCCTGTGGAAGTAGGCTTCTTCCACTACTACCAAGCAGAACTCTTACAAGTCTTATTGGGGAAAAGCAAGCTTTCTCCCTCTGTCACCAAAACTACTATGCCGGCCACCCCAACTCAACCCCAATGCCGTCCTGATGCTGTGCACCCATCTGTATGGCACGCAGCATCAGGACACCCTCCTGGCGCAGAGTGTACACACACTGCGCCAAAAGGCCATGTAAGAGCTGAGGTGACAGCTCTTAGGGTGGCCTTTTGCCACCCGTAAAAGAAGCGGCATTTTGCCGCTCTTTTGTGGGTGGCAAAAGGGAGGATAATGGCCGCGGTTTGTAGTTGCCGAAGCCCTGACCTGCCACTCCCAGGGATGACTCTGTACTGCCCCTTTAGGTGGGCCTTGTGTGATTTACCCAGGGTCACCCAATGGGTTTTATGGCTGGGCAGGGATTCAAATTCTGTTCTGCAGAGTCATAGTCCAATACTCAAACCTCTATCCCACACACAATACAATAAGAAATTTTTCACCCCTGAAAGTAAAAATCCAGTGACTGGAATCCTGTTGACGACATACATGTGTTCAACTTAGGGTTATATACATTGTATGTTTTGTTCCGCCTCTTGTACAAGTATTTGTGTTGAAAAACATCCAAAACCTTCCCCCAAAGGCTGTTGTAAAGCTCTGGGGTGCCTCTGCTGTGGCCATTTCTCACCTGAAGGAGACGATAATGCTCACTAAAGTAAAAGGCAGTAGGAATAGAGGAAGATAATATTATAGATGGACTGATCTAATAAAGGAAGCAATGGCTCTCAATCTTCAAGACTTGAATAAAGATGCTGATGACCAAGGCTCATGGAAGTCTCTCACTCATAGGGTCACCAGAAGTCACAAAGAGACAAATAACAATGACAACTCCCAAGTCAAAGTATGCAGAATCCAAAACTGTCTGAGTTATTTTTGCACACACGTAAGACAAAAAAATCCACAACCACCTCTCCCTGGCAGTATACAACAATCACAATAGATGTTCTACATGATAGGAGGTTGGATTGGATGGTCCTTGTGGTCTCTGTATTCTGTGATTCTATGATTCCACATAACAATTTGCATCTCTTCCCTAGCACCCCAGATTTGCTCCCTGTGGTAGACATCATACCTCACCAAATGGTAGGGCCCAGCTATGCAACTGGAAAGGGTCCAAACCTGCATGTAGCTTTCCTACCATATAGAGTTGCCTGACCAGCACTTGCAGATTACAAAATATGTGCTGAAAATTAATCTGTGCATCTTTGCTATAAACCCACATATGCTACCTGTGTGCATGTTTGTGCTTGCTGCACTGAAGAAAGACAGGAATACAGCTCAATTTTTAATGACTTACTACCCATTTTAGAAGGCTACCGAGACAATAAATGATATCCAGCTCAGCGGCAACATATGACTGGTTTTTTTGTTGGCAATGGTATAAGCCATTAAATCAATACTCCAGTGGTATGAACATATCACCAGACAGAATCTCAGGCTGGAAAATGCAGCTCTGTATTATGTACAGTTGGGTGCACTTTCTTCCCAATAATACACAATAAAATCAAAAAAAGGAAGAAAGATTTTTTTTTTCTGTGTTCAAATACCTGCTGTTTTGAACAGAGCTTCACAATAGGGTCTATTTCAACTTTCAAAATATATCCCTAGTGTACAAGAGCTAAATACATGTACATATAGCAACCTTCTTCTGAATATCAATGAAGTTTTGTATCATTGCAGTTCTTTCATACTATTAAAGGATATTGTTGATTCCTGTATATCTCACTGGATTACCTCCTTTCTTCTCTCTCTCTTTAACTTGTAAATTATGTTCAACAAAAATTAAATTTACATTTAGACTGTATGTACAAAACCCCCCAGGATATTTCAATCACTCACTCCACAATGTTAAGGCTAGGAAAACGCAGATGTGTGAGGAATCCATTTTCAGTCTAATTTCTGATGGACAGCTGTGGATGTGGCCAAAAAATTTGCCTACAGCAGTGTGGACTGTTGGGTTCCATTTCAGTGGATCTGCACTAGGACTAGGTTTGAATCTTTAGGTAGCTACTCACAGTACTAAACCTGTTTGGGGGACTGGGAATACAGTGGGTCCTTGTTATCCACTGGGGTTTGGTTCCAGGATTCCTTATGGATACCAAAATCTGTGGATGCTGAAGTCCAATTAAATATAATGGCATAGCAAAATGATGTCCCTTATATAAAATGGAAAATCAAGGTTTGCTATTTGGAATTTATACTTTCTTTGAATATTTTCAAGCCGTGGATACTTGAATCCGTGGATTAAAAAAAAATCTGTGAATAAGGAGTGGCAGCTGTAGTTCCTTTAAAGCAGAACTTCTCAAACAAGTGGTTGATGGACCCCATTAGACTATGAGCTATTGGCTGCTGGTCTGTGGTGTATTTCCAGGAAAGAAAGAGGGGGAAAAAACAATTGCAATTAATGACACTACTTGCCATGTTGGACTCTGCCCTATGCTGATCCCCTGTTTCAGATAGCTTAAGAAGCACTGCTTTCAAGTTAGTACTATAACCCAGAACATGGATTTAACTGACATGAAAGCCACCAGCCACCATTGATGTACTCTACTTAAACATGCTCTAGTCATTGGGAGAGATATATTGAAGCATGCTACACAGTTTAAAACATGTACTGAAACATAAATAAATTTGTGAGGAAAAAGGTAAAGAAAGGCATGAGTTCTTTCACATGTTTAAAAATAAATTTTAAAAAGTAAAATTAAACACTTACATTAATACCATTATTCTAGTGGTTCTACTCTAAAAAAGGCTAAAAAGGTAAGTTTTCACTAATATTCTTCTTAAAGAAGTAATTCTAGCATTTTTCCTTTACTATGAAAAAAAATCTTCAAAAACTGTTCAGTTTTCAAAGCCTATTCTTGTTCTACTTAGACATGCTCTCGCTGGTAGGAGAGATGTATTGAAGCATGCTACATAATTTAAAACATGCACTGAAGCATAAATAAATTTGGAAAAAAGTAGGTAAAGGAAGGCATGGGTCCCATCACATTTAAAAAATAAATAATAAATAAATAACAGAACAGGGCAATGTTGGTGTGGAAAGGGGAGGATGCCCATGGATGCAGTTTTTGTAAGTGTGCATATCCCTACAGATACATAATCTGTAATCATACATACATAATGAATATAATTATTACAATGATTATACTATAGTCAAAACTAGGAATTTAATTCTTTACTAATCTTCTTCTCAAAGAAAGTAACAAGTAATTCTAGCATTTCTTTTCCAGCTGTGCAAACTTTGAAAATTGTTCAGTTTTCAAAGCCTATTCACAATTCAAGATTTACTGTGCACAAAATTCACACTTGGGCTGCATATACACTGCAGAAATAATCCAGGTTGACTTTACTTTTAACTGACCTGGCTCAATGCTATGGAATTCTGGGAACTATAGTTTTGTGAACTAGTTAGCCTTCTCTTTCACTTGTGTCACAACAAACTACAATTTCCAGAATTCAGTAGCTTTGAGCCATGGCAGTTAAAGTGGAGTCATACTGGATTATTTCAGCAGCACAAATGCAGCCCAGATTGCCTATTTTCTGCATAGGGAACAGCACACAACTATTTTCTTTGCCAAAAAAAAAAAAAGTTGTTTCCTGCACAGAGAACATTGCTTTCTGCACAAAACAATCATGTGCAAATTTTGCACGTAATAAGTCTTCAACTGTGAAGATTCTTGTACTTCCAGCATACTTTTCATTATGGTTTTTCAACACTCAAAAATATTTTTAACCATTTTAGGCAGGGGTAGGCAACCTTTCCCCTTTAAGGGCCGAGGGACTTCAGCTCCCAGAATCCCAGGAGCTATTGGCCAACATGGGACTATTGGTCAACATGGCTGAGGCTTCTGGGAGCTGAAGTCCCTCGGCCCTTAAAGGGGAAAGGTTGCCTACCCCTGATTTTAGGAATAATTTCTAATATTTTTTTCCATTCTTAGTCAATACTAACAATCAGATTTGGGCCAAAGTGTATTAACAAATGTTATGTTAAGAATTTATTAAGCTGCATCCACATTGCAGAAATAATCGGGATTGGCATCACTTTAACTACCATGGCTCAATGCTATGGAATTCTGGGAACTGTAGTTTGTTGTAGCATCAGAGCTCTCTGACAGAGAAGGCTAAATGTCTCATAATTCCATAGCACTAAGCCATGGCAGTTAAAGTGGGGTCAACCTGGATTATTTCTGCAGTATGCATGCAGCCTTAATTGTTGTTAATGTCTGAAGTAATTCCAAGTCTAGTTTCCTTTTCTGATGGTCCTAGACAAATTTCACATATGAATTTAGTAAATTTCCCTCAACTAGCTGAAGCAGAAGTGACCCTTTTGAATACAGAGTTCTTTGTTGAGTAACCATTGCTGTTTTCAAGAAACACAAAATATTATGATTAATGTCTGATAAAACTGACTGATAAAAAATATCTGCTTTATCTTTTCTCTACATTCATTCACTTCATAATGAAGCCTCAGTGATGATCAGGCAAATACCACTTAAGGTGGCAAATAAATTAAAGAGCCAATATGCAAACAATATGAGAACATGGGTTAGTTTGTGTACCTCTTTCTGGGTTTTTTGGGACCAACTATAATCAAATATTGCAAACTCAATCACAACTGAAGTCCCTTTATATATATTTTAACAACAATTTGTTGTTGTTGTGTGCCTACAAGTCTTTTTTGACTTTTGGCAGCCATGAGGTGAATCTAGCATGGGTTTATTTGGCAAGATTTCTTCATAGGGGATGCCACTGCCCTCCTCTGAGTGTTAGAGAGGTCGACTTGTCCAAGATAACCAAGTGGGTTTTAATGGCTGAGTGTGGACCCCTTTGTCTCCAGAGTTGTAGTCCAATGCTCAAACCACTCCACTGCACTGGCTGTCCTTTAATAAGAATACAACAAATTATATACCAAATTAGACATTTATGCACTGCCCTCAAATTGCCAAGTAGCCAGTGCAGCAGGACCCTTCTGCCTCTCCAGTTTTGTAACTGGATGCAAATCTTAAAGCCCTAAACAAAAATACAAAACAAAAGCAAATGCAATATAGAAATTACTCAACAAAGAATGTATCCTTTTGTTTCTCTCTAAATCTGTCTGTATGTGCCTTCAAAATTCCTTCAATTTACAGCGACCCCCATGAATTCCATAGGGTATTCTTAGGAAAAAAATATTCAGAGGTGGTTTTGCAAGTTCCTTCCTCTGAAATACAGCCTATAGCACATGGTATTCATTGCCAGTCTTCCATCCAAGCATTAACCAGGGCTGACCTTGCTTAGCTTCTAAAATCAGATGGGATCTGATGCCTGTAGGATATTTAGGTTCTAAATACACAACTGAAAATCTCTCTACCTTGTTCAAGGTGAAGAGGGCCTCCTGTTCCTTAGCTCTGGTAACTGAAACTTCTCTCCAGCTCCAGCATTCCCTCTCTTTCTAAATTCAACCGTCCGCTGGGCCAAACCAATAATTCATGGGGATTACATTTTCACGCTTATTTAGAATGACAAAACATGTACACAGGCAAGGATTTAAATTTTGAATCTATGGTTGTCTTGGATGCACAAAGATCACTGCAGTTACCAAGCAGTCTGTGAAATGCATCTTCAGATTGACTAACATGGCTTTTTCTTATCATGTTCTATGCATGGTAATGTGTCTGTTGATAAGAGCCTCAGATCATTGAACAGATTCTCAATTTAATTGGACTATCCTAATGCCTGCTGTGAAATCAAACAATCACCTTGGATGGGCATGCTGCAGTGTTGTGTAATGTAACAAGTCTGGATGTGGCACCCCACATAAGAAGCCAATGAATGGCCAAAATCTATACATTCTGTCAAGCGAACAGGTCTCACTTGTACAAGCCAGAAAGCAAGTGATGTTGATCTAAAACTGCTTATTAACTCCTGTGTTCTCAGATTTAGAAGCAAGTCTTATCCTTGTTAGCAAGATCTGTGAAGACACACAGAGCCCAGTGAGAGACATGGCTATGGAGCGCTTAGGGCCTCGGCAGACGACTAATAAAGTCGTCTCCGAGGCCTGGAA
>CM034703.1:15656890-15668326 GCA_020142125.1 Phrynosoma platyrhinos | reverse complement strand
TTGGCGCTCCTTTCAGGGACGCCGCAGGAGCGCCGCGGTGCGGAGGCTACAGTCCCGCAGCGCTCCATCCGGCGGCGTCCTGGAAGCACTCGTGTGCTTCCCCCCTTAGAGGAACAGGACTTTTCTCTGACTTTATATAGGAGGATGAAATTAGATAAAACCTTCTAGACCTCACTTATAGTTGCTAGACAAGATCATCCCATGTTTATACCTGGACTATTAGCAATGTGTACTTGATTCCCACTGCTGAGACATGACCTAGCTTCTGCAAAGTGCTATGAAAAAATAACTCCTACATGAATTACCCCGCCCCCAAGTGATGTACTATTTCATTGTTGCCATTGTCATTTTAAACAGTCCTAAAGAAGAGCAAATGTTCCACTCCTTTCCATAAAACAAAGCCAAGCCAAACCAAAGGGCAGCAGAGAGAGCAAGCTCAAGTATCAGAAACCAAGGCTGCTTCCACACTGCAGAATTAATGTGATTTGACACTGCTTAAACTGTCATGGTAATATCCTATGGAAT
Organism: Phrynosoma platyrhinos; assembly: GCA_020142125.1. Taxonomy (NCBI): domain Eukaryota; kingdom Metazoa; phylum Chordata; class Lepidosauria; order Squamata; family Phrynosomatidae; genus Phrynosoma; species Phrynosoma platyrhinos. The sequence continues at coordinate 15,667,801 of CM034703.1, read as the reverse complement.
CCTGGTATTTGCTGAGGTACCAGAGTTCTCTGACAGAGAAGACCAAGGGCCTCGGCAGACGACTAATTTTAGGGCGCACTTTCCCTGTCTTGTGGAAGGAGCGCTGATTGAGGAAAATATTCTGGGAAATGTAAACTGAAGCAAACCTCTTTTCAAGACATGATGCACAAGACTTTTTTTCAGGCAAATATGTTGGGATGTTGAAGCACTTGTTGCTGAAAATTTGTTACTACGTTGTTATTTGAAAGTGTACTCCCAGATTCCTCCAGCAGCATGTCCAGGATTCTAAGCTCTGATCAGCAATGCATGCATAAAATATCTCAAGTATAAAGAGTCCTAGAAAGCACTATCCATTGGATACAAGAAGCATTGTCAGTCCAAGCCAGATAGCACTGGCTAAATGTGGTAATGGTAGACCATCAAATCTTTCCAGCATTGTGAATTCAAAAGAAGGGTAGTACACTCTGAAAATCCACAAACACCTGGACAACTTCAACAGGAAATAAGAAACCCTAAAAATAAACAAAATTTGGCTACCAGTCCTAAAAAACACCAAAATCAAAACTCAGCACGTGCAAATGAACTTCACCCAGGGGCAAGGTTTTTCCCAGCAGACAATGGACCCCTAATTAAATAGACACTAATCCTTCTCACATGTCCTCCCACCCTGAGGCCTTGCCATTCAACAGCAGAACAATACACAGATTAATGTGCAAATCACATCCTCTCAACCAAGGGTCACACAGTACATATATACCCAGTCATTTCCATGCCACCATTCTCTGAAGATGCCAGCCACAGATGCAGGAGAAACATCAGGAAGAAATTATTCTAGAACATGGCCCCATAGCCTGAAAAGCCCACAAAAAAACATTTCCAGAACATGTCTATATGTCTCAATAGGGCACAGTAAGGTTAATACTAGTATAAGAGATGAATGTATTAAAATTCAAGAAACAAGTCGTTAATGGGAACAAATCAAGATGAAAAGAAAGAGAGAAATCTTTTCTTTTTTCACCCAAAGACAGCTTCATGAGTAGATTCATGATCCTCTTAAGAAGCCAGTTTCTGTTGAAAAGACACTCAAACACGCCCTGAACTGGCAACACCAGAAAATTTGAATCCCATCCAAACAAGAAACAGGGACTCATCAAGGTGATGCATTTAGATACTCATTTCCTTGTTTCCATTTCTTGTTCAAGCCTTTGATGGGTTCCCTCCTTCTTTGGAAGCCATTTAGCTAGGCAATAAATTAATTTGTACTTTGGAGTGAACTCTTTAATCCCGTTTTTGTTCTTTCCCTCCTCCAAATCTATGCACACGCCTGAATTTGCATACATTCACATAAGGCTGCATTAATTACTCCACATTTTAGCTAGGACAAGCTTTGCACTTCCATCAATCTCAATGAATCACATTGGTCTAGCCAGCTAGCCTTATCAGACAACATAATAGACCCAAAATGGGTCCTCCACGCCTGTTGTGGGTTTGATTTATCCCCAACATTCAAAAACAGAAAGGAGAAAATTACAGAGACACTAATAAATATCAATTATCTTAATGATGCATGGACAAACAATATGCTGCTGTTTTCCTTGGGACTGAAGGTTGTGTTTGCACAAGAGGACAAGGTGGGATGATCTGGTACAGCCTCCACAGAGCAAGGTTAGATGTTTCCCACTTAACCACCTGCTGTAAAGGATAGTGAAAGGGCACAAAAATCTAGCAGGAGAAATATGGAAGTGATTTTTAGTTTTGGAATAATGTACATCTCTTTGGAAAAGCTTCAAGTTCAGTTTGAACTCTTCCTCAAAAGTGTCCCAAACGCAGTCTAGGTAACCAGCCAAATGCTGATTGCTACATAGCTGATAGCAGACACCAGCTAATGAGCAAGCACAGAGCAGCTTACACTTCAGAACTTACTTTATTTAGTAAACAGAAGCCTTAAGTCACAGGCAGAGTTTATTCACATGTTTCAGGTCCAGCAAGAGAGTTCAGCATTGTCCAAATCAGGTACACAGTATTTAGAGTCAACTAATACAGGGCCTAAGCAGACGGGCAGCCATATTTAAAAAAGAAGAAGGAAAGGGTGGCTAGGCAGACATAAAGATTTTATAACAAGGAACTTCATTGTCAGAACAACAATTGTTATAACAAGGAACTTCATTGTAGTATGCCTGTATAATGTACATAGAGTAGCCTAAATCCTATTGTTAATCCCAACTAGAGTAAGCACATTTAATCAATTGAATTTATCCTTGATTCATGTTTCTACAATTGATTCAATGGGCATATTCTAATTGGGAAATCCAACAGAATTTCAGTCTGTTATCTGCACATAAATAAAAATTGTGAGATTTTAACATATGGAATGGGATAGCAGCATTTGTGTGCAGAAGACTCATATTGCAAGTTTATACTATATTCCTCAATGGTGTTTAGGACCTGGACTTGGAGTAGTTATATTTTCATGGTTATCCTTGCAATCCAATTGTGATTATGCTTTCAAATTTTCTTAAATGAAAATAGGGTACTCTTAAGTATATTTATTCAAAAAATGACTGCTAGAACAAACTGCTGTCCCATTACACAAAGCTGAACAATGTAGCTCCCCATTTTTAACTAAGGAAAAGAAAATTTTTGGTTTCATTGTCTGATATGGAAATATTGATTTGATATCTCCTGATATTGGAAAGGAAATGGAGCACAGCTTGGCTCACAAAGCCATATAATTTCAAGCCTTGCAGCACATATCTGAGAAGAGGAAAGTTCACAAAAAACCACAGATAAGGTTCTAACATATATACCAAAAACACAAGATTTGAAAAATGCTGTATCCACCCATATGTGTGCAAAAACTGTTCAATAGAAAAATATTGAACAATAAAAACAATAAAAACACATTTTAAATATAAAAATGCTCACAAATGTGCACTTAAAATTCCATGCAAGAAAGAAAGAAAAAAGCCTTGTAGTCTGATATGGAGTAAGGATCATGTAAGAAACTCATGTGGAATTCTGATAAAATTCAACAAGAAGGAGACTGACAAATTTTCATGTTCCTTCTTGCTCTGCATTTTCTATGGTTTGCTTTGCAATGGTGTAGCTTTGTACACATTTCTCAAGCAATGAAAAGATGAGAAATAAACTGACCATAACCATTTTAAAGAGCTTAATGTTTAATAAAATGAATATTTGCCATCAGAGTCTAAGCACATTTGCTCAGAAATAGGTATGACCATAGTACTGCCGCCTCTGATGAAAGAAGACATGTTGATTCACATTCTTTTCATCCTAAGACAAATATTAATGGCTGTAATCTTCAGCACACTGATGGGAAGTAGGTGCCATTAATTCAATTTTGGGATTTTCCCTCTAAGCCAAATAGGGATGCAGTGGTTTATGAGAGACAAGTAATAAAAAAAATGAAACTATGGAACAATATGCTGCCTATAAATCTAGCCATATTAAAAAGAGGAAAGCAACAACTAGCTTTATTTATTTTATTATTTTATTAAACTTATTTTATTAAAGTTATTCAAGGATCTCAGTGTGAAATGCAATAAAATCAATGTTAATGGCTGAAAACAATTTCAAACAGTTAGAGCAATTTAAGTAGACTAAAATACTTATTAAACAATCCAACAATTTGAAACCATGCAGGTATACACATTAAAACAACTGGTTCCAAATATTCTATGGGGAAAGTCACATTTTTACTTGGTGCTGAAATGACACTAGTATTGGTGCCAGTCGGGCCTCTACAGGGAGGACATTCAATAACCAGGGCTCCCACATGCTCTCACAGTATTACTACAACTGATGGACCTTCCAACAATGTGACCTAGATGATATGGTTGGCACTTAAGAATGTGTAAGATTTACTTACACACTCACAATTATTTGGTATTCATGTTTACAATTATGGCACTACAACCCCAAACCTATCCTAACAGCCAGCAGCTGCACCAAGCAACAGAGGTCTGTTCTTCAGGTGATCAAGGCACAGCAGGATGACATTTGCAATCTCTCTTGCTAGCAATCTGCAGTAGCATGTTAAGCATTCTTAACTACATCTCTGATGTAGGATCTCAGCCATTATTATTTTTTAATGGTTGTGATCTCAATATATGTATCTTACATCTTATAGGGACAGATGCCAATTCACTTCTAGATTGAATTTAAGGTGCTGGTGATGATATTTTAAGCTCTAAATTTCAAGAATGATCTCTCTCTCTCTTTCTCTCTCCATATATCTGCCTGGGGATTCACATATTTGTCTAGGACAGGAGTAGACAGCCTAAAGCCCGGGGGCCCGATGCGGCCCCCCAAGGTCTTTGGGCCGGTCCCAGGCTGGTCTTGCCACCGCCTGCCATTATGATATCGATTATTGTTGTTATCACTTGTTCTTGGGGTTTTCTTGGCAAAATCTCCACAGGGGTTTTGCCATGGTTTTTCTGGGGCTGAGAGAGTGTGCATGCATATTTTTTAAACTTTTTATTTTTAAAAAAAATATTTTTATATTTATTTATATATTTATTTTTGGTGGTTTGGCCTCCCAATTGTCTGAGTGACAGCAACCCGGCCCCCGGCTCAAAAAAGTTGCCTACCCCTGGTTTAGGGAGTTCAAATCATATCACTTAGTTGCAAAATGAAGACTGAATTAAATCCTTCAGCCAAGCTATTTTGAAATATGCAGATTTTTCCCAATTTAATCTTGAAAGTATGCAAGAAATCTAGATCTTGTTGAATACACTCCCTACTACTAAAAATTTCTTTATGCTGTTCACTGAAATGGCATCCTAGCACAGAGCATTTTCTCCAGCAAGAGATGTTTTACACATCAAATGATGACAAAAATGCCTTTTCTATTTCCTATGTATGTGACTGGCAGATACAGCCAATTATGGCAGGGAATCCCTTCTTCCAATCTTGATTCTGCTATGAATCCTTCTAGAAATCCTGAGGAAAGTAATTTTCTGTCAGTTTTAGCCTTTGATTTGCAAACTAGGAATGACAACACAGGCAGATCTTAGTTAATGAAGCTTCTGACATTGAAGGTCCTTTTACAAAGTCTTTTTATGCTTACCCAATGAAGAGAATACTTCATCCTCTGTCTAGCTGGAAGGTTTTTAGCAGTATTGGCATTGTGGGGATGATGAAAAAGGGGTGGAGAAACATAGACTTTTGGTATCAGGTTGTAGTATGCACTAAAACAATGCAATAGACAAAGGCTGAGTTTCAAAAGAGTGGAATTCTGCTATAGCCACTGCTATAGTTGTGTATATGTGCATCCAACAAGCAAGGTAAATAGAAGTTGTCTCACAAATGCTCTTCTGAGCATTTTTGAACAACAAAACAGTGAAAAAGGGGGAACACGAGGTGGGTAATGGAGGTAGTCAACAAAGCAGAATTCCATCTTGCCTAAAGGAGGCAGTTGTGAGGCCTTTGTTTTAAAAGCCATCCCTGAATCTCATAATAATGAATAATTATCAGCCAGCATCCAACCTACCATTTTTGGACAAGGTTTTGGTGGCTTCCCAACTCCAGGGGTTTTGTGGATGAAATGGATTATCTAGATCCATTTCAATCTACTTTCAGGTCTGGCTATGGAACAGAGACCGCCTTGGCCATCTTGGTGGATGACTTTTGCAGGGAACTAGATAGGGGGAGCATGTCCCTTTTGGTTTTGCTGGACCTCTCAGTGGCTTTTGATACCATCGACCATGGTATCTTTCTGCACTGCCTCTCTGGGATGGGAATTGGAGGTGCTGTTTTACAGTGGCTCTGTTCCTTTCTGGAGCAGTGAACCCAGAAGGTGGTGCTAGAGGACTCCTTCTCAACCCTCTGGGCATTGACCTGTGGTGTCCCTCAGGGTTCTGTGTTGTCCCCTATGCTATTTAACATATACATGAAGATGCTGGGAGAGGTCATCTGGAGTTTTGGGGTGCAGTGTCATCAATATGCTGATGCTCAACTCTACTATTACTTTCCACCTCAATCCAAGGAGGCTCTCCTGGTCCTAAACCAGTGTCTGACATCAATAATGGATCGAATGAGGCCAAACAAATTGAAACTTAATCCAAATATGGCAGAGGCACTCCTGGTCAGTCGGAAGGCAGATCAGGGAATAGGAATCACCTGTGTTAGATGGGGCCTCACTCCCCTGAAGACGCAGGTTTGCAGTTTGGGGATACTCCTCGACTCATATTTGAACCCGGAGGTCCAGGTCTCTGCAGTAACTGGGAGTGATTTTTCACATTTAAAATTTGTGCACCAACTGTGCCTATTCCTTGAGATGCCAGATCTGGCCTCAGTGATACATGCTTTGGTTATATCCTGTTTGGACTACTGTAATGTGCTCTATGTGGGGCTGCCTTTGAAGAGTGTTCAGAAACTTCAGCTAGTCCAAAGACAGCTAACAGGGGCAGGTTACAGGGATCATACAACGCCCCTGTTGAAATAGCTCCACTGGCTGCCAGTTTGTTTCTGGGCACAATTCAAAGTGCTGGTGATGACCCTTAAAGCCCTATATGGCTCAGGTCCAGGCTCAGGTCCGGTCAGGGCTCTGAGATCCTCAGGGGAGGCCCTTCTCTCCATCTTACCACCATCAGAAGCACAGTTGGTGGGGACACAAGAGAGGGCCTTTTCCATGGCTGCCCTTAGAATCTGGAACTCCCTGCCTAAGGAGACCAGAATGGCCCCTTCCTTGATGGCCTTCTGCTGACAGGTGAAAACCTTCCTTTTCAAATAGGCATTCAAAACATAAAGTTTAAAAAAAAAACAGTCTGGGGACTATATTGTTTTAATATATTTTAAATATTTTTATCTTCTTAAAGTATTGGTAATCTGTTTTAATTATTGCAGTAATTTAATTCTGTTCTCAATGTACTATTTTGTATGTTTTAAATTGTATAGTTTTTAATGTTGTAAGCTGCCTTGAGTCCCAGTCCTGGGAGAAGGGTGGGATATAATAATAATAATAATAATAATAATAACAACAACAACAACAACAACAACAACAACACAGAGAAGCCCACCATGCCAGTTTCTTCCCAGCACCACAGCCTGTTAATAGATCAATCAATCCATGAGTTTGGCCACGAAACAAAAATCATAAGATAAGTGGAGGCTAGTGGAAGTAAAAAAAAAATCATCCCTACATGCATTTGGAAGAACCTTTCAATAGTCTCTAGAAAGTGATACTATTACTTCCCTTGATCTATCATATCACCTCTCAAGCTTTTCTTGACTCTAAACATGTCTGTTCACATAAGGCTTGGTTTGTAGACCCTTTACCACCTTGGCCGTCCTCTTCTGGACAAATCTCCTTTGCTGTGCCTTGATATAGAGACAGTGTTCCAAGTGAAGTCTCTCCAAAGCAGAACAGAGTGGTACAATATCTTCTCTTGATCTGGACAAAATACTTCTGTGCATATGTTTATTGGCTAAAATGACGTTTTGTAAAATGTTATCATGCCTCACATCTGTGGAAGATGTCATGTATGTTAAGCTAACTAAACAAAATGGAAAAAGAAAAGCAATTTTCTCAAAATATGTGACAGTGTGATGCAAGCACAAGATGGGAACTGTGAAACTACAACAAAGAGTAGCTCTAGCCAGAATAGCCAATGCTGGGGGAGGATGTAAGTTGTAGTTCAAGAACATTTGGAGAGTCACACAGTCCCTGGTCCAGATGGACTGAGAATCTGACTCAATACAAGGTAGTTTTCTATCACAATTAATTTTCTCTGAGTTGAACCCATTGACTATTTTACTGGTGGGAGAGGGGGGATTTGCAGCATCTACAGAGTCCCCATCTTTGAATCTGCAGAGACATGCCTTTCCTTAGAAATCTGCTTCATTTCCTACCCTGGCTTATCAGGGCACACCTATAAATAACAATACTTGTACATCCTCTTTCACATAAAGTGTGGGAAAGTGTGCTCTCTCCATAATTATCCACGTTCCATTATTCTACACCCAAGAGTAAGAAAAGGAGCTCCATTTCATTTGTGGAATGAAAATGCCCTTTCAGCTCCCTTCTTTAGCTTCTTTTATTGAAAGATGCTGGGGAAGAAGAGCAAAATGATTGTCATTAAGAAAACAAACAACACTGCTAAGGTAATGTATGAGAATGTTAGGGAAACAAATGATCTTATTCAGCAAGGAATAGTCAAACCAGTCTCTCTCTCTCTCTCTCTCTCTCTCTTTCTCTACTCAGAACACTCTGGTAAGGTATAAGAGCCTAGGCTCTGGATGCAATATTTCAGCTTGTTTCTCCCAAACTCACAAGAACTCAAGCGGGAATTTGCAAACGACATAAAACAGGCATAATCAAAACCTTTGCTCCCCAACCCTACTAAATGGTTCATGGGAGTGCAACAAGGATGGCATGTCAGCAAAAAATAAATGAATGAATAAAAATAAAAAAAGCAGGGAGGAAGAGAGAGAACATCCATATCACATCCTTTTTGCAGGAGATGCTGTTTGCTCTTGGAAAAGTAATGTGTAAAGTAATATTAGAAGCTGTGGTCCAAACAAAGGAACTTTTCCAAGTGCTGGTTCTCAACATGTTTTTTCTCAATCACTTTTGGAGACAAGGGGAGGAAGCCAGGGAAATATGGAACACTGCAAAATGATCACCACATACTGGATACCAGTATAAGGCATCAGTGGAAACTTGCTTTCTTATACTTTCCCCAGATATTACTATTATTGCTACTACTGTTACTATTACTACAATGTATCATCATCATCATCATCATCATCATCATCATCATCTATATTCATACACTGCCTTTTCTGTATAACTAGCAGTCAAGGAAGTGTACAAATTAAAACAAATACAATATAGATAATACATACAAAAAGGTGACATGAAATTGGAATTAGACTAAGAAGAATGCTAAAAAAGTTTGAAGAGTAGATTTTAAAATCAGAATGTAGTTTAAAACAGTACAATTATTATGCACACCTGTACAAACCCTTTCTTTAAAGACTTTCGCTTTTTGAAAGCTAGTTGGAACAAAAGAAGTCTTTGGGGCTATATGCATTGGCCAAAAAGCCCAGGTTTCTCCCTGAGCCTCATGTTGTCCTCTTCGGATGATGGAGATCAATACCCCTGGGCTGGGATTAGGCAGACTGGACACCAATCCAGTAGTCCAAATCTGGATCAAAGGGATCTTAGCACAGTCAAAAAGACCTGCTGGACTATGGAGTTTCTAATAAACTCCATGGCAACACCCATCAAACTGGATGGCCCCAACTCCTTATTTTCCTTCTCCATCACTTCTACTGAGAAGACCCCTGTCACAGCCTCTTATGTGGAAAGGGAGTGCCTAGCTATGTGGATTTCCAGGCACCCTGTTTCTACATCAGAGGCTACAATGGAGGTCTTCTCAGTGGAGCTGATGGCAGAGGCAGGTACACGATGCATGGCAATAGCAAGTCCATGGTGCCATGGTGGGAGCCTTATAAACACCTGCCCATCCCACCTCAGCCTGGTTACTGACTAGGGTCAGGACCAGACTCAGGATAGCATGGACATGGCCCATGCTAACTTGGCTCATATGCTCAGCACCTTTGCCTACCAATGGAAGGATAGTACAGGGAAACTAAAACTATCCTTTCTAGGAAGGGATTTCCATAGCTTATAGGCACCACTGAGAAGGTTTTATTGCATTTCCCTAGTGATATGAACTGTCATTGTGGTTGTCATTCCTGATCCACACATTAAGCCATAACATAACATAGTTTCTGTCCAATTTCATATAGGTCAGCATGCACACACACCCAGTGTTTTCCTCTCCCTGCAGCCTGCCAGTGCTAAAACTGTTCCAGATATTTCTCTCTTTCTTCAGAGGAAATTCGAGGTGCATGTGAGGAGAGCAAAGTTGGGACTGGATATAAACTTATGGCCAAGATCTTACACCAGCACTGTGTATCATAAAATTCTGCATGTGGAGTAACACAATTCTTTGGTGGAAATGACAACATTGTGCAACTGAACTAACACACAAATGTGCACTGGAATGCACATCAATGTACAATACACATGCACATCCATGCACATTATACAGTGTGGAACAATATGAAACTCTACTGCTGCAATCTTGAACTGAATGCAGACATTACACGTTGTAGAAAAATGTCCAACATTTCTGCAGGAGAAGACAAAGTATGCAGAAGACACCAAGACACCAGAAGACACCAGAAGACACCAACAGGATTCCTATTATATAGAAGGCAGTGTTCTAAACAAAGACATCCTCTGTTTAAAGGGTGGTCTAGTCCAAATCCCTTTAAGAATAAAGAGCCTTAAAGAGAGAGGGCACTAGGGGCCTCAATAGTGCATGTGAAGACTTAGATCCTGAATCGCTGATTGATCAGGCATGCAAGTTGTCTGAGTCACAGCTTTCCCATCTATGCTTAGATATATTGCACTTATGATAGAATTATAATAATTTCTAAATGTGCACCTATATCAATACATTAAGGATACATTGTTTCAAATCTGTCATCTTTTAAGGAACCCATCTAAAACACAAAATGCAGACCATCAGCCATATACTACACACTTCCTTGTTAATTCTGTTGTTGTTGTTTGCAGTCCCAAGAAGACAGGAAGAATTATTGTAGTGAGTCCCTAATAGGCCATAGGATGTGATCAGCATCACTGTTCACAATAAGTGCAGTCCTGATGTAGAATCAGGAACATAAATTAATTTAACATAATTTTGTTCTATCCCTCAACTTTGATCCACTATTTCCTTACATGGTAGCCTACAGAATCTCTGGTTGATACAAATTCATTTTAAGACTGCATAAATTGTGCTCCTCTTGACAACAAGACATAACATGTTGGTTATCTATTACAAATTGTTAAATGCTCAAGACAACACACACACA
>CM034703.1:15632739-15642740 GCA_020142125.1 Phrynosoma platyrhinos | reverse complement strand
AATAAAACTATTATTATTATTATTATTATTATTATTATTATTATTTTAAAACAATTACAATTTTGAGTTTTTTAAATATATATATATTATTTTTAAATTTTCTTTTAAAAACATCACATCTTACCAAATCTTCACTTTAACCACATGAAACTATGTACACATTAATACATTTAGGCTGTGTGTATAGACTGTATTTACATGCATAATTTTAATTTTGCTAGTTGTTTATATCCCTAATATTGCCATGACATTCAATGATATATGGGAATTATAATTTATCAGTAGCATTAGTATTAAAAAGATGACTAAGGTTTCCATATGGTGTGGTAGGAAGGAGGTCAATGAGGGTGGGGGTGACACCATAAGTTACTGCACTGGGTGATGCCAACCCTAATGATGACACACTCTGGATGCACGGGCTGACAGTATTTTGTGCTTCTTGTCATCTTTCCTTATGAAGTCACCCAGCACCTTGAGATCATTCTGTCCATCGAGTTCATGTGGTTTGCCCCCACACATTTGTACATGGGTCTACACTCACATTTGATTAGGAATATAAATTTCTCCCTAATTTCATTCTCAGAGAAATCAATGGTTAATTTTAACAACTCTCTTTCTGCTGTGAGAAAGTCTTCAAAATTGTGGTGTAAGATTTTCACACACAGAATTGAAAGGAGTAAGATTTTCACACAGAGAATTGAATTTTCTGTGGCAAATTCTAGATTTTTGCACAGAAAATGCAGGGGGTTTTTGTTTGTTTTTTGTGGTGGAGAGGATAGAGTGTATTTGTGTGGTGATGCAGAAAAATCCCAAACTACAAAGATTCTTGACAGAGGAAAATTTTCCTCATTGGGATTTCCTGAAACTCAGGAAACCTCCTTTTTAGCTACTAATTGAATATTTTCAAATATTCCCCTATCCTTATACTCTATAATGAGGAAGCTGCAACTCTCTGCAAGTAAAGAGGCTGCTCAGATATCTCAGAACATACATCTAATGCATTACAGACAGAATTAAGCCAATCCTACTGGACAAAATACTAGAATGGAACATACAGCATGGAAAGTGTCAATGGTTGTAATCCAGCATTTCACCTTCAGATCACTAGTGCTTCCATCAAGCACTCAGTAATTTCAGCAATGCACTAAAGAGGCTTTAGCTCTCAAATGGCCCATTTCCATCAATTATGCCAATTAATTAAGGAGGGGATAAAGAGATGGAAAACAGGCATGAAAGATTCTCTGGGAATAAACTTAGAAAGAACAGAAAGCTATTTAGATTAATAGCAGTTTTCAAAAGAGTCCATGTGACACTTACTGTGATGGTGCCTTGCAGTCACATTTGTTAACAGAAATTCCTCCTCCCAGGAGCTGTTTGTTTAAGAGCCCTACTCAGGGAACAGCCTGAGTTTCCAAATAATAATAAAAATTATCATCATCATAGTTTTTTGTGGGTTTTTTTTTTCCGGGCTGTGTGGCCATGTTCTAGAAGAGTTTCTTTCTGACATTTCACCAAAACAACATTTGTGGTTTTTTCATAATAATAATAAAATTTATTTATACTCCGCCCCTTTGAGAGCAATCAGGGCGGCTAAGATATTAAAAATACAGAGTATAACCAACATTCTCTGGAGATGCCAGCCACAGATGCTGGTGAAACATCAGAAAGAAACTCTTCTAGAATATGGCCACAAAGCCCGAAAAGCCCACAAAAAACTATGGATGCCAGCCATGAACGCCTACGACTTCACAGTTTCATTTAAGTAAAGTCAATATTTAATTCAACACATGTGTAAATTTTGCAAATAATCAAGTTTGGGAATAGAAGGAGAAGGAGAAGGGATCAGGTGAGATCAAGGGCTGTTTGGCCCTTGTGGTCTCTTCCAACTCTATAATTCTATGATTCTAGGTCATCCAAGTCTTGTGCCCCCCAGGGGTTTGGTCCCACTATTTGAGAACTACTGATATAAGCTTTAAGTTCTGAATCTTATCCACTATAATAGATTTAGCACCTTCATATGACTCCTTTAAATTTCATACAAAAATCCAGAGAGAATCCATCATCCTACTAAAGTAAAGTAGCTTCATTTATATACCACTTCATACCGCACTATGGGATGTCTAAGCGATTTACAATTGTAAGCTCATTGCCCCCCAACAGCTGGGTACTCATTTTAGTGACCTTGGAAGGATGCAGACCTGAGTCAAGTCTGAACCCTGGCTAATACTGAACTCACATCTTTGTGGTTTATGAGTGAGTGGCTGCAGTACAGGCATTTAACCACTGCACCACCAGGGCGCCATTGGAGCTACCAGTTTTCATTGAACATTGGACTTTATTTGCACTTTGTTTTCTTTGTGGCTTCCTTGTAAATTCCTTGTAAATTAGGAATTGGTGGCACAATTTCTATCCTTTACTGGGAAGAATTTCAGAATGTCACAAATTTCTCTATATTCAGGATGGAAAGAATGTGAGGGTTTAAAAAATAGGTGTGGGAGAAACTAATTTTTCCATCTGGGTTAAAGGAGCTGAGTGCTTAACTCTTAAATTCTGGATTTGAATTTCCTATCTAAAGTTTGTCACCTTTTGTTCTGAGATTCCCCTCAACTACATATGCATAAAGTAGACAGGTAGAGCATGAGCCCCTCAGTGCTGGGACTTGTAAGTCTTGCATTTGGCTAATGCAAACCTGTGTGCTAATTTTTCAGGAATGTAGAAACACTGAAAACTTCATTTGTGTACAAGATGGAATGAAATGGTGTCACTGTGAGCCTGAACCTGAGCCTGGCCCTAGCAATGCCCTGACAGCCTCAGAAGATAACCAGGAGCCAAACCTCCAGGCAGCAGAGCCATCTGGAACTGAGGAGGAGGAGGAGATGATGAACATAGGTATTTATAAACAGAAGAGATCTGAAAGGGTGTGCCTCCGGTGATCTCTGAGGCTTTGTATCAAATGCCAGGCTATTAAGAAACAGCTGCACTTATGAGAGCCAATGATAAAAACCTGGGAAGGACACCAGAGCCTTTGTCACAGGCTATCTGATTTCCCTGGTGAAAGTACCTTATTCTGTAATGCTCTTCTTGACTTCCTGGCTTGGACCTTTGAATCTCAGACTGACCATTCTGTTTTTCTGGAACAAAACAGCCATCCTTGACCTTCCTGAGCTACTTGACTATGTTGTTTGTTTGAACCTTTGGCTAGCACCCAGACTGACTATGGACCTTTCTTTTGGGAGTGTGCCTTGTGCTTTGTAAGTCTGCCTTCCAAGACTTGCCTTAATTCCACAAAATCTATGTGGTGTTCTTTTGTTTATCTGGCAAATATTTTATTTTGAGACTCATTATCAGCTACTTGTTTAGAGTTCATCTAAGCCTGCAGGGGTAGGCAACCTTTCCCCTTTAAGGGCCAAGGGACTTCAGCTCCCAGAAGCCTCAGCCATGTTGGCCAATAGCTCCTGAGATTCTGGGAGCTGAAGTCCCTCGGCCCTTAAAGGGGAAAGGCTGCCTACCCCTGTGGGATTCACTAGTCCAGTGACATGACAGCCACTAACTCCCACTGGCATAAAGACCCATAACTGAATTTTAGGGCCTTTGCAGACTGCCAGAAATAGTGCACTTTAAATTGAGGCACTGTCCTGGCTCAGTGCTAGGGAATCATGGGAACTGTAATTTATTGTGGCACCAGAGCTCTCTGACAGAGAAGGCTCAATGTCTCAGAAAAAAATACAATTCCCATGACTCCCTAGCACTGAGCCAGGGCAGTGCCTCAATTTAAAGTGCACTATTTCTGGCAGTCTGCAAAGGCCCTTTAAGTTTTTGTAACTAAAATGTTGGATCTTCTGCCTTTGTTCATGCCTGCCTCAATTTCCTTCCTCTTCCACTACTATTTTCCCTCTGGATTGAGTTTTTTATCTCATAAAGCATTACACATATTAATACCATTAAATAAATCACCGTAGTGTTCAAAGAACTTAAAGTTATTATTCATAATCAGTGGTTTCACTGCAAATGTACTGGCAGTCAAAGATTCACTGGGCTTTTATACTTGTATGGCAGACAGAAATTCAACAGGTATAGTGTTTCTTGCCCTAGAGTGGCAGTGAGGAAAAACTCAATCTGTTGAGCTTCTTGATGTTGGCACTACAATAAGGGCCACCTCTGTGACCTCTTGTGGATCCTTCAATAGTCCCAGAAGATAACATCATTGTTGTGCATCTAACTGTAGAAACATAGCCAGATATCCCTTTTAACAGCCTCCAGCCACTACATGGCTTTGTTGGATGGTGTAGCGAAAAAAATCAATATTATTCCACCATATGTCACTAACAGGATGCTAGCCATGGTGTTTTATACATTTGTTATCACTTGATACACATGGATCCCTATCAGGTACATCAACAATGTACATACATTCACACTACAAACTCACCCATCAATTTGGCATAAGGTGCTAGGGTAGAACCATAAGCTGTCCTTGATTCACACAGACTTTTGACTTGTGTAAAAAAAGACACTCACCATACATAATGTTAAAGAGGCCAGGATTGTTTCTGATTTGTCTGCAAATGGAGCATCCAAAAAAAACAAAACAAACGGGGATGAGGAAATGCTGTGGACTCTTGGGGATTGGTTCCAGGACTTCATGTCGATATCCAGATCTATGGATGCTCAAGTCCCCTTATATACAAAGGGGTAGTAAAATGGTTTCACCTATAGGTTTCTTCTATATAAAATAACAAAATCAAGGATTTTTTTTTTTAAAAAAAACCATATTTTAAAGCCAGGTACTGTTGAATTCATGGATAAGGAGGGCTAACTGTGTGTTCCTGAGACAGTATACATTCTTGAGAATCTGTGGATAAAGAGGACTAACTGTGTGTACCTGAGACAGTATACATTCTTGAGAATGAAGTGCATGAAGATTTATACCCCCTTTGTCCACCCCAGATGTAAATGCAGCTGGAGTATGTGTGTCTAGAACTTAAGAAAACTTCTCAAGGATATTGGTTTCATTTTTTTAAAAAAAAAAAATCCTGCTCAGTAATCATGTCAGGACATTCCTTCACTGATCTGATTTAGCTCAGACTGCAGGGGGACTGAAGTTAATGGAGGAATTCAGTCAAACATTTAGGCTCAGAGGGTAAAAGATAAGCACAGTAACACAGCCAGAATGCACTAGGAGAAGCAGCTGTAATATTAGCAATCCAGTACCTATGCTAGTTGTATTTGGGTGATTTCAGAACTTCCTCATTTCTTGTAGTTCACTAGTCTTTGTGCAATTATGACCTTTATGATCTGGGCTATTTCTTCTTCTTCTTTTTTAAAGTGTACCTCACTAGGATAGCCCTGATGTAACTGAAGACTTAAATCATAGATATAGATCACTAAGCAATCCTCCTCTGATAACGGGTGGTTGTAGCCTACTTCGGCAACCACAAAATGACTACCCAGGGAGCAATGCTGCATAGATTCAGTCCTGAAATGTCAGGTCTTATTTAGTGAGTCAAGCATAACAGCTGCAGTGATGGAGAATTTATGGCTGGGATTTAAACACTGAGATCTTTAAAAGCAAATAGCAGAAAGTACATTGGAGGAGAAAGTACACAGGAGAAGAATCAGATGCTAAAACAACAACAACAACAACAAACAAGGATACTAGAAATGCCACCACTTCTCTATGGTCCCCCTGCCATCAAGGCCTGAATGGAGGGAGTTCTAGGGATGGATGGAAGGAATTCCTCTCACATAGCAGGGGTAGGGGGTGGTTCTAAAAGAGTGTGTGATTCATCATGTTTCATCAATAATTAGCCCAAAATAATATATCCAGTTCTGGGGAGCACAGTTCAAGGAGGTTATTGATAAGCTATAAAGGGCAACCAAGATGGCAAAAGGTCTGCAAACCAAGCCTTATGAGGAATCACTTGGGGAGTTTGGTATATCTAGCTTGGAGAAGAGAAGACAAACAGATATGATATTATGTCATGTGGAGCAAGTTTGTTTGCTGCTACTCCCGAGATCAGAGCAAGAAACAATGGATTGAAATTACAGGATAAGAGACTACAAAGAACATTAGAATGAACTTTTTAGCTGAAAGAGCTATTCAATAGTGGAACAGACTCTCAGAGGGTGGTGGACATTCTTTCTGACATTGACACTTAAACTGGTATAACAGTGTTATAATTCTGTAGTGTGAATGGACATCTGGACTCCTAGCACTTTATGTTTCTGATGGAGAGTGGCACATTTTAATGTTTACCTTTAGAAGTACAACACAACTACAGGCAGAAATCTAGCAGAGCAAGGAGCACTACAGTATTGTACTGAATCAGTTACCCCAACCACAATAAAAATATCAGATTAAATCTAATATCTAGTCCAAATTAAAGTAGACATAATGAATCAATCAGGCATACAATACAGTTGACTCATCAAGTCTTTTTCTCTTCTATAAGCCTATTGTAAGCAATAGTGAGTTCTCTGTAATCCAGACAAATAATCCATGGCATTAGATGGGTGAGAGAACAGCACACATGTAAGTCTTGGTAGGTAGGGAAGAAAAAAACGTAAGACAGGGGTAGGCAAACTTTCCCCTTTAAGGGCTGAGGGACTTCAATTCCCAGAAGCCTCAGCCATATTGGCCAATAGTCCCATGTTGGATAATAGCTCCTGGGATTCTGGGAGCTGAAGTCCCTCAGCCCTTAAAGGGGAAAGATTGCCTACCCCTGACATAAGACATGCAGATTAGCACTAAAACGTAAGTGACAGGTTGTTAGATACCATACTTTAAGAAAACCCTTCCCCAATCTAGCAGTTGGCAGATGTTGAACCATATATCCCATCATCCAATCCAGGGATAGAATTGTGCCATTTATATCTGGAAGCTGCCATGTTGGTGAAGGTAATCTAAACTACAAGATGCAGGAGCAAGAAACAAATTGCACCACTAGGGGGCAATGATGTCAACCACAGTAGCACACTAGCTGCTATCTTTTCCAAGGATTTTGTTCCAACTAACATCTGAATGTTTCATTTAACTACTGACTTTATGTATTTTTTTAAAAAAAACTCCATTAATGATAATGTCACTAAAATCCAAACAAATTAGACCGGGGTAGGCAACCTTTCCCCTTTAAGGGCCGAGGGACTTCAGCTCCCAGAATCCCAGGAGCTATTGGCCAATATGGGACTATTGGCCAACATGGCTGAGGCTTCTGGGAGCTGAAGTCCCTCGGCCCTTAAAGGGGAAAGGTTGCCTACCCCTGAATTAGACCTTTAGTACTGAAGTTCCAAGCTCAGCCTGGAATGTATCTCTCTCACACACACGCAAGTAAGAAAATATATCCCAGTGATGTTATGCAGAAAACAATCACCTCTATGTTGTAAAAGAAAATGGCAATCTGTCCTCCTATACCATAAGTGCCATAGAGACTGTGAGCAGATCTTCTCTCCCAGGATTCTAGGGGAGATATCTAATTGTTTTCCTTTTTTAGAGCAGAGGTGGTTCTACACAGCCACAAGACAGAAGTAATTATTGTGAATCGGGGTGAGCACCATGGGGCTCTTCAAATATTGTTGAGATTATTTTCCTCATCACAGGCTATGCTGGATGCTTCTAGGAGTTGCATTCCAAGACTATCTGGATGACCACATGCTTCCCAACCCTGAGTGAAATATAGCAGAGGCTATATTAGCAACTTCTGTTATGTCGGAAGATGAGTTATTTCAGTGGCAATGTGAGAGGAGCCCAAATCACTGGAGACTACAGGAAGCCTATGGGCCAAGGGTTGCCCACTCTTGTTCCAGAGAATGACACCAGAGTATTCTGCCTTTCAAAAGAGAGAAAGACACCAACAAACATTGTCATTGACTAGTTCATTATTACTGGGTTTTTTGTGTTGTATGAGTATAAAGTACCATGGATATTTTTCAAAAAAATTATCAGAAGTTTAAAAATATTTTCAATAAAGAAACAAACCTCTGTTTATGAAATGGAAATGGAATGGAGAAATGGAATTTGCCCACTTACACTTCTTTCTGCTGGCAAATTATAAAGAACTGAGCACATCAAACAGAAAACAACAACATTATAGTCACATGAGTATCCAGTATTCCATCTTTAAAAACTCAACATTATTTTCCTCCATTGAATTTGAGATTTCCCCAAAATTACACATTATTATTTCAATATTCATTTCTTTGATTGGTTATTTCCATCTTTAGACCTGGCTCTTCATCCAGGTTCTTCAGTGACACATTTTAATTTTCCCCAAAAACCTGGGAGATAGGCTAGGCTTAGTAATAGTGACTAAGCCAACCTCATCCAATGAATTCCATAATAGAGCAATAATTTGAATCTGACCTACAGTGCGTTACATACACATTATTCAGGAGATCATGCATCTAGTGAATTAATGGCTGCAAAGAACACTTCAAAATTGTAGGTGGCAGATTTCTCTGTGAAGAATCTTTCAGATCTGGATTAATTCTGCCCACCCATCCTACATCTAGTGAACCTTCAGGTTCTACAGGAGAGGGAGGAGTTTAGAGGAATTCCTGTTTCAATTGAGCCTAACACAACTAGTCAAATTTCTGGTTATAGTCCTGAGTATTCTTATTCCTTTCTTCTGCCTCCTGGATTGTCTTCTGGATTTTCTTTATTCTCTTTTGGTCTCTGACTTGCTTCAACCCTTCCTCCTGGTCTGTCCATCAATCCTAAATTCTCATTTTCTTCTTAAGCCCACCTCCTAGTTTTTCAATCACAGGTTAATAAGTAGTACTGTGTTATTTGACTCACTTTGAAGCAGTGATAAAAATAACAAAACAAAAAACAAAACAAAACATTGTTTAATGCTCTTGGAAATTTTGCTTTCCACCAAAAATTGTTTTGTAGTAATATTAAAATCCATGGGTACAAGAATCCAGAATCATTGTACATGCAGGCTTTTAATAAAAGATGCATGAGTATTCCTTTACAGTTGAAGCACTTTTAACATCTAGTAACCCCTTAGCTGAAATATGCCTTCAATAGCAAGGTGTAATGTTCAGTTCTCCTGGAGGTGGGGAAAACTCTTCATCTCTATTTTGTTCCATTTCTTTTAATCCCATCTGGATTCTCATCTTTTAAAACACTGTGAAACTGGGTTTTCTTCCTACATTTTCCCCTCTTTTGAATGTATGTTTTCTGAGGTATACACTTCTATATGTCTATTCCCATTGACAAAATCAGTTCTGAATGTACTTCTGCATTCGACACATTATGGCCATTTGTGTTTTAAAAGATATATGCAAAGGAATGTACATATTTTATTTCTCGGAAATGTTTGACAAGGCTCACAGATTTGTGAGTTTCTGAACCAAGATGTGCTTTGTTTTGCAAGGCATATTGGAAATTGGAAAACCAATGCTTTCATTGAATTGCCACTCCAAGAACACTAGCAGTCAGTGCCAATATGGGGTAGTCATTTGAGTACTAACCTAGAACTTTGGAAGATATATTTGCTTAATCATTTGCTTAATCATGGAAATTCACAGGGTATCCCTGGGCTACTCACATTCTGTTATAATAATAATAATAATAATAATAATAATAATAATAATAATTTAATACCCCGCCTATTGGAAAACCAATCCAGGCGGCTTACAAATTAAAATCAAATACAAACCCCAGACAATCCCTCCCCACCTTAAAACAGTATTAAACCACAATAGCTTAAAAACAATATAACAATTAAAACTAAACTTAAAGCGACACAATAGACACTCTATTATGGCCTATAGCAGTGTTCCTGTCCATCCAAGATGGAGCCACGTAAGGAACAGTGCTGATTTAGGCCAGGGAGAATTAATCAGGAAAGGTCTGCCGGAAGAGATCCGTCTTGACAGCGTTTTTAAAGCTGACTAGCAATGTTAACTGACGGATCTCGTCTGGCAGGCCATTCCAGAGTTTGGGAGCAACAACAGAGAAAGCCCTCTGAGAGGTTGCCGCAAGCCTCGATTTTTGG
>CM034703.1:15601348-15621901 GCA_020142125.1 Phrynosoma platyrhinos | reverse complement strand
CCCCCCCCCCATCCTTTATTTTATGAACATAAAACAGCCGGGAAAAAGATCCCAATGCATCTATCACTTCCACTTGCCTGGAGAATTTGCATCCTTGTCTCTAAACTGGAGATTACTCACCAAAATTGGTGACTCAGGACCAGTCCTTGAGATTGGCCGACCCTAGTCTTGGGGGTTAAACATATAGTTTGGATGACTACGATAGATGCCAAATATTGTTAGTAGGTTGCTGACTACACACACTGTACTCAGCACCAACTCAATAGGTTGGCAGTAGTTTGGCAGAAGAATGGCTAGAGACCCAGGGCCATGCTAGTTATGATTAATTTCATACAAAATATCAGAGATTCCAGAGCCACTCTCAGCAGATGCAGAATGGAAGCCTTCCAACAGCCAAACAGTTGAAAGGCCTTCCTGGACTATGAACAAAGGAACCAATGTGTCACTTAACTGAATTCTGTTAGTGATTACATATAATTGTATCATTATCTAAAATAAAATTAATGGGAGCTGCTATTCAGGAAAATAAGCTTTGAAGTAGATTTTAATTGTGAGATAAATCAGTTCCATTTGTTAAAATTACTGGTTATGGTGCCAGTTTGCTGCAATCTGTTTTTCACATTTTCCCCCTCCTGCTCCCAAAACTAATCCATTAAGAAAGCAAGAGTTTTTCAGTGCAAGGTGAAAAGGTGGGTGGGATGTCCAAATTTTAACTTCCAAGTTATCTTCAAGGGCAGCCCCATGTAATTTGGTAAGATAGTCAGCCTGGTCTGTCAGAGAGCTCTTGTGCCTCATCAAACTACAAATCCCAGGATTCTGTAGGATGGAATCATGCTACTACTACTACAACATTTTATTTATAGTCTGCCTCCCCTGCAGATCGAGGCGGGTTACAACAAATAGGAATAACAATAAAATACAATATACAATTAAAACCAGATTTCTATATAATCCCTCACCCCAACCCCCCTCCCAATCATAAAAAAGAGGCAAACTAAAAACAGTAACAATATAAAATGAATAGCAATATAAAATGCTAATTAAAAGCAGATGAAATAACAAATTAGCTAAAATTAGAGGTAGCTAGAGGCGAGACATCTATCTTTTTTGGGGGTAGATGGGGAATATCAATATCAGTGGAGTGGAGGCTAATCTGGAAAGGCCTGCTGGAGGAAATCTATTTTAACAGCCTTTTTAAAGGCTTCTAGAGTGGCAATGTGATGGATGTCCTCTAGAAGGCTGTTCCATTACCCAGGAGCAGCAGATGAAAAGGCCTTCTGGGTTACTGCAGCCAATCTAGTCTTCTTAGGCTGCAGTAAATTTTTCCCAGAGGACCTAAGTGTGAGGGGTGGATTATATGGAGGAAGGTGCTCCTCTAAGTAGTCTGGACCTAGGCCATGTAGGGCTTTAAAGGTTATAACCAACACCTTGTACCGTGCCTGGAAACTAATTGGCAGCCAATGAGGAGATTTTAAAACAGGTCTTATTTGGTCAGCTCTAGATGTACCTGCAACCAGCCTGGCTGCAATATTTTGCACCAATTGAAGTTTCTAAACTTGGCACAAGGGTAGCCCCATGTAGAGCACATTGCACAAGCCAAGTTGAAAGGTTACCAGTGCATGTACCACTGTTTCTAGGTCACCTGGCTCCAGGAAGGGTTGCAGCTGGTGTATCAGCTGAAGCTCATAACAGGCACTCCTGACCATTGCATCTCTCTGGTGTCAACTGGAGGGACAAGTCAAGGAGCACCCCCAAGCTGTGAACACAGTCCTTCAGGGGAAGTGTGACCACATCCAGAGCTGGTTGATAATATCTTCATTCCTGGGTTTGGGGTCCCTATAGCAAATATCTCCATCTTATCTGGATTCCATTTGAGTCTGTTTTTCCTCATCCAGTCCATTACCACCTTAAGACATTCATTCAGAGGAGAGATGCTGTCCTTAGTCACTATAGCCATCCGAGACATAGAGAAACATATCTGGGTGTCATCAGCATACTCCATAATCTCCGGATGATCCACCCAGCAGCTTCATGTAAATGTTAAATAGCATAGGAGACAGGATGGCACCCTGAGGGTCATGGCAGTTAAAGTGGTGTCAAACTGCTTTCATTTTGCAGTATGGATACACCTATGTCACAGCAAACATATCCTACTGATTTCAAAAGGTCTACACAAAGCAAGATTAAATGTGGATCCAACTGATTCAACAATGCAGAGGTACACTTGGCCTTGGAAACCCACTAGGTGAAATCGCACACTTTCAGCCCCCCAAAACCCATTATAGAGTTGCCATGAGTTGGAAAGGACTTGAAGGAACAAACAGCAAACAAATCAGGTCAAAAGCAACAGAAAGACAAATAGGATTTCTTTCATCTTATCTTACACAGAAAAATACCATCCATTAATTACACATTTGCCATTTTCTAGTGCAGGTTTTTTCAGACAAAGCCCTGCCATTTTCAAAATAATAATAATAATAATAATAATAATAATAATGAAGAAGAAGAAGAAGAAGAAGAAGAAGAAGAAGAAGAAGAAGAAGAAGAAGAAATTAATGACCTCCTAGTTGACAGAGCTAACTAGGGTAGAATAAAACACACACCAGGAAAAAGAAAGAATGGCTTACCCAGAAACTGTATGCTCAGTTATGAGATGTGAATAAAAGAACTCTAAGAATCCTATGCCAGCAAGATGGTATATTTCCTAAACAAATTAAAATCAGTTGCAACATTTCCCAATGGCAGTTTCATGTGCAAAATGTACGGTACCAAGATGCAAAGCAAGAGAAAGCCAGACAGCCAAAGGCATAGTACAAATATGGCCCCATTAGATGATAAATAGGTGGGTTTTCCCTGCAGACAGATCTCCAAATTGTTGTGTTTGTGTGTGTGTGCATATATAGGTTGTGTTTGTTTTAACTAAGCCTAAATGCTTTGCTAGTATTAATTGAATTACAGGGACGCTGGTAAAAGTCTTCAGTTAAAACACAAGGCAATCGAGCTTAATAAACCCCCAATAGCTGACAGAAAGAAAATTGCACTTAATGTATCTTAACTCATGATAATTGAAAGAGAAGATCCCTAATGACAAGCTTCACAGGTTGTGCCAGTTTTTTTACTATAAGGATGCTTTTAGCCTGCTGTTCAGTTTTGGATGATGGACTAAGCTAGCCTTGCATGTTGGTTAATTATAATATTGAACAAGCTGGCTCAGGGGACTGTCTTCCCATACCCAACCAAAGAGGGAAGGGCTTTAAAGGGTGGAGATGGAGATTTCAGTCATGCTCAATTTCTCCTGTTTTCCAGTTTTTGGTTTTTCTCCCTGTCTCAGATATGAAGACAGTTGTGCATTTTGGGGAAGCTTCTTATCAAAACACAAATCAACACATGAACCTCTATACTCATACCCAATAGGAGAAACTAGGTGGACGTTAGCGGTTTTCATGTGAGTGGATGGTGAATCTGTTTTATTTTAAATGAGTTGTCTTAAATATATTTGAAGAGTATCTGAAGGACTATATTATCCAAAACAAACCTGCCTGTGTTTTAAGGTCTTTTGGGGGAGACCCTACTCTCTATCCCACCACCATCACAGGTACATTTGCAAAGCAGCTTCATTTATATACCACTTCATATCGCGCATGGGATGTCTAAGCGGTTTACAACTGTGAGCTGATTGCCCCCCAACAGTTGGGTACTCATTTTAGCGACCTCGGAAGGATGCAGGCCTGAGTCGAGCCTCAGCCCTGGCTGGTATTGAACTCGCAACCTTGTGGTCTATGAGTGAGTGGCTGCAGTACAGGCATTTAACAACTGCACCACCAGGGCTGATGGTGGGAATATAGGAGAAGGCCTTTGCAGTGGCTGTTATCAGGTTCTGGATATCCCTTTCTAGGCTTTCCAATATGTCCCTTTCCAGGTACTACAAAATCTCTATACATATCCTTTCCAGGATGTCTCTTTCCAGGATCTCCCTCCTGTCTTTTCACTAGCAAATAAAACTCTTTTTATTCCAGCAGGCCTTTGAGAATGAATTTTTTAGGGGAAACAAGCCTTGGCTAATGTGACAGACTTTTCTCTGTTGCTGTTGTTGTTTTAATTTGTTTTAACTGGTTTCAGTGTTAAGATGGTTTAATTCAGTGGTTCCCAAACTTTGGTACTCCAAGTGTTTTGGACCTCAGCTTCCCAAATGTCCTGCCTGTTGGTCAAGGTGGCTGAAGCTTCTGGAAACTGAAGTTCAAAACACCTGAGGACCAAAGTTTCTGAACTACTGGTTTAATTGGTTTTTCACTTTTGATTGCTGTTAATTTTAAACTATGTGTTTTTAAACTGTAGTAAGCCACCTTGACTCTCAAACTGGGAAAAGGCAGGATATTATTACAGTTGGTTCTCTGTATTCACTGAGGTTAAGGGCACAGGATCTCCATGAAAGTGGAAAAAACACAAATAAAAAACTACCTTTTTTTTACTTGAGAGAAAATCTCTCTAGGAATCTCCAGAGCAACTCTATAGTCAAGATCTGCCTGAAGTTGACCATAGAATTATGCTGGTGGACCTACAAATGCCTAGAGAAGTGGTTTCTTTAGCATTCTCTTGGTAATCCAACATGTCTCTATGGTCAACTTCTTGCAGAGTGACACTGGAGGACCTAGATGTTCCTAGAAGTAACATATCAATCAAACACATAAATAATCAGATCTGCAAAAGTCAAAGTCACAAATGTGGAGATCTAACTGTAGTAGTAGTAGTAGTAGTAGTAGTAGTAGTAGTACTCCTATCCCCAAAACTGATTCTGCATCATGAATAACTCCTTTAAATTTCAGACTAAAACCTGGAGCAGATACACCACCACCCCTGATACAGGAGTCACTGGCCACCCTTGGAACAGTTCTTCAGAGCACAGAGGAGGCATTGAACTTCTCTGTAATCAAGCACATTTCAAACTATTAAATTTAAAAGGATAGTGCTACTTAATTTATTATACCTTTCCCAATAAGAAAAGAGTACATCTCTCCAAATATACAAAAGAAAGAAAGAAAGACACTGACCTATTATAAAATTCTAATATCAAGTTTCCCATGAAAAATGGAAGTGTCCTCATTAGCCCAAAGATAGAATGGTCACTCACAGATAAGGAAAAAGATACCTTTCCTCTTAGCATTCCATAATCCATGGAATCCAGAAGACCAAGAAGCAGCTCAATAATCTATAAATAATATATGATTGGCTAGGAGGTGAAGTGCTAACTTGAAACTAATATTCTTTCAAAGACCTTGAAAAATGTAAAGGCTAGTCCACCAACCAAGCTATTTTGGATAATTATTGATTTCTCAATAAAAATGAGTTGAAGAAGTGATAAAGTAGCAAGGTAGGGTCAAAGGTAGGATAGGTAACAAAGGAGAAATAAAGATGCCACTTTCCCTTGGGAAGGCAGAGATTCCGAATAAATGTGCACTTGTTACATTCAGGTCCAGTTGTCCAAGCCCTGGAATGGCATTACTCAGCAAGGAATCAGGCAAAACTATGCAAATTGGGCATATACATTCACAGGAATTACATGTTTAAAGCTCCCTTATAATAAAAACATCTCATCAAAAGCTAAGCAAAAGATTGTCTCACAATCCTGGGGGAATGGGGAAAATTTCACCAGGTTTTTGCCCTCCCCAACTCTTTTAGTCTCAGAAGGGATTGGAAATAAGAAGTGAAGTAAAAAGGTGAAAAACAGCTAAGGTGGAATTGCCCCCTAAAGGGACTGAAGGGCCTTCCCCCCCCCCTTTTTACAATAAAAATAAAAATAAAACAATATATACATACAATAAAAATGGGGTAAGGGAGGTGTAGAGGTGCTGGGGGACACACTTTGCCATACCCTGATTTAAATAGAAATTTCATGCCTTTCATTGAAGTAAAGAAGACTGTGACCTGGTGCCCTGTTGTACTACACAACTATTGTATTACGATACCTCTTATAACTGCCATTGTTCCATCTTATGGAAACTCGGGATTTGTGGTTTAGAAAGGGCTATTTAGAATTCTTTGACAGAAAGGCAAATGCTGTTCTCAATAATGTAAGATGCAAGGATACCCAGTTCCACAATCTGGCTTAATATTATCTGCACTACTTGGCCACAGCTCCCTAACTTCAGACACAAATCTTTTTTCCCCTGTTTAGAGGTGCCAGAGATTGAACCTTGCATGAGAAAGCATGTGCTCTACCACTGAACTATGGCCCTTCCATTCTACATGACACAGTGTTCTGTGCTTCATCCAGCTACACATGTGTCCGTGTCCAGCCTTTGCAAATGAAAAGATGAGCAGAAAGGGGGAGGCAAATGATCAATGGACAGAGATTCCTCAAGAAAAAGGTTAATTAAATCTTTTGGTAGCTTACATTTTAGGAACCACTTCCCTGCAATGTAAATATATAAAGTGCCCTTTTCTCAGATTCCATTTTCCTTATATGCTTGGCCCATGAGGAGTGAAGCCTACCATAAATCATGACTTTGCTTTTCCAGAAGGTAGAAGTACAGCAAATGTATAGCTGTTGACCTGGAAATAAATCTTGTGTGGCAGGCATGTCCATTGTTGCTGCCTGCATTAACTACATGCAGTCAGCTTCTCTCTGGCTTGTGCTTTCTCCTCTCCTCCATCTTCTCTCTCTCCCTTTTCACACTTAGCAGAAATGTATAGGGTTCCATTATTCCTGAATAAATCTCCTTGAGTAAAGCCATTGCATGGTTTTTCTCCTCCTCACTCCCCCAAACCACAGTGAACATGGAACAGAAGTAATTATTTTCACCATTCTTGCTAAAGGTCACTGACCACATCATTATAAAAATTGCTCTCTTACATAGACTCTTTATCTCTCTCTGCTATCCTGAGTACACTTTGAACTGAGGACAGAAAGTTCAAATTTCTAAAGGATTATGTTTCATATGAACAACATGTTTGTGGCTATAAAAGGAAGAGATTGTGGGCAGTGAAATTCACAGTTATGAGTTCTACCTCATGGATGAGAAAAGTCAGTGTTGGGTGAGTGCATACACATACGAAAGATCTAAGCCAAAATTACTAAAAATTATGCCTATAAACATTTTCTCAGCACCCAAAAGTATTCTCTTTCAAGCCATTTGTCCTCACTCATTGTATAAATGTTTGCTCATTATGATACTTTGCCCTCACTCTTAATTGCCTTTGCTTTTCCTTTTGTAATGCCATCATGTAGCCAAATGGGAGTCAGAAATGAAAAGAGCTGGGATCAAAGTTATTTTAATGATTTATGTAGGGATATTTAAAATAATTTGCACCTCATTTCCACATTAAATTTTTTACACAGAAAGTGTCATTTTCTAAGCAGGAATGAACATTTTTTTTACTTCTTCTGAGGACTTTGGGCCTCGGCAGATGGCTAATAGAGCCGTCTTGGAGGCAGAGAAGGGGAGGGGCAGCTGCACGCTCGACGCCCCTTCCTCCTCCCGAGGTCGTCCTCGGAGCCACCGGCCCTCCGCACGGCCGGCACTCCAAGGACAACCTCCCGCCGCAGCATCTGGACACGCTGCAGCAGAAAAGTCAGTGAAAGTGCGCTGCAAGCTTTTGAGGTGCACTTTTGCTGACTTGTGAAAGGAGCGCTATTTTAGCACTCCATTCAGGGGCGGTGAAGGTCCCGCAGCGTACCTTCCCAGGGTGGCCCACGGCCACCAGTCTGCTTAGCCCCTTAATCACACTGGCTTGACAAGCAGAATTTTAACAGGATAAGAGCATCTTCAGCTGGTAATTACCACACAACATCATGTCTGTTCTGTTACTGCCTTGCATCCCATTTGTTACTGTTCTGCACCTTTTAATTGACAAAAAGACCTGTCAATAGGCTCCCAATCTCACTGCTATTTCTTCATGCAATAAGTCCCCTTACTGCAGTTTTACTTCTCAAGCAGTCACATGGTGTGAATGGGCATGATTCTGCCCCTCCCCCTAATAGCGATTGTGATGGGCAACATTTTCCTGAAACCAGCTGGTTGACAGCCATGATCATTCATTTCTATCCTTTATGCTGGTGGCATTTGGCAGTGTGGAAATCAGATTATGCAACCATGGATGATCAAAGCACTGTTGTGGGGTCAAGTGATGTTATGAAATGATGCCAAATTGGTATGCTTCCATTCTTAAACCAGCACAACTGTGGTGGGATAACAGGCTGTCCTATGATACTATTTTCTGCAGAGAAAAAACTGTTTTCTAGACATAAACTGTTTTCTTTTTTAAAAAAACACATGCGGATTTTATACAGAGTATATCTTGGAACACTTGCTAATGAAGATCAAATAGGAAAGTGCAAAGGCAGACTTAATGTTGAACATAAAGAAAACAAAAATAATGACCACTGAGAACCAGCTCAGGTTCAACCTAAACAACGAAGAAACAGAAATAGTAAAAGAATTCTCATACCTGGGATCAAACCTTGATAGAAATGGGGAGTGCAGTCAGGAAATCAGAAGAAGATTAAGAATGGGGAGTGTTCCTATGAAAGAATTAGAACAGATTCTAAAATGTAAAGATATACAACTGACTTTTGTGCTGAGTTGTATGTCTTTGCATTTTAGAGTCTTTTCATTCTTTCATAGAGACTCTAAAATGCAAAGACATACAACTCAGCACAAAAGTCAGAATCATACAAGCCACTGTATTCCCTATTACCATGTATAGATGTGAGAACTGGACAGTAAAGAAAGAAGATTGGAGGAAAATCAACTCCTTTGAGATGTGGTGCTGGAGAAGTGTGCTGAGGATCCCATGGACAGCCAAAAGGACAAACAAATGCATCCTAGAGCAGATCAAGCCAGAGATATCCCTAGAAGCCAAGATGACAAGGCTTTAGACTGTCATACTTTGAACACATCATGAGAAGGCATGAATTGCTGGAAAAGACAACAATCTTAGGAAAGGTGGAGGGAAGTAGATAGAGAGGAAGTCTACATGCTAAATGGGTGAACTTTATTAAAGAAACCATGAATATAAGTTTAAAAAAGCTCGACAGAGCAGTAGAGGACAGGAGGGGAGGGGGCAGGAGATGTCTTATCCATAGGGTTGCCATGGGTCAAGATCAATGCAACAGCAGTTAACAACAACAAACAATAGTTAGAATCATACAAGCCATCGTATTCTCTGTTATCAAGTATGGATGCGAGAGCTGGGCAGTTAAGGAAGATGATAGGAAGAAAATAAATTCATTTGAGATATGGTGCTGGAGAAGAGTGCTGGGGATCCCATGGACAGCCAAAAGGACAAATAAATGGGTCCTAGAGCGGATCAAACCAGAAAACTCCCTGGAAGCCAAGGTGACTAAACTGAGGCTGTTGTATTTGAGACACATCATGAGAAGAGAGGACTATTTGGAAAAAAAATAATGCTGGGGAAGGTGGAGGAAAAGAGGAAGAAAGGAAGGCCACATGCTAGATGGATGGACTCTGTTAAGGAGCTCACGGGTATTAAGGGCTAGCAAGATTTAAGTAGAGCAATGGAGGACAGAGGGTTTGTGAGATGTCTCATCCATAGGGCTGCCATGAGTTGAGATCGACTCAAGGGCAGTTAACAACATCAAACAACAATTCAAAATATCCAAGAACACCAATGCTGAAATAGGCTAAACCAACCAGATCCACATGTCGCACACAAATAGATGGGTGTGACACCATAAGCCAAACCAAATGCCACAGACATTCCATATCTTATTATCATTTACAATCCTGCTTTTGCCCAATACCTTACATTATTCCTCTGTTGCTTGCCTCTCCCTCAGAAACTTGCTTTTCACCAAAGGGAAATGGCCAATGGAGCACCTGTTTTCCGCTAAACATCCTGGGATTTGTAATACTAATCTCAATTTACAACAAGGAAAGATGGTCCACCAAAGATGGTTTGAGGATTCCACTCAGGATAGGTGTTCCACCAAAATGACTTGTTCATGGTGAGTTTTTGACCCCTTGGAGAACTTGAGAAAGAGGCAGTTGTGGGAGGTGCAATCTTTCCAACATTCAAACAATTCTCTACAGCCTCTGAAGAGTTCAGCTGGAAAGTTCAAAATGTCTAAATCCTTGTGGAGGCAACTAAACACATGTTCTTTGATCCATAGTTGTTTTCTGTTTAAAACCTATCCTACAAACTAATGACAATGAGTAATATCACATCCTATGGTTATTGTTATATTTGTTATTATGTTGCATTGTCATATTTGACTATCTTATGAAGACTTGAAAATCAATAAGATTTTTTTAATTAAAAAAAACTATAAGTGCAGACTAAGACTGGGAACTTCTGGATGTTGCCACAAAAAATTGCAAGAAAGAGTCACATTTTGTAATGCTTTCCCAAGGAGTAAATTTAATACTACAGGGAGGACTATAGTAAACCAATTTTCTCTGATATGCTTTGTTTAGAAAAACTAAGATGTCTTTTACAAAAACAAACCATAACAAAACTCTAAATGGGGATGGATGGGCAACCCTGAATGGGAATGGATGGCTGCAGTTGTGCATTTTCAGACAAAAATCAGCTTAAAATGCATCCTGGATGTACAAAGGAGTATCGTAACATTTTAATTATCACAATTTTAAAAAATGACAGAAAGTTTGTTTTGATTTGTAGTTGTTGACTCATCTCTACATAGTCACCATCCAGATTTACACTTCCCCCATCATTTCTTGACCCTCTGAATACTGTTTTTGTAGAAGTCTGCAGATTGCACTTTACAAGAGGGTATTGTAAAGTAATAATTATCTCCTGGATGTTATTATGGTATATTGCTGATTTTTTCCCCAGTATCATCACTGTTCCCTAAGTGAATGATGTTGTGAAAAGCAGATCATTGTGTCTTTTATTTATGTGACAGGTTGTGCCAGAAGTGACTAAAGTGTAAAATCCTCATAAGGCTGAATCTGCAGACTTCTATAATAACAGTATTCGAAGGGTCAAGAAACGATGGGGAAAATGTGTAAATCTGGATGGTGCTATTTAATATCTATATGAAGCCGCTGGGTGAGATCATTCAGAGGCATGGAGCTCAGTGTCATCAGTACGCTGATGATACCCAGATATACATTTCCATGACCAGATCATCGGCTCAGACCTCAGATGTCGTCTCTCCTCTTAATGACTGTCTCAGAGCGGTAATGGATTGGATGAGAAAAAACAGATTGAAACTAAATCCAGACAAAATGGAGGTACTGACAGTCACGGGCCCGAAACCAGGTATGGGATACAGTCTCCAGTCTTGGATGGAGTCACACTCTCCTCTAAGGACTGTGTTCACAGTTTGGGGGTACTCCTAGATTCATCGCTTCACATGACTAGTCAGGTGAATGCGGTGGTCCGGAGTGCCTGTTATCAGTTTCCGCTGATACGCCAACTGCGCCCTTATCTGGATATGAGGGATCAGGAAATTGTGGTACACGCTCTGGTAACCTCGCGTCTGGATTACTGCAATGCACTCTACATGGGGCTACCCTCGTGCTTAACCCGGAAACTGCAACTAGTACAAAATATGGCAGCCAGGTTAATTACTGGAACATCTAGGAGGGAGCACATAACACCGGTGCTTAAATCACTCCACTGGCTGCCAATTAGTTTCCGGGCACAGTACAAGGTGTTGGTGTTAACCTTTTAGGCCCTACATGGCTTGGGTCCATCTTATCTCAGGGACCGCCTCTCCCTGTATGATCCCCTCCACGCACTCCGGTCCTCTGGGAGGAACCTGCTGCAACCGATAAAGACTTTTGCAGACCTCCCAGAGGGCCTTCTCTGCAACCACTCCCAGATTATGGAATGGCCTGCCGGATGAGATCCATCTTATTACCATTCTTGCTGCCTTTAAAAAGGCAGTAAAGACGGATCTCTTCCGGCAGGCCTTCCCAGAATAACCAGCCCAGCTAAATTGGAAGTGATCCGTCTCTTACCCCTTCTGTCATTTTGATATGTATGCCAGATCTGGCTTTATAGTATTCTATTTGTGAATTTGATTTTAACTCTATCTTAGTTTAATCCTGTTTTAAGGGGTGGGAGGGTTAGGGGTGGGATGATGGAATGTTTTACTTGTTGTATTTTTAATCTGTTGTATGCCACCCTGATTGCTGAGCAGAGGGGCGGGTTATAAATAAAACTATTATTATTATTATTATTATTACTACTACTATGTAGAGATAAGTTAACATCTACGAAACAAAACAAACTTTCTGTCATTTTTTTTAAAGGTGATAATTAAAACTTTATGATACCCACTTGTAGTCCATGGGTTTTTAGGACTTTGAAGTCTGCATGAAAGAGGTTGGGGGGACATGGAAACAGTAGGTTACAGTTTCTCCTAACAGGATTATAATATGGTCATCTGCACAAATACACTCTGTTTGAAGGTGAACTCTCTTTGAAAAGCTGTCCAACTCTAGCCAGGTTTAAAGAACAGAGCTATTCCTTTCAAGAACAAGCTATTCTTTCTTTAATCATAGTTATAGTAGAATTCAAAGACATAGCTGTGTTAATCTGGAATATCAATATGCAATGGGATCTTGTAACACCTTTGAGTCTAACTGAGCAAAAGAAGTTGGTGCATAAGCCTTCGTAGACTTGATCTACTTCCTCAGATGAATGGTTCCACTGAAATCAATGAAGCTTAAATTTATCATAACAACCACACCTTATTAATTTCAGCGGGTTTCAATAGGTCTACTCTAACCATGAGAGCCAGCATGGCATGGTGATTTGAGTACTGAGCTACTACTCTGGAGACCAGTGTTCATTTCCATGAAACCCATTGGGTGACCTCGGGCAAGTCAGAAACTCTCAGCCTCAGGGGAAGACAACTGCAAACCTTCTCTGAATAAACTGTGCTGTGAAAAACCCATGATAGGTTGGCCTTAGGGTTGCCAAAGGTTGGAAATGACTTGAAGGCACACAACACACACACCCTAGCCATGATGAGGACTGGATCCAATCCACTGTCTTGGATCAGAGAGAATGCCTCTTCTGTTGCTTGTCATCTGTGAGTTTTAACAATATGTGGTTGGCAAATTTGTTTGACACAAGTTTGGTTAAATTCAACCAACAAATGCCTCACTTTAAAATGGTCCTTCCTCAGAGTGGGGCATGTGGGCAAGGTGGCCCCAGAAACCACCTGTATCTTCTGAAAGGCTGCTCTGGACTATGTCCTGCTGTGGTGTTTATCAAAGCAGGAAAGTAATGGGTAACCTTCCAAATTACACAATTATAGTGTTACGATTCCACTTTAATAGCCATGACGACATCCTATGGAGTCCTGGGATTTGCAGTTTAGGAAGGGACATTTAGTATTCCCAGCCAGAGTACTGGAACTACAAAGCCTAAAATCTCATAATATATAGCCACAACAGCTAAAGAAGAATCAGAAAACCACAATTGTATAGTGTGAAAGGGCCCTAGCTGGGATTTCTGGATAATCTGCCTGAGGCCTTTATATAGGTTAGGTGTGAAGGAATGGTTGAGAAAAAGAAAAATATTGCAGACATTTTCTCAGGAAAAATACTACTGTGGGAAGAAAGGTTGCTTTCCATGATGGTCTAGTGGAAAATGAGGATGTGCCACCTCTAGTATCTTTCAGGCACTTTGAAGCTGAACAAAATCAAATGTAAACCATAACTGGCAGATATGTTTTCCTGTATAAGTGCCCTTGAAGTGGATGGATGTTGCCCATGGTCATTTTCTTGTGTAATGCCTTCTTTTTCAAATAGAAGAATTGTTGTTTGGTTCATTTCTCTCCCTTTCCTCCCCTAGTAAAAATGAGGTAGGGGTTCAACTGTTGTGGTACTATAACTCCCTTGATTTCTCACCATTGGCTGAGAATGGGTGGGAATTTTATGTCAACAGCATTTGGAGGACCACACACCACTTAATATCTTAATGCAGAGAGACTTAATATCTTAAGTGCACAGATTTTGTTTTTTACAAATGCAATTACAAATTTCCAATAAAATAAGCTGCAAACAAATTTCTTACTGGTTCTGATTTGCCACACTGTGTGCATGTGTGTGGGTGTACACATGGGTGGATGTCACATACAAGCATTCATGTGTGTGTACGCGCACGCACGCACATGCACACACACACATTATGAAAGCATAAGGGAAACAAGGAATTATTGGCACAAAAGATCAAGCAGTACCATTCTGATGGTAAATAAGACTCAAGAGGGCAAAAAAAAAAATGGTATCATCTGGACATGAGCTCAGGTGGGGGTTAACCCACACTGGAGAAAGATCAAAAAGGGCACTTTGCATATTGCATAGAACAAAGGTAGTGGATACAGACTAAACAATGAAGAGACACAGGCAGAGCCAAACTCAGTATTATCATAATTATTCTTTTTTTTTTAATTGGTCACTGTGGCTTTTGGTTTGACTGGCAGGGGAATCCTCTCCCCTGTGATTAGTGGTCAGCCCTATGTGATTGCTTTGAAAATGGGAGCAAGGGAAGAAAAGAAAGGAAGAAAGAGAGGGAGAGAGAGATTTCTATATCTCATTTATTGATCTTGCTTCTCAGAAACAAGGCAACCAGTCATTCCAGAAGTTCCTCACTTTCAGAGATATCCAAAAAGCATGGAGACAAGTGTATGGCCATCTTAATCATCCCTAGCAAAGGTCAATACTTTAATATTGATTAGGGAAAGACAAAGAAGAGACTCTCCAAACAAAGCTAAGAAGTAAGCAAAGCAGCTTCATTTATATACCGCTTCATATAGTGCTATGGGATGTCTAAGCGGTTTACAACTGTAAGCTCATTGCCCCCCAACAGTTGGGTACTCATTTTAGCGACCTCAGAAGGATGCAGGCTTGAGTCAAGCCTGAGCCCTGGCTAGTATTGAACTCTCAACCTTGTGGTCTGAATGAGTGGCTGCAGTACAGGCATTTAACCACTGCGCCACCAGGGCTCTAAAAGTATTACATTTTTGGATGGCATCTCCTACAGTTTCCCAACCAGTATATACAGGAGTTACATACATGCATAGAGTTACATACATTCTTTCAAAAGAACAATTTGTGCATCAGTATGTGAACATATTGGAATGATTCTAAGCAGCAACCTGCTTAGAAATGGAGATGACACAATCAGCCACTCCTATAGGATTGTGCCTGGCAAAACACATGAGAAGGAGTGGCGACATTTACTTGCTTCAGTTCACATTTCTAAAGACATCAGCATATTCTCTTTCAAATTTATTGCTCACAATAGTGACATTTTTGTGAGGGCTCAGTACCAGAAAGGCAGATTGTGCAAAAGTGGAATGGGTAGTTGAGAGAGATCATAAAGAGACCTTTACTTCTAACCATTTATATACATTTAAGGCCATGGTCAGTTTGAGAGTGAAGAAAGGATTACATCTTGCAGTTGGAACAATTTCAATCATGGTCATGTCCTTTCAACAAAAGACTTTAGATTTTTAGATTACAGCTGAAGGAACAGGCTGGGAGCAGCGGGCATAAGCAACAACTAGTCTAGTTAGTCTTGAGAGCTGATGATAACTAGCAGATATTTCTGTATAATAGATCAGAAATCCTATTTGAGACTGTGCACAATTTGAGCTCTTTAGAAGAAGCTCTGTTTTGTGTCCCATTGTCCCAAGAAGCCAAGTTGGTGAGTGCACATGAACAAACCTTCTTTGTAACAGCTAAAGAGATGATATTGTGCACCTGGTGTGTTTCTTTCCATGAGAATTTATGCTTCCCTTCCTTGACACAGGATCTTGGGCTGGATCCCCACTGGCCAGAATACTCTGGGAGCTGCACTGACATCCTCTCATTACTTGGTAATCCTGGAGCGATAGCCCATGCATCTCACTGTGCCATCTGGTATCATCATGGGTCCCTCCCTTCTGAGACTGAAAACAAGGTGCCTAACCATTATCACATGGCTGAGTGCCTTGTTTTGAACTCAGAGGGTGTGATTCACAGCAGGATGCACATGCAAACAGTTACCTGCCATCACTCTGAATGGCTACAAAAGAACCAGAGCATTTTAAGGGAGGTACACAGTAGGTTTGGTGCTGAACGGGCTAAACTGGGCGTTGCATCATCTGGATTGTTTGCCATAAGGATGCAGGGGGATGTGGTCCTTGGTCCATGTGGAAACCACCTTGGCTGGTGTGTTGTGTTAGAGTTAAGGATGACCATCTAGGCTGATAGAGACAGAGTTCTCTATCCCTCCCCCCTGCTTCACCAACTCCAGCCACCCTGTAAATGCTAAATAGAGGGTCAGAACTCCTTCTGAGTGGGGCAGACTGTAATCCGATTATAAATTGGTGGCCCTTGAAAATTGGATGAAACTCATGGAAGCTGCCACCTGCCTTGCGCCTGCTCAATTAAGGTGGTTTGAGTAAGTAATGCCAATTCTCTGCTAGCTGAACTAGTTGCCACTGAGATGTCAGGCCCTGTTTAAAGTCCTGGTGATCATCTTTAAAGCCTCAAAAGGGTCTGGAGGACTAGGGATATATCTGCTTCTCACAAATAAGAATGGAACATTTGAAAAGCTTTCTTCTCTCCTGAAAAGATTATGAGAGGTTAGTTGTTGGGGTGTTGTTGTTTTTTTAGTGCATTATCAATGAATTTTTGGATTCTAAGACCTGTTCTCTCAGATTGAATTGCATTGCTCTGTGTCCTACTTGCATTCCCATTTCTTCCACAGTCCATATTAGGTTAAGACTTGCTTTAATTCTTTGAAAGGAAGCCATTTGGAATTGTTTTGCACCAAGAAGTGGGCCTACTTTTCAATGTATTTTAAAAACAGGATTTTGGAATTTTTTTTTCATCTTGACTAAAGTGTGTGTGTGTGTGTGTTTCAAGTGAATGCATTTTGTAGCTGTTTTCCTATACCCAGTCATAGTTGTGTGCTTCATTTCTTCCTTTGAAATACACCACAAACCTTGCAAGTGTTCATGCTTCAGAGGCTTGGTTGTCTCATAACACATTTTGGGTATTAAGAAATTGAAAAATTATTTCCAGGAAATTCCAAGGAAATTCCTTTCCATTTCTAGTGAGTACAAGGGCTGGTGTGTGTGTGTGTGTGTGTGTGTGTGTGTGTGTGTGTGTGTTATTGTGTCCCTGAAGAATAATGGTTTTCCTGGCCACTTCATAATTTTTTCAAGAAGAATAAAGCAACAGTGGAGCGTTTTCACACCTTATGAAATCTTGTCCTTCCCAAGGGTATATCTTGCCCTTTCCAATAGGCTCTAAATGTAAACTGCTGCATCTGCTTCTAGTATTTGTTCTCTTCCTCATTTATACCTTTTGCCATCATGACCACACTTTAATGTTGCTTGGTGAGTTTTCTACAGTGAAATGTTGGAGGGGGGATATGGTTACCTCGAAACAGATAATGCAGCTTTCCAACCAGGGATGCCACTAAACTCTCATCATTGCTTATAACATCATACTCTCACCTTGCTTATATGTTAGGGCTAAATTTGAGTGGAGGTTTTATAGGAAGAGCCATTGGTGTGGATTTTCTAGCTCCGTCTGTGCAAAACTGTACTGGATTTTGGGATTACGGTACTCCTCTGAGAATATTTCACTGCAAGGCCTTGGTATCCCAATACATCATTTGGTGCTGCTCAAAGTTTTTATTCAAAGTGACACGAAGCAGATGAGGAAAAGAATATATTTTTCCCTATTGTAGCAGCATTCTATTTATAAGAATTCCTTTAATCAGTGTTCTCTGTGTTCTTTCTCCCCAGTTTAGCAGAATGAATTGAGTCCACCATTCTCCTGACCTTCACTGGACCAAGGAAGTGTAAATTATTTTCTTTTGTTCTCACTGCCATTGATTGGCCATGCGTGTTTGCAAAATATGAAAGCAAAAGGGAATTTGTAAAGTCTAGGGAAAAATATGTGGTTCTCCTAAGTAAATTTTTCCCTTGCTTTATTTCTCTTTAAACATTAAAAAGTCTGGCATTATGTTCAAAGTTACTGGTTTCTCTTTGATGTAGCTCCCCGGTGTTTGCTCACCACCATTATCAGAGATTGGTGACAGATGACCCATCAAATGCTCATTTCTTTGTCTTCTAAGCCCTTATCACTATTTATTTCATACAAAAAAGGGACAATCTGTTTGGCCTAATGCCTGTTCTTTTCTGAACAGCAGTTGGCGAGCCTAGGGTCTCCCATGTACCCGTTGGCTGTTAGACAGAATGTGTCTGTTCCCCTTTCTATCCCAGGAGAAATGTTGCATAAATTAGAGGATATTGTTGCTAATGCTGTCAGGAATAAATGTGTTCTTATTTGCCACCACTGTCAAAAGGAAAGAGAGACTGTCAAGCACTCCCTTCTCAAAAGCCCAAATGCAAATGCAACCTCCTGGTAGGGCGTTTCCTTGATAAAACCTGAGCCAGACCTGACTGTGGAGAGATATTCCCAAAAATAAATGGTCCCAAACTGCCAGCATTGTATCTTCTTTTCAAGAAATTAACCATAAAGATGAAGCAATTTGCTGCTGCAGACTACCAGTAATCAGGAATAACAGCTACCTAGTTAAAAGAAATTAAGTTACCAGTTAATTTGGAAAATTTCTGACAGATATAGTCAATTTAGCATAATCATGTTGATTTTTTTTTTTAAAAAAATTAAGTTGGAATTTCAGCATTAACTTAATTCTAGAGTTAATTTATTACTGAATTAAATGAGAGACAGACAGTACCAAAGAACCAACAAATTTTATATTCTATGTCTGGTTCTTTATTCATGCCTAGTTCCATTGGATTTTTGCAAAATGATTTCTTGCTTTTTGTTTAATCTCTCTGGAGTGGGGGATTATAAAATCTTGCTCACACAATCCAAAGCACATTGTTTATTTCATGATTACAATATCATCCCAAGGTTAAAAGATTGCATGGTTTAAAAGATTTAAGATTTAAAATATTTAAAAGGCTTGTCTTTTATTCCATTGAGATCCCTCCAGAATAACTACTACAGCAGAAATAAGATCTGATACAAATTGTAGACCTGTGACTCTACCAATCACCACCTTTCTTCTGCTGTACAATTTTGTTTAACATCTTTTGCCTGACGAAGAAGCCAGTGGAACTTTGAAAGCTTTACATGATGTATATTGTGCATTTTAGCGGGCCAATAAAGGTATTGCTCTTTTGTGAATTTTCTTGTATTTTTTGAAAAGATTTGTCTTCTTTGCATCCAGATGGTCCTCCTGTGTTCTACACTAGACACTGCATCTGTCCCAGGATTTTGAAGCTCTTTCACCTAAATCTGATGGATAAGTGAAAAGCATGCTTTTGGGAGGCCAAACATTTTGGAAGGCTGAAACGTAAAGCTTTCCTTCATCTTATTCTTTGCCCTAAGTCCTCTGATCCACTGCTACTTCAGCATCATTTTACTTCTTACTGGAGATTGTCAGAAACATGATCAAGATATGGTGCTGTCATGCTTAATTGTTAGTATGCTTAATTGCTGTGTTTCAACATATGTGCATAAATGCTGGATGGTGGTTTATGATATCCTATTGGTGAAACTATGAGAAGTAAAAATAGTGTGATTTGCTAATTACCAAGCTTGTTCTTGTGGAAATCCATAGCTTGGTACAGATGAAAAATAAGTAGAGAGCAGATGTGGGGCAATTTTTCTTTGTTCTACAAGAAAGTTATTGAAAATTCTGCAATTTTTGAAAACTGTTAGCAGCATGGCATTGCATGCTATCAGTGCAAAAAAATAAGTTTCTTGTGCAGAAAACATTTCCATGCATAAAATAAAGTTGCTGCACAGAAAAGAGCATCTTACGCATTTTTAACATTTTAAGCATTCAGGTACAGCTGCCCAGTTTTGGTGTAAAGTCGGAATGGACAAAGTGTGGATCACAGCCCTCATGGATACCCTGAGGGTCCCTATGTCCTCATTCTTCCCACAATTATTATATGAGAGATTTTCAGTGGATCCTCATCCTTTTTAAAGGCATCTACAGACTTTTTGTGGGTTTTTTTTAAAAAAAATATGAGCTGACTGGAGAAAGAAGTCCAAACAAGGGTTGTGAGGGTACCACAGAGAGTGACAGTATGGTGCAGCCTTCCTGCATAATCTCCCACTGCCACAATTTGTCAGGGACCATCCTGGTTAATCCTCTATTGTTCCACTTTTCCAGCTGTATTTAAAATGTCCTAGTTTCTCTCTCCCCCTCCCACTTTTCCCCTTTGTCCTTGGCTTCCATCAGTTGCCGCAAACTGAATTCAAAGTGCAAAAGTAGTTTACAACAAAGTAACTCAACAAACAGGAAAGGAGAGAAAGACAGAATCTTTCCCTGCCTCATAGTCTTTGGTATCTGTTGGGGTTTGGTTCCAAGACTTTCTCATGGATGCCAGAATCTGTGGATGCTTAAGACCCATTATATTTAGTGTTGTAGTAAAATGTAGTAAAAAGACACTGACTATTGATTGCAAGATTGGTAGCTTGGCAGTTTGAGACCTGGGTGCTGCATGATGGGCTGAGCTGTTGTCACTAGTCCAAGCTTCTGCCAACCTAGCAGTTTGAAAGCATGCAA
>CM034703.1:15589105-15601248 GCA_020142125.1 Phrynosoma platyrhinos | reverse complement strand
TGGGAAGGTAAACAGTGTTCTGTGCAATCATGCTGGCCACATGATCTCTGTGGTCAGTAGTTTCTGAAAATGCTGGGTCTTTGGCTTAGTAAGGGCACTGCCCCCTACAGTCAGATATGACTTGACAACCTTGTCAATGGGGAATACCTTTACCTTTACCTTTACCTTTACCTTTACCTTTACCTTTACCTTTACCTTTAGTAAAATGGTGCCCCTTATATAAAATGGCAAAATCAAGGTTTGGTTTTTGGATTTATTATTATTATTATTATTTAAAATATTTTCAAGCCACAGATGCTTGAATCCATGGATACGGAATCCATGGATAGGGAGGGCCAACTGTAGGTGCAGACAAGTACACACTGCTGCAGCCTCTCCTAGCTTGTTTCTTCTTATTCATTAGTAATTTTTGCCATCTTAACTGCATTCTGATGTTGCTTGGCCACACATGCCCCAGTTTTCATCTATGAAATCTTAGAAGGCATGCTTCTGTTTACCATGGCGGACACAACACAGCTCCAGCCTCTAGCTGTAGCCCACTCTAAAGAATTGCAGTATTATGAGCATTACGTGGTGGGTGCAGGAGGTGTTGACTTCCCCAAGTGACACCCTAAGAAAGATTTTTTTAAAAAAAAAAATCACATTTTACCAAATTTTCCCTTTAACCAGAAAGTGTGTACATGGGAGCCAGCATGGTATAGTGGTTTAAGCATTGGACTTTGAAGACCAGGATTCAAATTCTAGCTCAGTCACTGGATGACCTTGGTCAAGTCTTAATCTCTCAGCCTCAGAAGAGGCAATGGAAAAGCCTCTCTGAAGAAACCTGCCAAGAAAACCCCATGGTAGGTTTGGCTTAGGTTCATCATATGTTGGAAATGACTTGAAGGCACACAGCAACAACAATGTTACATGTAAATACATTTAGATTGTGTGTATGATACTGTAATTTAAAT
The DNA here is from genome assembly GCA_020142125.1 of Phrynosoma platyrhinos. NCBI lineage: Eukaryota > Metazoa > Chordata > Lepidosauria > Squamata > Phrynosomatidae > Phrynosoma > Phrynosoma platyrhinos. The sequence goes on along the minus strand of CM034703.1, from coordinate 15,600,295 downwards.
AATACTTTTAATTTTGCTAGTTGTTTATGTCACAACTGTTGCCATAACATGCAATGATTTGTGGGAATTATGATTTATGAGTAATATTAGTACAAAAAGAATTATAAGGATTCTGTATGGTGTGGTATGGGAGATACTCAATGGGAGGGTGACAACATTACTGCACCGAGTGACACCAACTCTAGTAATCCCACTGCATTGTGTAAGTACTTTCTTTGCTTGGTAGCTTGCTTGCAATTCTGCAAACTGCAAAAGAGCAAAATCTACCAATGGATAGCTTTGACCTACCCCATATATCTGCATTCATTTTGAGGCTTTGATTGTAACTGAAGAAACAGCATAATTACAGAAATATCACCTACCAATTACAGCTCATTATTGTGCCTGATTTGATTGGCTCTTCTAAATAAACATATATCTTTTCCCCATCACCATTGTAAATCAAGATCAAATTGCCAGTTTCTGGACCTCATCCAGTCATTTCCAAATGCATCTGTTCCAAAATGAAAGCAACAAAAGATGCAGTAACCACTGACATTCTACAATTCCAGGCAACAGTTTAAATACTTTCTCTGTATTTAATGATCTGTAATTAAGCTTAATATGATTATATTTATGTCCTCGGAGGTATCTCGCTGATAATTAGTGTACTAAAAACAAATGTGAGGTGAGTTCTCCTCTCTCTTGGTTGCAGAATTCTCAGAGCAGTTTTCAGAAAGGAGGAAATCCCCTCCTTTTGAACATCTTGCCATAGAAAGAGAAAGAAAAAGGGAGAAATGTAGAGAAAGAGAGGAGGAAAATAAATTTTGAAAAGACTGTTCTCTTTAACACAGGCCCATTCATACAATACCATCAAAGTACTATAATTCACTTTTTTAACTGCCATGATTGCATCCTATGGAATCCTGGGTTATGTCAAATTTGGTATGTTAAATTTGCTGTCCAAATTAAAAATAGCATTAAAGACCAGTCTCTTCTGAGAGGCTTCTCAAGATAATTTTAAATTGTGAATAAAGGTGTTGAATTTTAATTGTAGAATGTTTTTAAATGTATATGTCTTATTTGTCCTTTTAATCTGTTGCATGTTGTAATTAATCTGTTTTAATTGATATTGCTAATTGTTAATTTGTTGTTCCTTGCCTCAATCCAGAGAGAGAGGTGGGTAAGAAATAATAATAATAATAATAATAATAATAATAATAATAATAATAATAATAATAATAATAATTTAGTTTGGTGAGGCATTAGAGCTCTCTGGTGGAAAATTTTAAATCGCCTTTCCAACACTGCACATCCTAGGATTCCAAAAAATGGAGTCAAAAGTGAATTATAGCACTATATCTGTGTAGTATAAAAGGGTCCCTGATCTTGCCTCTCCCCAGCTGTCACTGACATTGAAGAATTTCATAACCTTGTTTGGAGATTCTAGCAGAAGCATGTAGCTATGACCTGTTCTTTAATGGTACTCACCTATCCGGGATGATTGTCCACCCACTTCTACCAAGCGTGCAACTTTGGGACGGGACCTAGCCAGTCTGATCAAGTTTGGTGATCAATGGGGTGACAGATATTGCAGTCAGATTGTCATCACATGATGCCATAATATTACGAACTTGTGGTTGCGTTTACTGGTTTTGCCTTTCCTTCTGTATATCACTTTCTGTTTGTGTAGCAGCTTTCTACATTGTACATCTGAGAACAGTGACTAACTTCTTGCTTTTTGTTAAGAAGTGATATGTTTCTGTCTCTGCTGTAGGTTAGAAGAAATCATATGGAAGGAGAAGCCAGCATTACTTTCAAGATTATATTTAAAAAAAACTATTAGAAAACTATTTAGAAGAAGACATAATAAAAGAAAATATGGTTAAATGGGCAAAGGATTGTGGTAAAGCATTAGATTTGGACCAATGGGGAAGATCATGGAGCCTAGTGCACAACATTTTTCCTATAGATCAACTTTTACTTTCTAACTTATTTAAGTACACTTTCTCAGGACATAAGAGAAAATTTCTACGAAATAATATATAGGTGGCATCTATCTCCTGACAAAATATGTAAGATTTATGGCGGTGGTCAAATTCTATCTTGGAAATGTGAGAAAGAAAAGGGAACTTTTTTTCATTTATGGTGGGGATGTGTGGAAGCAGGAAAATTTTGGAGAAATTTTGGAGGATTATAAATGGTGGAATAAAAGAAATATTAGGAACAGAATTAAAATTCAGTCCTGAAACCTTACTTTTGAATATGGTGGAAAAAGAAGAGGAAAAGAAATATGGGAAAATGATTTTATATATATATATATATATATATATATATATATATATATATATATATATGCTGACAGCAGCTAGATTAAGGAAGTATAAATTGAAGAATGGATATTGAAATTATTGGCTATGATGGTAATAGATATAATATCAAATAGATTAAAGGGAAATAATAAGGATTCAGAAGATGTTGAAAGGAATATAGATCCCAAAAAGGGAAGCTGGGAGGATTTATATAAATATATCAAGAAAAAGTGGTCGAATATTCAACTATAAGTTGAACAAAGGGAAAGAAAAAGTACAGACTTAAATAAGTTAGAAAGTAAAAGTTGATCTATAGGAAAAATGTTGTGCACTAGGGCCTCCAGATACCAAATCTTGACCCTGAGTCTCCAGTTTTATGTACAGCTGGGGAGACATAGAATCATAGAATCATAGAATCATAGAAACATAGAGTTGGAAGGGACCACAAGGGCCATCCAGTCCAATCCCCTGCCATGCAGGAACTCCTAATCAAAGCATCCCTGACAGATGGCCATCCAGCCTCTGCTTAAAGACCTCCAAGGAAGGAGACTCCACTACTCTCCGAGGGAGTGTGTTCCACTGTTGAACAGCCCTTACTGTCAGGAAGTTCCTCCTAATGTTGAGGTGGAATCTCTTTTCTTGCAGCTTGCATCCATTGGGTGCCAGTTCTCCAATTTTGGTAAGGTTAGCTCTGGCAAACAGAAAAGGCTGTGTGAAAATCTCCAGCTCATAAAGTAGAGCACCACCAGTGTGTTGCAGTTTCCAAGGCATCATTGATTCCTTGAAGCAATTTGCATAAACTCTCCAAGAGGACTGTGTATGTACTTCATTATCTTCCTCCTTCCCTCACAGTCATTGTGATGCCTGAGTTCACCTGCCACTCGGCTCTGAATCCATCCTCTGGGCAAAAGCAAGTAAATTATATCATATATTCCTTAGCCTGCATTTCTAAGTGAAAAGGAATAATCTCCTCATTTCACTTTGGAACATTCCCCTTAGCTTTCTTTTAATTTCCACACATCTCTCTCATTTTCTCTCTCTCTGTGTTTGAATGATAATATGTGGGCAATTGTGGTTGATACTTAATGTATACCACTTGATGATATCACTGGAGGTGTCCCTAGGTTTTCAGCTGTTGTTTTTTTGCCTGGAACTGAACTGTGCACTCCTCTACTAATCTGTCCTGTTCCAGTGATGAACTGAACAGTTGGGCTTGTTTTTGTTTTTGCGGGGCTCATTGGTGAAAGAATGACACTTGGTGAAAGAGGCTGAGGAACTTGACTCTTACCTCCAGTTCTTCATAGCTGCAGAAGGCTTGAGGTTGTGTTTAAGTCGTCTTTCAGGAAAACATGTCCATCATTAATGATCTTCTCCTTAAAGAACCCTTAAGAATAAAGAGCTTAGTAAAGCTCGGTGGCAGAGGATCTGCTTTGTATACAAAAGATCCGAGGTTCAATTCCTGGAAACTCCAGGTGAGAGTGGAAAAGACATCTCTCTAAAACCTTGGAAGACACTACCAGACAGAGTCAAGAAAACCAAACTATGTGGATCAGTAGTCTGTCTCAGTATAAGCTTCCTTAGGGCTTCTCAGAAAACAGTTTGAGAGCCATGGATAAGAGGAGGACATTTCACTGGTGATATATAACACGTCTAAAGTCATCCTCAACCACTGAGGAAGCTTTATGACAGAACTACCCCATCAATCAAGTGTGGCAGACCAATGGCCTCAAACCAGAGATCCTCCAGACATTACTACATCAGTTGACATAGTGAGTGGATGTATGATATGGCCCATTAGTTTAAGTACCAGAAATCTTCCAAACAAAACCCAACTCTACTAAAGTTATATCGTGGCATTTTCAATTATGCAAATCCTTTGAAGAACAAGGAACAAATTGGCAATGAATGACACTAGGAAACATTACTAAACAATAACATTAAAAGGAAGGATGGGGATGGAAATCACACTCTCAGCAACTAAACAGATGCTTTCTCTCCACTAAATTCTAATTAAGTCCCTGACCCATGGAGTATGACAGGTAGACAGAGCCAGCTTTATTGTCCATGAGGAGACATCATAGGGTGATAATGATTTGCCTGCTGTCCTTATTGATTTTCTTAGAAACTTGATGAAGTAATGCAGGTATGAGAAGGAGGGAAAGATCTGAGGACTCCAGCCTTTGAATCCTGAGAAGGCTGTATGGAAACCAAAATGTTTATGGTGGAAATGCTTATTATGGTGGCTGAAGAAAGGGCTGTGATAACTGGAAGTCAACCCATGGTGACTTAGGTTCAAAACACACAGAAATTATCCAGTTTGAGACCACTTTAACTTCCCTGACTCAGTACTAGGGAATCCTGGGAACTGTAGTTTAATGTGGCACCAAAGCTCTCTGACAGAGAAGGCTAAATGTCTCACAAAACTACAGTTCCCAGAATTCTCTAACATTGAGCCAGGGCAGTTAAAGTGGTCTGAATCAGAATTATTTCTGCAGTGTGTTTTGGACCTTACTCATTTTTTGAAATTCCATATTTATCTGTAGGTAGCTACATATATTAGATGCCATGTTGCCACATATCTGTCTCTTATTTTGCCCCCCTCCCATTACCTATCCTTGAAGTAGGAAGGGAGATTTAGAATAATAGAACCCTAGAGTTGGAAGAGATCCCAAGGGCCATCCAATCCGAACCCGTACCATGCAGGAATACATAATAAAAGCACTCCCGACAATTGGCCATCTTGCCTCTCTTTAAAAACCTCCAAAGAAGGAGTGTCCACCACTCTCTTAGGCAGCATGTTCCACTGTTGAATAGCTCTTACCATTCAAAAATTCTTCCTAATGTTTAGGTGGAATCTCATTTCCTGTAGCTTGAATCCATTGCTCTGTGTCTTACAGCTGGAACAGACTGGCTGGTAAGGCCAGCTTCCATGCAGCTTGGGGGCATGGTGTTTAAATGCTGCATGCCCCCAAGATGTCCAGAAGCCACCTTGGCTGACATCGGTGGCTTCAAGATGCTCTGGAGGTGTGGCGGTTACAAGCCACATGCCACCAGAGTGGCTTGAAGCTGCCTGGGATTGTGGCCAGACTGCCTAATGTGGCTTTTTACTGGTCCAAACACGAGCAGATCTTTTCCATGCCCATTTGGACTGATTCCAGGACAGATTGGGGCTATGGCATGTGGTTGCTGCAGCGCTGAGCTGAGTGGTGCCAGGGCAGCCCCAATCTGCCCTTTTGCAGTGGTCTGTTCCACCTCAAAGTCTCTGGTGCAGCAAAAATCAAGCTTGCTCCATCCTCAATATGACACTCCCTCAAAAATTAAAAAAGGCTATTATGTCACCTCTTAACCTTCTCTTTTCCAGGCTAAACATATCCAATGTGCTGCATCACATTGCTGACTCATATTCAGCCTGTAGTCCACTAAGACTCTTAGTTCATTTTTGCATGAGCTGCCATCCTATATCTGTACATTTCATTTCTACTGCCCAAGTGTAGAATCCTACATTTCTAATGGTTCATATTCATTTTGTTAGTTTTGGACCAGTTTTCTAATCTGTCAAATTCATTTTGAATTCTAAACCTATCTTCTGGGGCATTAGCAAACTCTTAATTTAGTGTCAACTGCAAATTTGATAAGCTTGTCCTCTATTCTATTATCCAAATAATTGATAAAGATATTGAATAGCACAGGGACCAGGACAGGATCCTGTGACATCCCACTAGTCACTTCTCTCCAGGAAGAGGAGAAGCCATTGTTGAGCACCCTCTGGATTTGGCTGGTATTTATTATTATTATTATTATTATTATTATTATTATTATTATTATTATTATGTTTGGCAGCTCTGGGATCGGATACACCTTTCAGCCACTCACTATCTAACCCCTCACACTCATTTCCCCCTAGCTGATCAGTTCTTCAGTTTCCAAGATTGCTATTTTTCCAGTGCAAATAATGAGTAGTAGCAAGAAAATCACTTGGTGATGGCAATCAATTGTTTTCGTAAAGATGTAATTATCTCCCAACCCAAAGATTGCTCTTTTCCTGCAGCTAGTACAGATTCAGAAATAGCAATCTTGATAGAGATCACTGAGATTTGGATGGAACTTAGATGAAGCAATCACTACATCTCAGCAGAAAGGGATGTACCTGTGTTCCCAAAAACTGATATACAAAGCCATATTGCTTCCAGTGAGCATCTGAGGCAGTTTGCATTGGCATATCACTTTCTGGAGAATGTGAGATAAAGCGTACAGTTGTATTCAGGTCCTGCTGGTAGACATTTTATAGGCAATTAGTTGGCCACTGTAGGTACATCTGCACTGCAGAAATAGTGCAGTGTGACACTGCTGTAACTGTCATGGCTTCATTCTATGGAATCTTGGAATTTGTGGTTTTTTTGTGGCACCTGAGCTTCTGCAAGAGAAGGCTAAATATCTCACAAAACCACACATCCCAGAATTCTGTAGTATTGAGCCCTGGTGATGATACAATTCTCATGTTATAAGAAGCAGCCCCAGTGATGCCATTACACATGTTAAACTTGAACATCAACCAGTAAGTTAAGCTTGGGCATCAATCAATCCAATAAGTCCAGATGGGGTGACATTCATGATCCCTACGTATTTCTTACTCTGTGGAATACATAGGGAATGTGAATACAAACCAGTCACAAATGCATATATCTAGGTTACACATTCATAATTGCAGTTCTGTTTTTGCAGCCAATTTTTTTTAAATATGGAAGGCACTCACAATACTTCTACATCTTTAAAAGCAGTGCCCTCACCCTGAGCTAGTTCCCCAAGCATGGAATTGAAGGAGAAGGTCCAGACCCTGAGATTTGTAACCCTATGTATGGCCCCTCCCTTCCTCCAACTATTCCAGAGATGGCTTCATGGCTGAAAAGGTTGTGCAATCTTCCTTTAGAGCATGCCAGCATGGTGTAGTCATTTGAGTGTTGGACTAGCGATCAAGGTTTCAATCCCAGCTCAGCCATGGAAACCCACTGAGTGATCCTGGGCAAGTCACACTCTCTCGGCATCAGAGGATGTCAATTGCAAACCCCCTCTGAAGAAATTGCCAAGAAAACCCCATGATAGAGTCACCTAAGGGTCATCATAAATCAGAAATGACTTGGAAGGCAGAAAACAACAACAGTATCTGATGTGGGGGGAAACTCCCTTCCATGTAACAGATCTTTATCTATAGCTCAAAATGTCTATTTACCATTTCTTTATGTAAGTGCAAAATTTAAGAATGCAAACATACTTCATACATATCAGATGGACTCATAGATTCACAAGTTTGAGGTTAGAAGACCTGAGAATCCTTACCCTCGCATGAAAATTTGTTTCAGTTCAATTGACCTTGCTTGAAGATGCTGCCTGGATGACTTCCTTTCTTATTTGCAAGGGACCTAGAGATCAGCCACAACTGTTAATGGTAACAGGGTGCCACTTGTGGATAGATTTTTCTGAAATGGCTTCACCAGAGCATATAGATGTCTCGATACATAGCTGCTGCTGCTAAATGTGTAAAAGCAATCTTTGAACAGAGGAGAGAAAGAAAAGGCTGTGATTGTGTAAGCTGAAGTAAATATTACCACTGGTTTCATTCATTTGACCAAGCCTGTTAAAAAAAAAAAAAGCTTGAAGAAGGATATCATTTTCTGAAACTTAAAACCATGATTTCTGTTATTTGTGCAGTTCCAGGTATGGTTAACATACCCCAGAGATGACACAGAAAATGGTACGAGATGAATCAAGAAACGGTTACCACTGAATGGAGTTAAGAAAACACTATCTTTCTTCAGCTTTTATTGCTCATCTCTGATATGAGGACATCCATGAATTTTCATAAATGAATTTAAAATGAATGGAATTAAAGTTATTCCATATTTATACTGATCAAATTCAAGTACAGCTATTTGCATTATGGGGAGAACCACATCATATGTGCTTGCCATGTAAATGATAAATATGAGGACCTATGGCACTACTATTGGCTCTAGTTGGATAAATAAAAAAAGTTTCAGTCTCCCCCATGGTTCAGATGTGTTGAATCTCAACTTGTTTCTATCCTGAATATGTTGACATTTGTAAATTCTTATTAAACACAAACTGGATCAAAATTCTAAATCATCCATACTGCTACTCTTTGTCATTGTTCAGAAGATGATGGCACAGGGAATAACTGTTTTCAGCTTGTTCTGTGTGATTTCAAATACAGTGGATCCTTGGTATCCTCTGGAATTTGGTTCCAGGATCCCCTGTGGATACCAAATTCCATGAATTCTTGTCTGGTTATATACAATGGCATAGTAAAATGGTGTATCTGATGTAAAATGACAAAAACAAAGTTTATAATATTTTCAAGCCATGGCTGTTTGAAACCATGGATTAAGAATCCATAGAAAAGCAAGGTTGACTGTATAAATATATCGTGGGATCCATTAGTTACCTTGGGTAGGGCTGAAACCCTTGGAATAGGTTAGCCAGGAAAACAGCTTGGGAAAGAGAAATGTAATACACCAATATTAAATATTGGTCTTATAATAAGATTATTTATTTATTTATTTATATTTTTGGGTTTTACGTTTCAGATGGAATAACTAAACATGGCAGAATGAACATATTTTCAAGATGGAAGAATGAAGATATCTTCCAATATCTCCTCTGTAGAAAGCTTCCTCTTGGCTCCACCAAAATCACAGGCACATTTGATGTAGACACAGAAGAGAGCCTTCTCCAAGGCTGCTCCCAAACTGTGGAATTTCATCTTATGGGAAGTTAGGTTGGACTCCACTTTTCCCTCTCTCCACTGGCAGTGAATTCCTATATATTTACCCAGTATTAAGTTCTGTTGCAGAAGGTATTTTAGTTGTGATGTGTGGTATATATATTTGTATTTAAATCTTTGTTAAAATATTTTAACTGCCCTTTAAAATGTTTTCAATTATTTTTAATAATATTATTTTACAATTGTTTTTAACCTTCCAACTATCCATTGTTTTCATTGTATTTTGCTTTAACTCAAATTATGGGCCTCCCTAGGTTTCATAATGTGAGTAAGATAGAATATAAATTAAATAAATAATAGGTCCAAGCAGAGTGGCATCACTGGCATCTCTCTTTGGTTTCATAACACCAAGTTAGTACAGGAAAACACGTTCAGCCATTGAATCCTTATGGTGGGGCATAGAAAGCTGGAGGACATGCTGAGAGAAAGTGACTAACTGAGAATCTTCCCTAAGCAAAGTAAGGAATAGTTATTACATTGGCTATTTATCACAAAATGGAAACTCAGGGATGTAAGAGCTTTGGCTAGCAGTTCAAACGTTGTTGCTATTGTTGTTGTTGTTGTTGTTGTTGTTGTTGTTGTTGTTGTGTGCCTTCAAGTTGCTTCTGATTTACGCAACCATAAGGCAAACCTATCACAGAGTTTTCTTGGCAGGATTTGTTCAGAGGGTGCTTACCATGTCATCTTTCTGAGGCTGAGAGAGTGTGATGTGCCTAAGATCACCCAGTGGGTTTCTATGGCTGAGCAGGTCTCCAGAGTTGCTCAAACTATTACTTTACACTCTCATTTTGAACAGTATCAGTAGGGCTATGTTTGGAAAACCAATAAAATGTCCCCTATGCCTTCATATTTAATAGTAAACATGGCCTCATGCTAGAGGTTCCACTTCTGATTAAACCCCACAGAATGAGATAATTTAATGGTGCTAAATGAATATAATAATAATAATAATAATAATAATATTTATTTGTATCCCACCCATTGAGATCAATTGAGGTGGCTAACAGCAATAAAATACACATGCAACAATAAAATCTAATTCCCATCGCCCCCTTAAAAAGTTATTAAATCAAATTATAAATTAAAACATAATATAAAAACACAGCAACAATATTTAAAAACAACTCACAATATGGCTGCAGTTCTTAATTACATATTTAAACTAAAAACCTAGAATCCCTCTTATGGGAGGGATTCCTGAGGCTGGGATTGTCTATCCCGGAAAGGCCTGCTGGAAGAGATCCATCTTGACAGCCTTTTTAAAGCTGTCTAAAGATATCAATTGACGGATCTCATCCGGCAGGCCATTCCATAATCTGGGGGCGACAACCGAAAAAGCCCTCTGGGAGGTAGCTGCAAGCCTAGCTCTTTGTGGCTGCAGCATATTCCTCCCAGGGGACTGGAGTGCGTGGGGAGGATTATAAGGGAGAAGGTGGTCCCTGGGATAGTTTGGACCCAAGCCATTTAGGGCTTTAAAGGTGATAACCAACACCTTGTACTGGGCCCAGAAACTTATAGGCAGCCAGTGGAGGAACCTTAAAACCGGGGTAATATGGTCCCTCTTGGATGTTCCAGACACTAATCTGGCTGCCATATTCTGTACTAGCTGTAGTTTTCGAACCAAGCACAAGGGACGTGAGGTTACCAGTGCATGCACAACTGTCTCGCGATCCCTTACTTCCAGAAAAGGGCGCAGCTGGCGTATCAGCGGAAGCTGATAACAGGTGCTCCTGACTGTCGCATTTACCTGATTTGTCATCAGGAGCAACGATTCAAGGAGCACCCCCAGACTGCGAACACAGTCACTAGAGGAGAGTGCAACCCCATCTAGGACTGGAGGTTGCAACCCAATTCTTCGGGGCCATTACCGTGAGCACCTCTGTCTTGTCTGGATTCAGTTTTAATCTGTTTTTCCTCATCCAGCTCATTACTGCCCAAAGACATTCATTGAGAGAAGAGACGCCATTGGAATTCGAGGCCAATGAATGAGACACGGAGAAATAGATCTGCAAACTGATCAGCATACTGATAACACCCAGCTCCATAACTCCATATAATCTTACCCAGCGGCTTCATATAGATGTTGAACAACATCGGGGA
>CM034703.1:15563082-15579533 GCA_020142125.1 Phrynosoma platyrhinos | reverse complement strand
AGGAGTCCTAGTAGACCACAAGTTGAACATGAGTCAATAATGTGATGCTGCAGCCAAAAAGGTCAATGCCATTTTAGGCTGTATTAATAGAAGTATAGTATTTACATCAAGGGAAGTAATAGTGCTACTGTATTCTGTTTTGGTCAGGCCCCACCTGGAATACTGTGTCCAGTTCTGGGCACCACAATTCAAAAAGGATGTGGAGAAACTGGAGTGTGTCCAAAGGAGGGCAACTAAAATGGTGAAGGGTCTGGAAACCAAGCCCTATGAGGAACAACTTAGGGAGCTGGGGATGTTTAGCCTGGAGAAGAGAAGGTTAAGAGGTGATATGATAGCCGTGTTTAAATATTTGAAGGGATGTTATATTGAGGAGGGAACAAGCTTGTTTTCTGCTGCTCCAGAGAATAGGACTCAGAACAACAGATGCACGCTACAGGAAAAGAGATTCCACCTCAACATTAGAAGGAACTTCCTGACGGTGAGAGCTGTTCGACAGTGGAACACACTCCCTCAGAGTGTGCTTGAGTCTCCTTCTTTGGAGGTCTTTAAATAGAGGCTGGATGGCCATCTGTCAGGGATGCTTTGATTTTGAGTTCCTCCATGGCAGGGGGTTGGACTGGATGACCCTTGTGGTCTCTTCCAACTCTATGATTCTATGATTCATTACTTTGAGATCACACCCTGCTTCTCCTTCTCCCTGTGTGAAACAGTTAAGCAGCATGTGGAGTCTACTCCATGGGTACATGGACAAGTGTGCACATAAGCAACCTAGCTTTAGGTGCTTCAGTAATGAATATTAGGGGTCATATCCAAGGGCAGCCATGCTGGCAATACAGGAAAATACAATAGCATCCAAAATCCACAAAACAGTGATACCACTATTGGACCAGCCAAAATACATTATATATATATATTGCAAACTTTCGAAGTTCTGCTGGCTTCTCCATCTGGCAAAGGTGTTAAAATAATATGGGGATGGTGGGGATGTTTTTCACAATCCTGCATTTTGTCAGGATGCTGGTCCTGTTGTTCTGCGTATGGAGGGATATCTATGCAGGCAGGCCATTCCTCCTTCTGGTCACATAGTACTGGGAGACAAAGCATTTTTAAAGTCCAGGAAATTTAAATTTCATTAGCAAAACAAAAAGGTACTTCCAATGAGATCCACAATATCTTAGTCCTTTGTTAAACCACAGATATTAAGGGTCTCTTGTTGTTGTTGTTGTTGTTGCTGTTTTATTCATTTATATCCTTTCTCCCAATAATACGATTATGCACTACAATGGATATCCATGAAAATGTACATATCTCACTCCCGCTTGGTTTTTTCCTTATTCTTGGCCTCCCAAATGGTTGAATAGTTACTCTTGTTTTACAATTCACAGCACCAGTACACTGTAGTCTGTAAGCATGAATAACAAACATCTCTACAGAAATGACATAAGGAACTGGAAATGTCAGTCAAGATATTTTTCCTGTGTTGAATCCCTCCCCATAGTGCCATAGTATTGTATGATGAACAGCTCACTAGTATTCTAATAGCATTATACATACACATTCTTTCTCTCTCGGAGTATGGTTGACCATTCCATTCTGTTCCAGCAGTTCCACATATACACTATCTCACACATAGCACACACAAAAGCCAGCATGCAGTTAGTGACATATGTATGTATCCATCGTGCTAAACATGTGGACCAAATTATTTGCCATTTTGTAGTGAATGTATTCTGCTGACATCAGGAGAGGTGGAGTTCTGCATATAGCAATGTTGTGAGTGAAGACTGACCCAATTGTTGACGCATGTTATGCAAGGTTGTTGTCATGTGTGAGAGTTGTGTAGGGCTGATATATTGTACGTCCACAAGTGGGCATTTATGCTATACAAAAAGGATGATGGACCACAGCCAAACACAGCATTTTTCACCAACCTATTCTGTTTCATGGACTAACAGAGGAAAGAGCCACATAATAACATCAAGACATGGGTCAAACTGTACCAAAGTTAGAGAATAAGACATCAGCATGGAAGCAATGTTTTCAGCAACCATGTATGCTTTTTAAAAAAAACAAATGATAATGCATTATGCCACTCTGAGATGTTTTAAGGCCCAAAGTTCCACTTGGTTCTATCCTCCCACCCACCACAGTACTATCCCCATATTTAGTTTCCTCATTTTGGCCGCAATAAAGAGTAATTCAGAAACAATTTACAAAACAAGTATAATTACAGAAATGGACAGTGTACATGGTAATCCAGGTCAGTGCATTCTATGAAGGGAGGGGCTGCAAACTTTAATGTTTTCAGAAATAATTTACCTAGAAAACACAACTCATATTTCAGTTTTCGTGGCAAGATTTGTTCAGAGAAGGCCTCTCATTGCCCTCCCCTGAGGCTAAGAGCATGTGACTTGCCAGTAGGTTCCATGGCCGAGCTAGGAATCAAACCCTGGTCCCCAGAGCTGTAGTCCAACAGTCAATCCACTACACCAAGTTCATACTCAATGCACCTTGACTTGGGAGGTAGGAATGCCATTTGCTGCTCTGTCTCAGGGCCAATCAAGTCTTTTGCTAGCTCTGTGCATGTCTCAGAATACACTAGAATTCTCATCCATATTGACAAGGAAAGCTGGATGTGGACTAGTAAAACCTCTCTTAGGCCAGGCTTGTCCTGTTGCCACTGAAATTGTATTTCAGGATTTTATGACTAGTTTTCTTCCATAGGTGAAATGGAGGTGTGACATCTTGTTGATCACCCTGCCTGGCTTTGTAGTCAACAGTAATGTTTATGGTTTCCTTGCACAGTTATGGTCAGTACTGTGTGGCAGAAGCAAACTGTGAGTATATCTACACTGCGCAATTCAGTACTAGTTTAACTGTCATGGCTCCATCCTACAGAATTCTGTAATCTGGTCAATTAATTAGAATTCTCCACTAGAAAGTTCTAGTGGACCGATCTAGAGTCCAGGGAACTGTGTTAGAACTCTCTAGGAGATAATTTTAAGTTCATCATCAAACTACAAATCCTAGGGTTCTAGGGTTGAATGGAGCTGTGCCAGATAAAATGGTATCATCCTGCTTTAACCATTTCATATAGATACACACAGAATAACTCTTCCACTAAAAAATCTTGATAGTATTTCTGGACATTAAAATTCTTAACAACCAATCATTACCATTTTCCCCAAATGACATGACATGGGCTGTATGTGTTTTTAATATTCTTTCTTCTTCTTCCTGACAATTTCATTTACCAGAGCCATTAATATATGATAATACTTTGGTAATGATTTTTAATACTAATGAATTTGCAAAGATTCTGCACAAATACTACATGGGCTAATACAATGACTAAGTGTGTGAGCGCTATACATAATTCATTGGCTCCTTTTTCTCTGACAAAGGCCTACCCAAAGCACTTTGGAAAATGGTAATAAATGTGAAAAGCAGCTATCCAGTGAAAATTTATTGCCGGGTCTAGTTTTATTTGATAATGCTGAACCATTTCTGCTGTTCAACACACTATTATGTGCATCCATCCACACCATTTAGATTTAGAACATTAGTATAATTAAGTAAAATTTATTTTAAAAATAAGAAAATAATTTATATTATAGATATGTGGTTTTTACCCTCATGAAAACATTGACTTCTATTTAAAAGGAAGGAGAAAAACACAAAAAGCAGATCAAAAACAAGGCCTTATGAAGTCTGCTGTCTCCCCAAAGGTGAAAGCAATGAGATGACACCAAAAATTTTAAAGATTCACAAAAGGGATTTCTAGTATAACAATTAAGAAAAAGAAGCTTTTCTTCTTTATTCTCATCTGAAAAGACTTCAAAATCAATTCACTTCAAACAGCAATTGTTAAATAATGAGAAATGCTATTTGTAAACGCTATTACTATTGAGATCTCATTTAAGCTCAAGGGCCACTGCTGAGTAAACATAGCTTTAATTTGCTGGACAAAATGGGCAGAAGTTTGTTCCCAGTAGTTAGCTAGAAACAAGCCAAGGATCATGCCAACAACACAGCTTCAAAAGCAATGTAGAATTAATGGCTGAAACATCCAGGCTTTGAGGTATGTTGGAGGACATGTGTTGTGGGCATGTGAGAGGCTTAACACTCTACCAAGAGGTGAGAAAGCCAATATAACCTAATCATACCAAATCTCAACTGATTTTAGAAGCTAAGCAAGAATACTACTGGAAAGTACTTGGATGGGAGACCACCAACAAATAATTTGGAAGAGTGAATTGGCCAAACCACCTCTGAGCATTCCTTGCCTAAGAAAACCCAAAGAAATTCATGAGGTTGCCACAAGTTGGCACTGACTTAGAAGGGCATGCACAAACCAGCAAGTGGGGCTACTCTTTGTCCTTTCTTCCTGCTGACACAAACAGACCATTTAAAAAAAATCAGACAGGCCATTGACAACTGACTTTGGCTGGAATCCTGCTGGTGTCATACATCTTCACAAGTGGACTTATGTCCATGGGAATTAGAATTGGGCAGTTCCATAGCATCTGTATCCAGTAGGAAGACTACTGTTACATTTCTACAAAGCAGAGCTGTCAAAGTGACTGATGTGAAATGGAACCTATGCACAATGGGACATATATCACATTGTTCCTAATGGACACTGCATTGGTCCTGATGCTTATCAAAGATCAATGTGCATCTGGCACTCTTAGCCAGTGTCCTGTTATGTTGCTGTTGCTGTTGCTGCTGCTGCTGCTGCTGCTGCTGCTGCTGCTGCTGCTGTGTGTCTTCAAGTCATTTTTTTACTTATGGTGACCATAAGTGGGTTTTTTTGGTAATTTTCTTCAGAGCGAGTTTGCCATTGCCATTGCCATTGCCATCCTCTGCAGCTGAGAGTGACACACCTAGGGTCAACCAGTGGGTTTCCATGGCCAAGCCAGGATTTGAACCCTGTCCTTCAGTCATAGTCCAACTCTCAAACCACTACACAACACTGCCCTCTGTGCATCTCTGCAATTCAATAAAGGGGTTTCTTAGCACCTCTGCTACATAGCTTGGCATATATAAAATTGTGTGACTTGACAAGTTATATAAGATTCAGGGTTTGGGTGAATTGCTATAAGTTGCTTTTAAGTTGATAGATGTACTTTTCTCTTATTGCTATGGTTTTAACTGGAGTTCCAGATTTTAATGCTTTTTTAAATTCAGGTTATATTTTAGCTGTATTTGTATTATTTAATTGAAAGCTGTCTTGAGTTCCACTGGAGAGAGAAAGGCTCTACATAAATCCAGTAAATGTTAAATACAAAAAACCTGGAAATGCAGTTAAAAGCTGTCAGAGCTGTATACTTTGTGCCCACTCCAGCTGATTGAAGCCATGCCATAAACACTTTTTGCCATGAGCTTTGCCATTATGCATCCATCTCTGAGAGAGGTCTTTCTACTATGCCTGAGCATCTGTGCTACTCATATGACTCCCCCCAGGATACTGCAAACCTATGGACTGGTTATGGAAGTCTGCCTTCTAGTGACTAAAGCTGGTACAACAGACTTCAAGCACACCAATAGATTTAAATTATTTTAACTTAATTCTAGTGGTTTATGAACTAAATAACCCTATGGTGCACATGCATCTGATGCACTCCAAAGTTCACACATAATCCGTGTCTTTAGTGTGCATGCCCAGTTTCAGATATGTGGGTTTCATGGTTTTGAAGCCATGGTTCTGACATCATCATTGATATCATCTTCACTATCGTCACCACCACTATCATCATGACTATCAAAGCATGCGATTACAGGAGATCTGGACACCAGCAAGAGAAGCTGTATTGGCAGAGAGATATAAAGCAGCCACAGAATTTAGATCTAAATACTGTAGAAGAGCCTGCTTTGATGTTGTCTGTATGTTTTCCTATGATTCAGTCTAAGTTACATTTCCTCCCCACTCCTAGAAAGTTTCTTTATTGCTCTAGGGAATGTGTGTGATGAACAATCAACACATTTAGAACTCAGAAAGGTTGGAAAGAGACTGAGACAGAGGGTGCAAGGAGCAGCACAAGAAAGAAGCCACATACAGTCTCCCAGAAGGTAACAATAATTTTGAAAGGCATCTTTTCAGAGAAAGCAATAAAATTAAAAGACATCTCACAGAGAAAAGGTACTCAAAGGTGAAACACAATGATATATCTTGAGTAACAATGAATTATAAGGGAAGCACAGAAGATGAAATGAAGCCCTTCTTTTGAAAACAGTTGAAGCCACAAGCTTCAGAGGGTCCAATCAGGTGATGTTAATATTGTTACTGTATGTAATTGAACTTAAATTCTCTGATTGTAACTGAAGGGTCTGCTAGAGTCCTACAGTGCCCTGAAACTAAGAGGACAGTTCCTGAAGGTAGACCTTGAACCAGAAATAGCAAAAATAAAATGACCAGCCTACCGTTAACAACAGTGGGTTATTGAGAAATTAACAAATCAGTTTTTTCTTGCTGCTTAGAAATATACTTTACTGTTATTAAAAGATATTACTAAAATGCACCAGGGTTTTGTTTTTTGTTTTTTGCATACGATGATATCCCTATCATGTTCTTAATGAATAACACAAGAATAAGAAATGAGTAGACTTTTCTATTTCTTCCTCTAATCATTTTGGCAGTGCTGAGAAACAACTTTCTTTATTGACTTTTATTCACATTACTTGCAAAAAAATAAATAAATCCATGCTTATTCATCTAAATTTATCTTATTTGATTTCAGTCATTTATCATGATATAAATGGAACAAGTTTTTCTTGTTATTATTAAATGCCATCAAGTGAGCTTTGACTTTCAGCAACCCTACGAATCAGAGATCTAAAAGAGCTCCAGTTATGAACAGTCCTACATAGGTCTTGCAAACTCCAAGCTGTGGTTTCCTTGATTGATCAGATTCAACTGTGATGCAGTCTTCTCCTTTTCCTACTGCATTCAACTTTACCAAGGATGGTAGTTATTTAATGAGTCATGTCATCTTATGTCAATGAGAGATGTCATCTCATGATATGTCCAACGTACCATAGCTTCAGTTTTGTCATTTTGGCTGTTAGTGACAACTGAACCATGATTTTTTCTGGAACTCATTTATAGTAAGCCCTTGGCATCTGCTGGGGGTTGGTTCCAGGACCTTCCATGGACACCTAAATTCATGGATACTCAAGTCCCATTATAGACAATGGTGTAGTGAAATTATGTTCCTTTTCTAGAATGGCAAAATTAAGGATTGCTTTTTAGATTTCTTTTTATATTTTCAAACCATTGATAGTTAAATCTATGGATACAGAATCCATAAATTTGGAGGGCTGACTGTATTTTATTTTTTAGCAGTCCATGGTTTCTGTAGGACTCTTCTCCAGAGCCACATTTCAAATGAGGAGGTTCACTTCCTGTCAGGTTTCTTCATTGTTTATTTTTCATGACTATGCATAGAAATCAACAATATTGTGGCATAGATGACCCTGACTTTGGTACTTAAAAATACAATTGAGCAAAACCTTACTAGCTATGCACCATAATGGATATCACACAAATATGGTAGGTGAGGAGAACTGGAGATACTGAAGATGTTACAGCCAGAAAAACAATGATATTGATCAGGACAATGGGGAAAAGGAGTGGATTAGCATGTACACTCTAGGTATATTTTGGAAGATATTCCCATCCCACTAAAACTATTCATTCCAAACAAAGAATCTGAAAAGGAGAAGATACTATTTTAATATAATGAATATGATGAATTGAATTGTTTTTAAATTTTTATTGTTGGGTTTTTAAGTGTTTTTTGTTTGTTTGTTTGTTTGTTTTTTTGAGCTGCCTTGGTTCCTACCAAGGGGAAAGCTGGCATATAAATAAAATATTTAAATAAATTGTTGAGTTGGGCCCACTTACACTATAGTAGAGCCCCAAAGTGACAAGAACCATTTACTTTCCAAAGGACAGGTGTTAAGAGTGCTTGCAAATAATCCTCAATTTGAGAATAAAGGTCACCTCAATGCATTGAGACATCCTACTGGAAAAAAAATGGCAATTTTTCTTCCTTTTTGGGATTCCTTGGTAGAAATTTCAATTGCAAGTTGTCTTGCAAAAAAAAAGAAGTACAAATTACATTTCCATGAAAAGTCCCCAGATGTGAAAAACACATAAATCTTTAAAATCTGTTTTAATCTCACCCAGCAGAGCTAATATTGTTGAAATTCTTTGCTTTTACATGTGAGAATGAACAAAGATGTATCTTCCAACCCTAGAGTACTTATGTTGTTAGTCCAGCCCTGATTTGGCCTGTCTGCTTGGCCCCATTCTCTTCCTGAAGGCAAACAGCTGAAAGAAGAGATCAGTTTAATGAAGGAGAGGGGGGTAAATATGACTTGTGGACCCAGTGACAGGAAATATAGCAAAGCTGAAACCTTCCCTAAGCTGACAGCGATTGGAAACCCTTGTAATCTAATGGCTGTTTGACATGGGTTAAGTGAGTTATCTCAGCCCAGTATTTAGCTGACGTTATACAATCCTGACCTGCAATAACAGGCTTGCTTGTTAGACATCCAGACAGAGGAGTCAAAAGAATCAATAAGGGAGACAGGTATGGCTTCCTTGTCATAAATGTGTTCTTCCCTAGGCTTCATGTCTTGTCTGGGGTATTGCCTGGATTAAACTATACAACTTCTTTTTGTGTTGTTTGCAGGTAAAAAGTCACATCTTTTCTGCCTCCTTCCCAAAGTCGCCTCTTATTTCTCCCAATTTCTTTTAAAATTCAAAGACATAGTAGTGTTAGTCTAGATCAGTATGCAAAGAAAGAAGTTAGTAGCATTAGCTTTGGTATACTAAGGCTACATCCACACTGCAGAAATTACCCAGTTTGACACCACTTAAACTGCCATGGCTCAACAGAATGGAATTCTGGGAACTATAGTTTTCTGTGAAATTTAGCTTTGTCAGAGAACTTTGGTGCTACAACAAACTTCAGTTCTGAGAATTCCATAGCATTTAGCCATGGCAATTAAAGTAGTGTCAAACTGGATTATTGTTGTAGTGCAGCTTCAGTCTAAATCTACTTTACCAGATACATCCAATGGAGTTTTTAATGGGGAAGAGTGCAGTGTTTTTATTTTGTTGTGTTTTAAATGTCTTTTTAATGCTGTTTTAAGTTGTGTATGCTTTTAATCAAAGTTAGTTTAATTGTATTTTAACTTTTGTATGAAGAGTTTTTAAAACTGCACTGTGTTTTTAAGGTGTTGTATGCTGCCTTGGGTCCCATGCTGGGAACAAAGTGGAATATAAATAAAATAAACAAATATTATAGTTCTACGTTGTGCTGAAGGGGATGTGGGGGCTTGGAGCATACTTACACATGTGGCTAGAATGTCTCAGATGTATGGGTTCTGTTTTCAAGTGGTATCTCAAAAATTAACCAAAATGCTGTTTTGTATGGTTGTTTGTGTGGTGTAGTTGTTTGAGCATTGGGCTATGACTCTGGAGATCAGGGTTCAATTCCGCGCACAGCCATGGAAACCTTGGACATGTCATACTCTCTCTACCTCAGGGGAAGGCAAAGACAAAAAGCAAAGCAGCTTCATTTATATACCGCTTCATATCACGCTATGGGATGTCTAAGCAGTTTACAACTGTAAGCTCATTGCCCCCCAACAGTTGGGTACTCATTTTAGCAACCTCGGAAGGATGCAGGCCTGAGTCTAGCCTGAGCCCTGGCTAGTATTGAACTCGCAACCTTGTGGTCTATGAGTGAGTGGCTGCAGTACAGACATTTAAACACTGCGCCACAGGGCTCTTTCCCCTCTGAACCAATCTTGCCAAGAAAACCCTGTGATAGGTGTACCTTGGGGACACCATAAGTCAGAAATGACTTGAAGGCACATAACAAAAACAACAACAATAACAAATGGTTGCTTGTTGCATCTGTCAGTACTGGTGAGGAATAAGGATACTATATTATTTCTGCACTGCCTATGGCAGCCAAACTAGAAGACAAGACATCTGCTCCAACTAAGTTGCACAGCAATTTCTGAAAGGACTATTTAAGGAGGATTTAATTGAATGAGTGCAAGCCATTCATTGCCCTAGACTGGACCTCTAGCTGCTGAGCTGAATTAATTATAACTTTTGCAGACCTGTAAATAAAAAGTAGGAACAACTGCAATGTAACAACTCTAGGCTGACAAACGTTGGATAAGTTTCACTTTGTGAAAGCAATGTATTCCTTTGGCAATAAGGCCTAGGGAATAGATATGCTCGATTGTGGTCAAAACAGCTGAAAGGCTGCCACATCTCATATGAGCCTGCTCAAAATCTAAGATCTTCAGCAGAGGTCCTGCTACATGTCCCACAACCACATGAGGCTAGGCTGGTAGGTATTTGTGACAGGACCTTCTTTTTAGCAGCACCTGGACTATGGGACTCCCTCCTGAAGAAGATCAAGCTTGCTCCATCCCTTCTGAGTTTTAGGTGGGCAGCAAAGACTGTAGAGCCAGCATGGTGTAGTACTTTGAGTGTTGGACTAGGACTCTGGAGACTAGGGTTTAAATCCCTGCTTGGCCATAGAAACCCGCTGGATGACCAAAAGCATCTGAGGAAGTAGACTGAAGTCTACAAAAGCTCATGCTGCCAACTTTTTTCTTTCAGTTAGTCTCAAAGGTGCTACAAGATCTCTTTTCATAGTGGATGATCTTGGGTATGTTACCTACTCAGCCCCAAAGGGAGGCATTGTCAACCCGCCCCACCAACATATCTTGCCAAGGAAACCCCATGACAGATTCATCTTAGGATCACCATAAGTCAGAAACAACTTGAAGCCATACTACAAAGTTGAGTCTATGCCAGTTCAATTGGCCTTTGGATCTTAAAATTATGTTCTGGTTGCCTTTGCATATTTTGGTTGCCTTTAAAACTGTTTGTAGAGCTATTTCTTTCTTTATAAAAAAAAAAAAGCTGTTTCTAAAATTGTTTTGAGAATTGTATTTTAAGAGAAGACTTGAGATTTTTAATTGGATTTTAATCATTTCTTTAATGTTTTTAAAAATGTTACCTACTGTATATTGCCTTGGGGGTCCTAATAGTTCAAGAGGCAATATATAAATGCCATAAATAAATTACATAAATAAATATGTAAACAAATAAAAGTAATACATATATAAATTCCCCAAGAGTGTTCACATTTGATCTCTTCCACTGGGAAGAGACAGAAACTGAAGCTCTCATTGTGAACAAATGCACCAGAAGTCAAAGCATCTGGTGATACTTGGCTGCTGGTGATACCTAGATAAGGTTGCCCACTTTCAACAGGGTGTACTCTCTCCCTCTGGTCTTCATAGAAATTTCAAAGAACAGACTCTGAAACAGCCACAGCATAAAAATATTCTCTAAGTTCTAAAAAGTGGACAGGTTCACATTGTCATTCTGACAGAGGCTGCATCACTACTGCCTTTTCAGAGCAATAAATAAATTCTTCTCCATATTACTTTTTGCTTAACATCAGCTTCCTTGGAGGCAGGTTATCAGGTGGGGAAGTAGGACATAAATATGTTAAAAATATAAAATACATTTGAATATACATTCCAGAAAATCAGTAACAAAGCTTAGAAATGCCAAAAATAAAACAAAACAAAACAAAAATAAAATGGGGTTGACACAAACCAGTGGCAAATTCTCCAGCTCAAACAAGTCCATTTAAAGCATATTTATTTCTAGACCTCACAGCTACATCCCTTCTTCTCAGGTGACCTGATAATGAATGAGAAATAATGGCCTTGTTTTCCCTTTCTGTGATTTCTGATACCAGATGAAATGGATGCTGGACTCACTTCAATTGCTCTCTCTGTGCCTATCTTTCTCTTTCAGCATCTTTTGGTAAGAAAATGTAATATTGTACTAATCATTGGTGGCTGTGATGCCAGTGGAGGCACTGTATCCACCCCAGGATTTAACTGGGACTTGAAAGGATCTATCCAGAATGTTGGACTTATTTGGGGGATTGGATTAAGGACCTTGGATAGCTCCATTAAAATACAGACTCAGAGTGCATCTATACTTGAGTGTAGAAATAATGCAGTTTGACACCACTTTAACTCCCATGGCTCCATCCTACAGAATCCTAGGATTTGTAACTTGTAGCATTCTCGGGTAGAGAAAGTTTAAGACCTGTAAAACTACAAATCCCAGAATTCAGTAGAGTGGCACACAGCACTTAAAGTGGTGTCACACTGCATTATTTCTACAGTGTAGATTAATCCTAAATCAGATTCACTACCCTAGTGACATAGGCCCAGCAACCACTAGTTGTAGTAACCAACACAATTGTAAAAAGCAACCAAAGAAACAAATCTAGAAAGATGTATACATCAGCTGGTGAAAGGAGCACATTTATGACTATTAAAATGACCTTGGGCAAGTGATAAGAGCTGCTTTTAAGCAAATATAGTTTATCCAGAACACCTTTTCCCTGGTTTATGCTTAATCACAGTAGCAATTTATCCACCCTTCACAAATAGGTGAAACAAAAATGACCCAAAGTGGTCTCCTAATGTCTTGGAGTGATGTAGCCTTGGGAAGCAACCTACTGTCCCTATGTATTTTGTACTACAACACTCATAATCCATTCAATTCCTCTACCATGCTTTAGTCTGACTGACTTCCATGGAGAAGGTAGTCCAGAAGCACATTAAACTTATTAGAGTCAAGAAAGTTGATCTCTTTAGGTAGCAGAATCTGGGGCAAAATCACATATATTCAGTCTCAGTGGCTGATTTTTATTATTATTACCAATGGGAGACAAGAATCTCTAAAATATGCTGGTGATGTTGTGTCTGAACTATTTGATTTGCATCATCAGCTGCCATCATATCAAATTGGACTTGGAAGCAGACTAGACATTCATACAATTGACTGACATTGAGAACATTACTTTTCTGTTTCTATTAAAGGACAACACAATTTAATGATTATTATTAAGCATGAGAAATCTCCTTAAGTTTCAGAAATAAGCATTATATGTGCTTATTACTTCTGTGTTAGAGGGCTGAAAGGGACTTTTTCACTACCTTCTAAGCTGAATCCCTAAATCATTCCAGGTTGTAAAATGCAAAAAGGTGCTGCCTTCCCAAGTAAGCTAGGACAGAAAGCAACCTTTGAAATATGCTTTGTCCATAATAGCATTCAGGGATGGGGGCTGTCATTGTAACCTTTTACAAGCAATGCTACTTAACATGGCTGCATACAGTGCACATGTATGCAATCTAGAGATCAATGGTTCACTCTACAATTTTTGTAACTGTATGGTCCTGAAAATGCTGATCATATCTGTGATCTCACTGACTGGCTAACCATATGGGTAGCAAACTCAAGACTCATGTTTTCCAAAACAAATGGACAAAATTCTGAGTGCATATTTTGTCTCATATCTCAGCTTTATAATGGTCAGAGATTTCAAAAAACAGAATAGAACCCTGAATTCTGGGATTTTAGGTTAGGTAATTTTGCAAAAAAGAAATAAGTGGTTAAAATTTTATTAGAAGTTGTGCAAGATGAAAACTTTATGCCTGACTAAGTGCATCAGAACTCCCCCTAATGACAGGGCAAACTCTAAATTTCAGTTTTCAAGATATCATCTAGCTTGTGGTGTTAACATTCAGGCACTTCTTTAAGAATTTTAAGACCACAACTTCTAGAACAGAGAAAAAAGATAAAAGAATAAAAAGGGGATAAATTTAGGACTTACAAATAACCCAGATGTCAGTTCAAGATAAGAAGGAAAAATTCTTATAGCTGCTGAATCAGTATAATTAAAGGAGGATCTAACAGTAAAAGAGAAATCAACAGGAAATATCCATTGTTTTCCTTCCATCATCTCTGTTCAATTGGTTCATGTTTATTTTATTGATCTTTTTGAGTATTGATACAAAATAAACAGGTCATTTTCTATGCAAGAGAGTAAATAGACAGATATTTGATATCCAATATGGAGACACTCAGATGCTGATCTGAAAAACATATTCCATTCATTGCAAACATTTTCTGTCCATGTGAATATCACTAGTCTACAAATCTAAAACTATAAAGTGAAATAATCTTCTATGAAGGATGGTACTGGGAAAAGGGCATCCCATGGGCAACATATGCCCCAGGATGTTGTTGAATCCCACATACCACTTTGTTGTTTTGTCCTATCAGATTGTTTCCAAATTATGGCAACCCTAAGGTGAACCTATCACTGTTTTTTCTTGGCAAGATTTGTTGGGGGGTTGCCCTTGCCTTCCTTAAGGCTGAGAGAGTATGACTTACCCAAAGTCATCCAGTGGGTTTCCATAGCCAAGCAGGGATCCAAACCCTGGTCTCCGGAGACATAGTCCAATGGTCAAACCACTACACCATGCTGGCTCACCATTCCACTCTAGACATCCACCAATTCTGAATGAAAAAAATTTCCAACTGTCCTGATTTGACAGGGATAATCTCAGCAACTTTTAAAATATCCCAATTTCTCTCTCCTTCCTTCATCACTTTACTGCTTTGTCCTCTGCTTCCTTCAGCTGCTGCAAACTGAATTTAAAGTGCTAAAGTAGTGTGCACTCAATTAACGAAGGATGGAGGAATAGAAATGGTAGAATGTTGCTTTTCTCTGTAGGTTCAGGCAAAATCATTCTGTTCATCCACTCCTAGCATGTACGTTCCTCCCCATTAATACTGTTTGCCATCTTGATTATATTCTTATAGTTGAAATAGACTTGATTTCCAACTCAATAGAGATCTCTTAACTCACTATGCTAAGTGAAAAGTAATAAAGATCTTTGGCACTGTTTTCTTCCCACCTCCTCCCTCCTTTCTCCCCTCAATCCATCTAACATGAATGTGTGACTTTCTTTATTCATCTGGAGAAAATATGAGTGCATAAAGCCCAAAACAGACATGTTGATCTGTTTTTAAATGATGGTATGTGGAATCAGCCTTGTTTTAATTTTAAGATGTGAAAGTCTCAACTTTGGTGTCATCTGACTTTTTTCCTCCTCTAAGGTTGATGAAGAGATATATCCTTAGCACAGATAAGGTTGACCTTTTTAAAAAAAAAGAATGGTTTCCCATGAGAATTTGATTGGCATAATTTATTGTACCAATTTAGATTTCTTGGATGTGTGACTGTTTGTCCCTTATTGTTTTTTGTTTGTTTGTTTGTTTTTTGCATACGAGACTGAATTCTTACCCTTGAAGCAGACATAAAGATGTGGGACTTAGGGATCCCAAAATGCACTTGTGACCAGTTGGAATCAAAGCAGTAAATGCAAGCATAACAATAAAAAATGGGTGCATTGGCACTAAGCTTTATTATCTTCCTCTTTTCTTCTTGGTTAGAAATTATTCTTTTCTTTCCCAATATGCTCAGTATACATTTTCTGAATTCCTGATTAATTCTACTGTCCTTGCTGACATTATGATAAGTTACAAAGGAGGATGGTGTGGTATTATTTTTTTTCTCACAACAGGGGAAAAATATGGAACATTGCTTATTATTACAAGCAAATGTAAAATATAAAAATGCAGCAAGGTGGTAGGGGTGAGAGAATAATAGAAAAGATAGAAACTTGAAAGCTTGAATAGTGCTTGAATTATGAAGGAAAAACATAACATGTCATAATGAGGACTCCTACACTCTGCAATAGTCCTTGAATAACCTTGTTTAGTACATTATTGTTGTTTTAAAAAATGACTGGAGAAGGGGAACCAGTCATTGTAATCCAGTTACAAACAGCTCACAGGTTTCATTGACAGAGAAACAATGTAATGAGATTAAACCATGCAAGTAAAGGTTCGTAGTCTACTGAATAGACAATAACAATTTCAGGATCATCCAAACAAGCAAAGAAAGAAGAATAATTCAATAGAGCTTGAGCAAGTTCCTTTTTAGACTACAGCTACTGAACTGTAAATCTCCAGTCCAACATTTTGGACTATAACTCAACAGTTGGCCTAAGGAATCTGAGAGATGTAGTCCAAAATAATTTTCCCAGGCTTTGCAATTAGGAAAGGAATCCATATGGTTGTAGGACTAGTGTGTCCCTTGTTTCATCTCCTGGTCTCAGAAACTAGCACCTGGTTTTTTAAAAATATATTGAATATAATGACATGTTGAAAGTATCCATGATTAAACTGTTGTAAGGTACAAGCTCATATAGGAGGTTTGAGACAAGTTGTGTGCAATGCCGTTTTTTGAAGGGGGACATTCACACTATGCAATTATAGTGCTATGATTCCACTTTAAATGTCCAGGGGTCCATTTACACTATTCAGTTATAATGTTATGTTCCATTTTAATTGTCATAGCAACATCCTTTGGATTCCTATGATTGGCAATGATTCTTGAGATTCTGCTCTGGAGTTGATTTTGTTCAGCTTCAGAGTGGCAGAAACATACTAGAGGGGGCACATCCTC
>CM034703.1:15549948-15562034 GCA_020142125.1 Phrynosoma platyrhinos | reverse complement strand
TTCTTCTAGAACATGGCCTCACAGCCTAAAAAACCCACAAAAACCTATAATGTCCACACAGTTCACACCAGAATTGGGGATTGGGACCTGTGTCATTCGGACTGATTGCTATGCGGACAAGGGGAGGATGTGGTATTTGGCCCATGTGGACATGGCCCCAGTCAGTTTCAGTTTTAATCGTCTACATTTATTTGTGTATAAATTGAGAGAAACAAGGGCAGAATCTGATGTTTGCAGTTTCCTCTTATGTTGAGAAGCCAAATGCTATATGTATATTTTCATTAATAGCCTTACATGGCATATTTTTATTTATTAATAGCTTTGCATGACATACACACACAGAGAGAGAGAGAGATTATGTGAATTTCTTATCCAACCCTAACAACTAAAACTCAGTTCATTGTTTTATTTGAGCAACTCCCAAATGAACAGTGAAGGATTTTCTCACCCAGATGGATGCCTTGGTGCTAAATTGAAACTCATCTGTATTTTTTTGGGCAGTCCAATGTAAAACAAAAAGGAAATTATGAGGCTTGTCCCTTTAAAGGTAAAAGATACAATTGGATTTGGCTGGGAAGAAGAGATATACACTCCAGAAACCAACTGCTGTAGTTCTTTAGGCTGAGTAAGGTGCTCAGAAAATCAAAGAGGCACTTGAATTGGTAGCCTTGGTGAGAGAAAAGAACAGGTGAAAAAGAACTAGATAGTTTTGTGGAGAACTGATGTTAGCAGATATTAAGGAGAATGGACGACAGTGACTCTTTATCTCTCTAGGTGTATTATTGCATCCAAGATTTCATTACAGGCTGCTGACCTTAGTTTCCATTCCCAATAACCTTCTGTCACCCATCACATTAAGAAAAAAGGTCATAGATAAGACAGGAAGTGATGAGCGTTACAAAGGGGACCTGATACTACTGGACACCATTTTAGCAGAACATATATACAAAATCAAAAGGACAATGGGAAAGACCAGGAAGAGAAGAATACCCATCATAGAAATGGTGCTACTCTTTCTGATATAAAAATTGGGGCCATGCATTTTTCAAACAGAGAGGACAACATCAGTGTTGTCTGTGCACTTCCAGCTCATGTGATAATATGGTGGTGCAAACACAGATGTATTTACAGTATCTTCATTCCTGACTTTGCTAAGTAAAATTTTCAAGGATTCTTCCAGAATACTACTACTACTACTACTAATAATAATAATAATAATACAGAGTACCAAAATATGTTGAACTAATCCATTAGGTAAGATCTGAAAGATATAATCATAC
Organism: Phrynosoma platyrhinos; assembly: GCA_020142125.1. Classification (NCBI taxonomy): domain Eukaryota; kingdom Metazoa; phylum Chordata; class Lepidosauria; order Squamata; family Phrynosomatidae; genus Phrynosoma; species Phrynosoma platyrhinos. The sequence goes on along the minus strand of CM034703.1, from coordinate 15,560,754 downwards.
TATTGTAGCTTTTTAAAAAAGAAAGAAAAACAACTAGTGGAAGATGTTGTGGCATAGTTTCCCTCATCCCTCACTACTGACCAGGGTGTTTTGGACCAAATGGAAAACAAGTACATCTGAAGAATAACAGATACATTAGCCTTGATGTTTTTACCTCCATGGTAAAATCTCAGTGAGACTATAGTGGTGAATCTGGCCTGGATTTTATTCTAGATTTTAAAAACAGTGCTGAACGCTATCTGCAAAATAGTTAGCACCTTGGACAGTTTTTTCAAAGTCTGGACAAAAACCTAGAGTGGATTCATGACCCAGCTGACATGGAAGTCACTAGGCATCACTGTTGGAATAACAGTATAGACTGAAACTACTATCTACAAATAAATTTGCCTAGGAAGCAATTCCCAAATCAGAACATCACTGTAGAAAAAGACATTTGACTGGCAGTCTGGGTGAAGACACCTAGGGGAAGGCCTCACAAAATATTTCAGTTGGGGAAGGAAGACAGTCCTTTAAATACATCTACCATCCTTGATCTATAGATGTAAAAAAGGTATCTCTTCAAATAGCTTGTACAGGGAAATATTCTCTTGTTCCCCCAAGTGGCCAATTCATATATTACACCTTGGATATTCAAGGAAAACTGCAAATGACATTACAAATCTTTCCATATATAGCATGTGACAGCCACCTACATGCAGCAAACACACACTCAGTAATATGTAAGAGGCAGAAAGTCGAAGCCACTGAAAAGTAGAGAATTATAGCCATGTTGTAGGCAAAAAAAGAAAGAAACTGTTTCAACCCTTTATTCCCAAATGCAACTAGCTAGCAAAGTAACTAATTAGAAAAATGAGTTGCTTCAAAGTTTTGTTTTTGTGGAAATCACAAATCACATCACAAATATCATCCAGTGTTACCTGAGGGGTAAGTAAAGATAGAAAACATATTCTACCATTTCTATGCACTTCTGCCTACAGTGAGCTGAGCTCCCCATCCCACTAGCTCAAAGCAGAGGCCTGGCACAGTTTGCTGATAACAGTGTACTAAAACATCCTAATCACACCGATTCCTTGGCAAACATAAGTCAGTATTCATCACTGATATTTTTGAAACAGAGGGCTGACTTTTCAGAGGTATTTGGTTAAACTTTACATGCTGTTTTTTGTTGAAGCTATTGTCAAGCTTGTGGAAATCTCTGACATTTAAATGACATTTTCTCTCTGGCAGGAAGAGGAGACCTCTTTCCTTGTGTTAGCTATTTCAATTTGACTACAGATGTTGAACTGATCTCTCCACAATGGACTAGCAATATTGTTTCTTTTGCATGTCTCTTTATTTATTATAAAACTACTAAAATGCTTGTCCTTCTTTTGCATGTCTCTTTATTTATTATAAAACTACTAAAATGCTTGACTAAACACACACAGTATATCAAAAAGTATAAGAGGTTCCTTGTTGGTTCAGATCAAGGGCCTATCAAACCCAGCATCTAGTTTCTAGCCCTTGCCCACAAAATGCTTTTTTGGAACCTTAAAGCAATTTAGCTTATCCAAAGGTTCTGAGATCATTGACCCTCTCCTGCTTTTTGTTCCATCAGCTGATGTGGCATTCAAGAGATATACTATCTCTAATCCTGGATAAAGCATGTGGGCATTGATAAATGTATCTACCATGGCTTTTTTTTGGGGGGGGGGTAATACACATAGAAATAGATGGCACCTACATCTATGGAAGATCTATCCTATTGGAAGCTGGAGCCAAGGTCTCATAGGAGCAGGAGTGGGGAACTTATGGGCCTCCAGGTTCTGATGAACTACCATATTCATGATGCCTCACCACAAGCCAAGCTGAAGAAAGTTTAAGCCAGGCTCATGAGGGCTTGGTTGTAGCTCCTCCCCTTATGCTGATGCTAATTAAAAGTAAAGGTATTCCCCGATGACTAGGTTGTCAAGTCGTGTCTGACCATAGGGGGCAGTGCTCATCTCTGTTACTAAGTCAAAGAGCCAGCGTTGTCAGAGACTACTCTGTAATCATGTGGCCAGCATGATTGCACAGAACGCTGTTTACTTTCTGTCCAAGAAAGCAGCCAAGTATGCTGATAGCTGTAGTCACAAAACAGTGTGTAGAGCTAAGGCAGCCAAGAGTTCGGTGCCCACAAACAGTCATAAAGCAAATGTCTTGTGGCAACAAACCATGGGTATAACTAGGCAAAGTCCAATGTTCCAGAGAGAGAGAGAGAGAAAGAGAGAGAGAGACGAGCCATGTAGGCAATCCAAGGTCAAGAAGGTCAGAGAGACAAGGCAATCCAGCAATCTGAGCATCAAGGTTTCCAGACGAGAAGACAAGAGAGTCAGGATCAAGCATACTTTCATTAGGAAGCTCAGATAATCTCTGACAACTATCCTGGCATCCGGCACCTGTTTAAATTATCAGACTGCAAGTGCTCAGCTGTTGTTGATTGCTCAGCATTTTTCATAAATCCTCCTTGAGCACTGGAGGCCCTCCCTTTCTGCTTGACACTAGCTGAACTTAGGTACTGTGTCCTCCATGCCTGAAGGCTCTGCTGCCAGGAGGCTTGGCTGCTGAGTCCCCTGGGAGGCCATAAACTCTGCTGGAGCTGGCAGAGGCATACTAGGCCAAGGCTCAGGCTCAGGCTCCACTGTAGCTTCACACACAGGCCCCATTTGAGGCTCTGGCTCGGCCTCATCCTCATCCTCTGAGTCCTCCAGCTGGCTGGGCATGACACCTTCCCACCGAAGTAGTGCCTATTTATCTACTTGCATTTGCATGCTTTCAAACTGCTAGGTTGGTGGAAGCGGGGACTAGTGACAGGACCTCACCCCATCATGCAGCACCCAGGCTTCAAACTGCCAACCTGCCAATCTTGCAATCAACAGAGTCAGCATTGTAACCACTTTAGCCAAAACATCCTTACATGTAATGGTGATGCTACATGTAGCTAAAACCAAGCCCTCATGAGCCTGGCTAAAACTTATGTCAGATTTGCTTATGGTGAGGCATGATGGGAACCTGGAGGTCTGTAGGTTCCCCACTCCTGTACAGAAGGATTATATAGCATAGAATTACTCCAGCATAGTTAAGCCATGGGTGTGATTAACCATCCAGTTGCGCAACACACATCACATTTACTTGGTCTTCTGTTATGCAACTATTGATGGGTCCCTTGTCAAAATTTGCTGGAAGATGCACTTAGAATCATAGAATTGTGAAATCCTAGAGATGGAAGGATTACAAGGGCCATCTATTCCAATCCCCTGCCATGCAGGGATATTCAACTAAAGCACCCCTGAAAGATACCCATCCAGTTTCTTTTTTAATGCAATACAATGCCCACTACCCTCTTGGCAGTCTATTCCATGGTTGGATAATATTAATGGTTCCATGGTTGGACAACTTTCATGGTTGGACAAAGTTCCAGCTAATGTTTAGGTTGAATCTGTTTTCTTATAATTTGTATCCGGTAGTTCATGTTCTAGTCTCTGTAGCAGCATATCCTTTGCTCACTCTCCAGAATGGCTTGGTGAGGTTGCAGGTGGGGTCTTGATGACTGAATGGACCACCAGAAATAGGATAGCCCAGATACTTCAGTGAGAAGAAGGCTCCAATAATTTCATTTGAAAATAGATTCTGCATTGCATAAGACTACTCATCATTTCATGATGAATGGTACATCTGCCCCCCCCCATTTGCTTTCCAGCTTCCATTTTCTATCCTACTTCCAACTCAAGCAATTATACTCCTTTTAATTAGATCAAAACACAAAAGGGTGAATAATTAGAAGAATTGGATACACCCTCAATGCATTGGAAATCCATTTCATTTTCCACTTTAAAGGAATTAGGGCCACTCAACAATCATTATGCTGTAAGACCTTATGAGACAGTAGATGTAACAAAGTGTGAATTTATAAATGTGCAGCATTTCCCTTCATACCCAGACAAATTAGTTTTTTACAGAGCTCTCTGAAACCAAAATAACAGAACAAACAAGTTCAGCAGTAATTTATCAGCACCGCTGCCTGGATTTCAGCATGACATTCTTTGAAGACACCCAAGACGGGAAGGTCAAACTATGAAGGAACATTGCTTCCAATTCTTCCCTGACCAGTTATTCTTGACGATGCCTCTGTCTTTCAGACAACACCTGAGAACTTTAGCCACACTACGTGGCAGCACATTAACATTCAGTATTCTGAAAGGACCTCTTCACTTGCTATGTGTTACCCTCCAAGTGCCCTCCCAGTTCTTTTGGAAATAATGCACAAAATGTTCTAAAAGAGAGCATTTTGCACTTTTGATAAAAGGAAAGTGACAGCAGTTTACTTCCTTTAGAAAAGATGAGATGCCAGCAAGGATCAGCTCACCTCTGTCATTCTCCAGCATGGCTGAAAGCAAGGATACAGGGAAGGTAACCACACTACAAAGGGTGTATGTGACACCACTGTTCCTCAATGTCTGCTTTGGGACAAAAATGGACTGTGGCATTCACCTACCTCCTCTTAAAACCCTGCAGCTCAGCAGAACAGAAGTTGTGAATGGGATAAGGCTCAGTGAGTGAAGAAAGGAAAGGCCTCAGGTTTTCTTTCTTTTTAAAAATTTTACTCTTTTTCAATTTTCTTTAGAAATATGTTACCAAATTTCCACTTTAATTACACTAAATTATATAAATGTAAAGACATATAAGATGTCCTTGTAATATTGTGCTTATAAAATTTAAAGGTATGATTTTTATTTTGCTAGTTATGTCACATCTACTGTCATTACATTTAGTGATATACAGGAATTATGATTTACGAGTAACATTTACGAGAAATGTTATTTACGAGATTTACGAGAAAACATTACTAAGGGTTCTGTATAGTGGGCTATGTGAAAGTGGTATGGTGTGATATGGGGGGATGACACCATAAGTTACCACACTGTGTGATCCAACCCTAGTGATGCCATTGGACTATAGCACTATAATGTAACTGGTTATCCTTTTATTACTAATGAACTATGCAGTGAATGAACAAGGATTAAGAAATATAAGATTCTCACTGGGCTGGGTTCTGATTTGCCCCCCTACCAATCTCACATTCAGCCAGAGAGCCTTTTCTCTCATCTATGCAGATTGCCACCACCAGGACCTTCATCCTCTACCTAAATCCTCAATTCCACAGATGGTGGTTTCACATGATTTCTACACCCCTCTTTTTGCAGGGTAAGAAATCAGAAAAATTGGGTGTTCATAAGGAACACAGAAGGTGGTCTTTGTGATGGAGGGTAGCAGTAGTGGCTCATGGCTCTCATGCCAATGGGGCAATAATCCAGTTTGGTATAACCTTTAAAGAAGCTAACCACAGTACTAAACTTGTCTGGGAGGATAATAGAACTCAGGTTCATGGACAGGTCCTTTAAAGTTCAAATTAACCCTGAAGCAAATGCACTGACTGATTCACATTGGAGCAACCAGCTGCTACTGGGGAGAGGGAGTTTCTGCTTCTCTTCTATTTCTTTTCAACACATTTAAATACTGTTAAATAAGTATGTAAATGCTCCTGAAGAGCAATAGTGGGAGAGAACTACTGCCTTCAAAAGTTGGCTTAGAGTCTTCCCTGAGGTATCTGCACCCTATTCAATCCTGACCTCTACCCTGTGATTAGAAACTCATGAGAGGAAGGGTAAAGAGAAAATCAGTGATCACCCCAATGTCACTTCCTAATTTCTTTTTCCTGCACTGCTTCCCAGTTGGGAGAAGATGACCTGCAGTGGGTTTCCTTGCAATGAAACAATCACTTATTTACATCAATATAGAAGAGAGGAGGATACACAATGCATCCTTCTTCAAAATTGTTTTTTTTAAAAAAAAATTGTTCATACACCAGTATTTTTTGTGAAAAACAATTTGCTTCTTTGTCCAAAAAAAGTTTTGAGTGAAGAAGAACTTTAGAGAGAGAGAGAGAGAGAGAGTATTGCACAAAATATATTGTTTTCAATGCTCTTTTTAAAATATTGCAAACAGACCTGAATGTTGTAGTTAGCCATTTTCTCAACATGGTGTTTTGATATGTTACCTTTTTCACATTGAGGACAATAAAATTTGTGAATATTCTTTACATTTATACTCTTACATGGCCTCTATTCAGTATATGAATGATAGCTCTTAAGGGCTTACATGGTGATTCCCAATGGTAGCCCACCATATGTTTTGGACTTTAACTCCCAGAATTCTTGACTGTTGGCCTGAGTGTTCTGGGCACTGAAGTCTAAAACACCTGGTGAACCAAAGTTTTGGAACCATAGAATTTATATCATCTTGATGCTTAGAACAGGGCAGGTTGTTTAAAGCAGAAGTTCCCTGACATACTGCAGACCTCAAAACATGAGTGAAGAATCTTTGGCTATCCAGGTATTCTGACCCAGAGACCACACAACATGATCAATGCTTTGATTATGTCTTCCTACACGGCAGGGGGTTGGACTGGGTGCCCCTGCAGTCCCTTCCAACTCTATGATTCTATGAATGAGTGATGGAGTTCTAGGGCTGATGCAGACCGGCCTAAAGAGCTGGCCTGGGGTGGAGCTAGGGTGGGGTGCGCATTCTTGTATTTTCTAGTGAGCCATGTCTTCTCATAATATGGCCAAAGTATGACAGTCTCAGTTTAGTCATCTTGGCTTCTAGGAAGAGTTCAGACTTCATTCGCTCTAGGACCCATTTAACCTTTTAGCAGTCCATGGTACTCTTCTCCAGCACTACATTTCAAATGAGTTGATATAAATGGTGAAGGGTCTGGAAACCAAGCCCTATGAGGAACGACTTAGGGAGCTGGGGATGTTTAGCCTGGAGAAGAGAAGGCTGAGAGGTGATATGATAGCCGTGTTTAAATATTTGAAGGGATGTCATATCGAGGAGGGAACAAGCTTGTTTTCTGCTGCTCCAGAGACTAGGACCCGAAACAATGGATGCAAGCTGCAAGAAAAGAGATTCCACCTCAACATTAGGAGGAACTTCCTAACAGTAAGGGCAGTTCGAGAGTGGAACACACTCCCTCGGAGAGTAGTGGAGTCTCCTTCCTTGGAGGTCTTTAAGCAGAGGCTGGATGGCCATCTGTCAGGGATGCTTTGATTGGGAATTCCTGCATGGCAGGGGGTTGGACTGGATGGCCCTTGTGGTCTCTTCCAACTCTATGATTCTATGATTCTATGATTTTCTTCCTATCGGCTTTCTTCATTGTTCAGCTTTCACAACCATACATCAAAATGGGAAATATGATGTTGTGGAAAATCCTAACTTTACTATTCTTTACACTTGGATGGGCCTCATGATCCAATTCTATGATTCTGTGTGTATGTGTGCAGAGTCAGCAGTGAGCAGGGAGCAACTAAGGCCCCCAGAGTATATGTCCCAATGCACCATTGATTAACCTTGAATGCATACCACATACTGTGGACTCCCACAAATGTAAGCTATAAAATAAAAGGGTCTACATGATAGCCTCACCACAACATTAAATGATCAAAAAGATACAAGCATTTTTTTCATCTTCATATCATTCCTAGAGTCTTCTCCAATCCACATTTTGGTAGCTGCAACTGTGAACAAAATGACTACCAGACTTTTTTTTCTCTCCCTTGCACAAGTACAACAGAAGAGTTTTAAAATCACTTGGGCCTCTTTAACCTTGGTGCCTGTAAACTGTGTGGCATGGATAAAATTGCTGAGAGAGACTCATAACAATCAATATTAAATGCATTCCAGAGGGCTTCTTGAATTAATTTACCGCAGATATTGCTCACATCTTATTTTCTCTCCACCCCTCCCCTACAGAAATAATGTATTGTCATCAGGATAACTGTGGTGAACTACAATGCATGGTTTCCTGCCAGCTTCTTACACTTTAATTGATAAAAGACTGTGACCCCAGTGAGCAACCTATATCATTACCACAGAGAAGACCTAAGAGCAAAGGTATCGATCTTGATTCTGAAGGATACCACAGAGAGATGGACGGCCGGATTAAAATTTAACTACTCCCATTATCCCTAATCAATTAGGCCTTTACTCATGGAACGGCTGCTGTATGACATCCAGAAATCAACAGAGAAAAGAGGGACAAAGTTGGAACAAAGGCGTGTAAACAGAACTCTGAGAATAGGTTACTTTTCCTGTCCAGGTATAAATAGAAAAGACAAAAAAAAAAAAAGGATGGTATAAGAGGAGAGATTAAGGTCTACCACTAAAAAAAAAAAAGGTGTGTTTAGCTTCTCCATTTCACCTAAGAAGTAAAGATGGAGAGTAATTTTCTTCCATCAACATTTTCCCATTTCCACCATCACAGCCTATATACAAAACAGGAGACACTTGTCTGTTGAAATCTGTCCTTTTCTGAAACATTCTGATGTGGTCTGCAACTTTTAGCACAAAAATATGTATATGGGGAAAGGTTGAAAGTATATGCAGCAATGCATAACTTAGGAAAAATTAAGCACATCATATGTTGTACGTACGAGAAAAAATCATTTGTCCAAAGTGTACGTAACAGGGAAAAGAGAACAGAAAATGAATACATTAGGAAAAAATGTGCAAAAAAACCCCATTTCCATTTTAACGCACATTTCCTTTTGCTGAAATTGCAAAGTAATTCACAAATGAGGCTAAACAAACTTAGAACTGAGAAACCTGAACAAAGCCAACATTGACCAAAGTGCACTGAGAAGGAAAGCCATGACATTAGCTAAGATTCTGCTGATGTCTTACACATGCATAAGTTCCCCTATGAAAGAGTATGGATATTTTTGTGTGATGCTGAACATTCCACATTCAGCTCAAGGCTGCAGAAATGGAGTTGTACATGCAGAGGTGCTTTGCACCAGGAAATGGATTTCACATTGTGTGTGATGCATAGGGCACATAGCACATGCACATTTTGCATGTGTATTTACACATTTTTTTGTGTGTAACTGAATGCGCATTGTGTGTCTTGGTACAGTTGCACAACACTGCCATTCAACACAAAGGTCTGTGTAACACAATATACAGTTGACCCTCCATATCCCCAAATTCTTTATCCACAGATTCCATGGTTTGAAAATATTTCCATAAGCAAACCTTGATTTTGCCATTTTATATAAAGAACAATATTTTACTATGCCATTGTATATAACAAGATTTGAGCATCCATGTATTTTGGTAGTCACAGGGGGTCCTTGAACCAAACCACTTTATAACTTCAGGTGTGGAGAATGATGCTATGCAACCCTGATGTAAGATCTTGGCCTTTATCATTCCTCAGATTTTTTTTTCCAAGCAGCAGCTAATGAATAGTGGGGTTCAGGAAGCTTGAATGCAAGAGATCATTACATGACACATTTTTAATAATTAGGAGGGAGAATAGGAGAAAGAGGAGTGGGATTGCTGTTTTTGATAACAGCCATACAACTCTGGTAATGGCTATTTTCCATCCTAAAACTGTAGTGATATTTAAAAGTTACATTACAAAATCACTGAACTTATATGCATCACATTATTTATTCATTAAAACTGTGTCCCACTTGTCACAGGACTGGAAAAATAGGGATGTAAATCTTTGTAAGTTTTGCTCTTGCTGGCAAAAAATGAATAATTTTATCATTTTTCTCGTTGCAGTGATAAAATCCTGGAAAACTGTAGCACATTTCAAAGACAGTTCACACTTTGAGATTTCTCTGTGAACGGAAGATGGCATTTTTGCACAGAAGATGGTATTACCTAGATAGAAAATGTTTCTGCACAGAAAATTAGTTTCCTATACAGAATAGTAATCAAAATATGTTCTTTTCTGTTCAAAAAATGCTGGTTTCTTTTTCTATTTTTTTAGATAGGAAACTTGTTTTCTTCAAAGAAAATGATACTTTGGGTCTTATTCTATGAGAAAAGAAAGCCAAAGTGGAGTGAGATAGCAGCTTTCTCTGTACCTCTCCAAATTCTGCTGGAGATGGTCATAAAAGTGTTTGGCAAAAGGTATACTTTTATGACGGTCTCCTTTGGGTAGGAAAACAGAAGTGTTATTATGGCATGTGGAGAAGCATGGAGAAAGCCATTACTCTCCCATTCTGTGTCAGATTTCTTTCCTCATGCAGTAAGGCCTTTTCTGCAGAAAACAACCCAAATGCATTTTTCAGACAGATTTAAGTCCTGAACACCCATTGAGGAGTTTCATTACCAGAGTTTCCCTACACTCAAGAAACCCATTTTGCAGCTATTTTCAAAAAGTGATTTCCAATCCTGCTGAACATATAGTGCATTCAAGTACAGCACTTGAAAGAACAGTTCTATCCTTGTCAAGTCTATAGTAGAGATGAAAATTCCTGTTAGATGCATTCTCACGTAATTTAAAAAACAAACATACCCCAAATCATTTGTTTTTCTCCTTTCCACCAAACTGCAAATTTTTTCTAAAGTTTTGTTTTGTTTTAGAGAAAATTTCTATTTCAACGGGGGGCTTTGTATTGAGTAAAAACTGCACCATTTGAAGAAAAAAAAGTGACAACCATTGAATCTTAGCCTTGTTGGATGCACAAAGTAGCTAGTGTTATACAGTGGTGTCATTCTGGACATTTCAGAGCTATATGCCCACATGCCAGAGCAGCAGTTAAACTTTCTCTTGTTTTGAAGCCATGATTGCCTCACAGATCCTGCTTTCCCCATCCATCCTTCTAGTCATGATTGTTTATTGAGTAAAGAGGATTCCAAAGAGTCTTGTTTCATGTAGAACATTTAGAGGCTTAAAATCTAGTCCAATATGAAATCAATATGGGATGCCTC
>CM034703.1:15487315-15541977 GCA_020142125.1 Phrynosoma platyrhinos | reverse complement strand
CGCCTCCTGGCTGCAGCTCAGGAGGCTTGAGTCATTTTAAAACCAAGCAATAAAGTTGTATCTATGTATCGATTTATCTATCAATCGTACTATCTATCCTTCACTGATCTATGTTTTTTTTTAAAAAAAAGCTTTCTATAATCTGCAAACAATAACAAACTAAAACAAAAAAAAAAACACTAACAAATACAAATACATTACTCTAATAAAAATATTAACGTTCAACTTCCTATCCTTCTGTAATTGGTTATTTCTCTAACATTTTTTTTATTCTCAGTCTGTGTATTTTTATTTGAAACTCTGCTTAAAAAAATAGTCTTAAAAGTTCCATCACATTTCTTTTCTTCTCCCCTTTTTGTAGCTTTTAAATAAGCATTACCTCCCACTCCGTTGTTTAACCAATACACACATACGCACACACACTCTATTTTTCAAAGCCAAAATTGGACTTCTATCCATTTTTATTCTCTGAAGTTTGCATTTTTGTCAGTTAAAGCCATCCACCCAAACCCCCAAGGGTCCTATGGGAATAAAATTGTCCCCTGGACCCAACACAGTTGCCCTTCCCTTTTTTTTACAAGTTCAGTATTAGTGATTCATGTCTGGTTCAAGAAGCCAGCAGTGCTTCTCTGTACCCACATTGTGATCTTCCAGGGCTGCTTCAAGCATGACAAATTTCCTGCACAAATGTTATATAAGGAGGTGAATTCATGTGTAGATTGTCAGGTGCATTCAATACCATAGGAATCACTAAATTTATTGTCTATATATATGTGTGTGTGTGCATAGAATATCCTATTTACTGAAGTAGGAAGGCACGTGCTCCCTTGATGCTATTGTTACATCCCTTATTGTTGTTTCCTCTTCCCTTCCACTGTTGCCAGTCCTGCCCCCACCATTCATTTGTTTCTTTCTCCTGATCCCTTATTTCTTCCTACAATTTTCCACCCTGCCTCATTCCCAGTCATTTGAAAAGCTGTGGTTATCCTGTTTGTCAGTGCCGCACAACTGATCTCCTTGGCTACCATGTCCATAAGAGCTTGTTCTGATGATCCCCTGAGAATCTATGAACTTTGTTGGGCAGCCCAGACACTTGCTGGCTGCAGCATTTCTCCTTGTTTCTTTGACTGATTTCTGAGAAACAAAAACACACATGGACATGTTTACAATCTCTGGAGAAAACTATGGACGATAACTTTTCTTAAATATTTTTGCCACAGGTAAGAAGTATCTCCCCTTCCAATCATACTTAAGGTTAGCAATTAAAATGTGTGGGAGCATTAATTTATTCAGATTTAAAGAAATTCAATACAACACTCACCAGAATTTGTACATTTTTCCATAACCAGAATAGAAAGAAGGAAACAAAGTAAAAAGTAAAAAGATGTAAAGATAACAGAATCATTCTTTTTGTAATTCACTCTTCTCTCTTAATTGGCATCACAGGAAATAGTGCCTCCAACAAAGGTAGGAAACCAAATACTTCTAGACTCCATCTGCCTCAGCCAGCAGGGCCAGTCATCGGGAATAATGGGATCTGGAATTCAACAAGTTCTGGAGGGCTTCAGGTTCCTCATCCCTGGCCTACACAGCACTCGAATGTCTTTATTCCAAAGCTATTCTTCACAATTCCCTTGCATTATGTTGACCTGGTATTAGCTATCTACATCACGGAGCCCTGTTCTAACATGATTTAGGAAGACAGAAAAGTGCCTTATACAGGTTGGGTATAAGGAATTCCAAAATCTGAAATATTAAAAAAAACAAAACTTTTTTTCATGGGTAGCTGAGAAAGTGACACCTTTGCTTTCTCATGGTTCAATGTACACAGATGTTGCTTCATGCACAAAATAATTAGAAAAAATTGTGTAAAAGTATCTTCAAGATATATGGTATATATGGAACCTAAATGAACTTTCTATTTAGACTTGGATCTCATTTCCAAGGTCTCTTGTTTTGTGTGTGTGTGTGTGTGTGTGTGTGTGTGTGTGTGTGTATAATACAGTCATGCCTAAATCCACAAAAATAAAAAAAAATCCAAAACACTTCTGGGTTGAAACATTTTGAATGTGGGAAACTCAACCTGTACTAAGTTCTAGCTCAATTATACTTGCATTGCTTAGCAAGGTTGCAGACACAATTTTCCCCATGTCTCTCTAGGGATGCCATAGCTGGAACATCTTCTTGAATGCAAAGCATACATTATTCCACCAAGCAATGGGTTTTTTTCTAGGAAAAGGCCATCTGGAAGCCTTGACTGCACCCTACCACATTGCATGGGGGTGAGGGAATAAGGGAAATCACTTGCATGTATTACACAGTCTAACTACTTGGCTGGCACAACCCTATTCTGAAAAACAAATTAAAGAATGAAGGAGACAAATGGGGACTGAGTCATATGACTGCATAAAATGTTAGGAAGAAAGGAAAGAACAATCAAGCATGCTGAGGAAACACATTTTCATGGGTGATATAACTTGGGTTCTCAAGCTATTTTTCGTGTTTTAACAGTGAAGATTTTAAAAGTGGAAATCCAGATGTTCCAAAGAGACCTGTCAAGGAAATCTCAGGAGACCAGAAATATAATAATTTCTTGTAAAAGTTTACAATGGGAATTTCAATTAAGAAACTATTCTCTCCTAAAAACACATATCTATATTTTTTGTCTCAAGGAACAAACAAAAATAACATGCTCACACCCTCCTACTGTAAATTCTGCTTTGTGTTTCTTTTCTTTTTTTAAGGCAGCAACACTATGACCATAAAGCCTGAAACCAATCAAATAGACCTTAATTTCACTGGAAGAAATGCATTAATGTTCACTGAAGCAGACAGTATGCCTTCCCTGTCATTTCTTCATGACAACCAGGTTGTATACCTAATCTCCAACACACCAGTTCCATTTTATCACCACTCCTATAAGGGTGAGGAATGGCCCTAGGCCTGCAGGCACATAATAAGCCTGTTTTAGATTTTCCCTGATCACTCATGATTGTCTGTGCAAGGTATAACTGATGTTAGTTATAGTCCAATGTATCTGGAAGATATTCCTCAGTTGTAACATTATGATTCCACTTTAATGGTGATGGTTACATCCCATAAAATCCCAGGGTTGGTGCTCTGGTGGGATGGTAAGGTATTCAATCTTTCTGGTTGAGAATTCTAAATACTCTCTTTAAGCTGTAAATCTGAGGATTAACCATGGACCTTATCCCACGCTGCTCTCAAAAGTGGCAAGAAAGCGATATGAGCATCATTGCAGTACTATAGCGCTAGTATAAATATGGTGCTAGCGCTATAATAGCGCTATGGATAAGCTAGCGCTATTGCAATGCCCGCTGAAACCGACATACAAAAGAACCCGAATGATGCTGCATTCCAAGCGGTTTCTTGTTTGATTCTGAGCGACGTCGTGTAATCACCCGGAAAACTATAGCGCTATAGCGCCTGATTCTTAGTGCATTCTGAGCGACGTCATGTGATCACCAAGGAATGTATAGCGCTATAGCACCTGATTCTTAGTGGATTCTTGCTGCTTTTGGCCCCGTGGGATAAGGTCCAAAGACAGGTCAAGGGGGATCCCAGTGTTGTAACTGTGTTGTTTGAATGGGGGACACATGACATGGAAGGTTGTAGTATACATGGCTGAAGATTGAACCTGTTTCTGTGAAACCGAAGTGAGGTGCACTCCAAGATGGTAAAATGTCTAGAAACCAGACACTATGAAGAAGGGCTTATAGGGAGCTAGATAGGTTTAGCTTGGAAAAGAGAAGACTGAGAAGTGATATGATACCCATCTTTGCATATCTGAAGCAATATCATGTGGAGCAAATTAGTTTTCTGTTGTTTCAGGGACTTTTAGAACATGAACCAATAGATTCAAATTACAAGAACTTACAAGAAAAGAGATCCCATCTAAACAATATGAAGAACTTCCTGATTGTAAGAGCTGTTTGAGTGGGTGATCAACTGTCTCAGATGATAGCAGAGAACACACAACCTAGGGGAAGATATAGCAGTTTGCTTTTGCCTGACACTACTAGAAAGGACAAGATTCTGGCCTCTCCTCTCCTCCCTGCTGACTTAATTGAGTGCTAATAAGTTGTGTACTTTGAAGTCAGTTTGCAATAACTAAAGTAAATTTAGGGCAAATGGAGAATATGGGGTGATGAGAAAGAAACTGGGACATTTTAGAAGCATCTGAAAAGTGGGAAGATAGAAGATTAATTGGAGCTGTCTTTGTCAAACTGGAGAAGTGGAGAAATGTTAGACTTGTAGAACTCGGTTTTCATAACCATTCCCTGAATTCCTCTAAAATACAATGGCCAAAAATACAAGTCCACATGTAAGGAAACTTACAAATGGATCTGGCCATCATTTATATACCTTGTAAACAGTCAAGATTTTAATCATACATACATTACTCTGCATGGTTAGCAATATTTAGAAAATTTAGTAATTCAAGCTGGCAAGCCAAAACAACCCTGTAAATGTTTGATTTCTTCTTAGCAGAGTCACATCTGAACAAGCAGGACAAGTCCACAGATGCCTGCTTGCTCCTCTGAAAAAGCAACAATAGTGCAAATATTATGAACTGATATGTTAACTCCATAAGCAAGAGCCTAACCCTTCCTCTGTTTCTGTAAGACAGTCTTTAGCCAATAATTGCTTGAAAGTGCCAATTGATTGGCTTTATAAACACAAGAAAATGAAAGCAGTCTTTTAATTTCAAAGTTGTGCTTAAGATTTAACAAGAAAAAAGAAAAAAGGAGAAAAGAGCAGCATACTATTAAAGGGAACACAGTATTGCTAAAACCAGGTTTGCCAACCTCTTTACATATTAGAATCCAAGAATAACAACTATGAAGGGAATTATTAACAAACAGCTCTAAAATAGCACAGTCCTTCCCCAGCTCCCTGTGCTCTTCATGTTTTAGGGTTATAGTTAAGTGATGAAAAATTTAGCTAGCCTTTGTAGCAAGTTAAAGAAATCTTATGCAGTAATAACACTACTTTACATAATTGTTCAATTAAAGTTACATCAAGCTGCATGGAGTGAAAATACGTACAGGAAAAAGTGTTGTTTTGTTATTTTTTACAATGCATATGGTCTTGCAGCAAGCATCATTTTGAAAGACAAAATGATTGTAGTTGGACTTGGGAGATCCAGATTTTGGCTCCCACTAAATCTATGTCATCCAACTGTCCCAGTTTGGCAAGGAAAATCCTGATTAATCCACCATTGTCTCACTTTTCCATGTCCCACTTTCTCTCTTCTCCTCCTGCTTTCCCCCTTTGTTTTCAGTTTACTTCAGTTGCTGTAAATTGAGCTCAAAGCACAAAAGTAGTTTGTACTCATGTCAGTGGTAGGAAGATGAGAGGAGAGGACAGCATCCTGCCCTTTCCAGTAAACCCAGGCAAAAGTAAAACTGTGGCAGCCTCTCCTAGCTTGTATGTTCTTCCTTAGTAATAACTTTTGCCATTCTGAATAAGGGGGGAAACAGACGGGCGGCACGGGGCTGCCCTGGGAAGCTGCAGATCGGGGCCGAGGTAGCCGCACTCCTCGGCCCCAGTGTGGCACATCCCAGGCCCAGGAAGGAGCGCTAAAGCCCTCTGGCGCACCTTTGGCACCTCTTCCGCTGCAGTGTGTGCGGACGCTGCAGCAGAAGTGTGTCGTCAAGGCGCTGGCCGTGCGGAGCGACGGGCGCTCCAATGATGTATTCAGGAAGGGTTTGGGGCACCCAGCGTGAGGCTGCCCCTCCCCTTTCTGGCCTCGGAAACAGCGCTTTGCGCCATCTGCTTAGACCCTAATTTCTGATGTTGCTTGACTACATGTGTCCCTGATTTATTTATTTATTTATTTATTTATTTATTTATTTTGAGGGTATGTAAGCCATGAAACTTACTAGGTAGCCCTGGGCTACCCCCCTCTCTCCATCAGATATGTGATTTTCCATTATTGCATGGGGAGGGGTCTGGAACAGATCCCCTGCAAGAATGGAGGGAGGACTATATGTAATATAGCTATAAATAAACCATCTGAAATAAATTTATATTTATATTGGTGTTTTTAGCTTTCATTTTGTAATGCTCTACATTTTTCATGAATGTTTTGCAATTGTGGCACCTTGTCTTCCTTGGTGGTTTTGACATCTGGTCATTATGGTTAAGACCAACTAATGAATTTATGGATCTTTGAGAATATCATCAAGAAATGAGCGCAATTATCTCAATATATATTTTCCTTACACTGCATTTTTTTTTGGGGGGGGAACTGGGAATGATCACTTAGCTTATTGACTGCTAAGGATGGAAAAATAAGTCAATTTCATTTTTCTCCTGCTTTAAGTGTTTCAGACCATACGTTCTTCCACCCCCAATATGAAGACACTTGTGAATTTTGGGAAATTCTATACAAACATATTGACATTAAGTTCTGTGTTGGCCCAATTCTATAGGTGTACCTCTTTTCACTATGGAGATGTCCATGTTGTTGTACCCACTTGACATGCAGCTGTTTAAAAAGAGGGGAGAAGAAAGGGGATGGCAAATAGGAATTTGAAAATCGCTGTCTTGACTTCATTATGTTTTCTCACATTCCACCTCATTTTATTCCCATTCTTGTATGTATGTGGCCGTGAGATTTTGTTGTTTTCTCCCACAATTTTTTTCAGCATTTTATGCATTTTCCTAATTCATACACTAATTGATGCCCTTGATCTAATATATACACTTTTCCATTAGCAAAAGCACATTTATACATATTTTTTTAACTGCATATTTTTTTAGTTCTTCACGTTTTATGCCTTGCTTTGCACACACTTTATTCCTGGCCAGGGGCAACACCTCTGTTATATATCTTATAAATGTGCAAATTCATGTGGCAGGGTGTATTTCTTCTCACAACAAGTTTTGGAGGTCCAGAAAGACTATTTTCATAAAAAGTTGTTGTTGTTTTTTTGCTTTTTTAAAAAAACTTTTCCATTTCTAGTAACAACCCTAATTCAGCACACACACAAAATGGAGTGCAGCCACTTAGATTTTCTTGGATCCTTACTTCAGAATAATTTGGAGTGGTACTTAGGTTGCTGCCACAATGCAGAATTAAAGCAGTTTGATATCACTTTAACTATCATGGCTCCATCCTATAGAATTCTGGGATAGTTTGTTGTGGCACCACTGTGGTCTGACAGTAAACGTTAAATATCATACAAAACTACAAATCACAAAATTCCATAGCATTGAGCCATGGCAGTTAAGCTGGTGCCAAACTGCATTAATTCTTCAGTGCAGATTCAGCCCCTGACTTCTCTGATAGATTGTTCTCATGGGAGTTGGCTAGAGGTTTCTAGCAAAGAATTCTAAATATCTCAAAACTTCCTGTTCTGTGCCTTCAAGTTGTTTCTGACTTATGACCATCCTAAAATGAACTTATCACAGGGTTTTCTTGGCAAGATTTGTTCACGGGGGTTTGCATTTGTATTTCCCTGAGGCTGAGAGTGTGTGACTTGCCCAAGATCACCCAGTGGGTTCCATGGCTAAGTGGGGATTTGAACCCTGGACTCCAGAGTTGTAGTCTAATGCTGAAACCACTAGATCACGTTGGCTCACTCCTCACTGAATGTCAAGCCCCAAAATACCATAAGATAGAATCATAGTAGTTAAGATTGTATCAAACTGTTGTGATTGTCTCATGAGGAAAGAATACACAGTGATCCAAAGCCAGGTTCCAAGAGTTAAATACCCAAATCTTGAACTGATAAATTGCCCATTTTGTCCTCTTATGTTCAAATGTTTTAAATCTCTTCAGTTTTTTCCCATCGTGAATATGAAGTAATTGGTTACAAATTGTAAATTGTTAATAAAAGCCAGCTCAAATGAAAATCTTACCCACTTTTATGACCTGCTACTTGGGGGCTGCCACTAGGGGAACACGATGACACCACATCAACTATGTCACTTTCTAAAATGGATACAAGATTAGTGTAAAGTCCATGCTCTGTCACATATAGTTCTACCCACAATTTTTTTTATTTGAAACCAAATGCTACCCTTTGGGCTGTAATGAAAGCTGCACACAAAGCTGATTTGTCAACACCGCCATAAGCACTGCACAGATTTTACAAATTCTCCATTTCAAGATTTCTGAATTAATCGATCCCTCATTGCACTCCGAGAAATGCTTTCAGCTGTAATGACAACCATTATTAAAAATAAAATGAAGCTTTCAAAAGATTGATTTGGAAACTCTTGGATTATGCAATCAGCTAGGCCAACATAGCTGAAAGTAGCAATAGCAATAGCAAGTACATTTTTATACCACTTATCAGTGCACTTAAGCTCTCCCTAAGCAGTTTACAATGTGTAAACTAATTGTCCCCAACAATCTGGGTACTCATTTTAGCAACCTTGGAAGGATGCAAGGCTGAGTCAACCATGAGACCCTGGCTAGTACTGAACTCACAACCTTGTGGTTTGTGAGAGAATGGCTACAGTACAGGCATTTGACCACTGTGCCACCAGGGCTCCTGGAAAAGTGAAGCAGGCAACCTTTATTGATGAATTAGGAAGGCAACACTTTATTTTAGTCAATGGAGCTGAGAGATTTGGTCCAACCAATGTTTCTACACAAGATAAATCTAATCCATTGATCTGCAGGAGGCATTTACAGAACACCCATCATGGCAGTAATGAGGAGGTAATTGTCCTGAGGAAGAGAAGAAACCTGTAAGCAAAGCTCATTCAGATTCCTGGCAGCTGGAGGGACGTATGAAGAATGATAGAAGAACTTGGCAATATTTAATTAATAGCAAAGAACTAGCAGAGAGGCTGATAAGAGATCTCTAGTGTTTAAAATGCTATTGCAATGCAAACTGTACTCAGTAGACAAAGGGCCTAAGAATTAGGGACAACTGTCCTCCAAGGTGGAAAGCCTATGCTCAGGTGATATCCCAAGGCTAGCTTGTCCCCATCTATAAACTTGTTGTTTCGAAGATCATTGGAGATAGCTACAAATTGATTTATATTCAGCTGGATAAATGTCTGTGGATTAGAGGCAAAGGGTTTCAATTGCAATTGCATGGGATTAGTCTGGATAAGTAGAAAGCTAAGACACACTTCTTGCTTTTACGTTACTGTATACATCCATATAAAACTGGTTTTCACTTTTCTATATGCCTGAGTGTATAGATTCTGTCAGGGTTTTGTTGTTGTTTATTTGAATATTGTAGTTAATACATATAAGTTAAAGATGATAGGGGATTGTGGGTTAGGTAGTAGCAATAGCAAGTAGGTTAGTTAGTATGGGGGTTTGGGAATAGTTGCAGCTGGCTAGGATAGTTTTGAGAATGATAGGCTTTGGAATGTGTGAGATGTGGGATGCGGAGAGTTAGTGTCTGGCAGTAACTGAAAGGAAGGGTAAAGGGTGGAAATGCCTGAGTTTGAGAGAGATAGGGCTGGTGAGAAGGTTTGGAAAGAAGGGTCTGACTTGATGGGGGAAATAGACTATGGGAATTAGAGGTGGGCACTAGATTTGGCACCAAGGGTGTTGGGAGGAGTCTAAAGGTTTGGGGGTTTTAAGATATCATTTGGCTTTGAGGGGGTAGTTCTGGTTTAAACACTAACTGGTGAATTTCAATAAAGTCCTTGTTGCTAAAATACTCTGGACTCATTGATACAAAAAGTTTCTGAATTTACTCAAGTCTGACAGTAAGCCAGAACTTCCTAGTGTCAGGAGTAATGGAGGACTGTATGAGTCCAGATGATCCATTAATCACAATGAAGCAGGAGGAAGGAGTGAGTGGCTTGGCAGGAATGTCTGTGGGACCTGCCAAATCGGATGGCTTGGGAGCCCATCCTAAAGGGATCGCTGTGGCTGGGGAAGGCACCCCCACTCGGTTGGTGGAGGACATGTGGTTCCAGCCATTAGCCCCTACAAAGGGGAAGGAATGCAATAGCCACAGAGCAGGCAGAGTTGTTGGGGTGGCTGAACCCTTAGACTGCACAACATATAGCCCGTGGGCCACTGGCAGGCTGCCAAAGCATTTCTGGTGGCCTGCGGGAAAGAGCCAGGAGGAAGAGGAAGAGGAAGAGGAAGGGAGGAAGGCCAGGAGAGAGGAAGAGAAGGAGTGAGGAAGAGAAAGTTGAGAGGGGAAAGAGGAGGAGACTCCTATGGCCAGGGTTGTTACGGACAGGGTGGGGTCTGTCCTCCTCGGCTCTCAAGGGCTGCCACAAGGGCTGGTCATTCAGCAGCAGTCCCAATGCCTCATGGCCAGGATAGAGGGAGGGAGCTGGCAGAGAAGGAGGAAGGTGAGGGTCCACCTGAGGGCAAGGGGCCTTTGGCAGCAGGGGGCTCTGGGACCAGCCGCCCAACTCTGGATGACTGGAAAGGAAGGAGCGAGCTTGGCTCCCCATAATGAGATACTGGCAGCAGTGGGAGGGAGTTCCTCCTTCCTCCTCTTCCTGCTCCTTGGGCTCCAGCTGCCTTTGGAATGGGCAGTGGAGGGCAGAGGAATGACTGCAGTTAGTAGTGTTGTTGTCTGCCTTCAATAACTGCCTTCAAGTTGTTTCTGACTTATGGCAACCCTAAGGGAAGCCTGTCACAGGGTTTTCTTACCAAGATTTATTTAGAAGTGTTTTTGCCAGTGTCTTCTCTGAAGCTGAGAGAATGTGATTTGCTTAAGATCACTCAGTGGGTTTCCATGGCCAAGCTGGTATTCAAACCCTGGTCTCCGGGGTGATATTCCAATGCTCAAATCACTACACCACATTGGCTCTTTCTTGAGGCTTTGTTGTTTTTTTCTGATGTGGCTTCAAATCATTGCCTACTTATGGCAAGCCTAAGGCAATCCTATCCTGGAGTTTTCTTGGCAAGATTGGTTCAGGGAAAGTTTGCCATTGCCTTCCCCTGAGGCTGAGAGAGTGTGACTTGCCCAAGTTCACCCAGTAGGCTTCATGGCAGAGTGGGGAAATCTGTGGTTATGAAGGGCTGACTATATATTTTACACAAGAGTTTTTGATGAAAAACATGCTGTACTTGCAGAACCTACAATTATGTGCAAATTTACATTTATTTATTTATTTATTTATTTATTTATAAAAATGAATTGTAACTGAATTTTTAAACAAAACAAAACAAAAAATCCATAGAAAAATGCCCAAGTTGCCATTTGTCCAGTAAGGGGAGAAACACATTTTTCATAGTCTTGCATGAAAACAAAATAAGTGAAGTGAAGATTTAATTCTCTAAACTGGTAACAGATTAATTTTTGTTTGCTCTGTCCTTATGTTCTCATATATTTGATGTACAATTAAAGCCAAATGATGTTTCCCCCCCTCTAAATCTATTTTTATCCTACCCAATCTCTCATTTACAGATTCTGGTAAAATCCTTTTTTGTTATTTACCCACCTGCGTAGGCTGCCCATAGAATTTAACCCAGCAAGAATAATTATGATGTGCACTCCCATTTAGGGACAATCTCATACACACACAATTTTGATTAATGGATACCATCTCTTCAACAATGACAGGTGCCACAGAATATTACTTATGCAAAGAATGAAACCACCCAAACCTTGTGTAGTAGCATTTAGTTCCCCAGCAGCAATGCAAAACAGACCAATCTGTCCGATATAGATAGGTGTGTTTATAGGCTTGAAGCCAAATACAGAGAAGTGGGGACATGTTGTGAGCCATGCTAGCAATAAGGAATGACAATATAATTACTCATTCACAGAGCATGAATCATGAAGAGAGGGAAGATATGGTGGCCCAATTTTCTCCAGTTCCTAATGTCCAGTGCACCAGAGGAGGAGGAAATAATCATAAGAGGGGAAAAAAGGATAAATAAAAAAAGAATATAGATGTATCTTTGCTAACTTGTTATACTAGTGCCATACCACTTTAATTGTCATGGGTTCATCCTAAGGGTTTATGGGTTCTATAGTTTGGTGAGGTATTTATTTATAAAGCTGGTTGAGAGCCAGTGTGGTGTAGTGGTTTGAGCATTGGACTACAACTCTGGAGATCAGGGTTTGATCCCCTGTTCAAACATAAAAATCTGTTGGGTGACCTTGAGCAAGTCACACTCTCTCAGCCACAGAAGATGGCAATGGTAACCCCCCTCTCAATAAACTTTTCATGAAAACCCTATGAAAGATTCACCTTAGAGTTGCCATGAGTAAAAAAATGACCTGGAGGCATACCACTACAACACTAGAGCTGGTTGAGAGCCAGGGTTGTGTAGTGGTTTGAGTGGTGGACTACAGCTCTGGAGACCAAAGTTTAAACTGGGTGACCTTGGGCAAGTGACACTTTCTCAATTTCAGGGGAAGGCAAAGGCAAAAAACCCTCTGAACAAATTTTGCCATGAAATCCCTGTGATAGGTTCACCATAGGGTTACCATAAGTGGGACACAACATGAAGCCACACAACAACAACAACATAGAGTTCTAGTCCACTCTCTTGAACTATAGTTCATAAGGTACTCTGAATGTCTGTTTACATTGTGCAGAAGTGATGGCTTCTTGGTCAGAGGGGATGCAAATGTGGACATGAATCTGCCCTAAGGTGCTGTATCATTGTCTCAAAATAAGTCCAGTTTGGACTAAAACTTGAAGCAGATTCACCATCTCATTGGCATGGCAGCCTTCAGTTGCTGCTTCTACACAGTTAAGCTGATTTAATTCTCCATCCTTCTCTTTTCAGAGCATCTTAGTACTTTCTAAGAACTTAATCAAGCTATAAATCCCAACATTCTTTAAGATGGAGCAATCCTAGTTAAAATATCATGAAACTAATATAGCTACATTTTACACTTTTAGACCAGACGTTTTTATGTGATTTACCAAACAGCCATTATACACAATTATAAAAAAGAAAAATCAATACAATTTAATTTTAATTTTAATATTTTATTGTATTTTATTTTGCAAATTAACCTTTCAAAGTAGAATAATGTTCCATACCCCTCTGGACTTTATAGCACATATTTATAAAGCCTTGACGAGAAATTTTGATGCTCTAAAAGATATATACTTCTCTGCATTGGACAACAAAAAACAACCCTTTACAAGATCTTTCCTTCACTGGTCTTAGCAAAGAATAAATGCAGTTGTTTCTAAGATCATTTTAGACAGAGCATTCAAGCAGTACATGAACTGTATCTTCTATTGGCATCAAATCACAATTACATACTTCTTATCAATCTTCATGTGTCAACCAATCAAATCTGGCAATGAAAGAACATTTAATCTTGCTTATGTGAAGGCTGCCCTCATTTAAATGTTTCGTAGATCTATCAGGTATTTTGGAAGGGATAGATATAATGGAATAAAAGAGGCATAAAAATTATTGGATTGGCAAGACTTGATCTCAGTCACTATAAATCTCAACATTCTTTAAGATGGAACAATCCTAGTTAAAATATCATGAAACTGATATAATTATATATTTTACACTTTATATAGCATGTCAAAGGAATATCACTTATTTCTTGTCATCTTTCTCTGATAATGTGCAAAGCTTCTCCAGGAATTCAATTTGTGATTTCCTACATGAATAATATGTGTTCTGGCAGGATAAGAAATTAGATGCATGCACCCTGTGATTTAATTCAGACCCCAATTTCATCATTTTGGATATGGGCCCTATTTGGTCTGGTTTGTTTCATACCGAAACTGCTCTGATTTGGACTCTGATTCCCAATCATGAGTCAGAAATCTGGATCACCACCCCAGCCCCCATTTAAGTGCATTGGGAAACCAAAATGACAGTTTTCTTTTTCACACACCTGGATAAAATATGGATATCTGGAAAGGTTTAAAGAGGGGATTAAGACAAATTTCAGCTATGTAGTTGCCCGGGGTTTCCTGCTAGCATTTGGAAAGTTTGCAGTTAAAAACAAAAAACAAAAACACAACCGTGATGCTAGATCAGCTACTTAGGGCCTTTGCAGACTGCTAGAAATAGTGCAAATTGAGTCCACTTTAACTGCCTTGGCTCAGTGCTAGGGAATCATGGGAACTGTATTTTTTTCTGAGACACTGAGTCTTCTCTGTCAGAGAGCTCTGGTGCCACAATAAACTATAGTTCCCATGATTCCCTAGCACTGAGTCAGGGCAGTTAAAGTGGACTCAATTTGCACTATTTCTGGCAGTCTGCAAAGGCCCTTAGTTATGTACCTACTTTAGTTAAGTAGCTAAGTAGTGTCTCCCAGCCCTACCTCCCAATTCCAGATGTACCAGCTGGCATGGGAAACAGGTATCTGTTCTCTTGTGAATAGAAATACAGCTGACTGATATTTCCACCCATCTCCCACCAGTGATCTCTGATGAGAAAGTCAGTAGCAAGATCACTGTCATAATTCCTCTTACACCAGAGATTGCTCACAGGAACACAGAATGCTGTTGCTCTCAATGGCTGCTGCCCAGTATGTCCATATTGTTCAACTTTCACAATTGCTATGTATTATCTACAGTCTTGAATACATAGGATCATGATTATGAACCAGTCATGAATACATATCTTTAGAGTATACATATCTAACTGTTATAATGAATCCCAGCCATTTAAATGAATAAAAAAAAAAGCTTTTGATGACTCAGTTTTGGCCATTGTGCCAAAGATGAGCAAAAACAGTGGGGCACCAGGCAGCTAAGCAAATGCATTTATCAGATGTGAGGCAGATAAGGAGTAGAGCATCAAATGTCTCTCATTTCTTTAATCAGAAAGGCAAGTGTGGAGTATCAGACAGATACATCCGTTAACATTTAACTTATGACCAGATATAATAATGATAAAGAAATCAAAGCCTAATTGAGGAGAAGGTGCTTTTGTTTTATCCTAGGTATGGGCATATTCCAGAGCTGAGAGGGTCAAATGACCCCATTTTCTGCCTTTTCAGAAGACCATAGTGTGCCACAGTAGCTGTCAATTTGGATCTCCAGAAATGATGTTGCATCAGTTCTCATCTCATTTGGGGCTGTATGGTGTTTTTCAAAGAGGAAAACATTTTTGAACTCTTACATAATTTAAGCACAAAAGGATGCCATACAAGCCGCCCTCCATAAGTGGTGTCAATTGTCCATGGCTTGAAAATATATTTTTTTAAAAATGTAAATTCCAAGGAGCAAACCTTGATTTTCCTATTTTATATAAGGAACACCATTTTACTATCCATTGTATTTAATGGGACATGAGCATCCATATAGTTCTGTATTTACAGGAGCTCCAGGAACCAAACCCTAGCAGATATTAAGGGCCCACTGTATTTCATTGAAACCATTTTCTGCAAAATACTTGACAGGTAGGCACATCCATACTCCTAAAGATCTGGGGGGGGGGGGGGGGGTAGGGAAGTGACAAACTAATTGCTAGCAAAAGCATCTTGTCAAATTCCAGGAGTAATTATGCTTAAAGATCAAATGATGACTGTCATTAACAGGTGGAAGATCATTACCATTTCCTGACACATATAATGACCAGAGGTTGACATAGAGCTATGTATGCATTTCAGATAAGCCCATCCAGGCTGTTTTCCAAGGATGTGCTTTCCATTAGATATGCTTTTTTTTTTTTTTTTGTCTGATGAAAACACATGGAGTTCGTCACCATTCAATAAAAAAATATTTATCAACATACTACCTTTGAAAATCATTTTTCAACTAAGGTTTTGAGGGATGGAGCCTTTAAAATGTCAAAAATGCTTCAAACATGTGAGATTTATGAAAGAACTAAAGATGCACAGATTGGTCTGTATCAGAGCTATATCACATTTCCAACGTGTTTACATTCCACCATCAATCCACATTCTGTCATCAATCCACTTTTTTAAATAAAAAAATCAGTTACAATTAAGAATGGTTTGCATAAAAGAAAGAAAGAGAAAGAAGCAAAGACAGACATTGATGTAAAGACTATTGTTTGTTCTTGTTGTACGCCTTCAAGTCATTTCTGACTTATGGTGACCCTAAGACACACACATTACAGGGACTTTCTTGGCAAGATTTGTTCAGACAGGGTTTACCTTTGCCTTCCTCTGAGGCAAAGAGAATGTGACTTGATCAAGGTCACTCAAAAAAGTAGAACTATATTGGATCACATTACCTATTTGTTGACTCATCATTTGACAATTCATTCAATGGGTCTACTCCAGTTGGATTAACCAATAGGACTCCAAATCTTCTATAACAAATTTAACATATGATGGAACTATAGCAATTAGTAATTAGAGTTTGATTATTTTTCCCACAATGCCTTAGTGTAATAATTGTATGTGATACTTTATTCCAAAGACTTTGAAAGGTGGGGAGGGAACATTGCAGCCCTTACTGGACAATGGGGTATTATTAAGAAATGTGATAGCTGGTTAATATAATTCATGTTGCCATGATTCAGAATTCACAAAGATCAATTTCCAAAAACATTCCTAGAAATAGTCAAACTGATCGGTGCTCACAACACAAATGAATAGGCCATGCTGCCTTCTTAGAATCAACCTATTTTTCTAATCCAGGTTATTTTAATATTTGATTTTCCTGAAGTAGGTGCTGCAAAAGAAACAGTGCTAGGGTTTAATTCTTTCATTCTCCAAGCACATTTTCATGATTTCTTCACCCTATTGTCCCATAAGGAGCCATCTTTAATATCTGACAGGCACTTTGGGATAATGGCTGGTTCCTAAACCTCCTCCTTACAATGAAAAGTCATCTCTATGATGCTTGTAATGATAATGGAAAGTAGTCGGGAGGGTGGAAGAGAGAGAAGGCAGGTCACTTTGATTAATACTAAAGGAGGCATGTGGTGACTCTTCGTTTGAAGCTGAATGGGAGAATCAGTAGCTTTGTGATAAGAGTACTAAGGATAAAAGGTTGGCTTGTGATTAGCATGGAATAATGCCTCTCGGGTACTGTGGTATTAATTCCAACCTTGCTTTTTAGTATCACAGAGCTGAGCTACACAAGCTGTTGTATCCCACAATCCAGCATCTATCTCAATGTCAGACTGCAAATACTGCAAGCTACAATTTCTCCTATGCAAAAACAACAGCAACAAAACAACTCCCACTACATATCTGAAGTTATTTACATACATATTTATCCATATATGTGCCTGCTTGTGTTGTTGTTCTTGTGTACCTTCAAGTTATTTCTGACTTACAGTGACTCTAAGGATGTTATCACACCGGGGCAAATCTGCTGGTTAACCCACAAAAAATCCAGACAGAAACTGGATTACTGCCCCATGTTTTCACACAACATCACACAGAAACTGGACAGAAAGTGGACAGAAACTTGTGTTTTGAAATTCGGATCTTTTGAAATTCGGATGTTTGGAGGAAATGCAAATGTGCAATTAAGCTAAATTCACAATTAAGGTAAATTCGCCGTAATGTGGAAAGCAAATGCACATTTGGAAGCATTTCCCGACTCTGTGCAGGTCCGGCGCTCCAAGGAGGACCCCCTCGGAGTGCTAGCTCTCCAAGGAGGACCTCCTCGGAGCACTGGCTCTCCAAGGAGGACCTCCTCGGAGCGCCAGCCCTCCAAGGAGGGCCTCCTCGGAGCGCCAACCCTGCGCACGGCTGGTGCTCCGAGGAGGACCTCCTCGGAGAACGCTGTGGTGGGAGGTCCTCCTCGGAGCACCAGCCCTGCGGAGGGCCAACTGCTCCGAGGACGACCTGGGGAAGGGGTGACAGCCACAGCAAATGACAGCCATGGCGAGCATACTGTGCATGTGCTAGAAAATCATTTCTAGTACATGTACGGGATTTCCTCACTTGTGTGTGAACGTTAAATGCAGTTTCAGGGGGAGCTTCCCTTAATTGCGCAATTAAGGTAATTACGTGTGAAAACCATTTGCGGAATCAAGGTTTATTTTCAGTTTATTTTCGTAATTTGTCATTTCCAGTTTATTATCGCTTTGTGGCCCACGTGTGATAACGTCCTAAGGCAAAGCTATCATGGGATTTTCTTTGCAAGTTTTGTTCAGAGGGATTTTGCCTTTTTCTGAGGCTGAGAGAGTATGTCTTGTGCAAGGTTCCCCAGTGGGTTTCCACAGCCAAGCAGGGATTCAAACACTTCTCTCCAGAGTCAAACCAAACCACTATACCACACTGGCTCTCATGTCTGTTTTGTGGGGGGGGTTTTCAATGTAAAACCCTGTTTCTGAAAGGTATTTCCCCCAGTGTGATAAAGTCCTATGTCTGTGTCTAAATAACACTCATCTCATACCAGTGGTTCTATGTTATATAGATATTTGTCCATATATGTGTTGGCTTCTATGTATGAGTATATCAGGACATCAGAGGTAGAAAGTTAAAATAAATAAATTGTTTAGATAATCATTAATAAGCTAAAATAGCAATTTTGCTGCTTTTACATTAAAAGGGGGATTTAACTAGTTGGTTTATGTTAAATTGTCATTCAAACCTAAGTTAAAAGCGTGTACTGAAAGCCATATCAGACTGAACCTGAAAAATGCCATCCATGATTATGAATGATTAATTACCTTGTCACTGTTTCCCAAGGCATCCTAGCAAAAGTTCTAGGGTTATGAGTTTCAAAATTGAGTTTCTTGGGACAGATGGAGAGCATCTGCTGTTTAATAGAGGAAGACCACCTGGTCCCAAAGATGACCACCACCTTCCAAGCTGCCAGTAATAGTTAAGGGTTTAACATTTTTAACATTGAAATTAAACTAAACATGTTGGCTCTTTAGCCCTATCTCTCTTTTAATGAATTAATAACTGAGGCCAAGATTCCTCAGCAGAGGCTGTGATGTGTAAATTTACGGTGACAGAGATACTTTGCTAATATGATATGCAACACAGAGCAACACACAAGATGTCCAGTTGCAGAAGTGGGGTTCCCACTGTGCAAGGGGATACATTGTATATCAGGACCTGTTTGTATTAGGACCATTGTGCAATGTGTTATTGTAAGTTGAGCAGAGCAGATAAATCTTTCTGGAAACCTCCACTGCTGAAGCCTTCCTTCACTGCAAGTTGATCTCCATGCCGATCATCTCTGGAGCTGACCACCTAGGAATGCAGCCTTCCCATTAAACAGACCAGAGGCAGAAGATAACTCTAAAGAGGCACATTTTATTCTCCAGTTGCAGTAAATAAAATGTAACTATTTGCAAGTAGATTAAACATCAGCAAGTAGAAACAAAAGAATCATAAGAGCTAACCAGCTAACTAACAAAAGAAAGAAAAAACTCCACCCCCAAGCTGAGGGCTTAATTCATATGTAGACACTTGCTAAACAGCCTCAAAGTCGAGCCTCTTCTTGTGACTCAAATGGTTCTCACAAAACATAATGCCTTGTGTGTTCCCACACACATACTGTCCTTGGCTATCTTCTATTGTCATTGTTTTTGTATTCTGCCTCCAGACAAACTTTCCCATGTTGTCATTTTTCCCACATCTATACATTTCCACACAAGTTACATTTTCCAACACAATGGCCATGCCACTGGCTGTACTTGTGCACTGGTCTCAATGCTGTAATGACATCTCTGCTCTCTTCTTAAGAACGCAATCATTACCCAACTGTGCAATTCAACTTTACATGCTCATAAGTTAGTTTACAATGATGTAAAATTCCTGGCAAAACGCTTGCCCAAATTTAATTCTGGAAAGGGATTAATGCTAAAATTCCTAGTCAGGCATTCCAATTAAAAAATAAATGTTAAAAAAACAAAAATAAACAAAAAATATTTTTAAATAAATGTAATTAAGATGATCATTTTCACTGGGGAAAATTCCAATTTGACTGATAACACACTTTGGGTTTTAGAGCAAATTTTAAAAAGAACCCACAGTGCTGAATTCTTTCACCAAAATAATCCAGAGGATTGGGTAGTTCCTTTAAGATTCATACTAAAATCCAGATCAGATTCACACACCTGTTGGCATGCCATGGAGCTGCTGAGGTGGGAGAGGGCAGGAGGGAGAACTGGACTATATGAGTAGTTCTGATACTGAAATTAAATTCTTGGGTTGAACGCGATAGCACAAACATGATGCTAATAGGAAAAATCTGTTCCTAACTCTCATCTCCCACCTTGTTACCATTTTGCACCTGCCTTTGGTTGGTGAACCTTGATACTCTCATTTTAAAAAGGTATGATGCTGTGTGAGCTTAAAGTCTGCCTGCCCCACTATTTTAAAAAAGGCTCTTCTTCAACACTGGAGTTTGACACTTCTCTAAGCCTAAAAGCATGAATAATCTTTTCACAGGCACTCTTCCTGATTGTCTGTGTATACCTCTCACCCTTTCCTCCTACATATCCTCCTGTTGTGATTTAAAATGTTGATCCAAGCTACAGTCCCTTCTCCAGGAGAAAATTGCTCCAAGGCAGATATGTTATAAAGCTTGGACCTATTAGTGAAGTCAAATTTTCCCCTGGAGTCAGCAATGAAATTATTGAATTCAGAGCAGATGCAAAGGAAAATTAAAAGGCCCCATCTACATAAACAGAATGTGTTCTCTACAAATTGGGACATGCATCTCTTTTTAGGTGCAAGGGTGTCTACTCTTCTGGGACTCTGGTTTCAACTCTGATCCTTTAATGTGTTACCAAAATGCCAATTATGGTGATGTGAGTCAGGAAGGCTATGCTCTCTGAAGAACAAAATAGCTAAACTCTTGTATAGTACAATATAGTGTAATAGTCCTGCATGCTGAATAGTGACACCATTCAACATCCCATCCCCACCCCAGCTTTACCACTTAATTGCAGCACTCTATGGCAGGTCTGTTCCTGGGGGAGGTCAGGGAGGGGGGATCAGGGAAACTGGTTTTATCCTTTATCAGGCTTAGACCATGTCCTCCCATATAATCTGCCCTGTATACTCAGGTCCTCTGGGGGTCTTTTACTTCAGTTAAGTAGAACTAAGTTGGCAACCAGCCAACCAGTCAGCCAGAGGACTTTTCCTTCAGCTACCCCTAGATTGTGGAATGACCTGCTGGAAGAGACTTAACAGCTGCATACGCTGTCTGAATTTAAAAGAGCATCGAAGACTAGTCTCTTCTGGCAGGCTTATCCAGATTATTTTTAAATGATGAATTTTAAATGATGAATTTTAGATGTGGATTCTTTTTATATGTGAGCATATTATTTGTCCCTCTATACTTATGTGTGTTTTAACCAATGTGTTTTAACTGATGTTGTTAATTGCTGTTCTCCCCGCTTCGATCATGGAGAGAGGTGGATATGAAATAATAATAACAATGGGACATCTGGTGGTGACGGCAGGGTGATAGATCACTAGAGACAAAGCCCATTCTAGCAATTGCCACAACAGGTACATAAGGAAACTAATCCTTATTAATCTGAACCTGGAAAAGAGTTCAGAGAGTGGGGGCTCGAAGGAGGTTCTGTAGTTGGGGAAGACTTCACCAAGATAATTTCAAATCTGAGGGGGACAGGACTATAGAGCAGCTAAACCTGTTAATGGCAGCCGTTCTTGGCACTGAGCCCAGCCTGCTGCTAATTTTAGTTTAGAACAGGGGTAGGCAACCTTTCCCCTTTAAGGGCCGAGGGACTTCAGCTCCCAGAAGCCTCAGCCATTTTGGCCAATAGCCCCATGTTAGCCAATAGCTCCTGGGATTCTGGGAGCTGTAGTCCCTCAGCCCTTGAAGGGGAAAGGTTGCCTACCCCTGGTTTAGAATTAGATAGCTTAGTTTAATTTTAAACCCTAATAGTGTGCTTTTCTTCTTTTCTTTGGACTTAAATGAACTAGCTTAAGAATGGAAGAAAAGACCTATAAAACTCAAGCATCTTTTCACCCTTTTATCCCTTCTCAAGTTTGTGGGAGAGGTGGCTAAAAAATCTATAAGGGAAAGCCTAAGGTTGAAAGTTGATGTTTGAAAAGGAACTGGAAAAGGCATAGCAAATGTGAAAGGGTTAGTGAAAGTTATTAATGAGGTGAGCTCAGGATAAAAAATAAGAAAGAAAAACAAGAGAGGGAAAGAGTGAATGAAAGGACTTTGAGGAAAGTGAAGTTTAGGAGACTGAGCAATTACAGCAGAAAATGGGGGAGTGAGAAAATAGAAGTGAGAGAACAATAAGTAGACAGTGCCATGAGACAGAGTTTAGAAATTGACCAAAGAATAAAAACAGTCAGAAGGTCAGAAAAGGAGGACTAAAGATATAAAGAAATGTGACAAATTGAGCATAAGGTAGAGAAAGAGCATGGTGGAAGGATCATGGGGGATGAGACAAAGGAGTTAAGATGAGGTGGCTAGAAATAAAAAGGAAGAGAACATCAGAAGGAGTACAAGGGGACAAGATGATGAGTATGAGACAGACATTCTTGGAGAGTAGAAAGGAGAAAGAAGATAAGAAAATACAAAGTTTACATCAGAAGGGGGATGGAGAAATAGGATGGTGATTGCAGGCAAGACTATCCAGAGGTAGTTATGGTGGCCATCAAGAACTAGAGACAGATGAGTGGAAAAAATTCTTCCTTTATTAACTCTTTTTTTCAATTATTTCTTATTTTAAGATTTGAAAGGATTGTTTTTCTATAACATGGAAACTGACTTTTCTAAATGAAATAACGATTCTCCTCTCTTAATGAATTAAGTTCATGAACTAATTATTGTCTTTTTCAAGAACAAAAAAGGATTAACTTTGTCTTGCTTTACATATATTTTAAGAATTTATTCCACTTTAAATGAAACAATAGACTTTCCTATATAATGAATTACGCTATTGAACTAAGATAAGATAACTATTATTTGAGTGATTAATTAATTAACTTGGACATTTAATTAGCTTAATTAATTGGTTTATAGAATTTAATTGATATAAGTAGAGTTGTATCAATAAATGTTGCATATGAGATTGTTGATGGTGTTATAGGGGAAATAGATTTTCAATCAGATTTATAGATACTCACCTTCTGAAATTAACTTTAATTTTCAATGAATTGACTGTACAATTGTTTGGTTTATCTATTCAATTAATCAATTTCAAGGAATTAATTGGGACCAATTTTAATTATTACATGTGATAGTTTGAATTTATTGTTTCTAAAGTCATATATAAGAGAAATTTGATGGGTTTCTTGTTTATGGGTAGAATACATGATTTTTGGTTCTTGGGTTTCTTGGATAATTGATGAAACAGAGCAAATTTGAAGAGCAAAATGGCCTCAGGTGCAAAAAGAACTGCTCAGGTTGCATCTACATCAGAGAAGAGGGTCTACAGATGCATGCACAAAATCTCTTCAATTTTCTTGGAGGACTTCAACAAATTTAAAGAAGAAATGCACCTGGAAATTAAGCAAGAATTAAAAATTTCTAGAAAATAAGTAAAAAAAAGGTATGCAAAGGGAACTGAATACTTTTGGAAAGAAATTGGACAAAATTACCAAGACTATTGAGGTTTTACAAACAGAAACAAAGAAATTGAATGCTAAAACTGAAAAGTTAGAAGCTACTCGAAAGAACAAAGTGAGGCTCAGAAAAGGAATGAGATAAAATTCTGATGCACAATATTCATTATTGGGAGAAGTGCCTGAAGCCTAGAGGAATTTCAGAGGGTTTAAAAGACGACTTATATGACTGAATCATCTTGGAATTAGTGAAATTCATTGAAATGAGAGGAAGAGATTGGTAATGCAATGGATAGAATATTCAGAATCAATTTATGGTGGCTAAAGGGAAGAAATTCCATGGGATGTAGTAATAGCTTTTACTAGATTTAAATAGAGAGACCAAATTTTTGAGGGGAAAAAACTACTTACAAGATCTTGTGATTGAAGGTAATACAATTAAAATATACAAAGACATCCCATTGCAGATTTGCTAAAAAGACAAGAAACTAAACTGCCCAGGTGTAATCTCTCCCCCATCTTGATTGATATGTGGACAACACAAGCATGTTGATAACAGAAAAGTTTTCTTCCCTGATCAGTTACTAGTGCCTTCATATCCTTGAACTGTCGGGCAAAAGTGAAACTATCTAGTAGGGACTACTGGACATGGAATAACCATTGGTATGCCAATGAGCCTTTGTTAATGTGTGGCTGTGATACCAACAAGGATTCTAGAACCCATCTGCCTGGTGTCAAGGGGAGATATGCACTATGTCAGCAAAGATCAAGTCACAAATATCTCCAGAAGTGAGAGGTTTTGCCCCCTGCTAGCCACAAGAGTGCCCAAGACTTTTTGTTATTGTTTGGCCAATGAACTCAGTGGGAACAAAGCAAAAGTCAACAAGCTATCATGCCTCTGCATAAACTTGTTGTTTCTGCACAGTTCTAACTTGGTTCTTGATTTTATTTATTTATCTGTTGTGTCAAACAAGCCTTTTCCAATCTTCTTTATTTTTCAGATGGCTTGAAGTCCAACTTTCACGGTCTCATTGGACAACAGTTCTGGCTATTGTAATCACGCACATCTCCAGGATGCTGAGATGAAAATGACAGTCTGTGATAAAGGGAACTGGCCTGTGGATTTGCATTGCATTCTTTTATGCTTTAAACTGTTTTTAAAATTTTACTCATTGTGCCTTCCCCACCCAAGTTTCTTCAGGTACTGAGTCAGCTAAACACATTTTAATAAGCAAATGAAAGGGAAAAAAATATGGGTGGATTTTCTAAATTCTGCATTGGGACAGTCCTCCTACTCTGAGCAGACAAAGCTGCAACACCAGTAAGTAGCCTCCCCTTTAACCTCCCCACCACCACACACAAACACATTGCCAATTTTGGAAGATGGACATTTAGTCAGTATCACTGTGTGATTGTTTAAACTTCTGATGACTCCTGAACAATATTTATTCACTAGCTGGTGTATTGATAATGACCTTGGTGAATTGCAATTGATCATCCACACCAGCCTTCGATAAAACAAACACTTGTCTACTATGAAGATGGATGAGTGTTTGTACTGTTTAGAGGTATGTGCAAGCAGCTGCCTTCCTGAAGGCTACAGAGCTTACATAGGGGTCTAACATACAAAGAAAACACTGAATATAGGTAAATCTTGAGTTTGGTAATATGAGGTTGAGTACCAGATTAGACCAGTACAATACTGCTGATTTCAAGGTTGGGCAACTTGTAGCCCTCTAGATGTGTTGAACTCCAATATCTATAGCCAGTATGACTCATGTGAGGGATCACAAAATCATGGAACTGTAGAGTTGGAAGGTAAATTAATACAGTTGGCCCTCCGTATCCACAGATCCAAGCATCCATGGCTTGAAAATATTCCAAAAACATACAAATTCCAAAAAGCAAACACTGATTTTGCCATTTTATTTAAGAGACACCATTTTAATATGCCATTGTATATAATGGGACTTCAGCATCCATGAATTTTGGTATCTACGGGGGAGGGTGGTGTTCAGGAACCAAACCCCAGCAGATACCAAGGGTCCACTGTACAACTACCTTTTAGGTCAGAAATAGTTAAATAACATAAAGGCACCAGATCACATCCGATCTTGGAAACTAATCAGGGTTAGTCCCGGTTAGTGCTTGGATGGGATGCCACCAACAAATCTCAGGTACCGTGGGCTATATTTCAGAGGAAGGAACTGGCAAAACCACCACTAACTATCCTTTACCTAAGGAAACCCTGTAAACTTGATGGGGTCACCATAAGTTGACAGGTGACTTAAAGGTACATACATGCACAAAACACCCCTATCAAATTACTACCCGATCTCTGCCTAGATGGGTTTGGGGGGAATTTGGTTGGAACAGAAGAACAGTTTCCACTATAATCAAAAAGTAGGTTATCTAGTT
This sequence comes from Phrynosoma platyrhinos, assembly GCA_020142125.1. Lineage (NCBI taxonomy): Eukaryota > Metazoa > Chordata > Lepidosauria > Squamata > Phrynosomatidae > Phrynosoma > Phrynosoma platyrhinos. The sequence continues at coordinate 15,516,211 of CM034703.1, read as the reverse complement.
CAACCCCCTGCTAATCAACACCTAAAGCATCCTGGACAAATGGCCAACTTATACCATCATAACTCACCAACAGGATGCCAGCTTATATTTCTGTCAATGATTATCTATCTGTCTATCTATCTATCTATCTATCTATCTATCTATCTATCTATCTATCTGTTTGTCTGTCTGTCTGTCTGTCTGTCTACCCACCAAGACTGCAGATCATTTTCATGTGCACCTCTGCCAAGCCAGGTGTCACTCATCCTATATTTGTTCCTCTGAATTTTCTTGCCATAGTGCAGAACTTCAGATTTGTCCCTGTTGAAATTCATTTTCTCTCTTTGGCCCAGTTTTCCAATCTGTCAAGATCATGTTAAATCCTATCTCTGGGGAGTATGTGATTGATGACATACACAAGCATTATATTGAATTATGCCTTCAGGTATCCTTCTGTGGTCATTGAGGGAAGAGATATTAACTACCTCCCTCACAATGACTCCACAGAGATAAAGGGGGGCTCGCTTTTCTCCTGTACCTCCTCTAACATGGTCACTAACTAGATTACCGCACCACACATTTATAGCACTGCTTTTCCACTATAACTGCTCTGTCTACCTCCTGTTGCTTTCTGGGATTTGCAGTTTAGGGAGGGGCATTTAGAATTCTCAGCCAGAGAGCTCTCAGCCCTCACAGAACTACAAGCCTCAAAATGCAACAGGAGGCAGCAGTAAAAGTGGAATAGCAGCACTATAAGAGTGTACACTCGTCCCTCTACATTTGTGGCTTTGACTTTTGTGGATTTGATTATTCATTGATTTTATTAATATGTTCTCTCTAGGAATATCCAGCACAACTCTATGATAAACTTTAACCAAAAGTCACACTGAAGGACCTAGAGATTCCTAGAGAGAACACTCCACTAGACATTTATAGCTTCTCCAGCACAATTCTGTGTCAATGTCTGGCAGATGTTGACCACAGAGTTGCATTGGAGGACCTAGAGAAGTGTTATCTCAGGTAAAAACATAGTGGTTTTGTTATTTGCAGTTTTTCCACATTCACAGAGATCCTGTGCTTCTAACCTCAACAAATGTGGAGGGACAAGTGTAATGCAGTAATGTGGTTAGTGACCCAGAGACAGCAGAGGACAGTTTTACAACATTTGTACTGCTGTAAGCAAAACAACATAATCCTCTAGAGCAGGGGTAGGCAACCTGTCCCCTTTAAGAGCCGAGGGACTTCACTCCCAGAAGCCTCAGCCATGTTGGCCAATAGTCCCATGTTGGCCAATAGCTCCTGGGATTCTGGGAGCTGAAGTCTCGCGGCCCTTAAAGGGGACAGGTTGCCTACCCCTGCTCTAGAGCCTCCAGAGAATACTCAGGTAGAGGATGCCTTTGCCATGTGCATCCAGCTGTAGGAATTATAACTACATGTTTCTTGCCTGCCCTTCTTTCTCCTTGGGCCACCTGATGGTAGTGGGAGATGGGTACACACAGAAGAAAGATGGTCTTTCTGTGAGGGGAATGGGCAGAATAGAGTTCTATCTATCAAGAACTTTATGTTACACCAGGTGAAGAAAGAACTTGGCCTCTGTGTTCTGTGTTGGTGCCTCCTCTTCCCATTTGATTTGATGTGATAAACATCCCCTCCACTCCTTCAGTCCAAGTCATTTATAAAGATAGTGAACAGCATCAGGCTCAAGTAAGAATTTAACAATTCCCCACTTGTTACTTTCCTCAAGTATGGTATTGAACTAATGGTGGCCATTAGCTAAAAATTTACATAACATTTGCTCACCATCATCTACCTATTATCATATAGCCCTCACATTGTCATCTTCCTAGCTAAATCAAGATAAACTAACATCCATAGCTTTCCCGATCCACCTATCCCTCTTTCATTCTCTTCTCCTCCCAGATATATATACACACAGACACACACAGAGATGCACACACATGCACACGGACATGCACATGAACATACATGAAAGGAAAAATAGTTGTTTTTTTCAGAAACTCATGGCTGCTCTTAGTAATCACTGCATTCTATCTATATCTAATACAGACATATAAAGATATATAAATGTATTCTATAGTTCATGTTATAGCAATAAATCTTGAAGTACAGGCTCTCGTACTGACAATCCCTATATTAACATTCCCAAGGAGAGTCCAAAAATGTAGATAGCTCTATTGCTCTATTTTAAAAAACATTCTAGCAGTTTTCATCTTTTGGAGCAGGTCTTTTGTACAACTAGTGGGTCTTTCCCACCACCAGTTTGTATTACAATGAAGATAGCTCAAAATGATGATGATGATGATGATGATGATGAATGAGGCAGGGTACATCATGTTAAATGTTAAAATGTTAAAATACAAAGCACAATTAAAAACATATAAACCCACAGTTAAAACACAATACTATAAAACCATTAAATAAACTCATAAGAGTTCATGCACAGATTTTAAAGTAATTATTTAAAACTGACTGAGTAGGTCTGCTGGAAGAGATATGTCTTTAATGCTGTTTTAAATGTAGTCAGCATTTTCAGCTGTCATATCTCTTCTGGCAGGTCATTCCACAGTCTGGGGGCAACAGATGAAAAAGTCCTCTGGGAAACCATTGTTAGTCTAGTCCTGGCTGGCTGGAGCAAACATTTCCCAGATAGCCTGAGTGCATAGGACAGATTGTATGGGAGATGGAGATCCAGTAGGCAACCTGGAGCCAAACCATGTAAGACTTTAAAGGTAATAACAAACACTTTGTACTTTTCCTAGAAAATGCTGTCTTGTTGCTGAAATCTGTTTCTCCTACAGGTTTTCTGAGGATTGCAGCTAAATGCAGAGGAAGCAAGGGAGTAAAGGGGTGGCAGATGATGTCATGGTTATCTAAAAATTGCTGCATCCAACCCTGGGAGCCTTGGCACTACTACACATCTGACTAGAGTTATAATAAAGAAATACATTATATATTGTGAACCAATAGAACATTAATACAAACGAGAACAGATTATTAAGCAATCAGTCTGTGAGCAAAGTATTCATGCAAAAAGAACAGCTCATTAAACCTGTGAGCATAGTGTTCTTTTCAGGCTGTTCAAAAAAAAATGGACTGCTTAATGATCTGTTCTAGAACCTTTCCTGGTATTGATGTCAAGCTACCAGTTGGTAGTTGCCTGGGTCAACTTTTTTCCCATTTTGAAAGAGAAAAGAACATCTACCTGCCTCTAGTACCCAAGTACCTATTGATCTCCACAAGTTCTCAAAAAGTAAGAACTGGGGCTGCAAGGTTACATCTTCACTTCGAGCTCTAAAGACTAGAGGAATTATTTAAATCTTAACTTCCAGGTATAGTTATTCCCTACATGAAGAAAACCATGTTATACGTGCCTGCTATATAGCTGTTAAGGTCAGGGAGCCCACATCTTCATCATCATCATCATCATCATCAACCACAACATCCTCTTGGATTGCCTGAGAGGGTTAGGAATTGGAGGTACTGCATTGCAGTGGTTCTGTTCCTTCCTCTTGGGCAGATTCCAGAGGGTGTTGTTCGGGGACAGTTGCTCCACTAAGAAGGAGCTTAATTGTGGTGTTCCTCAAGGCACCATCTTGTCCCCGATGTTGTTCAATATATATATGAAGCCGCTGGGAGAGATCATCCGGAGGCATGGGGCTGGGGGTTATCAGTATGCTGACGACACCCAGATATATTTCTCCATGCCTCGGTTGTCAGCTATGACTTCAGATGGCATCTCTCCTCTCAATGACTGTCTTAGAGCAGTAATGGGCTGGATGAGGTAAAACAGATTGAGACTGAATCCAGATAAAACAGAGGTATTAACAGTAGCAGCCCTGAAACTAGGTATTGGGATACAACCTCCAGTCCTGAACGGGATCACACTCTCCATGAAGGACTGTGTTCGCAGTCTGGGGGTGCTCCTGGATCTGTCCCTTCAGATGACTAACCAGGTAAATGCAATGGTCAGGAGCACCTGCTATCAACTTCAGCTGATTCGCCAGCTGTGACCTTTCCTGGAAGTAAGGGATCTTGAAACTGTGGTGCATGCACTGGTAACCTCCCATCTTGATTTCTGTAATGCGCTCTACATGGGGCTACCCTCATGCTTAGTCTGGAAACTTCAATTAGTACAGAACATGGCAGCCGGGCTGGTCTCTGGTACATCTAGGAGAGACCACATAACTCCTGTCTTAAAATCACGTCACTGGCTGCCAATCAGTTTCTGGGCTCAATACAAGGTGTTGGTTATTACCTTTAAAGCCCTAAATGGCTTGGGTCCAACCTATCTTCAGGACCACCTCCTTCCATACAATCCACCCTGCACACTCAGGTCCTCTGGGAGGAACTTGCTTCAGCCTATTAAAACTAGGCTGTCTGCTACCTCCCAGAGGGCCTTTTTAGTAACTGCTCCCAAACTATGGAACGGCCTGTCAGACGAGATCTGTCAGATTACCAGCTTAAACAGCTTTAAAAAAGCTGTGAAGACAGATCTCTTCCAGCAGGCTTTTCCTGACTAGTCTTCCTGGCCAGGAGTGAGTTATTCTTCCCCCTACTCTTTGCCACACGTGTAACAGATTGCCTATTATTATTATTATTATTATTATTATTATTATTATTATTATCCTCTGCTGTCTGCTTTTTAGCTGCTTTTTAAAATGTTCCAGCTTCTCTTTCCTTCTCCCAATCTCCTTCTTTGTCCTCAGCTTACTTCAGTTGCTGAAAACTGAGTGCAAATGTAATTTGCATTCAGTTAACTTAATTGGGGAAGAGGAAAAGAGGGGTGTCATCTTGCCCTTCCCTGTAGAGAGAGACAAAAGCAAACTTCTGCAACATCTCCTAGTTTGTCTGTTCTCCCCCCTTAACAACTTTTGCTGTCTTGACCACACTCTGATGTTGCTTGATCATAATGTCCAAATTTTCATCTGTGAAATATTGGAAGGTATGGATTGTGCCACACAAAAAGTACTGCATTCTGGGCAATGATGCAAGTTTTGTGAGTGCTCATCAGGAACATATTTCCCCTTTGTTGATTTTTTTCCCCCATCAGTCACAAAATGAGGAAAACAATCTCTTTTTTTCACCTAGAGATGCATTATAAGGTTCACCAGTTCACTTCTTAATGACTGTAAAGTGCATTCAGATCTTCACGAGAAAGTGCTGGATCTGATTATAATGTTATAGTATTACACATCTTCTCAGTGAATCTTTGCCTCTAGTTGTTTTTTTAAAAATTATAAATCAGATCTTGCAATTAATTTCTCATTGCATGTGACAAAACATTCAGGCAGCAATGATTTGTTCACTCAGGCATTTATACTTATCAATCTTATTATTGATAGAATGCTTTTTTGTGCACAGAGTATTTCATAATCTTTTATCCCATTTGTTTCCCCAACTTGCTGATGTAGGTCATCATTTTTTCCACTTGTACAAATAAAGAATGGAGGTGGAGACAGGGTGACCTTGGTTCGCACTGATCCACAATTTCTGTAGTGAGGATGACTTTATGGCATATGGGTTATGATCCAGCATGGACTTGTATTCTGCCAGGTAAATAGGGATTCCTTCCTTCCTTCTTTTTCCAGTTTTCCATCTGCCTTCTTGCTAGTTGGATGCCTTTACAATTTAGTAGTAGCACCCAAATGTGTTCCTGAAGCTAGATACATGAAGATGACATAATCCTCCTATGCCTCGCAGGGATCCATAGAGATCCAGAATGATGACTGTTTCTTTCTTTATCTGGTTGTGGGAACACAGTTAGATGCTCTCTGGTTATACCTTGCCCTCCTCTGGCTACTGTACGGCCATGGGAGTGTCCAGCCAGTAGGAAGGTAAGCAGCAAAAGCAGGAGATCATTATGGATAGCCATGTTGAATACATCCATCAGTATAAATTAAGGAGATTATCCCACCCTGTTTTTAAACTGGGATTTCATTGGGAGAAAAACAGCATCAGCAATGCTGATCACACAACATCGCTTCTTTCCCATAGCTGCCCCATCCCTTTTTATTCATGGGGGAAACCCATGAATGAACTGCTAATTTCACAGATTTTGTTTGTTTTATGTTTTTAACTATTGTTGTTTTAATCTAATATGTTTTAATCCTATGTCTGATTTAATACTGTTTTAAGGGGGGGAGGGTATTGGGATGTATTATATAATTTGTAATTTTAACTTTTGTTAGCCGCCTCGTTTCCACTCAGAGGGGCAGGGTAGAAATAAAATTATTATTATTATTATTATTATTATTATTATTATTATTGATCATGCAATGCCATGGGTGTGAAAAGCCATTCCCACAGCACTAGCGTGATTGGCAATCAGATTGTGTCACTGTTCCCTCCTCCCACCTTTCCCTCCTTCCCACTGTTATTTTTAAAATTATTTTTCATGCAATTCTGGAGCTCTGGTGCCTCAAAGTTTAAAAAAAGCCATCTTAAAAAGCTTAAATTAGGGCTGCAGAGCTCCATAATTGTGGAAAAAATGGGGGTGGGCATGCTGGGTAAGGCATAAGGGACAGAGGGAGGGGTTAAGGGAGAGGATGGAAAGAGAATGCAAAGGGGACAGCAGCCCCTGTCACATGAATGAAAGGAGAGCAGTGGTGGATGCCATAACATTGTAATGTTCCTGCTTTATTTTTGCAATGGGAAAGAGGTGAGAAAAGGGCTGGTGTGATAATCTCCAAAATTAAAGGAACATAAGGCAGGTGAAATCTGCAATTCCACTTGTGTATGTCACCAACAGGATTCCAGCCATGGTATCCATATAATACCAATGGCAATGGTAAAACACACAGTGACATCTAGGCAGCCATTGCTTCAGCCAGCTGTCTAGTAGGGATTGGGAGGGGGGGTGGAGGTCAGAATTTTGCTCTAGTTCTTTTCTGATCAGATTTTAACACAATTAATCATTTCTTCATATGTGGGGTGAACAGAATTTGAAAGTAAAATAGATTCCTTGACTCTGCTAAGTTCTTGAGACAAGGAAACAATTATCTTGGAGGAAGCAGTGGTTTCCAGAAAAAGAAAAGGTGAGTAGGGTCATATGGGCTTTTGCAGAAGGTGGGGCACACAGGCAAAGTATTACAGATAGCACCAGGGCTACAGATTGTGCTCTCCAGTTTAGAAGGTATGGATAAGATCAGTTTGTATCAGAGTTTCCGAAGGTCAGGATCCTTCAACATCTCCAGAGCAAATCAAGCAAATTACTTTATGTTATCACAATAAATTCAGCTTACCCTCCAAGTGTCCTGATTTGGCAGGGATATTCCCTATTAATTATAGAACCCTAGAACCTTAGAGTTGGAAGGTATCAGGGGCATCAAGCCCATCCCCCTGCCATGCAAGTATATGTAATCTTTTCTCATACCACTGCTTTTAAAATGTTCCAGTTCTTCTCTCCTCCTCCCACTTTCTGCCTTTGTTCTCACCTTGTTTCATTTACTGCAAACTGAGTTCAAAGTGCAAGAGTGGTTTGCATCCAGTTAAATCAACAGAAGGGAGAGGAAAGGGCCTAATTTCCCCAGTAGGCTCAGGTAAAAGCAACGTGCTGCAGCTTTTCCTAGCCTGTGCATTCTTTCTCAGAAATAACTGTTGCCACCTTGACCACACTCTGATGGACATACATGTCCCACTTTTCATCTGTAAAATTCTGGAGGGTATGCTTCAAGGGAGAGAAGGTGCAGCCTACATGCCATGCATAGTCCCTGAATGTCCAACCGTTCTCCATAGTTCTCACCACCATTTTTTGGCACAGCTCCCCACCTAGTTGGTTGCTGGGAGGGGGTGGCTTGCTCTTGCCAGAAGTGTGAACTTATCACCTGTAAAAGCCTTTTGAAAGAAGACAAAGTACCACCTAGAAAAGGAATATCAACAATCTAAGATGTAAACACCATAATACTAGCAGAAAACAACAAAGACTTGGAACAATGGCTAAAGAAGGTCAAAGAAGAAAGTGCTAAGGCTTACTATGGAACATTAAGAAAACAAAAATAATGACCACAGAGGAATAGTTCAATCTAGATGATGAAAACATAAATTCAATCTAGATGATGAGGAAATTGAAATAAAGACTTCCCATACTTTGGATCAATGACTGATCTGAGTGGAGATTGACATCAAGAAATTCAAAGAATAGTGAGCCTACAGAATCTGAGCAGAGTGGTTGAGGACAGAGTTTTTTTTGAAGATGTCATCACTCTGTGGCCTTTGGATATTTTAACATGGCTGTTGGTTAAAGAACTGTTTACAAGTCTCCCATAAACATAGTCACAGAAGAAAGGGTGGAGCAAATATGGTTGAATGTATTTATATTGTTAAAAATGTTATAGGTGGTCATAATTACACTGTTGTATTATTTATTTATTAGTAGGGTTATGATATTGTTGTCATTGATGGGGTTGCCATGAGTCAAAGTCAACTCAAAGGCAGTTAACCACCACCACCACCACCACCACCATCATCACCTAGACTGGGGAGGAGCAGGAGGAGGAAAGGGAACAATTTTCACTCTCAAGTCTCCTCAGGATTTTGCCCAACCCAGAAGTGATATTATATCACTCCCAGGGCCACTCATTTCACCAACCTAGCCTGCAACTTCAGGACTGAAGATTACCCAAGCTGGCCTTTGACAAATGACTTAGAAATGGGAACTTTATTACATCCTATTTCCAGAGCAATGAATGTTCTGACTCGTGTAAAAAGAAGTAGTTCAGTGCACTAGACATTTCACCTTTATTTTGTTTCAGAGTTGGCATGTTTGCTGGTGAGTCTCTTGAAATGAAATGTGCCTTATCAGCAGTTTGTGGCATTTCCATGATGCATTGTTTATCTGATTATGAGCTGCATCATACCCAAAGAAACTTTTCTTCCAGCTTTTTTAACAACAAAGGACAATACAAACGACTATTGCATATTCAAAGGCAGTGAACCATGCCAGGGAGGGCAAGAGCAGAAAGCATCAAAGTTGTTTGGGCAAATTCATCCCTTGCTCTCAGAGTTTTGGAGTTCTGATAGTTTTAAGACAGAAACAGACTAAATCTAGAGAGGTATTGACTCAGAAGCTTGAATTTACTTTCATGATATTTCTCATACAGTCTAAATCTGTCTCATTTTATAATTCACTCTCAGAGATTCTTGAGATCATCCCCATTTTGGATCCTAGCAACAGTGGAATTTATGAACAAGGTTACCAAACTGTGTTGAAATGATGCTAAGTGAGAGGGAGACAGAGGAATGAGCAACTGAAATGAACTGTGGGGGTGTGGTGGGGAGAAAGAGAGCCAAAAATGATGAAGTCTACAATATTTTGGACACTTTCATCTTCTATTGGCAATTTCTGCCTGGGAAACCATGCCCTGCATTATTCTTGCTGAAAACTCAGAAGTTACCTTTTTAGATTGCACCCCCCTCAAATCCCCCAGCCAGCTTGATCATCTGGAGGGCTTGAGGAGTTGTAGTCCAGACAAATTAATCTTCCTGAAGAATCCACTGAGGCAGATGCATTGCACATCCTAGATTTGTTTGTTGTTAGCTGCTTTCAAGTCAATCTTGACTCATGGTGACCCTGTGAATGAGCCATCTCCAAGCCCCCCCCCCCCATCCTCTACCTCCCTGCTCAGGTCATGCAGGCTCAGGCTCATGGTCTTCCTGATCGAGTCTCTCCATCTGACATGTAATCTTCCTCTCTTTCTATTTCCTTACACCTTTCCCAGTATTATTTTCTTTTCTAATGAGTGATGCCTTCTCACGATGTGACCAAAGTATGAAGCCTCGACTTAGTCATCTCGGCTTCCAGGGAGAGTTCTGGCTTGATCTGTTCTAGGACCCATTTGTTTATCTTGGTAGTTCTCCCTAGTTTCCTCGGCACTCTTCTCCAGGACCACATCTCAAATGAATTTGTTTTCTTCCTATCTGTTTTCTTCAGTGTCCAGCTCTCACATCTACACATGGTAATACAATGGGAATACAATGGTTTGAACAATTCTAGCTTTAGTGTTCAGCTGTATCTTTACACTTTAGGATTTTGTCTAGTTCTTTCATAGCTGTATGCTGTGAAAGAGCACCAGCAGAGCTGCCAACAACAAGAATAGATAGATGTACCAGCAAAAAGCTTGCTCTGTACAATCCCTCTTTCCCTTAGCACCAGAGGCTTTTAATCAGCAATGTGTTTACCTGGTATGTATTATTAATGGAGAGGATAGGCAGCCTACTGTCCGAAAACATGCAGATGTTAAATGGATCAGTGACATACCTTATTAAATTATACCCACTGGGCCAAGTGGATTAATCTTTAAGGCTACAGTACGCAGTTTTCTCCCCAGTGTGATCATGACCCTTTGAAAACCCTTCCTGGTAGAGTTCACGTTCCTGCCATTGATCTTGCCTAACTATTCACTAATTGGTAGGGTGCTGCTGTATGTATTTAGCCTCTCTCTCATAACCTCTGAAATACGACAGACATTCAATTACTGGGAAAACTCCTAGGTCGGGTGTACCACAATTTTATTCTCAATCGTGTTTGCCCATCTTGATAGAAAGAAGACCAACAATGCCAGATTGTTATCCCAATTATTTACAGAGAGCTGGGGGGGGGGGGGAGCCACAGTATGCATCTTAATACATCTTTGCTTATACTAGCAGGGAAACCCTCAATAAAGATGAACACATTCTTGCCAGACAGCTCCCCAGGAAGAAAGAGAAACTTCAAGACCACCATCCAGAGCATTCTCTGTGTGCTTGTTTTACAAAATAACAGCATTCCAAGACTGCTGAAATTTTATGGCCATCCAGAGGAGGCTAGTTGCCTAGATGTCAGGGAAGGTGGTAAATGTGCTCCAAGCTTTAGTTCAGCACCTTGGATAGATCCATCATTCAACTTACATGACTAGATTCCACTGGAATCATCATTTCTGAGGCAACAAACAACTGACACAAGAATAACAGAGGAGGAAGAAATAATTGTGAACATCTTCATAAATTTCATCCTCATTGGCAAGAATGAATAATATTATGGTGTGGTTTTTTTTCTCATTGCAAGAAAGTTGTCCAAAATTCTGCATTTTTCAAAGACTATTAACATTTCAAGTGTTTTTCTGTACAAAAAAATATACACATGAATTGTGTGTGTGTGTGTACAGAAAACATTTTCTGCACACAAAACAATATTCCCTGTGTAGAAAACAGCATTTTGGTGCACAAAAAAGCCCACATGCATTTTTCATGTAAATAATTCCAAAACTGCAAAGATTCTCATACATCTAAGATTTTTCTTGTGATCCCCCTCTTTTTTTACTGTTTTTTTTCCAAATATTTTGAATATTCTTGTCATCCCTCATGATGATAAGATCACATGGTGCCCATAATTCTACCTAGATCTGCCAGCTTTTCAGATATTTTGTAAAAGAAATTCTTTAGGTGCATCTACACAGTAGAAATGCAGTTCCACACCACTTTAACTGCCATGGCTCCATCCTGCAGAATCCTGGGATTTGTGGTTTTGTGAGGCACCAGCACTCTTCGACAGAGGAGGATAAAAAAAAAAAAACCTTGTGAAACTACAGACCCCAGGATTCCATAGGATGGAGCTAGAACACTTAAAGTAGTGACAAACTGCATTATTTCTGCAGTGTAGATGCACCCTTTGACTTCTTTCCATGAAATAAAACTCCCAAATTGATAGGCTCTAATATTGAGGGAGCTGTTACTCTTTTGAGTTGCAAATGGGCAACAGTGGAGCCATAGGGCAAAGGGGGAAAGTCAGGGAGAGATAAACTGGGACATATTAAAAGCAGCTAGAAAAAAACTGAGACAACAGAGAATTAATTGGGACTGTCCGGCTAAATCCAGACAGTTGGAGGGTATGCCAATCTGCAATTTGAAGTTTCATAGGTTTGCCACTCCATGGAAAACTAGATCCAGTGTATCCTACAGAAAGCAGGATGCAAACATCTGCCTGACATGCTATTTTCTTCATGCAAGGAGCTGGTTTCTTTCCATGTAAATAAATGAAATGGCCGTTGACTTCTGAAGCACTGTGTTGTGGTAAGCCATGACCTTTCTGGGCAAGTCTTAAAGGTGTAGCAGCATTCTATCTCAAATTCTTCTAGAACATGGGCTCACAGCCCGAAAAACCCACAAAAACCTATGGATGCCAGCCGTGAAAGCCTTCAACTTCACATTCTATCTCAATTTAAGACCTGAAAAATTATTTTAATTTATGCTGTATCCACATGGGCTCAGATATTTCCTTTTAGCTTCCCCACCACCATCACAAGTGAATGAGGTTTTCCTCCTACTGACAGTAGTTTTAACCCCTGAGACCCTATGAAATGATCTGTGCATAACAGAGCCTTTTGATCACTTTCTGCATCAAAAACAAAGAAGAAATTTTGCTGTTGCTGCTGTTTTCAGAAAGTAAGGCTGAAAGCCTCAGCTGCCATAATTAACCAATTAGTGACTTTGATTGCCAATTAAAAACAGAACTCTGATTTTTTTTTATTTTTATTTATTTATTTATTTATTGGATTTGGCCATCTGGACAAACTCTCTGCATGATGCTACTAGAAATCATTCAGCAAATGCCTGTTGCAGATCTTTCCATCACTTTCCAAATAATTAGTCTGAAGTTTAAAAAAGAAGAACAAATAAGCCCAGGTCATTCTTCAACTCTTTAAATTCTTCAATCATTTCCATATTTATACAGCATTATTGTTTGGCATTTCCGTGATCATGAGGCTAATTCAGAACTTCTGTTACTTCTTTTGGATGTAGCTTCCAGAATCCCCAGCTATCATAGACTTAGGGCCTTTGCAGACTTCCATAAATAGTGCAAATTTAGTCCACTTTAAGGGTTAGGGTTAGTGCTAGGGAATCATGGGAATTGGTGTTTTTTTCTGAGACATTGAGCCTTCTCTGTCAGAGAGCTCTGGTGCCACAATAAAATACAGTTCCCATGATTCCCTAACCCTAACCCTTAAGGTGGACTCACTTTGCACTATTTCTAGCAGTCTGCAAAGGCCCTTAATGGGAGATTCTGGGAACTATATTCCAGAAAGGTAATATTTCCAAACTCAGTTTACTGAATCTGAGACCCTTTTACGGCTAGGTCATGCAACAGAAATGGAAGAATATTGAAAGAACATCAGCTAAGGACACAATCAGATTTCTGCTTGATTATGCAAATTCCATCCAACTAAGCCTCAGTGAGCAGCAACAACCTGTTTCAAAATCCAGGAACAATTAATGGTGGGAAACATATTGTTTGTTCCAAAGCATCTGTACTTAGGAAGGAGAACCTGGGGAAATTCCTAGGGCTTGGAATTTTATTCCTCCAGGTGTTTTAGGGTGCATCTGTACTATAGAAAGAATGCAATTTGGCACTTTAACTGTCATGGCTGCATCCTACAGAATCTTACAATTTGTAATTTTGTAAGGCACCAGCACCCTTTGCAGAGAAGGCTGAAGAACTTGTAAAACTACAAATCCCAGAATTTGTACTTAAAGTGATATCAAATTGTATTATTTTTTTCTATGTAGATACTCTTTTAGACTGCAGCTCATTGTGGTAATTGGTCAGGAATTCTGGGAGCTAAAGTCCAAAATATCTGGTGGACCAAATATTGAATACTGTTCTAGATGGCCTTGGCCTTTGGGGATCTGAACTGTGAAAAAGCAAAAAATACAATATAAAATAAATTTGGTACCTCAATAGGTCAGAAAACAGCCACAATGTCTATATATCCCTTGCTGAATCTAAGCATATCCATGTTTTCTCTGGGCATCTCATGCATTTTTCCCCAGACTTAGTACTAGCTCTCACCATATGCATGTCCTCTGTTTGCATCCATTCTCTATCTTCCAGCTTATATATTAAACTAGTCCAATTCATACTTAATGAATAAAAAATGTAAGAAAACATAGGACAGGCCCTGAATCCATTAATACTGAGCACTTTGTTGAAAGGTACAGTGGGTAACAATGAAAAACAATTTCCCTGAATTTGCTCATTTGCAAGAAAGGTATCAATTTGGTACCTCCCAAGACCTGTTGTGAGACAAAACCATCCTCTGAAACCCATGGAACTGTGAGGCTTGCTATTCATTTTGGAGAAATGAAAAAAATGTGAAGTAAACTGTGTGTGCATTGCAAAAATATGAATGCCTTGAAATAAAAATATGGTTAGAATCCTGTTGGCTACTTCCAACTTGAGCAGACCCACTGAATCAATTCTTAATGGTGAGTCAATTAAGAGTTGCTAGATTTCAGGATCTGGCCCTGAGTCTCCACTTTTTATTTCCAAGCGGGAAACAAAAGTGCAAATTTTCCAGTTTTCCTGATCTCAGCTCCAGGCAAGAGGAAAGGCCTGTGTGCAACAGAGCTAGAGATACAACTTGCAAGGCTTCATTGTTTGTTTGTTTGGCTGCATTTTGCACAGGCACTCCAAGAAGTCAAGGAAGTTAATTATTTGCTTAGTAAACAGTTACAATCAGCTCTCCATAGCCACAGATTTTGCATCCATGGATTAAACATCTACAGCTTGATTCATGTATCTCAGGATCCAACCCCTTGGTTTTCCCATTTTACTAGGCAATTACCGTAATTGTATATAATGGTACTTGAACATCCATGAATTTCAGTATCCATGGGTTGTAACCAAACTCTAGTCGAAACCAAGGGCCCACTGTACTTTCTATTTACTCCCCCCCCCCCATCATTGTGGTGCCTGGGTTCATCCTCTGTTCTGCATTCACCTTTTTCCTAGAAGAAAGCAAGTTAGATTAAATATTCCTCATCCTGTCTTCTTAAATAAGTGGAGAGGAATAATCCATTCATTTCACCTTGAGCTGGGAGCAAGCCCCTTAGATAAAATTATCTTAGGCCTTGTCTACACCAATGACTGACCAGATGATGTACAGCTACTTCTGGAGAGGATCTTAACCCAACTTTTCTCCAAACTAAGCAAAGTCAGGAAAAAGCCTAGTGTTTTCCAGAAATCCCAAAGTCACCTCAGGTTGTTTTGATTTGTGGACAGTGGGATCGGGTCCAATTCAGTGCAATCCAGTTTTCTACATATCAAGAGCCGCACCATCCCACCTTTTCCATGCTGAGCAGCACAGGGAAAGGTGATGGCCTGTTTTCAGAGCCACTGCCATTGCTTCAGCATGAGCAGGACTGCTGTGCATTATTATTATTATTATTATTATTATTATTATTATTATTATTATTTCCCACCTTTCTCCCAGTATAACGACACAAGGTGACTAACAGCAAATTTAAAACAGTAAAATATAAAAACAATATAAAAGCATTTTTAAAAGTATAAATATAAAATAATAATAAACTTTATTTTTGTACCCTGCCTTTTGCCACTGCAATTAAGGCAGCTTACATCTTTAGCATAGGCAAATCAACCCCATATTAAACAATAAAAACATGATAAGAACAAGTTACCCCCCTCTAAAAAAAGAATTAAATTAAATGCACTACTAAAATAGTTAAAAAGAACTGGTGTACTAGCACCATTAAAGATGTAAAAATATAAAAGGGGGAGAGACACACATTAGGCAGAGTATATTCTATTCAGGGAAGGCCTGCAGGAAGAGATCTATCTAGATGGCTTTTTTAAAATTGTCCAAGCTGGTAATTTGACAGATCTCCTCTGGCAAGGCTTTCCAAAGTCTGGGAGCAACAATAGAGAAAGACCTCTGGGAGGTTCCCACTAGTCTAGTTTTTCTCAGTTGCAATAGGTTCCTCTCAGAGGATCTGAGGGTGCGAGGCAGATTATATGAAAGGAAGCAATCCCTTAGATAGGTTGGACCTAGGACATGTAGGGCCTTAAAGGTCAGCACTAACACCTTATACTATGCTCGGAAACCAATAGACAGCCAGTGAAGGGATTTCAGAATTGGTGTAATATGATCCCTTCTAGATCTCCCAGTAATTAACCTGGCTGCCATATTTTGTACCAGCTGTAGTTTCCAAACTAGGTATAAGGGTAGCCCCATGTACAGTGCATTACAGAAATCGAGTCATAAGGTTACCAGTGCATGTACTACAGTTTCTAGGTCCCTTGTTTCCAGGTAAGCGCGCAGTTGGCATATCTGCCAAAGCTGATAACAGGTGCTCCTGACTGTCGCATTCACCTGATCAATCATGTGAAGTGATGGTTCTAGGAGCACCCCCAAACTGCGAACACAGTTTTTTGAGGAGAGCATGACTCCATCTAGGACTGTGGATTGTATCCTAATACCTGGTTTAGGGGCCCCTACTGTAAGCACCTCTGTTTTCTCTGGATTCAGTTTGAGTCGGTTTTTCCTCATCCACTCCATTACTGCTTCCAGGCATTGATTGAGGGGAGAAATACCATCCGTTGTTATGGCTGCTTACCGAGACATGGAAAAATATATTTGGGTGTCAACAGCATACTGATAACACCCCGCCCCATGTCTACAGATGATTTCCCCCAGCGGCTTCATATAGATATTAAAGACCATCGGGGACAGAATGGCACCCTGGGGGACATCACAGTTAAGCTCTGTTTTTGAAGAGCAACTGTCCCTGAGTGTCATCCTCTGGAATCTGCCTGAGAGAAAGGAATGGAACCATTGAAGAACAGTGCCTCCAATCCCCAACTCTTCCAGGCATTCCAAGAGGATGCTGTGGTCAATCGTATCAAAAGCCGCTGAGACATTCAAAAGCACCAAATGGGTCATGCTTCCCCTGTCGATGCTTAGGCAAAGGTCATCTACCAGGGCAACCAGAGCAGTCTCCACCCCGAATCCCAGTCTGAAGCCAGTTTGAAATGGATCTAGAAAATCAGTTTCATCCAAGATCCCTTGTAGTTGGAAGACACGGTCCGCTCGATCGCCTTGCTTAAAAATGGGAGATGTGACACAGGTCTGTAATTTTTCAAGTCCAAGGAAGGTTTCTTCATGAGTGGTCTCACTGCCGCTTCCTTTAAATGAGTTGGAACCACTCCTTTCCTAAGGGATGCATTGATGGTCTCTTTAAGAAAGGCCATCAAGGCATCACCACCCTGTACAACCAGCCATGATGGGCAAGGATTGAGGGGGCACATTGTCTTCTTCACTTTTCCAAGGATCTTGTCCATGTCATCGGTCCTCACCGGCTCGAACTGATCCAGTTTAATTTCTGAAACGGGTTTACTGGACACCACCTCAGTTGATTCCGGTGTCCAAGTCGGCTCTTATCTGAGAGATTTTATCTGCAAAGTAATTGTTAAATACATCACAGCAGGCTGTTGTCAAGTTGAGTAGAGGGTTCTGTACAGGAGGAACCTGTGTCAGTTCCCCCACCACTCTAAACAGCTTGGCCGGATGAGACTCTGCAAATGCAAAAAGATTTCTTTGCTGCACATATTGCCTCTTGAAAGGAACGAAGAAAGTTCCTGTGACGAGTCTTGTCAGATAAGAGTCAAGTTTTTAGCCACTCTAGTCATTGTCCAACCCACTTCATCTTCTTAAGTTCCTCTGTGAACTATGGTTGTTGGTTTGAAGTGGGTTGGAAAGGATGCCTAGGAGCGATTGTGTCAATAGCCCTGGTGAGATTGGTGTTCCAGGTAACGACTAGGGCTTTGACAGAATCACCGGCATTACCAATCAAGGAACCCTCCAAGGCTTTCTGAAGATTCATTGGCTTCATTAGCCTCTGAGGGTGGACCATTCTAATAGGTCCTCCACCCCCGGCGGGGTAGACAGTGGCTCTGAGTCCAACCCTGACCAGGAAATGATCTGTCCATGACAGTGCAATGGCATTTATTACCTCTGCCCGTACCAAAGACCACATCGAGAGGCAGCCTTGCCCTATGCTTGCCTGCCTCTCAAGGCTCCTCCACTGCTCGGTGTAGTGATGGTGGTGGGATCTTCAGGTTTGCTGGCTGGTGTTCCAGGGAGGGGTGGGGGAATGGCTTTTAAAGCCAGCCACTCCTGGCCATGCCCCCTCTCATTGCTGCTCCCTGGCTCTACTGTCACCGCTGCCTTGGCCCCAGTTGTGAGGGGGAACAAGGAAGCTGCTCCAGCATCTTCAGGCTTGCTGGCTGGTGTTCCAGGGAGGGTGGGGGAGTGACTTTTAAGGCCAGCCACTCCTGGCCATGCCTCCTCTTGCTGCTGCTGCCTGGCTCTACTGTCACAGCTGCCTTGGCCCCAGTGGTGAGGGGGAAGAGGGAAGAATATGAAGTTTAAATACAATTAAACAATTGTATTAATTGAGGACAGAAATGGCCACCTGGACTTCTTGTTGATCACATGCCTGGGCAACCATTTCTGTCCTCAGCAGAAGTGGCAGTGCAACAGGCATGCTTTATACTGAGCTCATGCCACAAGGAAGTGGCAGCAAGAACTGCAAATGGTTCAACAGAGCCAATGTGGTGGTGGGCTGGGTGGCTCATCTACACAATGATGCAGCATCATACGGGATTTATCCAGTGCATATGGTCACCATTGTGGTCAGTCCAAGGACGTTATCACACATGGGCCAGTTTCGTTGTTAAAGAGATAATAAAGCGGAAGTGAAGCATCCCGAAAAGAAAGTGAAAATAGAGCTTAATTACACAAAAGCTTTTCACATGTAATTACAGTAATAACGGAATTAAGTTAAAAGCAAAAAAAAGATGTTTTTAACTTTCATACACAAGTGAAAAGGACCCGTACATGTACTGGAAATGGGTGTGTTTTGTGACAAGACTCCTCCTTTTCCAGGACGAGTCCTGCATTTCCCAGGAGGAAATGTCAGACTGTCCTACATTTGGGGTCATGTCCTCCTGCACAGGTCCTAACCCCCTTCTGTTGGGGTTAGTACCTCTCAAGAGAGCAGAGGAGGAGGAGGAGGAGGAGGAGGAGGAGGAGGCTGGAAGGGCAAAAATAGGTTTTCAAGCTTATAATTTGGGGGAAAATGGACACTGTAAAAGGCACACAAAAGGACATACAGTATAAGGGTGGCATGTTCACATTTTATTTAAAAATGTCAGGAGTATTTTGTATAATTATAGTCTGCTGATGGATGCTGATTACCCTTGCATTGTTTTTCTACAAATGCTAGGTTGAGTGGTACAATGCTTTTATGCCTCTGTTTTAGCTTGTTGCTGTAATGAGATGTTTTTAGTTGCTGTGTTTTCTATTATGTGTGTAACCCTCCTTGGGAGAGGCAGGAATTGGTCTGGAATAAGACACAAAAGTAGTTGAAATAAATAAATATAATTAATTAAGCCGAGAGCATTCTTCCTGTGCATATAGAATCTCATTATGCGTTCCAAACTGCAGAACAATTCTTCATGAGAAATATTCAAGGACTATCTTGCCCTGAAGGGAGGAAAGAATTAGTTCCTCCATCCTGCAAACAGTTCTCTTGTAATATGTCTTTTCTGTATTACATTTCCATTTTTATTGATGTTTATTCTTTAATTATTTTTTTATGTAAACCACTTTGGGAGGTCTGTTGTAAAGCCATAAATAAATATCACAATCATGATTATTAACAGCCACCAATAGGCCTATATGCTCCACAAATATATCTAATCCCACTTCAGAGAGGGATTATACAGATATTCTCATTTAAATATTCATGGGGCTTTGGAGTTGCACATTGCATCTCCTGTGTTGCTTCATTGTTGTTGATGGTTTTATTGTTATGGAGAACACTCTGCATTAACACTCAGGACAACAGCATTTTTGAACTGGAAAGCATGTTGGTGGTCACCCTGTCTGATTCTGTGCTACATCCCCTCCACATTTCACAGATGACAACTATGACATAGATGAAAGCTGCAAGAACTGAGTGGGGTCAAGATGGCAAAATTTATTAATGAACAAGAACAGACAAGCTAGAGAGACTACAGCAATTTGTCTTTGCCAGATTCTACTGGGAAGTGCAAGACACCACTCCCTCCTCTCTCCCCTGCTGACTTAATGGAGTGCAGACTATTTTTGCACTTTGCATTCAGTTTGCATCAACTGAAGTAAGCTGAGGGGGGAGTGGGAAGAGAAGAGAGAAATGGGAACATTTTAAAAACAGCTGGGGGAGAATAGGACAACAGAGGATTGGACTTCCCCTGTCAAATTGGGATAGTTGAGGGATATGGTGCTAATTTTGCATCCCTAAAAACCATGGAAAGTGGTCATCCTAGCTTCTATCCTATAGTCTTGGGCAGAGAGCCTTATTTTAAGTTGGAAGGGCTCAATATTGACAAGCAGTCAGTTAATTTTGTCTACTTGCAGGTATTTGTTTTTCTAAAACAATGAAAATATAGAATACATTTCATTAAAATAATAAGAATAAAAATAAGCTAGCAGCCAGGTAGCAATCTACCATGAAAGTGATGGCAATATAATGACTGATATATTGGGGATGTGAATAATTTATATTCATGGCTAACATAGTTATACATAGATATAAAGGAATCCTACAGCACCTTTGAGATTGGGAAAATGAAGTTTCCAATATATTATTCCAGTCCATGCATTTGATAAACTAGTCTGATGTCCATGAAAGGTTATACTTGATTTTTTTCCTCATTCTCAAATGATGCTCCAGGACTTTTTATTTTAAAAAATGAATGCGATATGTACAAAATACAAAATACAAATAAATGCAATTCACATATCAAGCAATGAGGAAAAAATGTAAAACTCTGTTGCATACCTGGGAGACTCATGCCTGGGAAGGACCAAGCACAATTGCTGATTTAACAGCTCTATGTCTTGTTGTTAGTACACTTCTCTACTATTATGTAGTACTGTTCTGATTTATAGGCCCTGAGGATCAGTCAACTACATGGGAATCCTCATGATTCAATTATGCCTTATCATTGCAGAGAGGGCTCAGCTCCCTAACGTAATCTGGGGTACCCCATTCTAGGGTATATTATCCTGGAGATGTATGTGGTCCCCATGGTTGTTTTCACATTCTCCAAACTCACTGAACTAGTCCACATTGTTACTTAACAAGATACATATTCTATTATTATTTCCATATTTCTATCCTTTGGTTTTTATCACCTTTATGAGACATACCACATCGCATCTTATGTAATCGATGTAATATGTACAATAACCTGAAATATATGCCTTATAAATCAGGTTAATTTGGGATATATGCCTTGTTACCTTGAATATTTCAATGCTACTCTATGCTCTATGTATAGCAAAGCTCAAATCCAAGAACATCTGTTCTACCTACCAACAGCTAAACATATTGGACAGCTATCAATATCATCTTGGATATGGTAATTGTGTTTCTATGTATGAAGGTATGTGTATATGAATGTAGAGAAAATATGTGTACATATGATAAAGCATGAGTGGGTTTTGTGGGGGCCTGACCAAATGGAAAGAGACAGCAATATGACTAGAAGGAGAAATATAAACACTTCAACAGATAGAAAAGAATGAAGGAGTTCTTGATGCAAACTTTCCCTGTAGTTCTAATTCATCTCTAACCTATTTCCAATTACCTTCAGCTAGCCTATCTATCTGCTAAGGGAAACAAGAAAGAGAGTTGTTCATAGAGGCAGAGAAGGGATCCTATTTAACTTAAAGTTCTCCTAGGATGCAAAAAATTCTGACACTATTTTCCATCTAGGAACATGGATCCTGTATTTTAACTCATCATCCTTGGTGGCAAAAGAGACAGCCAGTCTCCCTTATATTGGGGAAAGAAGAGAAGGACAACTATTAACCCCTTGTTGCATTAACTCCCTTCTCCAGGGTAGTTTCCCAAAACTTTAGGCACAGACACTGGTTGTAGATGGAAATATCCCTTTAAGATTATTACTGGTGTACTCCACACCTACACCATTTAAAATGAATGCTCAACAGGCTCAGTAGATTTAAAGGAGTGAACATGAAGCTCCTCACCCATCACTACAAGCAATAGCAAAGATGAGAAGATCCTCCTAGAGTTGTAGCGATTGCTTTCAAGATAGCACAAGAGATTTTGTGCTAATAAAGCATTGTTTGTAACAAGCATTCATACCAAAGTGCAAAGAATCAATAGACCCATGGGACAGTTTCCTGAGAAACAACAAGGGATTGCTTGTTTTACATTAAAATTTCATGCAGAGGAAACAAAAACCACTGCAACAGCCAACACCAACTTATACTTCATGTTACAGTTGCTTTGCTTCAGCTTCTGCTACTGTAACATTCCTGTGGCCTCTAAAAATGGCATGTAATGCCACCAAACAAAACTCCAGGGGATTAAAATTTAAGCACCACTTGGTGATTTGCTGAAAGAGCCTATCATTTAAATTTTGTAAGATGTTTATCATTTAAGGAATTTATATCCTGCCCTTGCATCACACAGAGGTCTGACACAGCAACACCCAGAGAGAAATTACATACTCATAATGCCTTTCTGTTATTCATTTACAAAGTGTTGGAGATTAACGTTTGCCAGGGTATTTTAAGGATAATGACAAAACACACTATGGCTGAGATTGTGGATCAGCTTGCTGGAGCATAAAGCTGCCAAGGATAACTTCTCTTCCTGTACCCATAACCTATGTTGCTGCTGCTAGCAGTGCCATTCAAGGGGAAGGTGGAGAGTAACCTGCACAATTTGTGCAGGTGGACCATGGGCACACATGGAAAATAGCCTCCTAGACCTAGTGGGTGGAATACTTTAGCGGGACAGTGTGGAGAACATTGTTTTACAAAAGAGGTTCTGGATACTTCCTTCCGTAATGACTATAAAAGGATATATGCAGGAGAATTGCCTGTGCATCCCATTGACCAGATTATGGCCATCACACACACACACACACACACACACAATGTATATATTTCCTATTTGGCCTATTTCTCTTAAAAATGTTATACCCCTCTATTCCTACATTCCATTTGTGAGACTCATCCCACCAGGTTTCAGTGATGCCTATTATATCGTATTTGCTTTGTTGTGCTAGCATTTTAAGTTCATCTTGTTTATTTCTCATGTTCTGTGCATTAGTGTAGAGACATCTAAAAGCTTGGGTGTTTCCCACTTGCTGTCTGTGTGAGGTTTTTTTCCTCCCACTGTTGGACCCTTGCATCATTTGCCTTGTTCCCCCTATAACACTTTGACTATTATTTCCAGCCCATGATGTACTCCTGCCTTCCAAGATACCTTTCAAGATACTGTCTCCTTCCCAAACAAGAGCCAGTTTAAAGCCCTCCTGATCAAATGCTTGAGACTATTGGCAAAATGTTTCTGCCAGCTGATGTGAGATGCAGCCCATCTCTTGCTAGAAGTCCACCCTCATGGAACCGCAGCCCATGATCCAAGAATCCAAATCATTCTTGGTGGAACCATCTACAGAGCCAGTTATTCATGTCTGCTATCTTCCTCTCCCTTCCTGGACCATGCCCTTGAACTGGGAGAAGAGATGAGATAACAACCTGTGCATCCCAGCTTTTTCAGCTTCCTATCCAAAGCCTCATAATCTCTTCTGATATTCTGAAGGCTATGCCTTGAAGTATCATTGGTTCCCACATGGACCAAGAGGAAGGGGTAATGGTCAGTAGGCTTGACAAGTGTTGTCAGCCTGACACATCATGGATTTTTGCCACAGGGAGACAACACACCTCCCCGGACATCTTTCAGGCCCACAAACCACTGCTTCTGTACCCCTCAACAAGGAGCCCCCATCACCACCACACACCTCCTCTGAGGCTTAGCAGTGGCTGTTCCCTGCAGTGGTACTCTTAGGGTCCCCTGCACTGTCCCTGAGTACTGTCCCTGCTGCAGCTATTCCTCTTCATCCTTGATAAGAAATAGAGCTTCAAGTCAATTCTGTAGCTGCAAGCTCCCAGAACAATCCCTGGTTTCCCTATTTCTGTGTGTGAGACGTTCCTCCAGGTGTCTACCTCCTGTGTGGATGAAGTGACTTCTTCCTCAACAACTTCCTCTGTGTCCAAGACCGTTTGTTCCACTCTGACCAGGAAAACCTCTTGGTCCCTAATACACTGAAGTGTAACTACTCGGGCCTCCAGCTTTTGTACTTTCTCTTCCAGGAGGGCTACCAACTTGAACTTGGTGCAGGTGAAGTTCCCCACATCTCTTGGCAAGAAGAGAAACATCCCACAAGTGTTTCACTGAACAGCTTTCCCTGCCAGCTTTCCTTGCCATCCTAATCAAACATATATTTGTTAAGAGGATGGGACTGCAAACAATGAAGAATTTGTTGAATTCTATTGGTGTGGTGTGCTTGAAAATTCAGCAGAGTCAGGGAAAAATCCAAAATTCTAAAAGTAGAGATTTATTGTTTCAAAAGATAAAAATAAGGAAAGAAAAACATACAGTCCACCATAGGATGACATCATGCTGATGTGGTTAAACAGAAGAGTTACAGATCCATGTTTCCAGATCCAGAAGTTACATTGTAAAAGCAATAAAAAACATATTATAGTCCAAAAATTAACTCCATGATTAGATCCATTGCAATCCATTGCAAACACACACACAAACAGGAAGAATGAAAGAAATATAAACAACTCTAGACAAAGGGATTTCTTGGCCCTGCCCTTCCTCCACCTTCTGGGTGTTAACCTTATGTTGATTGGATGTTATGTGTATGATGTTTGTTAACCCAGCCCCTTGCTGTCCATCATCCACCACGTGACTTCTTTCCCAAGCCTAATGATGTTTTGGATTTTGTTATCTGTTCTTGGCTGCCTTTCCCAGCTAGGAACTTCTAATGTTATGACTCTGTGGCCACCTGGACTGGGCTGTCTTTGTTAGCCTAGATGTTGTTCCCATGAGAAAAATTCCAGACACACATCTCTATATTTCACCTTTGACTGTATAACCCATCTATATTCTAACAGAATTAATGCAAATAGGAGATGCCTTGTAACCTCAGTCATAAGGTTTGGATGTTTTTGGCACATGCTCAAAAGCATAATTTCCTATATGGATGCATAGGATTTGTATTTTCCTCTGGCTCCTCACTCCACAAATTGGAACAAGAACAAAAAGAATATCTCAGCTATCTTAGCAAGATGTGGTGTGATTATAGAATCATAAAGTTGGAAGAGACCTCAAGGAGAATCCAGTCCAACCCCCTGCCCTGCAGGAACACAGAATCAAAGGATCTCCAGCTTCTGTTAAGAAACAGAAGATTCCACCACTCTCTGAGTGATGGTAGAAGTCTTCATAGATGTTTTTATAGAATCATAGAACTGGAAGAGGTTCAATGGGCCACCAAGTCCAACTCTTCACTCAGTGCAGGATTTCCAGCTAAAGCATCCCCAGAAGGTAGCTGTCCAGCCTCTTTCTGAAGATATCCAGAGAAGGAGTCGCCACCACTCTCTTGGCAATTAGTTCCATTTTGAACAGCTCTCACTGTCAAGATGTTCAAACAAAATCTAATGTTCAAACAAAATCTACTTTCCTGTTAACTTAAAACTGTTAGACCTGGTCCTACACTCCAGGGCAGAAAAGTAAAACCATCCTGATGGTAATTTTAATCTACCCCAATAAAAGACTGGCTTGGTTCACACTAAATTCTCGCAATTATGAATTTAATGATGTTACTAGTGAAATGTCCTCTCAGCTCCTCTATGAATGTCCCATGGTAGTTCTACAGTGGTAGTATATATATGTTGGAGCCAAGGAGAAGCCAGTAGAAAATGGCTATCACCTGCAACTTTTTGACCAAGCAAAAGGGGAGGCTACTATAAGAAGAAAACATGGTCATCTGTAAGGACGTTTTCACACGGGGCTTAAGGCAGACGCAATCCTACCTCCGTCCGGCCCCAGACCGGCTCCTTTGCAAAGTTTTCACATGACGTCGCAGCAAGCCCCGCCCCATCCAGTGCCATCCCCAGCACAATCCTGCATCAGTCCGGGTCCTTGCTTCGCGTGTTCACACGACGTCGCAGCAAGCCCCACCCCGCCCTGCCCCATCCAGTGCCATCCCCGGCGCATTTCTGCATCATCCCCGTTCTTTTCAATTCCTTTTTTAAAAAGGAATTGAGTTGCCGCTGCCGGAAGAAATCAAGAGCCATTCCGGAATGATGCTGCTTTCACAGGTCTGAAGCTGCAGGATCCATTCTGGAATGGCTCTTGATTGCTTCCAGGCGGCTTTGAGACCCCAAGTGTGAAAACGTCCAATGACAGGCCACAAGACAAAAATTGTTGTGGTTTTTTGTTTTTGTTTTTTAAAAAGCTGCCTCAAGTTATCCCTAATTGGGTGCCTTTGAAAGGATATCATTCTGTCTCATTTTATTTTCATGAAAGAATGACAGTTGCTAATTGCATCTGCACTTCCAGTCTCATTAGCTATCCAAACAAATGGTGTGAGCTGTCCTTATTGGGACCCCTTAATTAAAAAGAATGTGCTGTAAAATAACTACTGTCCCACACAATGTCTGCCCATTGGATTGTGTGGGATGTGATAGACACACAGATATATTTGGCTTGTTTTTGACAGGCCACATTTCTCTTTTCTTTGTGCAATGATCCAGTCAAGTGAGAGGTTTTCAGTACAACTCCAGGTTGCACGTCCTCTCAGAGACTAGCCCTCCAAGGCTCATATTTTGCTCTGAAATAACAAATTTGGTTAGTTCTTTGCATTTAGGAAAGTGGATTAGGGAATACTGAGACTCTAATCAGCCAAGACCTACACTGTGGGAATTTAAAGAGGTTAGATCTCAGGATCTCAGGAATGTTTTAACCACAGGTTCTTATGCTGGTGATAGATTTTACTACATGTCCCTTGAGAGCCAGCATGGTGTATTTGTGCATTGGATTCTGGGTCTGGAGACCAGGGTCTGAATCCCTGCTCAGCCATGGAAATCCATCGGGTAATCTTAAGCACTTCCAACATTTTAAAAAGAATTAAAGTTCACTGTTGTAGTTCTATCATGCTCAAATCATGACCTGAAAATTCTAGTGGACAAACTAAGTCATGTGAAGTCGTAGGCTTTCATGGCCAGCATCCATAGTTTTTTGTGGGTTTTTTGGGCTGTGTGGCCATGTTGTAGAAGATGGCCACACAGCCTGAAAAACCCACAAAAAAACTAAGTCATGTTTACACGTTTAATACAGCCACTAGCAAGTTACATTGATACAAATGAACAGTATGCATTCTTACATTAAAATGGGATGGGAAAAAATGATTTTCGCCATTGGAGGCAACCATTAGTTCTAATGTAGCATAGTTTTTTGTCCTAATATAACACATTAGGATTTTTTTTTTAAAAAAATGTTTCTTTGCATTTTTCAATTAATCATAATGTAGAGATGTTGAAGCAATGTGCTCTTTGTTCCTTTACAGTGGTCTCTTTCTGGAAAGAAGAGATAGTAGAATTCTCATTGGGGGTCAATAAATACACAAAGAGTATGTTGAATTCTTCCCCTAAACCTAAGCAAACCTGTCCCCAAATATGGGCTGCAATCCCTCATTCAGAATCCCTTAAGGATGCCTTAAAATTTCTCCATTAAGAACAATATTCAAATAAATTTTGAGAGGTTTTTTCTTTTTTTAAAAAGAGACAAATGCAGAAATGGGATGGATAGTTAGGCAAACAGACATGCAAAACTGTTCTAGCCCAGAAGCAGTCTAATTTGCTAGCCTCTAATTGTAAAGAGAACACATGTCTGCAATGAGGCTTTTGACTGAAGTGAGCAAATGACAGTGTATAGGCAATAATATTTATGCCCTTATTGATTTATTAAAATATGTCTAATGCACCTTTAAATGTGTTCTACTGCTGAGGAGATGCAGCCAAAAAAGTACCATCACCCCAAATAGAATTCGTAAATATTTCCTGAAAATCCTTCCACTCTGGTATAAAATGCAATTACTGTAGTGGGTTTTTACATTCCTTCCATCTTTGCCTGGTTTGGTTCACTCACATACTTCACGTTCCCCATGCCACAATAGCTAATGTTTCTTCTTTCTCTTTAG
This sequence comes from Phrynosoma platyrhinos, assembly GCA_020142125.1. Lineage (NCBI taxonomy): Eukaryota > Metazoa > Chordata > Lepidosauria > Squamata > Phrynosomatidae > Phrynosoma > Phrynosoma platyrhinos. Next base: position 15,488,304 of record CM034703.1, on the reverse strand, counting down.
ATATACTGTTCTCTATAATTCCCCTATCAGTCTTCCAGCTTTTTTATAAAAATAATACTTTTTTTCTTCTTAGCCTAATATAGATACATGTTAGTGATATTCCACCCCAATCTGTCTTCAGATTTGAATGAAATGCCAACAGCAGGGCCACTGCACCTTCATCTTCATTGTCAGCTAATTTTTACAGACAGTGAACAAGGTTCCTCATTTACAGATTCTGACAACTTGAAGACATGAGGAAGACTTGCCTGATGCCTGATTTCCGCACCAGTAGAGAAGGGGAAACTTTGAATGATGTGACTCCAGTGCCTGCCAACATTTTTAACTTCAATTAGTGTTAACTGAAGAATTGAAACTAGAAATGAAGGAGGAAACAGAGTGTATTTAATGAGTGTTTTGCAGTGTCTTTTTATAGTCAAAGGGTTTTGCTGCTTCCTAGAAGTACAAGACTTGGACAGAATCGAGTTCTAGTCTAATTAGTGTCCTCTCGGAAGATACTTCTCACATCCATTCTATGACTAACACAACTGATACAAAGAATAACATAGAGATCCACCGATGGGCTGGAGGCTTCCATGTCAGTGGGTTTTGGTATGGGCCTTAAAATAATAGAATCATACAGTTGGAAGAGACTGCAAGGGCCATCCAGTCCAACCCCCTGCCATGCAGGAACACAGGTGGACATCCAGCCTCTGCTTAAAAACCTCCAAAGAAGGAGACTTCACTACACTCTGAAGCAGTATATTTTACTGTCAACCAGGTTTCACTGCATTTCTCCTAATGTTTAGGTGGAATCACTTTTCCTGTTGCTTTAATCAATTGTTCTGTGTCCTAGTCTCTAGAGCAGCAGAAAATATGCTTGCTCCATCAACAATATGATACCCTTACAAATAGTTCAACATAACTGCCATGTCACTTTTTAACCTTCTCTTCTATAAGTTAAACATAGGACGTTATCACACTGGCCCTAAAGCAGCGTCATTTCAGCG
>CM034703.1:15473698-15487215 GCA_020142125.1 Phrynosoma platyrhinos | reverse complement strand
GCATGAGCCCAAAATGGTTCCCAAATGATTCCGACCAGCTTTCTCGCCTCTCTCTTGCTGCAAGTGTGGTAACGTCCATACTCAGCTGCCTAAGTCATTCCTAATAGGGCATGGTTTCACCATTTTGGTTACCCTCTTCTAGATATGCTCCAGCTTGTCCACATCCTTCTTGAATTATAGTACCCAGAACTGGACACAATATTCCAGGTGAGATCTGACTAAAAAAGAATAGAGTGGCACTATTACTTTTTTCAGTCTAGACACTATACTCCTATTGATGCAGCCTAGAATCACATTGGCATTCTTAACTGCTGCATCACACTTTGACTATTGACTTCCCTCAAAGCTTGCATTCAATGCTAAATGCAGAATGCTTAGTGTATTTGATACAATGCAATTCAGGACCTTAGATAGTGCCTTTAGGTTTAGACTGAAACCTAGAGTGAGGAACTCTGCTGTATTAAAACCACCTGCAGATGAACAACAGCTCAGTAAAAGCTCCCAAGGTGGCTCAAACAAAACAGCTAATAAAAGCAGCAGAAGTCAAAACTACATAAGTCCTGAAGGCATGGTGAATTATTTTTACAACCCATCATGCAGCCCCTGGACCCCGCTTTTGCAGCACCAAAGCTCCACACCAAACCACTAAACCTAAAAAAAAAAAAAAACAAAAAAAAACTTTTTTTTTACAAATGCCTGATGTGCAGGCATTTTTGCCCATAAAACAATACAAAAGTTCCACAAGTAAATGGAAAAATGCAAAAATATTCTCAGTCATCTCCATCTCCATTAGGAGACACAATCTGGAAGCCTGGCAACTGTGTGATGGAAGGTGGCATGAATTAATTTCTGTACATGTAACCTGGACAATACCATCACACTTTTTCCCCCACAAGCCAATGGAGATCTGAGTAGCCTAATATAGAGTGATTCTGTAGAAGCTTGAGTCACCAAAAACATAGAACTAGCTTGACAGACTTAAAACAAAAAAGTTGACAGTAAATACACAAGAGCCCTATCAAGGTCAGGCTTTAGACAAAAGTCTATGCCTGTTTGTTCTCAGGAGCAAAGCTTCCAGTAATAAGTGGCACTATGGATTACAACAGTGTCAGAAAGAAAAGAAAGCAAATGAAGCACAGGAAAATGCAAGCCACAGAGTTATGTTTTCAGTCCTTGAGGTTGGGCTTGAATGTTAACTTCTTATATGGAAACTAGGGAAATCACTTTAAGTGACAGGCGATCAGAATTCTCTCCAATTCTAAACATCCCCCAGTTGTGTTTCTGAGGATATGTCTGTCCCCAACAAACTTAAACCAGATTGAAACTGTCAAGGCAAGTGAGCTGTTTTTATAGTCATACCACAACTGAACTATTTTTAAGGAACTTTCAATATGGATGATAGATGTGTCCCTAAATTTTGGTGCAAACATCATCTGAAACTAACCTACTGGGGAATCATGGCTTGGTGACACAAAAAGTCTAGTTTCAATTTCTGATATGTTCAGTTAAAGCAGTGGGTGGGAAAGTGTAACCTGTAGGTATTATATGGCTCCTGGAACTTTCAAAATTCCACCTCATGCCCTCCAAATTTTAATGGGGAGGAGGGTGACTTTTAGAGACAATTGTGGGGCTGAAAATGACCCCAAATGCATCTAAAGCAGTAAAAAAATGGTGTGTTTGTCACCTTCCCCTTTCATAATCCTGTATTCCCTCCAAACTTTGGGTGAAATGGGAATGCAAAGTGACACAACCTCATTTATGGTGCCCCATAAACATGATTGTGCACCTCAAAGTGGATATGCAGGAGCAAGAATGGGATCCCAGTACCATGCGGTTGACCACCCCTAAGGTTTATATATGGGAAAGATTCCTACCTGAATGCGTTGAGACTAGGCATGTACACCTTGATAAAGTGCATACACACTACAAATCCCAGATTCTGTAGGATGGAGCTATGGCAGTTAAAGTGGTGTCAAAATTATTTTTACAGTGTAGATGCATTATATTAGAGAGTATGAGCACTGAGCCATTGTGTTCATATTCTAGTCTGCTGCAGTCTGGGAAAGGAGTGCATTTTTTTCAGTAAAACTGGATCCTGGATCTTCACCAGCATAACCTAAATTTTCCTGGAGTTATTGAGAGAAATAATTGCACCTCAGATCTCAGCTTGAGAAGACAGTCATGTGTGAATAGCTCTTGACCCCACCCCAGCCAACTCCAGATGTAATCCTTGATTATGAAAAAAAACAGCACATCTTTTATCTAAAACAGTGCAATTTCCTCTGTCATCTAAATGTGTAGGAGATCAAAAGACAAAACGTGAAATTTTGTGCTATGGATTGAATAAAGCTTCTTGACACACACAACCAGGGCAGACTGGAATTCTGTAATCAGTCTGAGCCTAGAAACCAATTAAGATTAGCCTGGATTTTTGCTTCATTTTGTGGTCTTAACTGAATTAAAATTATGCTGCTCTGTCCTGCTCCCCTTCCCACTCATACTTCTGTTTTATTGCACACTGAGAATCAAAACAATGACACATGCTCAGAGGATGTCTTGGAAACTATGGCATGATAGTCATTCTTTTAACTCTAGCAATTTCTGTCATTCTACTGTGCCTCACATGGATTCATGCATTAAATGTTATTTTTAGTTATTTATTATTTAGTAACATACAACATTTATTTATTGTTACATGAGCAACAGGCAATACTCAGTATATAATAATACTTTAAAATATAAAAAAACAATTAAAACTCTTCAAACTTCTCTTTTAAAAATAGTTTTAAAAAATATCCAGAGCAAACATATCTAATTTTAAGATCCAAAGTCCAAGGAAAATAACAGTCTTCAGTGCCTACTGAAAACTCAGAGAGGATGGAGCCCCACTCTCCCTCCACCAAAAAATCTTGAGCAGTATCACTAGTATAGATCAGAATCTCCATTCCACTTAGCATGCAAAAGAAAAGTGGATAAACTCCAAAGTGCAAACAATGTTTCTCTGTCCAAGACATTTACAATCCCAGTTTGGATTTTGGCACCAGATTGCTTCTACAATTGAGCAATAAAGTTCCATCTGGAAAGAAGGTGCATTATAAGAGATTTTTCTTTATGGGTTTTTTTTTCCCCAGTGGGGACTAAAAACTTAAAGGAGGAAGTATAGCCACAAAGCCTGGCTTTGCAAACCAACTAACCTTCTATAGCAGCCCTACTGATTCCCAAGTCATTTCTTTCTCAGCTCCAAGGGGTACCAGTAGTTTGGGAGTTTGCCCAGATGAAGTGTTAGGTTGACAACACTTCAGAGGATCAATCAGATGGCTCTGCCAGCTAATCTCACAAGTATTATGGTAAATCCATCCACAGCCTAGAGGTTTTGCTCATCGTTAGTTCAGACAACACAATTATGTTTTGCAACCTAGGTGAGGTTTAGTTTCCAAGTGTTACACTCTGACCAAATTCTGCAGGCTCATCTGACCATCATGACCACTTTCCAGTCGTTTCCATTCATAACACACATGTTGGAAATGCCATAAAATTAAAAAATATCAGAGGGAAGTACACACAATATTGCAGAAAATATTTAAAATAAGATTCCCAATGAAACTGGAACTCTATTTACTAAACATGAATTCAGTCTTGAAATCAGAAGATGAAAAAAAAAAATACTGGCATATTTTACTTTATTTAATAACAGCAGCCAGAATTTTAGTTGCAAGAAACTAGAAATTGGAAGACCCTCCAACAACAGATGGATGAATAAAATAAGTGAAATTAGAGAATTAGATAGACTGACATATATAACTAACAAAAATATGTCAAAAGTAAAAAAAGACTGGCAACCAATTTTAAAATATTGGGAAGTAATTTGGGGGATATATAAGAAAATCTTAGAAACTTAAGACTGCAGTAAAAAGATTGAGACAAAATAAAAATGAATGTAATTGTGAAATCTATGGCTAATTCAATAGAGAAGAGATGTAAGATTTATACCATATGGGGGGAGGGGGGAGAGGAAAAGAGGCGAAAATAGAAGATGCTATCTAAAGCAAGTAATGTTTTCCTCAATGAAAATTTTTGTAGGGGGACAAAAAATACGATTACAAGGTAATAAGAGAAAAAAATAAGAAGAAAATGGAATCTCTATAGAAACAGTGACAGAAGGAGGTATTGAAAGGGGGAAAAGGAGGCTACTGCAATGATATAAATTTGTAAAATTGTGTTTTTTATTATATTGTATGTTGAAAATAAAAATTATGCTTCAAAAAACCAACAACACACATGTGTAAGGATGAATTTAAGGACTGAAGGTATCTAGCAATATCTCTACATCATCTGTTGAATGTATGTCCATCACCTAGCAATTATAGGCACAAGATCTAGGCACAAGGAGCAGAATCCAAACAATAACATGATTATGTGAAGTCGAAGGTTTTCATGGCCAGCATCCACAGGTTTTTGTGGGTTTTTCAGGCTGTGAGGCTGCGTTCTGGAAGAATGTATTTCTGATGTTTCGCCTGCATCTGCGGATGGGATCTGCAGGTGAAACGTCAGGAATACATTCTTCCAGAACACAGCCTCACAGCCCAAAAAACCCACAAACATCTAATAACATGACTTCCTCCACATTCTGGTTGGGTTTGAGATTATAATTTGGTGGGTTAAAAACCCACAGCAACCAGAACTGGTGAAGCAATGGGCCAAGTGGTGCCAAAATTTGTCAAGTGTTTAAGGCGTTAATTTATCAGAATAACAAAGATCAGAGGAAATTTCCAAGGGGATTACCCATCATAGTTTGTTCCATCAGAAACAACAGAGTCTTCTGGTACCTTAAAGATCAGCACATTGCACTAAAACCTATAGAAGGGGTTCAGCCTTTGGGTTGAATGTGACCCGTGGACCCCATTTTGTGGCTCACAGCAGTCCAACAACCCCCCGTCCACCATTTTAAAAAGTTCTAGCCAAAATATTCAGGCAATTTTTGCCCCAAAACATGCAGAAAACCCCTAATGTATGTGAAAACATGGGGAACTACCCACCACCACTACAAATATTCCAGAACTCCATGCTACCCACAAATTCATCAATTTTTCACTGTCACCACTTTGAGAGGGACTGCAGTAGACAATGGAGATATTTAGGAGTGGGAGAGAAATTAATGCCTGGCTTCCATGCAGAGTTGCCCATTCCTGGCTCACAGAGTAAGTCTTCTTGGACTGTAGGTCATTCCATCAGGTGGAAGAGATCTAGAACTTCAAATCTACAACCAATAGACATTGTTGCAGGTGGGATTGTAAATGTCTGCTAGAATAGAGTTGGGGAGTCTTATGGCTTGCCACATTATTTTAGCCCCATGCAAGTAACCATTTGCACATACATAATGCTAAACTCAGGACTGAGAAATGTTGGGTGGGCCATATATCCAGGCCATCTAGTGGGTATCACATTCAGGAAGGTTATGGTTCTCCTCTACTTTTAAGGAGAACTCCTTGGGTTGAATCCAGATTTATTCATCCTTCAGGAGATCCAGTGAAATCAATGGGCTTATTAGCCTGCTCCTTTGTGTCCCACTGAAATTACTAATTGGGGTAATTTCAGTGGGTAAACCGTACTCTGATTAATATACGTAAGACCTTCTATTGATCTTGAAAAAGTTAAACTACAGCTTGTCTAAGCTGTGAATTCACAACTACATGACAACAACAACATTCTGGGAGGACCATTTATTTGCTATATTTATTTCCTGGATTTTTTCCAATGAGCTCAAGGCCATGGGGATTATTTTTTTAAGACTATAGTTCCCAGAATCTCTGAGCCAGTATTTTCACTAGCTATGCCAGATAGGCAGTTCTGGGAACTGTACTCCAAAAATAAAAATTAAAAAAAAACCAGTATCCTATTGGGAACCTTATATCTTTTGTATGTGGACTTAACATCTGCAGAAATTAAAATTGCACAGTTGAATAATGCCTGTATCTAGTAGAGAGCTACATTACTACACAGCAGAGCAGAGCTGTGTATCTAGTAGAGGGCTACATTACTACACAGCAGAGCCGGCAAAGTACCCGATCCACATCAGTGCACGATGCACACTGATGTGCATCAAGTGGTCTTGGTAGTGGTTCATTACACATCTTTGCAAATCAGTTAAGGGGTTTCTTTAGCACATCTGCTGTGCAGCTAGGTATACATCCAGTTATATAATGTAACAGGTAATATAGGATTCCAGTACACTTTTCTAGATGATTTTTAAGGCAACATACATGGTTTTTTCTTCATCACTTTATCCTCATAACAGCTCCATGAGGAAAGTTAGACTGAGAGGAGGATAAGAATACTACTCCCACCACCAATAATAATAATAATAATAATAATAATAATACAGTCAGCCCTCCATATTTACAGCTTTAACTTTTGCAGCTTTGGTTATTCGAGGATTTCATGACAATTTTGTCTCTTCTGTCTCTACTGTAAGTTGATCATAGAGTCATGTTGAAGGACCTAGACATTCAAAGAGAAAACATTTTTCTTGGCATTTGTAGGTCCTCCAGCATTATTCTATAGTCAGCCTCTGGTGCAGGTTAACCATAGAGTTGTGCTGGAGAACCTAGAGATTCCTAGAGAAGTGTTCTATTGGGCTAAAAAAAGTTGTGGTTTTTCATTTACATTTTCCACTTTCATGGGAGTCTTGTACCCCTATCCGAGTGAATGTGAAGGGTCTCTTGTAATAATAATAATAATAATAATAATAATAATAATAATAATAATATTTAGGTGTATTATGGTGACCTCATGAATTCCATAGCCTGTCTTTTTCCCCAGTTGGGGACTTAAAGCAGTTTACAAAAATAAAAAAATAAACAGTTAAAGTTTTACAAAATACAAAAGTTAAAAAATGATGAAATTATAAAAATAATTTAAACCAGTTAAAAGACAAATCATTAAAAATAATCACACCAGCAAATAAATAAATAAATAGAAAAATCCATCAAACTGATTTGGTGAGGTGGGCTTTGAACAATCAGTTCTCAAAGGTATGTGAAATAGAAAGGTATTCACACATATGCAGAAAGGCAATGGGAAGGGTGTCATTGTAACTTCTCTAGGAAGGAAGTTACACAGCCCCATGGCAGCCACTGAGAAGGTCTTCTCCTATGTTCCCACCAGATGTACCCAGCAGATCTCAAAGCATAGGGAGGTTTGTAAGGGAGATTATCATCCTTTAAATGACCTGTAGCTGAGCTGTACAGCTGCCCCAAGATTACTTAGTGAAATTCATGGTTCAGTCTCCCATGGCCCAGTCTAACACTCTATGCCCTATGCCACATTATTATCACACCAGGTTATATCTTTTAAACATATTTACAAAACACAGTTAAGGGATCTTGAGTGCCGCTGTGCTAACAACATGGAACTCTGTCTGCCTTTTCCACTAGATTCACATTATACCTGGTACCAATGCTGGTGTAGTGGCATGAGTGTTGGACTAAGACTCCTGGAGACCTGGGCTTGAATAGCTGCTCAGCTACAGAAATCCATCTTGGGCAAGTCACACTCTCAGCCTTAGAGAAGGGCAGTGACAAGCCTCTACTTTTTTTAATAGTTCTTTTAAAAAAATACAGTTTTCCCTCCATTATCGTGGACTTGAGATCCACAGTTTTGAATATTCACAGAGGGGTGACTTCTCTTAAGATCAATGGGGCATGCTCCTGCGCACACCCACTGGGGCACATCCCATTCAAGCCTATGGGGTTTGAATATCGGTGAGTCTCTGTTTTCATGGGGGGGGGGTCTGGAACAGATCCCCTGCCAACTGTACTACTCCAAGATAGGGTAGTCAGAAGTCAGAATTGACTTGAAGGCACTTGGTAAGAAAAGATGATACCTTTAAAGAAATGTCTGGGGCTATAAATGAACTTCTTATCTTGACAGACAAAATGCCAAAAAGAAAAAAGAAAAAGCCTATGCTTAAAGCTGCAACAGGAATGACCTGTTAGCTTTTCGCTCTCTTATGATACACCATTTCAGGAGCATTCCTAAGTGGCTGTCAAAAGCTTTCTTTGCTGAGAGAATTGAAATGGTCAAGGGACTGGCAAGGCACACCCCCTGGGACCACAAGTGTCAGAAGAATGGTGGGAAAGCGTGAAGGAGAAAAAGAAAAGAACAGATTGGCTTAGAGTGGCAGGTTACCAGTGTCTGTGAGGTTTGGTTTTTAAACGGAGAAAAGAGAGGATGTAAGGATAGCAGATGGAACCTGGCTTTGTAATTTACCATATATACCATTTCTCAGTGTACCAGCTGTTTTTAAATGCTGCAAAATCCAAATTGTGTTCACTCTTTTAAAATAAAAAAAAACAAGAGAAGTGATAGTCCTAATTTGTCCAGAGATAGTAAGTCCTTTTGAGTTTTATTTATTTATTTGTCACTTTTCTACTCAATCTTTTTTCCCTCTGCAAAGTTTAAGTTTCTCCTCCAGAAAATGTGAAACTTTCTTTTGCTATGAAAGGAAACTTCCAGGAAAATGGAAGATGGCTTTGAAGAATCCCAGTCTAGACTGGCCCTCTAGGTTTCCTGTGACTCACCTTGTTCTTTTACACTCATATTTTTCTCATATAGACAAGTTGCTGTGTTGTTCAGTGGGCTCATTGTGTGACTAAGGGTGCATCTACACTATACAATTAATGCAGTTTATCACCACTTTTAATGCTGTAGCTCCATCCTATGGAAATTCTGGGATATGTAGTTTCACAACCCTTCTCTGCCAAAGTTTGCTGGTGCCTCACAAAGCTACAAATCACAGAATTTTGTAGGATGGTACGACAACATTTCAAGTGGTGTCAGATCTCATTCCTTCTATAGTGTAGATGCACTCAGTTTTCCCTTTCCATTCTTAAATGAAAACTCTAGACACAGTTGTAGAAAAGAAAACCAGTAAAGATTTATTCTGTAACAATAAGTTAAACATGAACTCCCTGAATTCTGTCCAGTTTCCAGCTCCCAAACCCCTTTCAGATTTTATCAGTTCCTCTCTTATGAACTGGTCTTCACTCTGTCTCTGACTGCCCTAACTCTTTTACAGGCAACCCTCTAAGACAGGTTATATCTTTTCCCCACATAGTACCTACTTCATAGCATCTCAAAGACTGTGATTAGTTGGTTCTAACCAGGCTGGCTCAGCTGCTCACCTCACAACAGTTTTCAGCATGACCTCTCCACCTGAGCTACCTGACATGGCTGTTAAGGGGGCAATCTGTTTCTGAATGAATGATCTGAAAAACGTGTGCCAGAGTTAGCTTGGTGTTTTGTTTTGTTTTGCTTTGTTTTTTGGAGGAAAAGAAATGCATGGTTGAGATGAACAGAATCCTTCACATATACATATTGTTAACTTTTTTGCGTCAGATTATCCTAGATAATTTCCTGTGATGTATTCAAGTCTTTTACTCCAAGGACAATATCACACTACACTGTTATGGTGCTATTATTCCACTATAAATATAATAGCTGCCTCACGTAGAATCTGGGGATTTACAGTTCAGGGAGGGGCATTTAGAATTCTAAACTACAAACCTCAGAATTCCAAAACAGGCAGCTCTAGCAATTAAAGTAGAATAATAGCACTATAACAGTGTAGTGTGATATTGTCCCAAGTCTCAAGTCAAGTTTCAACTCTCTACCCTCATGTCTCAAGTTGAGTCTCAAGTCCTTGCAAGATACTTTCAAGGCTCAAGTCTGGGAGCCAACTTTAACAGAAAAAAAGAGGTGGTGGTGGTGTGGGGAGATGGATTTCAATAACTAGAAAATCAAGAAGACATGCATAAAGTTATTTAAAAAACAGTTCTCAAGAGGGGAGGAGCAAATATGTTAGGCAAAAGTCCTGAGGCTGAAGGATCCTTCTAAAGCTTTTCAAAAGCTTTAGAAGGGTCCTTCAATGTGCAGCAGGGACAGACAGTAGGCACACGATAATCATTTGTATGCTCAGATTTTCAGTAACTCAATCTAAGTCCTTCAACAAAAGCTTCAGAGAACTATGCTTATTTAGATTGCTATAGAGAGATGTTATAGGATGAAAGACAAAAGACAAAGCAGACATTGCTGCATTTCAGAAGCCTTCAAGTGATCCCTAGAAGGTTTATTTAAAAAATGGTTTACTTCTGCAAGGCTTGGTTGACCTGGTTGTTTTATTACACATGTGTACACTGATAATTTTGAATAAAGGTTTTCTAAAAGATATTGAACTGATCTTCTTTTGTTATGATATAGGAGCCTATCTCTTTCCATGTTATTTTTGATACTGGTACCAATTTTTCTTATCCATCATCTAATTTTCAGGAACACATCTACACATCATTAACAGAGATATTCCTGTAGTATATGTTATTCAAAACATGGGTTTCCTAATAGTCAGAAAGTCCTTTCAGGAAGAATAATAAGGCAGTGAAACTTTTATCAAATCTTCTCCTGATATTAAAATATTCCAAAGTGTTCCAGGTAAATTATTCTGTGAAGATTTGTGCTTCTCTTGTCTACATGACATTTTGCTCCTACTTTGTAATTGGATGGGACAGCACTGTTCTTAAACAAATAGGTTTTTTCATGTTATTATTTTAGCATGGCACTCATTTGCATTTCACTCCAGTGACTTACATGTATTTCTACACCGTATGGCAACCAACAGCCTAGAAATCATTTCTGCAAACAACAATTGCAAGCATTCATTGGAGAACCTTATGTCCTGCAATAGCGGCTGCATCATCTCTTTGTGTTTCCACTGGGAAACTGTTTTTGGCCAAACACATGGAAATTCACACCATTCTCTATGCCAAATCTACCTGATGATTGGATTCATTCTCCCTACTGATTAGTAGCCAGTAATTAATTCCAAGTACTCATTTCCCAAACTCTTTTAAAGTGCCTGAATGGCATATGTTTCACATACAACTCAGTGGGATACTGGTAATAACATTTTCATTTTCTGTAATGTTTCCAAGAAGGGCTGCCATTTCTACAACCCATGATCTGTTGACACCATTTTAATTTTCATGACTATTTCTGAAAGGATCCTCAGATTTTTAGTTTGGTGAGGTATTCAGCCTGGCCTGTCAGAGAGCTCTGGTGCCTCATGAAAACTACAAACCCCAGGATTTTTAGGCTAAAGTCATGGTTGATAAAGTGGTGTCAAACTGCTTTAATTCTGCAATGTAGATGCACCCTCAGCCAAGAGATCAATTCAGTGTTTTTAAAAAAGAACTGGCCAATAAAATGTGCTCTCGAATGAGTGGGAGAATTCTGTTGAGGCTCAGCTAAAACATCCTTGGGGGCTTATGACTGATTCTACAAATGGGATATTATTCCCTTTAAAGAGTTATACTACAGCTTTAATTGAGATCAAATCAAATGGCAAATAATGAATCATCAAGCAATATTCACACCTGAATTCATAAACAACCACTGTTTATAGGATTTGGAGTAGGTGTGAGAATCAGTGATGAAGAAACCCCTTCAGAATCCAATGTAGGGCTACAATTTAATGGAATGTATTTTAGCCTTGGTTCTTTCTCACAGCAGTTTGGCATGAATACTAAGCAGATAATACAAAATGTTAAAACACCATGTAGGCAACAGAATGAATTTAATGAATGCTGCATACTTCACCCTGCCCGAATTCTAGTACTAGCATCGAAATGACTGTATAAACTCTTGAAACCCTGTAATTAGGATAACTGATCTTCTGCTTATAACAGATGAGAGGAGAAAGTTATGTGTCTGGCATAGAAATTAAGTTTTTATCCCACCCTTCTTCCCGGGAGCATACAGCAGTATACATCATGCTGGTAGTTCCTATGTCAGTGGGCAATGAGACCAAGTTTGGGATAGCATTAAAGGATCTATTCACGGGGCTGAACTTTTTTGGAGATGGAGTTCAGCTCGTCTAAAATAAAGTGTAGAATCTAGAATGGAGTCCCCATCCACTGAGGGTACACCTATACTGTAGAAATAATGCCATTTGATGTCATCTTAAATGCCTTTTCTCCATCCTATGAAATCCTGGGATTTGTACATCACTGATAATTTCCCCTTCAGGTGGTGGGACAAAGAGACAGACCTCTTAGACAATATTAAAAAGAATTTTGATGAGCCTTTAAAGGGAGATATGGGCCTTCAAATGTCTGGGGCCCAAGCTTGAGATCTGTAATGGATAGGTAAAGCTCAATACAATCAAAATGCAGATATATTTTCTTGCAGTTGAATAATCTGATCTGGGACCCAGTCTGCGGTGCAAAAGACATACACTTTGAAATACGGACTCCTGAGTCTAAGAATTTGTTCTGTATATCAAAACTGGTTAGAGCTCAAATTCCTTTTATACAAAAATCCACTGGTTACTCCAAACTTTAGCAATGTCATTTAGTGAAGAAGAGACCAGAGGAGTATTGCTGCTATTCTTCAACAATCAGGAACCAAAAATCTATGATGATCTATTTTAGATCATCCAGAGAGCTCTCTCAATAGACCAGATTTACTTTCTACCCACCCTTGGTCTACACCTACTGGCACCAACTTTGTAGGATTTCAGAAAAGACTCATTCACATCACCACCTGGAGATACTGGGGACTGAACTTATGTAAAATGTGAGTCTCATCAATGAAATGCCATCTATCAAAAAGGTAGTTCATCTCAAAGGTGCTACATGATCCCTTTACACATCTCTCGAAAGGTACTACATTGTTTGATCAGGCCAAGGCTCTATGAAACCTATTGAATTCATAGGCCTAATATTACATGCCAATAGCAAGAGATGATATTGCATGTGTTTATTTCCTTCCATGCCTGGGGATTCTTATGATTTCCCTAGCAACTGCTAGTAGCATGTTGATGACAAATGCTACTGCATGCACATATTGAAAACTACATTAAAATATTCCATTTATATAAAAACATACAGATTCAACTATGCTGATGGACCACCAAAGGGGGAAATCAGTGGCAAATTAGTTACTTAGATGGTTTCCCCCTTTGGCATAGAGTTCAGCAAACAGAATTCACAATGTGCAATCTTGTTCTATCATAAATTTGCATCAATTTCATAGACTTGCCATTATTTTTTCTCTTGTCTTCTTTCTTGCTTCTTTTACGAAAGGGGATTAAGAACAGAGGTGGATGGGGGATCAGAGTGAATGATCAAGAAGTGAATTGCAATCCTTTGCCTTACTCTCTTGTTATTTTTAAAAAGGTGAACATGCCTCTAGATCAAAGCAAGGAGAGCCCCAGAGTTGTTAATCCTAGCAGATAGTTAACAGAAGGGAAGACATTTCTTCCAACTCTGCATTTGCCCATAGGCAAAAGCAGAGATGAGGAGGGAGGCCTTGTTGACTTTATAACAATGTAGGGGGGGAACTCATCAAAAGCACACCAACTGCTTAAGTTCCATTTATAATTCAGGAAAGAATGGAAAAGAACAGCAAGTTTTTGTTATATGTCAAAATATATGTCAATATTTTGGCAGAATGCTGTTTTTCAA
>CM034703.1:15433808-15450321 GCA_020142125.1 Phrynosoma platyrhinos | reverse complement strand
CACTACACACACCTCAACACTATCTGACCTACACTCATGGGGGTGCCCTACATGCATCTATTTGCTCCACCAGAGGCTAGTCCCATTGCAAAATTGGATCTGCCAGTTCATCTCCATGCACAAAGACCAGTTTCCTATGACTTTGTTCACTAATGACCATAATTAAAACTGGACCTGCAACTTCATTTCCATACACAAAGGATTTGTAATTTGAATTGGCACCTTCACATACCAATGGCATATATATGTCTGTGCCTGGCTTCCACTCCACCAAATGCATCTGAGGAAGTAGACTGAAGTCTATGAAAGCTCATGCTGCTAATTTATTTCTTTCAGTTAGTCTCAAAGGTGCTACAAGGTCTCTCTATGTATTGATTCTACAGACTAACATGGCTATATCTTTGAATTCTACAACTAAGCACTAAAGTTAGAATTGTTTGGGCCATCACAATGTAGGTTGTGAGAGCTGGACAATGAAGAAAGTGTACAAAAAGAAAATCAACTCATCTGAGATGTGGTGCTAGACAAGAGTGCTGAGTATACAGTGGACAGTGAAAAAGACAAACAAATGGGTCCTTAAACAGATCAAGCCTGAAACCTCTCTAGAAGCCAAAATGATTAAATTGAGGCTGTCATTCTTTGGCCATATCATGAGAAGTTACACGTAATTGGAAAAGACAATAATGCTAGGAAAGGTAGAAGCCTCATATGAGGAATGATTACTGTAACCCATCAGATCAACTGGAAGCTTTGGACCAGTGTTTTGAGGTCATGTTATGCACATTGGTACAAAGATTTCCCTTTTCCTCCTCTTCTTTCTCTTCCCCCTACACCCCACACACACATATATCTCATCTTTTTTCTCAGTCTAAGACTCAAGGCAGCTTACAAAAGTTAAAGCAGATGCAGCTAAAAAGCTTACATCATGCATCAGTTAAGAATATAATTGAACTGTTTCATTGACCAATAGCCAATATCATCACATCATCATCATAAATACAGTGTAGCTCTGTTGACAGGGCTCTGATGCATCACACCAGGGTGTAGAATAATAATGAGCCAGGAACAGGTCTGCAGAAGGCTACTTGAGAGCCATCATAAAGGTCATTCAAGCATCAGTTATGTTGGCTTGACCCTGCATACGTAGTCACTGAATCCTTGCACACACTGTGCAAGGACCTGAGAACAGGTAGCTGCAAACAGATGTTCAGTACATAATCTGACTGGTGCTGTCAAAGCTAACCATGCCAACCATCTGTTGAGGACTGTGTATCTACACCTGATGCAGCATGGGTCAGTTGCTGTGTCACTGGTTCTGGTTCCACATACAGAACTCGATCCAACAAGGTGATTTCATGCAAATAATCCAACTTTTTGCACAGAGCATGCTTGAAAGGACAACATAGATCAATGATAGCTAGGGATGGAAGAATGTGTTTTTTTCTCCTAGCATTAATTTTTTTTAAAGGCTCAAGTTCTTTAGGTCAAACTGATGAAGAAATTTGCAGATTTTACTAGGATCAAAAATGAAAGGGAGAGATTTATTTGATTGCTTGAACTAATCACTTACTTGAAAAGGGGGTTTGTAATTAGACTGAGGAGCCAGTGTAATGATTTGAGCATTGGACTATGACTCTGGAGATTAAAATCCCTGCTCAGCCATGGAAATGCACTAGGTGATCTTAGGCAAGTCACACTCTCTCATCCTCCGAGGAAGGCAAAAGAAAACTGCCTCTGAACAAATCTTACCAAGAAAACCCCCTGATAGGTTCAGTATTCAGAAACAACTCAGAAAGAACACAGCAACAGTAGAAACAATTAGGGAGTTAGGTCTGTTATTTCCATAATCTCTGGCCATTAATTGTCCACCTCTGGTTTATAGCAATACCAAAGTGAATGGTATCCATTACTTGAGGTTAAGAGAGAAATTTTAAAGTGTTTCTTCCAGAGCTTGAAAAAGTTATGGTTTTTTTATTACCACTCTTAGAATCTCCAAGGATTCAGAGTCATAACTTCACCCCCTACCCACCCCCCAGGAAAAACCCTTTCACATGTTCTAGTTTGTTTTACAAGAAAAGAGTTTGCACCATCTGAAAGTGCATATCTTATTTTAACACCTGAAAAGATCTTTATCAGATGTCTGAAAATAACTTTTTAAACTTTACAAGTACTTTGCTACTGAAAAAACAACAAAGTGTCTTGCGGAACAGTAAAGACTAGCAAGTTTGAAGTGGTGAAAGACTTTTTGGGCAGCAGCCCAAATGTGCTAAATTGATTGATAGAAACTGGTGATTTGGATCCTTTCCCATTTCCTCATATATATATACTACTTCAAGCTTTCTTTTTCTACTGAAAGTTCCTATTAAAGTTGTCTCTGAAGTTAAAATTACTGCCTTTTATCAAATAAAATTGGTATTATATAAGATCAAATAAAATATATTTAGCCAAATTTTAATTCTACCATCACAAAAGTCAGTTTGTGATTTAAAAAAATTACCTTCTGGTTATAAAGCTACATCCATCTTTTCTTTAACCTTCATCTAAACTTCCACTGAGGGTCTTAATCAAGGGTATTTTTTTTTTTTACCCCATGAGAATTCAACTATATTACAGTATATATAAATACTCCTTTTCCATCAGAGTGTTTATGGTAGTAGAATTACAGGCGTCCCACAATATTTAAACAACTAGAGCTAGAAAACACAGCCAGATGAGATAGAATGTCTGTTTTGAGTAACTGCCAACCCTCCATGTTTGCAAAAAACATATAACCAACATGAATGCAATAGATTTGTTGTGACAAATTTTCCCCAGCTGTTTTCAGTCTGGTTTTTTTTAAAAAAAAAAACTTGTACATGACAGATGGCTGCAAGTCAACAATATTGTTTACAACTCTTTGGGCGATAGTGTTATAAAATGGCTACCTTATCAGTCTAGTTGGCTGTGAATTCTGCAACAAAATCTGACACTGGGACACTAGAAATGACGTATCTGCCTAAATAAATGTAATGAACTTATCAGTATTAGAGACAATTAAATGGTTTAGATGTTTTAAAACAATGAATCATCTGCAAAGAATACATTTTTGACATAGAATCATAGAATCATAGAGTTGGAAGAGACCTCAAGGGTTATCCAGTCCAACCCCATTCTGCCATGCAGGAACTCCCAATCAAAGCATCCCCGACAGATGGCCATCCAGCCTCTGCTTAAAGACCTCCAAGGAAGGAGACTCCACTGTCGAACAGCCCTTACTGTCAGGAAGTTCCTCCTAATGTTGAGGTGGAATCTCTTTTCCTGTAGCTTGCATCCATTGTTCCGGGTCCTAGTCTCTGGAGCAGCAGAAAACAAGCTATGGCCATTTTCATACATTTGGAGAAGACAGCAAAGAAGGAATTGGGACTTTGGGTTCATCAGGAAGTCTAAACAGAGATGATTCTCCAGATACTTTACTCCCCTTTTCTTCCTTGTTACTACTTCATGTGTATTACTTCTTCCTTCATCCTACAAGGCTAGGTTTGCAGGAAGTGAAGCACCCGGGTGCATTTACATTGTAGAAATAATGCAGTTTGACACCACTTTAAGTGCTGTAGCTCTATGCTATGGAAGCCTGGGATCTGTAGTCTTATAAGGTATTTAGCTTTCTCTTCAAATGAGTAGTGGTGGTTTTTGTTGTTGTTAACTGCCTTTGTGTCAATCTCAATCCTTGGCAACCCTCCGGATGAGACATCTCCAGGCCTCCCTGTCCTCTACTGCTCTGCCTAACTCCTGCAAACTTGTATTTGTGGTCTCTTTAATAAAGTCCATCCACGTAGCATGTGGCCTTCCTCTCTTTGTACTTCCCTCTACCTTTCCTAATATTATTGTGTGTTTTTTTCAGTGTCTCATGCCTTTTCATGATGTGTCCAAAGTATGACAGTCTAAGGGGGATTGCAGACTGCCAGAAATAGTGCAAATCGAGTCCACTTTTAGGGTTAGGGTTAGTGCTAGGGAATCATGGGAATTGTTGTTGTTGTTTTTCTGAGACATTGAGCCTTCTCTGTCAGAGAGCTCTGGTGCCACAATAAACTACAGTTCCCATGATTCCCTAACCCTAACCCTAAAAGTGGACTCAAATTGCACTATTTCTGGCAGTCTGCAACCCCCCATAAGTCTTGTCATCTTGGCTTCTAATGATAGCTCTGGTTTGATCTGCTCTAGGAGCCACTTGTTTGTCCTTTTGGCTGTCCATGGGATCCTCAGCACTCTTCTCCAGCACCACATTATCTCAAATGCATTGATTTTCCTCCTATCTTCTTTCTTGACTCTCTAGCTCTCACATCCATACATGGTAAATAGGGAATACAATGGCCTGTATGATTCTGACTTTTTTGTAATGCTGGTGCCTTACAAAATTATAAATCCCAGGATGCTGTAGGGCATGACCATGTCAGATAAAGTGATGTCAAACTACATTATTTGGACAGAGTAGATGCACCCCTTCCTTGCTTTGGGTTGCAGTTCAGGCTTATGTTGTTTCTGGTGGCCTTTGGTCCTTAAAACCAGAGATGGTTAGTCTTGCTGTTCTAATTGTCTACAATTTTTTTAAAAAATGTTTTAAAACAGTAGATTTACTCTGAGTTTAAATGTTTTTATTTGGGCTTTTAAGGTTTCAAATGTTTTTATCCATCATACATGGCTGTCGGGACCCTGATCGGTTGAGAGACAATAAATACTTGTTGTTAGCTACAGTTGTTGTTCAAATCCTAATCTCCCAGAGTCCTGTTCCAACTCTCAAGCCACAGTACCATGCTCTTTGGGTTCATTTACCGCTCATACTTCCATTCTCCCAAATTTGCTGTGTGTTTCAGTCCATATTTATTTTCCATTCTCTTCAATTTGTACTCTATCACTACACATTATTATACCATTACCATTACGGGCACAAGTCATTTACACAGGACTTAAACATGTAAAATTTTGTTGGTTTGTAGTGATATTTGTGCTTTTTAAAATTAAAAAGCAACCCACCCAATTGTTATGAGCTTGTTCTAATTACATTTATCTTTGCTGCTGCAGTTGCTGTCTTTATTTTCAATGGTTTCTGAATTCTGCTCCAAATACTTTACCCAATGTATTCTTTTAGAGATGTGTTGGCAACCGTTAAGAGTTGGGTGGCCACATTTTCTGGTGGGGGGCTTGGAGAACCACTCCCAGCCCAAAAATTGTGAAAAATTTTGCCCCCAAATTGTGGGGATAATTTAGCCATACATTTGGCTTTATCTGGTCAATTTTAAAGGAGACACCTTTAAAAAAGAGGGGGGGGGGGAGGTGACTGTAGGCCTAACTCCCTTCTAGAGGAGAAACACTCAGGGAGGCTGAAAGATATTTGGGGGCAAGAAAGAAATATAAAACAGGGGTAGGCAACCTGCGGCCCGGGGGCCGGATGTGGCCCCATGAGGCCTTTGAACTGGCCCCAGGCTGGTCCTGCCCCCCGCCATGATGATATTGATTATTGTTGTTATTACTTGTTCTTGGGGTTTTCTTGGCAAAATCTCCGCAGGGGGTTTGCCATCATGGCTTTTCTGGGGCTGAGAGAGTGTGCATGCATATTTTAAAATTTTATTTTATTTTATTTTTATTATTTTTATTATTTTATTATTTTGCTTCGGCCCGCCAATTGTCTGAGGGACAGCAACCCGGCCCCGAGCTCAAAAAGGTTGCCTACCCCTGATATAAAAAGTTGATCCCGAGGTTAGTCTGCAAAGGACTAACCCCCTCTGCTTTGCGCCGTCTTGGAGGCAAGGAAGGGGAGAGGCAGCCTCACGCTGGGCACCCCAACCCCTTCCTGAAGACGTAATCATAGTGCCCGTTATTGCACATGATGGGCGCTCCGATTACGTTCTTCCAGCTCAGCGTCCAGACACGCTGAGCCAGAAGAAACGCCGAAGAGGCACGCGATGCCTCTTGTGGTGCCCTTTCCACGCCTTGTGGAAGGAGCGCTATTTTAGTGCTCCTTCCAGGTCCAGAAAAAGAGTGGATTGGGGCTGAGGAGTGCAGCAGCCTCGGCCCCAATCCGCGGCTTCTTGGGGCAGCCCATGGCCACACGTTTGCAGAGGCCCAACAACAGCCTTAATGGCTGAACATAGCCTATGGGCTGTGCTATCTGTACTCCTCTCTGCAGTAAAATATTGGGGCTAAGACATACACACCACACACGCACAATAGTTCACATATACAATGGTTCATATCTATTATTGGAATTATGCAATATCGAGAACATTCTGGGTGGGGAAGGTGACTATCAGGAACAGCTGGCGTATTTTGGTCAGTGGTGATATGTTGCTCAATAATGGTTTTCAGCATTCACTAGCATGTTTGACAGTGGAAAGGCAAACTTTTAGGGATTCTGAAGATGCATGCAGAATTGTGAGTACTTGGGCCCAGAAGTTTTTTGGATTTTGGAACTTTTTTGGATTTTGGGGACTTTTCAGACTTTGGAATATTTGCATTTACATAATGAGATACCTTGGAGATGGGATCCAAGACTAAATACGAAATTCAGTTATGATTTGTATACTCCTTATATACATAGCCTGAAGGTAATTTTATACACAATATTTTTAGTATAGCCCACCCACCCCAACCATGGGCTTGCCATCCATGGATTTGAGCATCTGCAGATGGCAAGCTGTGTACACAGCTGAGGCGCACCACCATTAAAAACCATGAGACTTGAGGTTCCATAGTATTTGGAATCTGCAGGGGGATCCAGAATGGAACCACACACACACACACAGAGATACTAAGGGCTGACTGTAATTTTGTGCATGAAACAAAGTTTGTGTACATTAGACCACCAGAAAGTAAAGGTATCACTATTTCAGCCACCCATGTGGACAGAATTTGGATTTTGGAATATTTTGGAATTTGGATAAGAGAGACTCAACCTGTATTTGAATGGCAATTAACTGCAGTGATTATAATGGTTTTGGCCTCACTAAAATAAAATATAGGCAATGATGAAATACAAATGGAGTATGACTTAAGTCCAAGCAATTAGAAAATCCATATCCCAAGAGATTCAATTTTTGGGAGAGAGCTTTCCATCCCACCACCTTCCCAGGTTTGACTGGTGAGGACATGTGGGAAAGAAAGCCTTCATGGAGGATGCTCCTAAGCTGGGAAATTCTTTGTCAAAGGAGATTTGGTTGACCCACTTTCTGCTTTCTTTTCAACAACACACAAAGACTTTCTTGTTCAAACAGGCCTTCAGCCTTAACTGATTAGAGAGGTTTGCAATAGATGTATTGTTTTAATGCATAATATAATGCATAATATGCCTTAAAAGTAGTGTTTTAATGTGATTGATTGTTTGATGCTTTTTTAAAAATTTGCACTAATTATTTTAGCTGTTTTGTTTTAATTTATAATTCTAAGACATTCTGAGTCCCATTTTAGGAGCTAGGCAGGATGCAAACTAAATACATTAATAAATAAATAAATACTATTTCAGTAAGCAAGTGGGAAAGAAATGTTTCCCACTTCTCACATAACAGTTTGTTTATGACTTCAGTTTTTGTTGTCATTGATGTTATGTGCCTTCAAGTCATTTCTGACTTCTAGTGACCCTAAAGTGAATCTATCACAGGGTTTTCTTGCCAAGTTTCTTTGGAGGGGTTTTGCCATTGCCATCCTCTGAGGCTGAGAGAGAGTGAGTTGCCCAAGGTCACCAAACCAGGATTCAAACCCTGGCCTCCAGAATCATGGCCCAACACTCAGACCACCCTACCACACTGTCTCACAACTTCAGTATTATTTCAGAATATGAATATTTGATTTTGTTTGCATCAGTAGGAAACGGTGCTGTTCTTTTGCAATTCAGCTTCACCTTTTGCAAATGTACAGCATGCAATCAGATTGTCTTTGTTTAGGGGAGGGAAAGGTACTGAAAGTAGGCAGTATTTATAGAACAAAGCTCAAGACAGTCATTGTGTGAAGCTGGTAAATCAACCTATCACCAGATGCCCCCAGAGGCTTTGGAGTATGGGTGACATTACAGGTGCTGGCATTGCCCCTGGGGCCTCTTTGTGAGTACAAAATTGTGCATTCTTTCCCTCCCTCCCTCTTTACCCCCAGTGACTTCTGTCCATCACGGTTCACTAGAAGTTCTTCATCCACAAATCATGTCCCACTCAGCTGCCAAGCAACCTCCAGCTGGAATGGCAATTAGCCAGATGTCAGTGGTTCTATTATCTCCATTCCTCAGTTCTCCATTATTTAGTCACTGCACGATAGCAGAGATGGGGGAAGAGGAGAGAGAAAGAAAAAAAGAAAGAGAATTACAGTAGAGTATCCCACCAGGGTTCCACTTTAGAAGCCTGCAAAGAAACTGAGGGTGGGAAGGCAGAGGCACCAAAATGAGACAAGAGCCACTAAACACAGTCATTATTGTCACTTTCCTCATGTGTTAACTCTTTGCTGGGATTCAGGAGACAACATGAACTTCCCTGGATACTGAAAAAAGTGAGAAGATGCTTGGAAAGGATTTTAAAAGGCTTCTCTTTCTCCTGCACACAATAATCTATTGTGTGCCTTCACATTATTTCTAATTTATGGGGACCCTAAGGTGACCCTGTTGTGGGGTTTTATTGGAAAGATGTGTTCAAAGGAGTTTCCCCTTGCCTTCCTCTGAGGTTCAGAGAGTGGGACTTGTCTAAGGTCACCCAATGGATTTTCATTGTCAGGCAGGGATTTGAACCCTATTCTTCAGAATCCTAGTCCATTACACAAACCGCTACACCATGATTGATGGCTTTCTTACACAACAGCCTAGGGTGCTGTTATCTACGAGTTTGGTGGCAATCTGGGTTTGTGGTTTTATACAATCAGGTTGCCTTGATGATTCCTTCCCAAAATATTCCAGATGGATTACAACATATAAAAAAAAAGATGCACCATATTCAGATTTCTATCCAGTTTCCAAAAGTGGTCAGTCAATGTGCATAAGTCTAAAAGCAAATGTTGGAGAATGGATTGGGCAAGAAAGTTCATTGGCATTGCACAACAAATAGTATGGAGTAAAATGAGCTCCTCAAACTCCAGAGCACCAATGAGCGCTGTTGATAAATTTCTGGTTGGTGCATCAAGAATAGTGGCCTTGATGGATCTTTGATATGCATCAAGCAGAGCTTTTTTTATGTGTAGGAACTACTTGGCTTGTGTCCAGGTTATCTACAGGATTGCCTATCCCCATATACTCCAGTCATTCAGGGCTGGGTTGGCAGCTGTGATCCAGAGGATTTTTTCTTCATCCACCCCCAGACTGTGGAATAATGTGCCAGAACAGATTCAAGAGCTGAATACATTGGCCAAATTTAAAAACAGCATTAAAGACCAGTCTCTTATCTGCCACTATGCTTGTTTATTGTGCCCCTGAGCAATGAGAAATGCACAATGAATTTTTCTGCAATCCCAGTGAATAACATTTTACACTAAAGGCATTGAGGAGTAGTTACACACCATCCAAAAATCTGTATCTGAATAAGGAATGGTACCTTTGCAGAATTCTACTTATGCAACTGTAAACTGAATACAGATAGTATACAATGGCCAAAATGTTGGACTGTAACTTACATTGACATAAAACACCAACAGGATCCCAGAAATTATGCTGGGGCAGAAATCTTAATAAAAGGATTGAACATTGGGTCTGTAGCATCAACTCTACCATCCACACCCACTGCAGAATGGATTAACCCCAAATCATTTTTTAGTCCAGAAGCTCAGTTCTAATGAAATCTTCTTGAGATCCTACCAGGCAAAACTAGACTATACATAATTCAGATACATGATTGGGCCAGGTTTCTACTGACTTATAAGAAGTTGCTTTATTAAGTAGACAAAAACCAGTGTTGAAGCCAAAACTACACCTACTTTTGATCTGTCCTTTCTTTTCCCCTTTCATCTTTCCCACCTACTTGACTACCAACATTAGTTTCCCAAACAGATTATAATCAAAATACATAGTATACCAAAGAGATGTGGAGCTATGACAAGAAAATAGAAGTTACTTTTTTGGACTGTGGCTCAAAAAATCCCCTTGGAAGTATGAGGGGATTGGGGGAGCTCTTCCAAGCTTTGTTTTCATCAGTCTTTTCTGATTTTTGGCAACTGATGTCACAGTGCAGACAGAAGGGGGCACAAGGAGATGGGTGAGTAGCTGACAGCAAATATGCTAAGCCAGAGAGAAGCAGCTCTTCAGAAAATCACCAGAGTCTTCCATTTCAGCCTCCCAAACTGTGTCTTTCATGACAACTATGGTTTGAGCCTCAAAACAGATGGTATTGGGATAGATGGATCACTGATCTGAATCAGTATTAGGCAGATTCTTCTGTTCAATCTTTTTCTGTAGAGTCAAGTTTGTTGTAAAAACCATTTTAGCAGAGACTCTGGAAAAAATCTGAAGATTAAATGGTAGGTCGTCTGAGTAGACCAAGACTGAGATTTTTCTTTGCTTTGTTTTACAAAGGACCATTTTAAATACAAAGGTGGGGTGGCAGTTTAGCATTTCTGGGTCATTGTTCAACGTCATCACTTAATCAGCACTTCAGAAACTCAGACAGGTGATTAATCCTTGATCTGGAAGAAAGATAAACTGTGTACAAAAAAGCAAACAAGACAGCAAGCTTTGTAAATATTTGAAGAATGGACTGAAGATTGAAAAGCACCCCTCCAGAACTGAGACTATGAGGGTCCTTATTCACTTCCAGATCATGCTGAAAACAAATAATTCAGTGTCTCTTACTCTTACACCTCAAAAATAAATGCTATACTCCCACATTATCCTACTATAAACAAGAATGAGAAGAATACCGTTGCCCCTCGGTTCTCGCAGACATGAGATCCACAGTTTTGAATATTCATGGAGGGGTGGCCAACATTAACATCAATGGGGCACACCATCCATGGGGGCACCCCATTCAAGTCTATGGGGCTTGAATATCAGCAAGTCTCTGTTTTCACGAGGGGTCCAGAACAGATCCTCCACAAAAATGGATCGCCGACTGTATTTGCAAATTTTCTCATCCAGGATGAGACAAGGGGCCAACAAATCCTCCTCCTCAATGGGAATTCTCACCACCAATTTAGGATTTCCATTATGTGTGCAAGAATGTCTCACTCCAAAATGTCTATATTGTCCTTTGAGAAGCAAGATGTATAAGCACACACACACACATACACACACACACCAAACACTGAAGGTCCAGGTGACTAGTAAAAATAATGCAAACTGTCCATCCAATGCTTCTAATATTTTATTTTATTTTATTTTTATTTATCCTTTTTCCCATCATGGGATTTTGAAAAGTTCATGTAATACAAATTGGCTGGAATCCTCTTGGCATCCTTCATGTGTGTAAATTTCCCTACAAAAGACATTGAACATGAAAAAAATGCATAGATTATATATGTGGCTAATAGAAATACATGTATTTCATATGCATTTTATTTTATATGCATTTTGGTGTATTTTGAAGCCTGACATTTGCTTAGCAAATGTTGACAAAGTTTACAATGGAAAGGGCAATCATTTTCAGCTCCACACATTCATTTAAATGGTATGATCAGGTTTCAAATGCAGAGCAAACAAAACTATATGATACTTATAGGCCAGTGATGGTGAACCTTTTCGAGACCAAGTGCTCGAACCCAGTGGCATTCGGGCACCGGGTGGCAACGGGTGCCAGGGGTGGGGCTTCCAGGAGTGGTACTTCTACCTTCCAGGGGTGGGACTTCTGGGGTGAGATTTCTGCCTTCTGGGGGCAGGGCTTTCCTTTCTGGAGGTGAGACTTCCAGGGAAAAACCCAAGGCACACTCTCTCAGCCTTAGGCTAGCAATAATACCCCCCCCCCATGAAACTTGTCAAGAAAACTCCATGATAGTTTCACCTTAGGATCACCATAAGTTGGAAATGACTTGAAGGCACCACACACCCAAGTCACACTCTCTCAGCCTCAGAGGAAGGCAGTGGCAAACCTCCTCTAAAGAAACTTATGAGTTGCCCTAAGTTGGGAAAAACTTGAAAGCACACAAAAATTGGGCCAAGTCACACTCTCTCAGCCACAGAAGATGGCAATGGCAAAAAGAAGACAAAAACCTCTGAAGAAACCTTGTGAAGAAAACCATGAAAGAGGATTGTGATAAGTCAGAAACAACCACAGTCCTGCTCAAAATGGAGGACTTTTAGACAGCCTCCTGGACAGAAAAGCCACATATAAAGCAAATAAAATAATTAAAATGCAAATAAATAAATTCTTGTTGGTTATTCCCAGCTAAGGAAGACACATTCAATCAATTGCTGAACAGTGAATGAACATGTAGGATTCCACTGATTCAGTGGCTCTAATCTAGGGTGCATCCACACTGTATAAATAATGTAGTTTGAGACCATTTTAACTGTCATGGCTCCATCCTACAGATCCTGGGATTGATAGTTCTGTGAGGCACCAGCACTCTTTTGCAGAGAAAGCTGAAGTAAAACTACAAATCCCATGACTCCATAGAATGGAACTACAGCACTTAAAAGTGTTGTCAAACTAGATTATTTCTACAGTGTAGAAGAGATGATGATCTAAAAGAGACATCATAGTGGTGTGAGCATTGGATGACTTTGGAGACCAGGATTCCTGTCCCAGCTTAGTCATGGAAACCCACTAGATAACACTCTATCAGCCTGAGAGGATGGTCATGTCAACCCCCTTCTGAAGAAAACTGTTAAGAAAAATGCACAATAGGGTCCCCTTGTGGCCACAATAAGTCAGAGACAACTTAGAAGTACACAACAACAAGAGCATGGTGCAATGGTTTGGATAGGATCCTAGGAGACCAGGGTTTAAATCTCAGCTCTGCCATGAAAATCCACTGCGTCACGCTCTCTCAGCCTCAAGGGATGGCAAGGGGAAACCTCCTCTAAGAAAACCGCATTACAGGGTTGCCACATAGGTCAGAAAGGACTTGAAGCCACACAACTACATAATGACGACAACCCTTTATAGCTCCCCCCCTGAACTTACAGAAACACACACAAATACACCCACAGACCTATTTATATATAACTCTCTCACACACATCTACAGAGAGAGAGAGAGAGAGAGAGAGAGAGAAGTTGAAAATGACTTACAGACACACAACAATAACAACAAATGTAATAATACAGATAGCCAGTGTGGTGCGGTGGTTTGAGTGTGTGACTGCAGACCAGGGTTTGAATCCCCACTCATCCATGAAAACCCACTGGGTGACTTTGGACACGTCACACACTCTCAATCTCAGGAAGGGTCATGGCAAACCTCCACTGAACAAACCTTGCCAAGGAAGCTCCATTATAGGTTCTGCTTAGAATCTCCATTAAGTAAGGGAGGAAAAAGCCCAGGAGGGAGCAGCTGGAAAGGGTGTATGCACCAATCCTGCCCCTTTCCCAGCTGGATCAGTGCCTTCCTCAGATACCGATCAAGCTAGGAAAGGGGAGGAAATGGATCCACCACTAAAGCCCCATTCAAAGTTGGATGGGTGCCTGTCTTCCCTGGCACCCATCCATCCAGGAAAGAGGCTTGAGAGGAGTAAATCCATGCCCCCTCCAACCCCTTTTCCAGGTTGATGGGTGAACCACCATGATAGATTCACCTTAGAGTTGCCATTAAGTCAGAAATGACTTGAAGGCTTACAACAACAATGACAACAACAACACCACCAACTGTCCTGGGTTCTTCTCTAGAGAGAACAATACATTGCAAAGAGAATAAGTAGTGGTTTGAGTGTTAGACTGTAATTCTGGAGACCAGGGCTTGGAAACCCACTGGGTTCCCTTGGGCGACTCACACTCTTTCAGACTCCTCAGGGGAAGGCAATGGTACAAACTCCTCTCTGAACAAATCTTTCCAAGAGAGCTTCCTGAGAGGTGCGCCTCAAAGTTACCATAAATTGGAAATGGCTTGCAGGCACACAACAGCAACCACCACCACCACAGCGGGAGGTTACCTCCGCCTCCTCTTACCCCTGCCTTTCCCTTCTTTCCTCTTTCTCATACTGCCAATGCAAACCTTCTCTGAACAAACCTTGCCAAGAACCTCCATGATAAGTTTGCAGAAGGTCACCATAACTTGGAAATGTTGCACACAGCAACAACTATAGTTTCCAGAAGCCCAATCATGAGGGGTGGGGCTTCCAGCTGGAAGTGGTAGGACTTCCGGCCATAATGCCATTGCTTCTGGCTGGCTCCTTGCAGCCCAGAGCAAACTGGGCTGGAGCAAGGAGCTGGGCTGTGTGCTTATGCTTGTGTTTGTGCCCTGCCCCCTGCCCCTTCCACTGGTAGCTGCTGTGCCCCTGCAAGCCTGGTGCTGTACCATTCCAGCATGCATGCCATAGGTTCACAAACACGGTTAGAGGCCATCAGTTCCTTTCCCAGTGCAAGAAATCCAGAGCCCGAACATGTCAAAGAGATGGTTGTCTAGCCTATCCCCGAAGACCACTAGTGATAGAGAGTCTACCATCCCCCTCCGTATTTGGGTACACTATCAAAATTGCCATCAAGGAGATCCTCCTACAATGTTGCAGTTTAACTGTCAGTTCTGGGGCTTTCATTCTCTACACTCAGTTTACTCAGCAACCAGTAGTTCCACATTAAGAATGCAAATGTTACCTAGTGACTATGACTCATTCTTCTAAAATGTTAGAATGTTTAACATAATTACTTCATAGGGATCCAGTTGTATTTATAAAGATTATCTACAGTTCAAAAGATGTTCAGCAGCATTTTGTACAGCAGGACAAGAGGAAAAGTGGTAAACTGGTATGCATGCTCACTAAATGTTTAGAATCAGTCTGTATGCATCGCTCCAATATGCCAAAATCACAACTGTAACTGTACAAGATAACAAAAAATGGATCCTGCCCCCAGGTGAATAGTATTGGAGCACAGAAAGAGGCAAGTGCTCTTCAGATTCAAAGGAATTTGAAAATGAAATAATTTTATGAGTAACATTAGCCCAACAGTATCATTCTTTAACTGTAACATTCTAAACTTCAGCCAGAATCCTGTTGCTTCGTCCCAACTAGAGTAGGCCTATTGAATCAATTGTTGAATGATGAGTCAACAAATAAATAAATCCAGTTGATTCAATGTGTTTACTTTAGTCAGGATAAACAATAATATTTTGTCTGTAGTCTCATGTTACTCATGTTCTTACTAGTGCTTTGCTAAGGTCCTGCTTCCATACTAACTGCCACTATCCTGGTCTCAGAGGGAAAGAAGAAGAGGCAGACATATTTCCATCATAGTTCCATCCCAGTAGCAGATGAAAGGCTCTTCCTCCATACCAGCTACCACTGCTGTCTGTGGCTTGTGGGGAGAGAAGAATAGGCAATACCTGCTGGACATAATCCCTTACCCCACTTCCATCCCCTTCTCCTTTGTGCCATGTCATAATCAGATTGTAAACTTGAGGACAGGAAACTATTTTGTTATTTTACTTGTAAAGTGCCATGCATACTTGCTTTTTCTAGAATAGGTTTTGGAGAGGCAGAACGGGATAGTTACAGGGGAAATGGGAATTTCTCCCAGCATGGCTCCATGAATGGAAGTTGAGTCTCTGGAGACAACTTTCTTTTTTCTTTTTTCTTTTTGTTATACTGGGAAAAGTGATCATGGTAGATAGTTAATGCCTACATGTATATTATGATCTTGCATCACATCACTCACTCAGCATTTGGATGTATAGATGAGTGACTTCCCCCCACTGTGGTGGCTTTTAGGAAACCACTTAATGTCACATGTATCATCAGGCTGTCAGCAGGCATGCTTCCCCATGCCCAAAGCTGAATAAGTATTTTATTGCTGTCCTTTATTTTTCAGCTTGCTGTGTTCTTTCTTCTTCTAAAGTTCTCTGCTCATCTTATCCCTTCCAACTCTTTCTCTTAAACATTTCAAGCTTTCTACAACTTCCCATCTCCTTCCTGACTCCTAAAGTTTTCTTTCTTCTGCTGAAGCCTTTTTTTTTCCTATTGGCAAGAGCAAACATTCTATCACAGAGCTTGAACACAATGAAATACATTCTTATCAGACACAATGCTACTATGAATGAATAGTAAAATACTTTATCAACGTGTATAACCATTTCATTCTGGAAATGGCCTTTGCAGACTGACAGAAATAGTGCACATTAAATTGAGGCACTGCCCTGGCTCAGTGCTAGGGAATCATGGGAACTGTAATTTATTGTGGCACCAGAGCTCTCTGACAGAGAAGGCTCAATGTCTCAGAAAAAAATACAGCTACCATGACTCCCGAGCACTGAGCCAGGGCAGTGCCTCAATTTAATGTGCACTATTTCTGGCAGTCTGCAAAGGCCCTGTGTCTCATTCATCAGTCTTCATCAATCCTGTTGGATAAATTCTCTGCTTCATGCAAAGAACATGAATATGAACATGAACATGAGTTAACAGTGTGATGTGGCAGCTAAAAAGGCCAATGTGA
>CM034703.1:15398003-15414724 GCA_020142125.1 Phrynosoma platyrhinos | reverse complement strand
TTCTTTCTGCTTTCTGTCGGGGTTCTGTCGGGGATCTTGTGCGATGTCGTGTGGAAACACGGAAAAGTACGTATTAGGTCGGGATTTTATTTGGATTCTGTCTGGTTTGGGCCCCGTGTGATAAGGTCCATTGAGAGGCTAGACTGATCCCCTCCTTGCTCTCATTCCATTAAAAGGCAAATACTTTGCCTGTCCAGAATTCCTTTTTAAAGACAGGGCCTTTAATAATGTGCTATGTTATATATTGATTTGTAGATGCTTTTTAATCTTTGATTTTTAAATGGATGTTCTAAATTAGGTTTAACCTTCTAGTTTAGTTACTTATTAATCATAATCCTTAGCATGTTTTTATTTACACCGTATTGCAAGTCATGTGATCTCAGCCTCGAGGGAAGGCAATGGCAAACCTTCTCTAAACAAATCTTGCCGAGAAAGCCCATGATAGGGTCACCATAAGTCAGAAATGACTTGAAGGCAAACAACAACAACATTGTTTCAGTATGGTAAGCCACTCTGAGGCCCTGTTTGAGGGAAAAGGTGGGGTATGCAAATAATAATAATAATAATAATAATAATAATAATAATAATAATAATAATAACAACAACAACAAAACCAGTAGCAAGTGGTTATATTGTGATGTCATTTTAATAAAGTGCCTCATAACTGTATAGTCTTGTTTTTTTGATCAGCCTGAAAATGGCAGAATGTGACACACATTGAAATAAATCCGCATAGCTTTCTCTCACAACACTGTTTTTATAACTTGCCAGCAAAGTGCATTTAATCATGAAAAAAAATGAACAAACCCACCTTTCCATTAAAAATAAGTATATTTACTCATCCAGTAGTAATATAGTACACAGCAGGAACTGTCGCTGCTCAGGTTGAAATAATAAACTTCAAAGTCATAACTAACTAGCAAAATAAGAACCCTCTCATGACCTTTCCATATAACATCCCTGAATGTAATAAAAATTCAAATTTGTGAAATTCATTCACTTCTAAGCTAGCTAGGAGTGGTTTTCTTTTCAAAGCTGTGCCACAGAAAAAAATGTTTATCCATAATGCAAACAATAAGTTGATGAATTTATAGACCGAGGAACAGATAGTTTGGATGAGAGACATGGTAGAATTGGCAGTGCTAATGGCAACAGACAACAGTTCTCCAAATAACAAAATATAGCAGTGATTTCTATGAAAACAGAAAAGGTTGCATCTTCAGTATCATGATCCAGGTATCTCTGGCTGCAAAAGATGTCTAGTGAATTTTAATCTGCCCCAGCAAAACTGATGATACTTTGGGATGTATGGATCTGTCAGTTTCACTTTCTCCCATGTTAGAATTCTGTTGGTGTTGTTTTTAAGTCTCAGGTGGTTTTTCACATATTTAGGAAGAAATCTGAGAATTTTGTTAAGCTCACTTTTTTTAAAAAAAAAAATGTGCTGAACAAAATTAATCACACATTTGTACTGGCCAAATCTTAAAATCCTTAAAAGCCCTGTTGGCTGGTGGTTTCCATTTTAGTGGGGTGATGAATTGTCTCTGGGTTTTTGGCTTAATTTTGCCCTATTTTGTGGCTATGGGGCATTGCAGTTGGGGGTAGAGTTGGGGCAGAGCAACTGCATGCCAGCCGCTCCAACCCCACTCTGACGCTGTCCTGATGCCGCGTGGGTGTATGCACAGTGAGCAGCATCAGGACACCTTCCCGGTGCAATACTTAAACACGCTGCACCGAAAGGGAATGGAAGAACTGCGGTGCTGGTTCTTAGGGTGTCCTTTTGCCACCCCTAAAAGGAGCAGCATTTTGCTGCTCTTTTGGGGTTGGCAAAAAGGAGGATTGGGGCCATGGTGTGGGGTTGCCACGGCCCTGATCCCCATTTCCCAGGGCAGCTCTGTGCTGCCTCAAACAGCCTGTCTGCATCAGGCCTGTGTGTTTCCTTAGAAGCCCTGGTGTCTTTCATGACTGACATGGAAGGCACCAGCTGCCGCAGCTTAGCATCAACCAGTAGTAGAGCTTAGCACCTGTCTGAACTATAAAAACAGGACTTCGAGGGAGGCCTTACCATACAACACCCAGCAGAGAGACTGAGACCACAGAGACCATCAGAGGGCCTTAGGAAGGAAGAGGCTGCTGTGTTTGCTACTACCTTTATTTCCCTCAGTGGTCTAGCTCTTTGCAGAACTGAAACCCTGATTCAGCATGCACTGCTCTTTACACTTGCACTTTATTCTTGCACTGGGTATAGAGGGCAAAGGTTTCTCCTTTTGCTGGACATAGACAAAAGTCTGTTACCTGCATTATC
Source organism: Phrynosoma platyrhinos (assembly GCA_020142125.1). NCBI lineage: Eukaryota > Metazoa > Chordata > Lepidosauria > Squamata > Phrynosomatidae > Phrynosoma > Phrynosoma platyrhinos. Next base: position 15,412,419 of record CM034703.1, on the reverse strand, counting down.
TTCTCAGCCTCAGAAGGAGAGAGGCAGGCCAATTCCATCAGGCCTTACCTAAATTAAGGAGAGTCCTCCCTCCAATCTGTCTGCCATGGTCCAGGTCTCAGGGGGAAAGAAGAACTGCTGGGCCTGATCCCCTTCTCCACTGCCATTCCCTTCTCCTTTTTTGTCATTTCTTTTGAGATTGTAAGCCTGAAGGCAGGGAAATATCTAATTAACCATTTGTAAGCCACTCTGAGAGCCTTTGTGGATGAAGAGCGGGGTATAAATACTCCAAATAAATGAATGAATAGCACCATGCATAGCCTTGTAAGCACCAGGTACAGCCCTGTCAATTAGTTACCAGGTGAGGTGCAAAGTGTTTGTTATTATCTTTCAAGTTTACAGGATATCCCATGTAATCTGCCCCCATGCACTCAGGTCCTCTAAGAAACATTCAGTAAGTCAAAACTACACTGACAATTGGTACCCAGAGACATCATCCTCAATCACCACCACCACCACCACCCCCAATTGTGGAATGAATTGCTGGAGATATCCTGCCATGTTGGAGGCACAAATAAAGCACTCCTGAAAGACACCCATCCAGTTTCTTTTTTAAGACCTCCAAAGAAGAGAAGAGTCCACCACCCTCTGAGGGAGTCTGATCCATGGTCAAACAGCTCTTACACTCAAGATGTTCTTCCTAAAGTTTAGGTGGAATTTCTTTTCTTGTAGTTTGAATCTACTGGTCCACAATCTAGTCTCTGAAGCACAGAAAACAAGCTTGCTTCATCTTCTACATTGAGCATATAGCTGTCAGATCACTTCCCAATCTTCTTTTCTCCTAGCTAAACAATTCCCTAATCCAGCTCCCTAAACCATTCCTCATAGGGCTTGATTTTCACACCTTTCATCAAACTGGTTGTCATTCTATGTACATGTTTCAACTTGTCAATATTTTTCCTGAACTGTGGTGCCCAGAATTGGATACAGTAATCCAAGTGAGGTTGGACCAAAGCAGAACAGAGAATAGAGTTACTACTTTCCTCAATCTGGACACTATGCTTCTGTTGAGGCAGCCTAGAATTGCACTGGGGTTTTTTGGGGTGCTGCATCAAACTGTTGACTCACATTTAGCTTGTGGTTTACTAAGACCACTAGCACCTGTTCAAATGTACTGCTTTGAAGCTTTTGAACTGTAATGTTTTTCTGGAGTTGAGAAAGGGGGACTTTTCTTCTAAGGCATAACCCTCTAGATGTTGCAGCTTTTGTTTCTAGCTGGGAAAAATGGGAGTTACACTCCAATACAACCTGCATGGACACATGCAGAGATTAGAAAAATAACATTTTGGAATTACATCTCTGAGAACTCAGAACCAGAAGGCTTGCCTCAAATTCTCCTTCTCTGTCCAAGGACCAGTGCCATCTCTACTATTGTACCAGCTTTAATTTCACACAGTATCTCTGGGAAACAAAAGTTTAGTGCAGAAATGTTATGCAAGCTGCCTAAAGCATTGGCTATATTAGTCTGTGCCAGAAAAATCTACAGCTCACATTAATGACACACAAATAGTCATTTTTATGCCTTTGACAATCAATCCATAGAAATGACTGCTAGAATTTTAATAGCAGCTGGGAGCAGAGTAGAGGCTAGAGCACCAGTTGGCTAGACCTTGATGTCTGCCTCACTCTGCTGGACATAAAGAAGATTTTAGCACAATCCCTCTTTAAATGCATGTGTAATCTTGAAATACTAATAACCAGGTAGAGATTTAATATCTAGGACACCAGGGCCAAGAAGTCAATCAAATTCATACAGGCTAAAAAAGTGTTGTAAGGGGGTGGGTGGGAATAATGAAATAGATTTTCTTCTGCTGAGCATTACACAGAATAATCTGGATTTGATGCTATTTAGACCTGTAGTGGTTTAAGAACTTACATTTTTGGTGCATCTTGAAAATAGGATGAGCAGATGCCAAGGAGGAGGGGGCTACTTGAACCTTTAACTCTAGTCCCGAGGACAGAATTTCAGCAGCTACATGTTGTCATGCAGGGGTAAGAAAAGTAGCTTCTTCCCCAGAATTATCTGTGCTACAAGAAATCCATTCTTGCCATGTGCTCACCCTATTCAAAATTATCAACTCAAAGGCTGTGTCCTAGCATTGGCCTGAAATCTGTACCAAATCTGATTGTTCATTTCAACTAGAGTAGATCCAATGAATTAACTGGAATTACCCATGTGTTGACACTCCATTCAATAATTGATTCAATGGGTCTGTTCTGTTTGGGACTCAACAACAGAGTCTGGTCCCATTCTTTAGTTTCCTGAACATTCTCATTCCATGCAAAAGAACCTGTTTGTCTGCCTCATTCTCAGGGTGCTTTTCAATTGTTTTAAATTTCTTTAGGTGCTGATTTTGATTTTATCATACTGTAATGAGATGGTTGATGATTGACCATACTGGATAAATTGATTCAGGTTTTTGGAATCAATTTTTTTTTTTACTAACATTTCTAGACTTATAGATGAATAAATACGGTAAATGGAAAATGAATTTTAAAAATGTATTTTAAAAAAAACAAAGGAGGAAGGATATTTTAGGGAAATTTCTGTAGCTGGATGCTGGATTAGGGCACTTACCTTACTTATGAGCAGGCGTCTAGAAGACTATGAAGTACTGTCATCTATTTTATGTTAATCTATCTGGCTGTGTGAAGATTCCCCACATGAAATAAAAGGCAGAACTATATCATACACAACTGTTGGGCACCTCACAATGAAAGTTAGTGCCAGAACCCAGCAGAAATGAATTGATTAAAAGCCCATTCTTGCTCCTGTCATGGGACCTAAGACAGCTTACAACAAGGTTAAAATATGATGCAACATGGGGGCTCTGCAGACGGCACAAAGCACCATCTTGGAGGCAGGGAAGAGGAGGGGTAGCCAAACACTGGATGCCCCAACCCCTTCCCGAGGACGTCATCAGAGCACCCACATGGCGAGCACTCTGATGACATCTTTCCGGCGCAGTATTTTTACACGCTGCACCGGAAGAGGCGCAAAAGACCCACGTGGTGGCTCTTGTAGTGCCCTTTCCACAGATTGGGAGAGGAATGCTATTTTGGTGCTCCTTTCCCAGTGGCTGAAAGGGTGAATTTTGGCTGAGGCATGGGGCAGACTTGGCCCCAATCCTCCACTTCTCAGGGCAGCCCACGGCCGCCCATCTGCATCCCCACTAAAAGATTTTTGGGCAAGATTTATTCAGAGAAGGGTTGCTTTTGCCTTCTTCTGAGGCTGAGAAGATGGGACTTGCCCAAGATCACTCAGTGGTCACCTGCTCCAAAGCTGACCAGGGATTTAAACCCTACGTAGTTTCCAGAGTCGCAGTCCAATGCTCAAACCACCACACACACTGGCTCTCTTTGTTGTTTTATTTAATTTCATGAGACTGGAGAAGAAATATTTAGGACAACACTTCCAGCATGCTTCTAGTTTTATTATATTTTAATATTGTTTCCACTCCATTGTGAGTGTGTGTATGTTATTACTTTGATGGAGGTGAGATAGTATTCCCTGCTGATAAAACCTCCACTCACTGAGCAAGGACAATTCACAACATGAATCCTAGTGTTTGCCATTTGAGAAGACTCTCTGGCTGAGTATTCAAAATACCCTTGCTTAAACTGCAGTTCTCAGGATTCCATAGGATGGAACCATGGCAGTTAAAGTGCAATCATAGCTTTATAATTATGTCATTTGAAAGGGCTCACTTTTACATCTTTACATTTATGGAGCTTTCTGTAGGGAGGCCAAGGCCTCCAGTAGTGTTAGATCCACCCTACTTATGGTGCTCCCTCACTGTTAGCAAACCAGCATGTACACCACATCCAATAGCGCATCAGCTAATCTTTGTTTGAAATTAACATAAAATTGTCCTTTTCCATCTTGTATGAAGCCTTGGAATTTCCAGATTTGGGGGGGCGGGGGAATGACCCAAAAGATCATTAAATAAAATCATTAAATAAAAATAAGCTGTGAGTTAGCCACTTTGTTTGTAGAAGACAAACTACAAACCTATGACACTATTTAATAATAAGATGGGACACAGGGAAATAAAAGAGTTCAAGCATTCTCAATTCTCCATTGGATGTCTTGTATTAGGTTCCACTGTGCAGATTGTTTGTTGAAAACCCCTGCTAATTTAGCTAATTTTAGCAAGCCAGATCCATAGTTGTAGTCCCTTTTGAGACATCCAATTTGGCTGACAGGTTTCTAGTTTTGTTTTTTGTTTTTATTTTGTGGTTCACTGAATGAGTGAAATTGGCCATTTTAGAATGCATTCAAAAAGATGATACAGACAGAGGTAAAATCATCTCAGAGTGGACCCCAAAGAACCAAACATCCACACATCCTTAAACCATAAGATTGCTGTTATGTGGCTTCAAACCATCTTCAGCTTAAGGTGCCTCTATCCTAACATTTGTTTGGCAAGATTTATTCAGAGAAGGTTTACCCTTGCCTTCCTTTGAAGTTGAGAGAGTGTGACTTTCCTAAGGTTACCCAGTGGGTTTCCATGGCTAAGAAGAGAGTTCAGCCATAATTTCCCAAGAGTCCTAATCCAGTTCTCAGACCACTGCTCCATATTGGTTCCTAAACAATAGATAGATAAATAGATAGACAGACAGATAGAAGAAGAAATTGGTAGAAAAACATCCTGAAAACCAACTTTAGGCAGATATCCTCCCCATGGTAAATTTTGTGCATGAAGAATGATGGGCCTGAATGTAAAACTATGAAGGTACAAACTTGATATTTTGCTGTGTACCCTGCTGCTGTAGCTGCAGCAATAGATAACTACTGAAGGCAGTCTTACATTGTCTGTGAAGAGTGAATATTAAAAAGGGCAAGAGTCATCATCCAGGTTCAAGAAAGCCAAATCAGTCTTGATTTTCTCTGTCAGAACTACCCAAGTGGAACAATCTTATGAATTATAGTGAAGCTTTACCTGTCAGAAACAACAACAAAAAATGGATGTGCTAGTCTGGGACAAGAACAGCAAAATATGTATGTGAAATGCTATTTTTCACTGCATTCTGTGAAGATCCCTGGCTTAGATATTCATGCTGCTTGATGATGGATATCTCAAATAGATACTGGGCTGCAGAAGATGGGTCAAGTTTTGAAAATAGGTTTTCACTTTCTGTAGTGAATGTAACTCATCATTCTTTGTAGAAGCCATCGTTTCATGGCAGAACACATCATGTATGAAAAAGCTTTTGGCTTCCCCATTGATTTTGCATATTGTCTGGAGATCAGACGCACAATTAACTTTAATCCTACTTGTGTCATATAACTATACAAATTCTCTTACATATGTGTTTGTACCTTTTGGAGTTTTGTACAATAGACATATTGTGTTCATGGTTGTATAAGCAGAGTTCTGCAAGAATAACAATTTCACATACACTATTTTCTATAAAGCATATCCAGGGGTACCATGTTGGCCATCCAGCAAAGTACAAAAAGATCAAAAATCTACAGAACAACAATACATTTATTGGCCAACCAAAATGGACAAAATACATGATGCAAGCTTTGGAAGCTCAACTAGGTTCGTCATTAGGCAAAGGTTTTAAAAATCAAACAGGAAAAAGTAAAAATGTTGGAATCATATGCCTACATTTCATCACGATGTTGTTATAGTTCTCAATTAAGTTTCTATGGAGGGATATCCATGTAGGCAGAGGCCATTGCTCCTTCTCCACGTAATTATGTGAGTGCTGATTTACGCAACTCTTGCATGATGTAATATCACAGCCCTTGTTATTTTTACAAAGTTACCTTGTCACTGTGGGGCAGCTCCTTTTCACTTCCATGGGGCTTGGATAGAAAAACACTTGCATGAGCTCTGGCTAGTACCATCTGTTTCCAAACAGGGTGCAGTTCTCTAGGGGTGAGTACTGCACCACAACAGGGCCAGCCTGACCATCTGGCAGAGTAGGTATTATCTCTGGAAGCAGATTTTAGATTCCATAAAACAAACGTTGTTGTTAACTGCCCCTGAGTTGATCTCAACCCATGGTGACCCTGTGGATGACACATCTCTAAGACCCCCTGTCCTCAACCACTCTGCTTAGTTCCTGTATATTCATACTCATGACCTCCTTCAGAGAGTCCATCCATCTAGCATGCAGCCTTCCTCTCTTTCTACTTCCCTCCACCTTTCCTAGCATTATTGTTGTTTATTTCCAGTGAGTCGTCCCTTCTCATGATGTGTCTGAAGTACAATAGCTTAAGTTTTGCTGTCTTGGCTTCCAGGGAGATTTCTGGCTTGATTTGCTATAGGTCCAATTTGTTTGTCTTTTTAACCACTCATGGGATCCTCAGAACTCTTCTCCAGCACCACATCTCAAATGCTTTGATTTTCTTCCTATCTTGTTTCTTAACTGTACAGCTCTCACATCCATACATGGTAATAGGGAATACAATGGCCTGCATTTTGGTCTAACATTTGTGCTCAGTTGTATATCTTTGCATGGTAGGATCTTTTCCATTTTAGGATTCTTTCATAACCACCCTTCCCATTCTTAATCTTCTCCTGATTTCCTGGCTGCAGTCCCCAATTTCTATCAATGTTTGATCCCAGGTATGAGAACTCTTTTACTATTTCGATTTCTTCATTGTCTAGGTTGAATATGTGTAGATTCTTCATGGTCATTATTTTTTGTTTTCTTTATGTTCAACAGTAAGCCTGCTTTTGCACTTTCTTCCTTGATTGTCCTTAGTAGTTCTTCCAGGTCTGAAAGTACCATCGCAGTCACTGCTAAGCCTCAGAGGAGGTGTGTATTGGTGTGGGGGGAGGCTCCTTGTTGAGGGGTACAGAAGCAGTGGTTTATGGGCCTGACAAGATATCCCGGGAGGTGTGTTGTCTCCCTAGGGCAAAAAGCCATGATGTGACAGTCAGGCTGACAAGACTGGTCAAGCCTACTGACCATTACCCCTTCCTCCTGGTCCATGTGGGAACCAATGATACTGCAAGGCATAGTCTTCAGAATATCAAAAGGAGTTATGAAGCTTTGGGTAGGAAGCTGAAAGAGCTGGGATGCACAGGTTGTTATCTCATCTCTTCTCCCAGTTCAAGGGCATGGTCCAGGAAGGGAGAGGAAGATAGCAAACATGAATAACTGGCTCCATAGATGGTGCCACCAAGAATGATTTGGATTCTTAGATCACGGGCTGTGGTTCTATGAGGGTGGACTTCTAGCAAGAGATGGCCTGCATCTCACACCAGTTGGCAGAAACACTTTTTGCCAATAGTCACAAATATTTGATTAGGAGGGCTTTAAAATGAATCATGTGGGGGAGGGAGACAATATCTTGGAAGCTATCTTGGAAGGCAGGAGTACTTCATGGGCTGGAGATAATAGTCAAAGTGTTAAAGAGGGAACAAGGCAAATGATGCAAGGGCCCAACAGTGGGAAGAAAAAACCTCACACAGGCAGCAAGTGGGGAGGACCCATGCTCTTAGATGTCTCTACACTAATGCACAGAGCATGGGAAATAAACAAGAAGAATTTGAACTCCTAGCACAGTAAAGCAAATATGATATAATAGGCATCACTGAAATCTGGTGGGATGAGTCTCATGACTGGAATGTAGGAATGGAGGGGTATAACCTTTTAAAGAGAAATAGGTCAAACAGGAAAGAGGAGGAATAGCATTATATGTCAGGGATGTTTAACCTGTGAAGAGATCCAGGACTTAAATCCTGGAAATCAGGTGGAGAGCATCTGGATAAAAAATAAAGGGGGAGGAAACAACAGGGATGTTATCGTGGGAGTCTACTACAGACCCTCAAGTCAGGCAGAGGAACTGGATGATGCCTTTCTAGAACAGATGACCACACACTCAGAAAGGGGAGATGTAGTAGTGATGGGTGACTGACTTCAACTATCCTGATATTTGCTGGAAGTCAAACTTAGCCAAAACCTCAAGGTCTAGCAAATTCCTCACTTGCCTTGAAGACAATTTCTTTGTCCAAAAGGTGGGAGAGGCAACAAGGGGAACAGCTATTTTAGATCTGATCCTAACCAACAGAGTTGACCTGCTCAATGGGGTACAAGTGGTGGGATCCTTAGGTGAGAGTGATCATGTTCTGGAGTTTCTTATACAGTGGAAAGAAGAAGCTAGGCATAGTCAGACACTCATTTTAGACTTTAGGAGAGCTAATTTCAATAAACTTAGTGAAACACTGGAAGTGATCCCATGGTCAGAAATACTAAAGGAGAGGGGAGTTCAGGATGGATGGGAGTTTCTCAAAAGGGAGAGATTGAAGGCACAATCTCAAACTGTTCCAATGAGAAGGAAAAATGGGAGATGTCTCAAGTAACCGGGTTGGATGACAAAAAAAAACTTTCAATTGAACTATGGGCCTAAGCAGACGGGCAGCCATGGGCCGCCCTGGGAAGCTGCGCCGCGGGACCGAGGCATCCTTCACTGCCCCTGAAAGGAGCGCTAAATTAGCGCTCTTTTCACAAGTCAGTGAAAGTGCACCGCAAAAGGCTGCGGCGCACTTTCGCTGACTTTTCCGCCGCAGCTCGTCCGGACGCTGCAGCGGGAGGTCCTCCTCGGAGCGCCAGCTGTGCGGAGGGCCAGCTGCTCTGAGGACAACTTTGGGAGGGGTTGGGGCGTCGAGCGTGCGGCTGCCCCTCCCCTTCCCTGCGCCAAAGACAGCCTTTTAAGCTATCTGCTTAGGCCCTATGTTTCATATGGGAGAAGTATAAGAAATGGAAAAGGGGTGAAATCACTAAAGAGGTATTCAAACAAATGTAGGGGTAAAATCAGGAAAGCCAAAGTAGAGAATGAGTTCCAGCTTGCTAGAGGGGTTAAGAACAATAAAAAGGACTTTTTTGGGTATGTCCGTAGCAAAAGAAAGAAGGAAATAGTAGGGCCACTGTGCAGAGAAGATCAATTCAAAGATCAGAGAGAGATTGAAGAAACATGGAGGAAGTCTATTTCTGATTTTGGGGGAAAAACTATTTTAAAAAATATTTAACAGTGCAAGACCTCCTTCCAACTTCCTGGTGGCTTCTAGGAGGGGCATTTCTCTCCTTTCTGTGTCTAGAAAATGAACTTCTGGGGGCCACAAAACAACTGGAATGTGTCCAGAGAAGAGTGACCAAAAGGATTAAAGGTCTGGAAGCCATGCCCTATAAAGAGCAGCTTAGGGAGCTGGGTGTGTTTAGTCTGGAGAAGAAAAGGTTAGAATGCGATATAATAACCATGTTTAAATATCTGAAAGGAAACCATATTGATGATGGAGCAAGCTTATTTTCTGCTGCTCCAGAGCTAGGATACAGAGCAATAGATTGAAACTACAGGAAAAAGATTCCACCTAAACATTAGGAAGAATGTTTTAACAGTAAGAACTATTTAACAGTGGGAAATACTGCCCCAGTGTTTGGTGGTGTCTCCTTTTTTGGATGTTTTTAAACAAAGGTTGGATATCCATCTGTTAGGAGTGCTTTGATTGTATATTCATACATGTCAGGGGGTTGGGCTGGATGCCCTTGTGGTCTCTTCCCTATGATTCTATGAACTTTTGGAGGCTGTATGTAGCCCCAGGGCCTCAGTTTCCAAACTTTGATATGAAAGATCACTAAATTATATTTTATTGTATGTTATTGTATTTTCACTACCAGCTATGGGGAGAGGTGGCTGAGGGATCTTTGGCCCATGGACCAAATTAACTTGGCTAGCTTGAGATCTTATATTGGGGAGGGGGGAATGCCATGTACTACTCTGCCCCAGGCACCAAATGTCTTGGGCTGACCCTGTTGAGCTTTTGGCTTTTCTATTGATTTTGCTTGGCTGCCTTGCTGGTACTGCAAGATCAGTGTGAAGTTCAAAGTATGTGCTGTCTACATTTTTCATTGAACTACAATTTAATGGATTTGTTAAGGGAGAAAAAAAATCTTTGCAAACACAATTTTGGAATTAGCAGCAGCAGGGGAAGGAGAGAAGAAAAAGTACTAGACAGAATGGAAAGAGATAAAGAAGAAAATGGATAGAAGTCAGCACTTTAGTCTGGGAAAGGTGCCATATTAGACAACACCTTTTCCCAAGCTGGTTGATCTATTGTATTCTCTGCTTCCACTTTAGGGAAAGTCACAGCTTCTTATGAAACTGCTCTAGCACTCCTTCTTTTGTGTCAGATCTGTTCAGCAGACCTTTTACTTTGTGGATGTTAAGAAAGACCAGGAAGCAAATGATATTACTGCTTCTATCAGTAGACCTGATCTGTGTGTGAATTCCCTTTCATCTTCATCAGGGTAGCCATTTCAGGTTCTTGGGTTGCACCGGAGACTGCAGGCAAAAGGGGAGAGGAAGGGAAGAAAGTCCTGTTGCTCCAGTAGCTGCTGGTACTAGGGACGTTTTCACACGGGCAGCTCTAAAGCCGCCTGGAAGCCCCCTGGAAGCAATCAAGAGCCATTCCGGCAGCGAAAACAGCAGCCGCCGGAATGGCTCCTGATTGCCTCCGGCAGCAGCCCCTCTAATTCCTTTTTTAAAAAGGAATTAGAAAGATGGGGCTAAAGCTGGCTAGCGGCAGGGATGGCACAGGGATTGCGCAAGATGGGGCGGGGCTTGCTGCGACGTTGTGTGAACACGACGAGCAAGACCCCGGAGTGAGGCAGGGATGGCGCAGGGATGGCGCTGGATGAGGAGGGGCTTGCTGCGACGTCGTGTGAACAATTTTACAAAGGAGCCGGAGTGGGGCCAGACGGAGGTAGGATTGCCTCCGTCTAAAGCCCCGTGTGAAAACGTCCAATGCTAGGTCTAAGCCTGGAGGAGGTGTTTTGTTAGCATCACTACAAGAACATTATAATTAATACTGCTAAGAACACTCACAAAATGGCACCCTATGTCAATACAAATGAGTGGAAGCTCCACATGACTATTTTAACATTGGAATGGTGGGGCGAGAGCTGAGATGGAGAGGATCAATCTAGTGTGCCTTTTGAAGACACAGCTTCTTCTAACTCCACAGCCTTGTTCTCCCTCTCCATCTGAACATACAGACCACAGCTTGAGAGGACTTTACAAGCCATTTATCCTAAATGAAACATAAATGTTTGTGCAGAAAGCAAAGTCTAGGTTAAAGTACTATGAATTCAAACTTCAAAAGGTCTCCACTGTTTTCCTGTCCCTCTCAATTGGCTGATGTTATCTCTCATCTTGCCTACATCAGTAAAGTAGTTCAGAAGAATTCAGAGTGAAAATATGAAGGGAAGCTCAATGAATTTAGTGCATTCAAAGGACATCTAGAACACTTGTTACACTATAAGGAAAACTATGTATAGTGTCAATTTCTCAATGAGAAGTAGATGAAAAGTAGATGAAAGCCTACAATCTGTCAATAGCTTCCAAACTAGAGATTGGGTTTACCCACTCTCCCATCTAATGAAATTTGAACCCAACCTAAAAATATCATATCAGACAGGGCCCTTTTCAGTTTTGGTCCCATATTTTTGGAACTCCCTTCAAATAGATCTACTGGTATATCTTGATTTTGCAACTGATTTTGCAAGCTTTGTATATGTCTTGAAGGCCTTCCTATCCAAGGGTTCCTTTAACTGATCTTGCATGTTGGTAGAACAGCCGTATCAAAAATATCTGGATATATGTTCTGGTGTGATCAGCTGCCATTTATCCCTTATTTTTACATTTCTTCTACATTATGTTTTGGGAGACAGTTGTATTACAAAGAGAGTTTAAACTGATGCAAAAAAAAATACATAAGGGAAGAGAAGAGTGGGGAAAAGGTAACAAGAGAAGAGAAGAGAAGAGAAAGTATTCCTAGGATCCACATCTTGTCTACATTTTAAAAAGTATGCTTTAAATCAGGATTCAATCCATTGATTCCACATTAAAAGAAAGGTCATGATACCAAATCCCTGGGGTGGAGGGTGGGCAGAAGCATAGGATTAGGTCTGGACAAGTTGGGTATTTTGACTGTCTTCTCTCAGCCAATAATTCATTTCTAGCTGTTGTCTTCAGCATTACAGATTCAGTTCATGTTTTAACTTTAAAAAGCAAGCAATAGGAGCTGAGGTTCTCAGCTCCAACAGAGAAAACATTCAAGCCACTACTGTTGCCCTGTTCTTGCCCCTGAATTGCAATGTGCAGCCTTCCATATTCCCACAATTCTTCCTTTAAAAGATTCCCTTTGCACAACCTCTTTAAAGCCAAGAATGTCTTGTTAAGACAGACTTGCTTTCAACAGAAAATGATATTTGAGTAAAATGAGTCCCCTAAATGTTAACAGGCATGGTTATTTGCTGAAAAGCCAAGGCAGAGAAAAAGAAAGCAACGGGAAGATTTTGATTCAAGAAGAGACATTTTCAATTCTAAGTTTTGTTGCAATTATGATATGAATTTTGATAGGCGGTTATTATGGAAGATGATGATGCCAACAGGAGGAGGAGGAGCAGGAGGAGGCAGTTTAGAATTGTCAAATGATTTTAAAAAATTTTAATTACATAGTTATCTGTATTTTCACTACCAGTAAATTTAAATAAATTTCCATACATATCAAATCTATCACCATTTGATAAACGCAAAAAAGCCTAAGGTTTTGTTTTTTACTAACTGCCACAGATGCGGTAAGGCAGGCCAGGCTACAACCTATGATAAGCATTTTGCATTGTGCTTGGCATGGAAAGCATAAGAAAGCAAAAACAAAAACAAGGTGGACTATAGATAATTCAGAGCATGCATTTGCATTTAGAATACATTGTGAAGCAAATGTCTTTAGGAGATTTGGGGTGTGGTGGAACCAACTTCACAACAAAGTTATTTAGGTTTTTTCCTCAAAGGCAACAGTAACAGAAGCCTCACATCTCCATGGGGAGGATCAGTCTTTGCAGTATTCCTTCAAAGTGTGGTTTGCATGACAGTCTAACATGCGGACTAACATCAGGGATGGGGCAAAGGCAGAAAAATGAACTCTTTTTGCCTGAAGACTCCAATGTCAGTGAGCAGTGAGAACAATGAACTTTAAACGATCTATTCAAGGAGCTGAAGCTATTTTGGGGATGGGGGTGCATTTACACTGTAGAAATAATGCAGTTTGACACCACATTAACTACCATGACTCCATCCTACAGAATTCTGGGATTTGTAGCTTTGCCAGGCACCAGCACTTTTTGGCAAAGAAGGCTGCAGACCTTGTAAAACTACAAAAACCAAGATTCCATAGGATGGAGCTACAGCACTTAAAGTGATGTCAAACTGCATTATTTCTGCAGTGTCAACGCACCTAGGGTTAAGCATCTTGAACAGTTTCTTTGAAGTTTGGACTAAAACCCTTTTCATCAGGAGATTCTGAATACCATTTAGAAGTCCATCAGTGAAGATCCATTACCTCATCTTCTCTTCTATTGGCCTCCAGGAACTGGCAAGACTTCCACCATTTTGGCTTGTGCTAAACACAGAATAGGAATGTGGCTCAGTCAAGAGGGCAACCTTTGACATATAGCAGGATAGGAACTGCCTATTGCATTGTCTCTGAACTCAGGACCTGGAGTCCTTTCCACATTACACAATTTGAGTGCAATGATTCTACATTAATCTGCCATGGTTCCATGGGATATGCAGTTTGATGAGCGGCATTTAGAATTCCCAGCTAGAGTCCTTCAGTGTCTCACTAAGTACCAGGTTTCCCAAGGAAGCAGACAGACAGTTAAAATGGAACCAGGGTGTTATAACGGTGTAATTTAAAAGGTCCTCTGGGGAAGTTAATCCATATGATCAGTGTCCACATACCTATTTCAATTCCAGATTTTGTCACCTTTTAATGAAGCTGTAAATCATCCTATGTTTCTCAGCACTTCTTTATTTCTGGGCATTGCAGCAACAATGAAATCAGCTTTCTGGATTGAGAACATTCCCTATTTCTTTCTGATGACTTCATTTTTTTTCTAGGAGGCATGTTGTGGATAAAGAAACTCATATGCAGATACTAGCAGCAGCAGCTCCCCAAGTCCAGTTCCAGTTGCAACCACAGGACTGAAATTGCCAAAAGTTATCAATCCATTGCTCAAGGAAAGAAGCAAAGGTGGTAGAGTCCGTTACAAACTTTAACCACTTGTCAGCATGAATGTTGATTAAGAACTCTCTTTGGCTGGAGTGGGACTTTCATGTAAATATTGCTAAACTATTGATAAATTTTGATAAAAGCAGTTGATATTGGACTGCTGGACTGATACTGCTTTGTGACTTTAACCCTTCCAGACCATGATTAAAAAAAACAAATGCACTGAATGTATTCTGAGTTTTTTTTAACACCAGTGGAACAGGTTGACATTGTGGTTACAGCTAGGAATTTTTCTCAGTTTTTAAAATCCCCCCTTCTCTCTCTCTCTCTCTCTCTCTCTCTCT
>CM034703.1:15385167-15397958 GCA_020142125.1 Phrynosoma platyrhinos | reverse complement strand
ATATATATATATATATATATATATATACATTCTATAATATTTACATTTACATTTATAAAAATATAAATACAAAGAAAGGAAAAGGGAACCATGAAAGATAAAATAAGAAAAATGGGGAAAGTGTCCAATGCATAGGATAGGAATATAGGCTATATACGTTCATATCAGTTGACCACATTTCCAAAAATGCATTTTCTTGAAGTTGACATCTATAAAATACCTTTTCATGAATAACTAAAGCAGTCAGATCTTTTCAACACTGTGAATGGTATATGGTGAATTTTTATTCTTCCAGCCTCAGAGTCTAAATCTGTTAGAAACAGTAAAACCACACAAGATTGAACTATGTTGACCTTCAGTTATATTCTACATTATAGGGATATGTGGTTATGGTTAGGATTAACAATAGAGACTGGTGCATTGTGATCTCATAGCGAAGTGACCCATGGTAGCAGTGGATGTACCAGGTGGCACTGCAGGATGCCCAAGCAGACAGCTGTCCTGGCATGGGGACCAAGGGTCAGTTAACGGGGGCCAGGATATTTTGCAATGCCCTTGGAGTATCCTAGCCCATGCAAACAGGACCTTCATTTCCACAACATTGAACTTCAATGAGGATGTCCTCATCAGACAAAAATGCCCAGTGGCTTCCATAGGAAATCCTATACATGAGTGAGATGCTAGCAGTATTCCAGACCATAGTTAATGTCAGTAGTTATTGTGATCATAATTCCTTCTTCAGGAACACTAGGTTACCCACTAAGTGTGGTTTCATTTGATCCTTGCCATGTGAACGAGGGTGAGGGAAGAAGACAGAAAGAGAGAGAAAAGGAAAAGTGTCAGTCTCTCGGTCCAGCAACAGCTGCAACCCTGCTCCTCACAGCTACCAGATATGGCAACCTTTCAACAAGCACAGCCCAGCTTGGAGCCTCAGTGTCAAAAGGCCATGTGGCCTGCCATTAAAATTCATTACTGTCACAAGATCGAAGACCTCAACCAATGCTTCTGACAGGCCTGAAATCAACAAATGAGAATAGTAAATTAAAAACAAATATTTTTTATTATTTTTTTAGAATAGGACTGGAGAGTTGACTAATTTTACTGCCTGGAACTATTATGATTTCCTTTCCTAATTCTCTTAGCTTCCTTTCACTCACATTTATTTTGGTCTCATACTTGTGAGCGAACATCAAATTAACTGCTTTTCTTTCTCTCTTCTAAACCTATTAGGATTTAACTAGGAAAAGTTGAAGTAATTTTTTTTATGCCCTGCTTAAATTGTCTTGGTAAGAATAAGGCTGGGGCTCCCAGCTGTCAGGCTCCCAGAAGTTCAATACAGTTAATCCCAAAAAGACCTCAGCATCATTTCCAAAGGTTGTAATGGCATTAAATCATCAGAGAGAAAAAAACTGTTTTATTTCATCCTGTGAGTAAAGGCTGCAAAGTGAATAGAAAGGCAGTAGTAGTCAAAGTTAAATGTTCACATGCATGTTTTTAAAAAACTCTTTGTCTTCCTAGTCCCAGTTGACATGTGGACTGCAGAAAATTACATATAAGAAACAGAGGAAGCTGTTTTCTAGCAAGTCATACTCTTCACCTATCGAACTCAATAGTATCTGCTCTAACTAGCAGACCTATTTCAAATAGGTCTTCACCAGCCACACAAAGGGTATATCTGCACTTCATAATTAACACAATTTTAATTGCCATGGCTAATGTCTATAGAATTCTGGCTTTTGTGATCAGTTGATATATGAAGCCTTAGAAAAGTTGCCAGAGCTGGAGGTCTCCAGTAGAGAATTCCAACAGCCTCACCAAGCTACAAATCCCAGAGTTCCATAGTGTGGAGCCATGACACTTACAGTGGCGTCAAAATCCTATAACAGCAAAATATGGACATGCCATAAGAGATGCTCAGGATGGAAATAGGGGCCGCTTACTTGTAAAGCAAGTGGTCTATAGTCTCCAGCTGATAGCGGTATCATTTTAGTAGCATTCCACTTGGAAGGAAAAAGAAAGTTGTATTCAGTGAGTTTTCTTTAATGAATTCACCCAATTCAGTCATCCCAAACCACGTGACAATTAATGAAAAGACATGTGTACCTCCCCCCCCCACCATCATTGAGAGGTAGTAGATTTTTTTTTCCTTTTCAAATTATGCACAATTAAATTTACACTGCAAATGACATCCTTGCCGTACATCCCGCTACAGAAAAATAAGTGGAGACATTCCCTTTGATGCTCCCTCTGTCTGACAACATATAAATTGTCATGGTGGTGGAGGGATAGCTGCACTGCACACCTGGTGGGTTTTCAGGAATCTTAGTGATTAAAAAGCAAGTTGCAGTGGTGTAAATCCAGTTTTGGCCATCCTAATTCACTAACTAGATGACAACCACTATTAAACAGAAGCATATCTGACAAAATTTACAGAATTGGCATAATTCCCCATTTTAGTTCTGAACTTGATACTTGGGAATCTTGAAGCCTGAATACAGGCAAAACTGCAAATAAAACAAGAACTGCAGGGCAAAAATGGTGCAAATTGGTATTTGAACTCACACTGCTTACACTGCCCTAAACACATCCAGAATGAATGGGAGTTTTGGTTGCAATTAGTTGTTATCAGAGCCATCATCTCTTTGAAACAAAGTGCAAATTAAGGTCAATGTCCCTTTATTAACACATACATGCAATTGATGGAAACCCACAGCAGTGTAAGGGTTTTGAGCAACAACGTAATATAATTAGTTAGAGGAAGATCTCTGATACTTTTGTTTTATATGGAGTATTGACTGGTGAATGGGCACATTAATTCTTCTCCATGGGTATAAACAGAAGTGTCTGCACCAATTAAAAATCCTAATTAAACAGTTTTTCCTCCTGAAAAAAAATCAATGCAAGAATTTCAACTAGACTGTATAGAAGTCTAGGAATTATTTTGTGTGGATTTTGGGGGAGGGGCAAGGGAGTTGTGCAGCATCTGTGATAAATGGGCTCATGCCTTTTAAGATAAATGGCAGATTCTGACCCTATTTAAATGTGTATCTCTGCCCTGGTCCATTTTTTGTCACAGTCATCTTGTTGACTGTTCCTTTGCACTCACTGATACTGTTACAGATGTCTGGAATCCTGTTGGAGACCTGGGTCTTCATAAGTGGATTTACATCTGTGGGAATTAGAATTGATCAATTCTGTGATGTCCGTATCCAGTAAAGGATTGATGTTATCTTAATACGTTGGGGAGCCAGCAGAGTGACCAATGCTCATCAGTCCTGTTGTGCATCAGGACACCAACTAGGGAGTGTCAATGGGCATCAGGACACTCTTGCTAGTGTCCCATTACTCATGCTTGCAATTCACTGAGAAAGTGTCTTAGC
Organism: Phrynosoma platyrhinos; assembly: GCA_020142125.1. NCBI lineage: Eukaryota > Metazoa > Chordata > Lepidosauria > Squamata > Phrynosomatidae > Phrynosoma > Phrynosoma platyrhinos. The sequence continues at coordinate 15,394,578 of CM034703.1, read as the reverse complement.
ACACCTGCTATGTAGCTAAGTATAGGTAAAGTTATGTAATGCACACGGTGATAAAGTATTCTGCTGTTACATTTATTTAGTGCAGTGATCTCTAATAGACATACTCTTATCCTCTCTCCCCCAGAGGGCATTTGGATTTAGAGATTTTACTTATATATTTATTTATTAAAATATTTCTATCTATCTTTCTAGAGAGAGAGAGAGACAGAAAGGCATTGTGGTTTAGTGTTGGACTACAACTCTGGAAACCAGGATTCAATTCCCAGCTTGGCTATGAAACCCACTGGGTGACCTTGGATAAGTCACATGCTCTCAGCAGTGGCATTCCTAGGATTGGTGTCACCCAGTGCTGTAACTCATGGTGTCACCTCTCTCATTGACTTCCTCTAATTCCATGCCATACAGAATACTGAGGGGCTAAGCAGATGGCGCAAAGTGCCATCTTTGGAGCAAGGAAGGGGAGGGGCAGCCACACGCTGGGCGCCCCAACCCCTTCCCCAAAACGTCCTCGGAGCAGCCAGCCCTCCGCACGGCCGGCGCTCCGAGGATGACCTCCCGCTGCAGCGTCTGTACACGCTGCAGCAGAAGAGTTGCCGAAGGTGCACCAGCAACCTTTTGCGGCACACCTTTGGCGATTTGTGGAAGGAGCGCTATTTTAGCACTCTTTCCAGGGGCAGCAAAGCTGCGCCGCGGGGCCGAGGTGTGCGGATACCTCAGCCCCGTGGCGCAGCTTCCTGGGGCGGCCCCGTGCCACCCGTCTTCTTCCCCCCTTAGTTAAAAAAAAATTGCACTAATGTTACTCATAAACCATAATTCCTATATATACCACTGAATGTAATGCAAATAGTTATGACATAAACATCTGGCATATCTTCAAATTACAATATCATACACATAACTTAAATGTATTTGCATATACATAGTGAAGATTTGGTTATGTAATGTAATGTTTTTAAAGAAAATTTAAAAAGAATAATTTTGGTTTTTTTTAAAAAAAATCAAAATTTTAATTAAAAACAAATTTGAAATTTTAATTTTAAACAATTCTGTTCCCCCTCCTTTCTTCTCCCACTGAGGTTGACCTCACTCTCACCACCTCTTAAAGCATTTTAAAGGTATACAGGCAAATGCTACAATGTTACTGCCAAAATACAGGTATGAGGGGGGTATCGTAAAATTTTAATTATCACCCAGAAGTTATGGTATATTGATGAAATTTTGTCAGTGTCATCATTGGTACATAAGTGCATGATGTTGACAAAATCACCTCATTGTGTCCTTTTTTTTATTACAGGTTGTGCCAAAAGTGAAAGTGACTGAAGTAGTTTAAGGCGCAATCTGCAGACTTCTACAATAACGGTGTTTGGAGGGTCAAGAAACACTAGGAAAAATGTGTAAATCTGGATGGTGACTATGTAGAGAAAAGTTAACAACTACAAATCAAGACAAACATTCTTCCAATTTTTTTAAGGTGATAATTAAAACTTTACAATACCCCCTCATAACCCACTTCAGTCACTTTAGTCACTTCTGACACAGCCTGTCGCAAAAATACAGGGCACAATGAGCTGATTTTCTCAACATCATACACTTAGGGACCAGTGATGACACTGACAAAATTTTATCAGTATACTATAATAATTTCCAGGTGATAAGAAAAAGTTTATGATATCCCCTTGTATTTGAGAAGAGGTGGTGTCATCCCCCTTAGGATGTCACCTGGTGTGGTCCACGCTCCCTGCACTCCCCTAGTGATGCCACTGGCTCTCATGCTCAGTGGAAGGCAATGGCAAACCTCCTCTGAATGAATCTACCAAGAAAACTCCATGATACATTTGCCTTAGGGTTGCCGTAAGTCAGAAATGACTTGAAGGCACACAACAACAAGAACAACAAGCTCTCTATATAAAGGTAGCAGCTGAGATCCTGCATCATAATTGTAACTGTGGACTGACAATGCCCCCCACCTTGCATCTTCACAGCATGGCACTGAGAACCAACAGACATCCACAGCAGTGTCTTTCACGGTATCCTGCAACTGGGTGCACTGCAGATGTTATTTCCCAGCACTTTAGAAACACTTCAGCCAGAGTGATGCCAGGTTACAAAGATATGGTTTTAGGGTCACATTTGTTCATTTATGACCATAAGTGTGACCCTCCCCCCATTAAGATATCCTAATTCCAGCGTACAATATTGTCACTATTGAACAAGATGCCTGCTATCATGGTGGAGTACAATGAAATCAACTAGACTGGTTTAAAACAGTGTAAATGGTAAACATTATTTAAAAGGCTAAAACTGTATTCTACAATTTAACCATTTAAAAAGTCTAAAACTTGCTAAAACAAAATGATTTTAAACCATGCACATCTGGCTTCCAAACCCATTTTTTTTTACATGGGAATAACATTACTATTGGCAACAATAAGACCTCTAAGAGGAGACTATTCTATAAATTGAATGCCACAACAGAGAAGGCCATCACCCACATCATCACAGTGCATATTACTATACGTGATGGGACACAGGAGGGCCTCTCCAGCAGACCCCAAATTCTGGGCATATATATATATATATATATATATATATATATATATATATATATATATATATATATATATATATATATATATATATATATATATATATATGGAGAGGTACTCCTACAAGTATGGAGCTCCCAAACCATTTAGGACATTATGGCTTACCAGCAGCTTGAATTCAGACTAGAAATATATTGACAGTCAGTGCAGTTCCTTTAAAACTAGTGGTATATAGTCACTGCCTGCCAAGCATTTTGAGCATTTTACATTAGCTTGTAGCTTCTGAGTTGTCCAAGGGTAGTTTCACGTAGGTTCCATTGTGGTAGTCTAATTGGGAAGTTACCAGTACGTAGACAACTGTGGCTAAGTTATCCCTTATCAAGCAATACTTTATTTGAATACTTTAATAGAAAAACATAAAGGTTGCTCAGCCAATCCACAATGCCACGTGGGAAGACATATGCTACATGACCCTGATATAGGACCATGACTCTATTGTTCTTCTACACAGACAAAGAAAGATTGCAAATGAAGTCCTTGAGGTCTCCCTGGAAGAAATAGCAATAATAAGAAAAGAGCATTTATTTATCACACAAACACATAGATCAAGGTTACTCCCAATAAAAAGAGACTGGTTGGAGCTGACACACACCTTTATTGTGACAGGCTGGAAAAGGATGACTATAAAGCTCTAGTAATTTTAGAGCAACCCTTCCACATGTAACTTGAATGAGAACCAGTCCACAAAGCTTGAGTCAGAGTCAGGAGATATCCATTTAATCAAATAGCTTTTGCATTGTTCACCAGCCTTACTCACTTAATTATCAATCAGACAACAGGTTTTTTATTTGGGGGGGGGGAGTACCAGGAATGAAGGGAAGAAAATAAAATCAACACCTCATGAGAAGTGGCACAACAAGAACAACAAGGTCTCCAGAGAAGTGGCACTACACAATATTTGCTCAACAAGCACCAAGATCATTTGATTTACTTTCGGGAGACCAATGTGCCCTATTCTTCAGAGACAATGGGCCGAGCAATTAAAAAAGAGCAAGCTCTTCTGGGGTCCACTTGAATGGAACCAGTGAATAGAGCCACTTCAAGGAGTAGACCTTAAACAGATGCGGTTTCTTTGGTCAATGCAGAATATAAAGGGGAAGAAAGCTCCTTGAGGTCCTATTGTTAAGCTGAGGCTCCTTGGAGACAGCTTAATTTTTTTTTTAAAGAAAAGACAATGAATTCACACAAAGCTGAGATGCACCCATTGTGCCTTAACAACTGTGCAGTGGAGGCCTTAGCATGGGACAGCAGTTCCCACCTGGAGTCTAGGCCTCCCCCTTGGGTTTTTTAAACTGGAAGAACAGTGTGTGTGGGGGGGGGACATGGTGACCAAATGATTTAGTAACAGATGTCTCTTCCCTGAGCTCCACACAACTACACAGAGACTGTTAAGTCCCCCTGAGGAAGACAGTTTAGCCTTCCCTGCAGAGGACTGAGAATCCTAGTAATTTATTTTACTTACTGCTGTGGCTTGGGGAAGGAGGAGGAGTCTTCTTGCCTGCAGGACATGAATTACAAAGCCACATTGAGTAATCAGCAGGGATTTCAAGTGTAGCTTTGGCAAAATTAGGAGGGGGCATCCATTTTCTATCAGTCTTAAAGGTGTTTCTTTGCATTGCACAATTAATATTTTCCAAGCCACACAGAGGGGGAGATTTTTCAAGGCAGGAAGGAAAGGAAGAAAGAACTCCTTTGTGACACACCACGAGCAGATTTTTTAAAATAAATAAATAAATAAATAATATGCTTTAAAATTAAATAATGGTTCAAATCCTATTGGTTAGTCCCAACTAGAATAAACCCGTCCAATCAATGGGATTTAGCAATCTGTCAGTTTACCATTCAACAGCTGAATCATTGTATCCAGTCTAGTTTGGACTAACTAAGGGGGGAAGCAGACTGGCGACTCTGGGCCGCCATGGGAAGGTGCACCGCTGGATCGAGGCATCCCCATGCCTCGAGCCAGCGGCGCACTTTTGCCGCCCCTGAAAGGAGTGCTAAAATAGCGCTCCTTTCACAAGTCGGCGAAAGTGCACCTCAAAAGCGTGAGGCACACTTTCGCTGATTTATCTGCCACAGCGTGTGCGGACACTGTGGTGGGAGGTTGACCCCAGAGCACCGGCCATGTGGAGGGCCGGTGGCTCCGAGGGCAACCTCGGGAGGAGGAAGGGGCGCCGAGCATGCAGCTGCCCCTCCTCTTCCCTGCCTTAAGGATGGCTTAATAAGCCGTCTGCCGAGGCCCTAAGAGGATTCAAGGCAATATATTCTGCCAACTGATTGACACAGAAAATAGAATCCACTTTAAGAAAAAGAAGAGATTTGGCATATAATGTCAAAATCAATGCACCTTAACAGTGGATCAAGGCCATCATTAATCCAATAACATAAGTTATTGAGAAGACCACTGAATTGTATGACTATACATTATGAAAAGAATCATTTTTTACTGAATATTTGGTCTGAGAAATTGCCAAGATTTTTAAAGTCAGCATATTCCAATCATATTAAACAAATAAATAACCACTGAAATTCACAGTGCAAACTACTGAACTGAACAGAATGTCCCACTGAGCAAACCCATAGGATTGCACTGTGAAGGTCCCTTTGATCTAAGTGGAAGTTACATTTTTGCTTAAACCACTTCATTTAAATCACTAGAACTTTAAAGTACTAAATATTGACTGAATTATATATCATATATTGCTGAAAAATATAGTCAAAGTGGCCATTCTGTTTATAGCTTTCCATCACTTGTTTTGTTTAGGCTCAATGTTAACTTCCAAGGTGTTAGAACTGGGCCAAACATATACTCAGTCTTGTGTTATTTTAGCAATCATGATAAGACTTTGACAACCAGTGTGGGGTAGTAGTTTCATTGTTGGACTGCAACTCTAGGATTTCATTCCCAGCTCAACCGTGAAATCTACTGGTGACCTTGGGCAAGTCACACATTCTCAGCTTAAGGGGAAGGCAATGGCAAACCTCCTCTGAACAAATCTTGCCAAGAAAAACCCATGATAGGTTCGCTGTAGGGTTGCCATAAGTCTGAACAATACAACAATAACAAAGTGGTAAGATGAATTGACAATTAGTGCTAAGCGCATGGTAACATAACAGTCTCAGACTTTATTGCTATATGAGCTGAGAGCAGATCAAAGACAAACCATTGTCTGGCAGTTGTAATGGACTGGATGAGAGCAAACAAATTGCAGCTTGATCCAGACAATACAAAGGTGCTCCTAGTCAGTGGAAAGATAGATCTGGGAATAGGGATCCAGCCTGTGTCAGATGGAGTTACACTCCCTTGAAAATGCATATTTGCAATTTAAGGGGTACTCTTGGATTCAACACTAAGGCTGGAGGCCCAGGTCTTGATAGTGACCAGAAGTGCTTTTGCAAGTTAAAGCTAGTGTGCCAGCTATGCCCATTCCTAGAGAAATTGTCTCTGGCCGCAGCAGTACATGCCTTGGTTACATCCCGCTTGGATTACTGTAATGCATTCTATGTGGGGCTAACTTTGAAAAGTGCTCAGAAACTTCAGTTGGTCCAAAGAGATACAGCCAGGTTGTTAACTGGAGCTGGCTACAGGGAGCACACAACTCTCTTGTTGCAACAGCTCCATTGGCTGCCAGGCACAATTCAAAGTGCTGATTTTGACTTATAAATCCCTATACAGCTTGGGCAGTAGGTAAAAACACTTTTGTGTCATCAAACTTTTTTATACTGATGAAGGTTGGGCTTTTAAATGCTGTACAATTCAGAGTTTAAGGTTTACATAGAGTTTTTTTTTAAAAAAAAAATACATTTTACTACTTTAATGTTTTTAATTTTATATATTGTTTTATGTTTTTAAAATGTTATGTTTATACTTTTTAATATTTTGGTATTGTTTTTAATTTGTAAGGTTTTAAATTTGCTGTGAGCTGCCTTGAGTCCTTATATAAGAAAGGCAGGATATAAATGAATACAATAATAAAATAACAATAAATTAATGGCAGATTGCTTGGAATGAATTCACACACCACTCTTTCTAAAACAATCAAGAGGAAAATACATAAGTGCAAACCCAGCAATAGGACAATTGGTGTGCAACTCAGAAAGCAGGACAATTGAGGAAATATGGAAAAACAAGCCAGCTGTCACATTGTCCAGATGACACCAGTTTCCCCCATCAGTCTTGAGCCTACTACCTTCTTTATTCTTTTTTACATTCTCACCCATCCCAATCAGACAGTGGATGTCTGACTTCAAACAGGTCTTTGCATTTTCCCAAAGGATACAGCTTTTCAAGCAAAAAGCTCGATTCTTCCTCAACTGGGCAGCTTTAAATTTTCAGGCATAATTAGAGGCTGTCAGGGCTGACGACTGAAGCATATACAGTTGCCTCTCCCAATTTGCGGAGGATCCATTCTGGACCTCCTAGCGAAAATGGCGACTCGCACATATTCGAGTTCCATAGAAAATAATGGTGTGTGCTCCTGAGGCGTGAGCACTTGGCAGCGTGCAGGTACCGGAGGCTATTCTGTTAATGGCTGCTTGTCCCTCCCATGAAGAGCAAGAATGCAGATTCCAAGTCTGTGAAAAAGGAAGGACAACTGTACTTATGTTTTATCATAGGAGAGGCCCAATTGATTGCAGAGACCAAAGAGCAAAAAGAATGACCTTCGTCCCTCCCTTTGTCCAGTGAAGAGTCCAGTCTTAGCAAATTCTTTTTCAAGGTATTCCTGGTTTCTAGGAAATAGATCTTTCAGTGAACGGTATGGGGTCATTTGTGGGATGGGATGGGTGAGACTTTCATTTCAGTTCAAAATATTCACAAATGACTTTCCATTTGACATAGAAAGAACTTTAAAAATAAGGAATGATGCTGCACCTTTCCCTTCTCTGATTTAAACAACTTGGGCTTAAACCTGAAACAGTTTGGGACCTGATACTGCTGACTCTCATATGTAACTGCCCAGGTTTATGATCAGTATCCAAATCCCTGCTGTCTTATCCCAGAGTGAAAAGAGACATTACAATAAGAATCCTGAACACAAGTTCAGCCACCAAGGCATAGAGGGCTCAAAAAGTGAGTAAAGTGTTGAACTAAAGGGGCTTCTCCCCACTCTATAAAGTTCCTAGCAAAAGTCACACTTTGCTCTCACACAGGGTTATAGCAATGGTAGACAGCAAATGGCAATGGGAAATAAATAAAGGTGCTTCTACACTGCAGAATTTGGCAGTGCTTTAATTGCCATAGCTCAAAGTTATGTGATTCTGGGATCTGTAATTTGGTGAGATTAGTCTTCTACAGTGTGACAGCAGCCTCAAAATAAGAATTCTAACCCCCCCCACATGAAATTTGCTTCATTCCCTAAATTTCTGGGGTTACAGCTGCACCTTTAGAAATACTTTAGACTTCCAAGAAAAGGATTCAGTAGGATCCTGCAAAACTCCAACACTAAGACTTCCCAAACTTCTTAGAATATTGTAAACATACAAGAAAGCCTTTCATGCATGTACATATATGCTGCAGGACTTATCTTTCAAGCATCTACAACTGTGTGAGAAAATTCATTTTGAACTTTGTTGACACCATACAATTGTTCATCAATGAAAAACAAATGTTGTAATTCGAATGAAACATACTTCCTATTCACTGTTATTTGGTTGACACAACTATTCTGCATGTGGAAGATAATGTATTTTCAATTGATTTGACTCTTTGGAAGCTTCATAGCATGCTTTCTAACCAAAATACATTAACTGGGATCATTATTGTTATTATCTATGAAAACCATTTTTCCATAGAAGTGATTATTGTGATTGATGCCCAAAGCCTCCAACACCCCACTCCTTGTTTTTGTCTCTGCTCCTCCAGTGAAAATAGTCTCACTACACCTTAGCTCAGCTGGTATGACACCAATGTAAAGTCAATCTTCCCTTCTAAATAATGATGCTCATTTGACATCCACTATATTGTTTCTTGTATTAAGAATCCAGGATTAAGGGAGAGATCTTTATGATTAAAGATTTGTACAGTGACAAAGCAATGAGAAGGTATTTACAGAAACAAAAGTGTTGCTGTGAATATCTCTTCTCTCTTTCTCTGTTTGCTTTTTTAATAATCATCTGCTGGATAATAAACTTATTATTCACTGTATTTCTCAACTCCCATTACCCAATGAAAAGCTCCTGCTTAATGGACCAAAATTTAATCTAGAAATGATACAAACTTCAACAAGCTGGTTTTTCCTTCACTTTTGTGCCACCTCCAGAGCTTCACCTCTGGTAATATTATCTTTCCAAAGCAGCTCAAAGGCTTTGTGAACATTTAACACTCTGTTGTGGAAAGGACCTGCTGCTCCTAAATCTAGAGCTCTCCCCTTCAACCTCCCCTAAACTAGATTTCCTGTATCAAAATGCAGATATTTGTTAAAAAAAACAAAAAAACACAATCTCCTTTGTTATTTCAAATCCCATTTTGACTGAACATATCTCTATTCAGTTCAAAGTTCTAGAAGCAGAGTTGTACATGTGCACTGGGTTGCACATTGAGTTGTGCATTGTCTACACTGGGCACTGCACATGTGCACTGAGTTGCACATTGAGTTGTGCAGTGTCTACACTAACTAACTAGTTGGCACTGTGCAGTCATTGCATAACTCCATTCTGGTTCATCTTGATGTAGGATCTTGACCAGTCTGTTTTCATACGGTAGAGTGGGCCTTTGGTATCTGCTGGGATTCGGTTTTAGGACTCCCCCATGGATAACAAAACCAGTGGATGTTCAGATCCCATTAAATACAGTGGCATAATAAAA
>CM034703.1:15348486-15365901 GCA_020142125.1 Phrynosoma platyrhinos | reverse complement strand
CATCTACCAAGCTGGTAATTTTCTCAAAAAAAGAGATCAGATTTGTCTAGCATAACCTTTTTCTCTGAAACCCATGTTGACTTTTTGTGATTATAAAAGATCTAGTAACACTTTGACACTCACTGAAAGAAAGAAATTGGCAGCATGAGCTTTTGTAGACTTCAGTTTACTTCCTCAGATGCATTTGGTAGAGTGGAGGCCAGATACAAACATATATATGTGAGGATGTCAATTCAAATTACAAATCCTTCGTGTATGGAAATAAAGTGGCAGGTCCAGTCTTAACGATGGTCATTAGTGCACAAAGACATAGGAATGTGCATGACAAACTTGTAGTGAGGTGTATTTGTGTTTACTTCTGCTATCTACCATGGCAGCTAGTGATTTCCATGTCAGTGTGTTGGTGTTCCTGCCCTGCATTTTATTCTGAAGCTTCAAAGAACTATCAAATGTGCTAAAACTATCTGAAGGTTAGGATTCAGTACATTGAATGACTAAAACTCAGAGCAGAATTTACATGGAAGCCACTAGTCAGAGTCACCAATGGAAAGGGAATTCACCATGGTTCAGCAAAGTATTTGATAAGGTCCCTCATTCTATTTTGATCAGCAATCTGATTAAATGTGAAATAGAAGGGAATAATGTCAGATGGATTCATAATTGGTTGGAAAACCATGCTCAAAACATCATTATCAATGGCTGCACTTCAAACTGGATGTCTTTAATGATAATGCCTCAAGGTTCTACCTAGAGCCATTACTCTTCAACATTTTTATTACTCTTCAATATATCTCCTATTCAGAGAGGAAAAAAAACCTATTTCCTGTGCAGAACATGCTATAACTGGGGATTTATTCTTTGCAAAATTTGCATAATGTTGATTTGTACAGAAAAGAGAAACAGAAAATTCTGTGGAGTAAACAACATTTTCTGCACAAGAAAGAATATTGCTATGCATAAATATTATTTTCTGTGCAGAAAAAAACTGTTTTCTGTGCAAATCAACCACATGCAAATTTTGTACAGAATGAGTTCCAAAATACCAATCAGCTTCAAAAACTGTTGTTTTCAAAGATGTTCCCTCAATGGGAAAAATATTGCTAAAATCACTCATTGCTTGCTTTTGGAAGAAAATTAAGAGACAATTGCATCATTAGTATTGATTGAGAGCGCTGTACAACCAAATGTGCTATTGAATGTGAAATAGAATGCATAATACAATGAACATCCACTTGGGATTTATATCCTTGGCTATTCCATCCTCACATTCAAGAATGAATAGTTGCAGTAGATATCTCCCCACTATGAGAGGAAAAAATGTTCTTGCACAGCATTCTCCTTGTATTTGAACATCCCAAAGTGAGGCGGTATATGTCTATGAAAACATATACTAAAGTCAGTCTCAAAGATACTGGAAGAGCTTTTTGCACACTGACCCAGAAGAATGCTTAGTTAGAGGAAAGGATGTGAGGTTTTTGTCCAACAAATATGTTTTCTGTGCAGGAAATCCATTTTCTGCAGAGAAAACATTTCTGTGTGTGTATGTTTGCAAAATCCCATATGTTTTTTCTTTCCATATTAATTCCTCCACAATATTTCAGGATGTTCAAATACTGGGAGAATTTTATGCAAAACTGTTGCTGCTTTATTATTTTTCCTCATGTGAGAAAACTTTTTAAAAAACATCTATAAATGAATAACTGTGAATATTCTGTCCATCCTTAGCCTCTACATAATTAATTGCACCACATGTAAACTCTGCTTCTGTAACTTTAAACTGAATGCAGACATCTTGCGTCTATAAAAATTGTCCAATGCACTTCCATATGAATGAATGCTTGTGTAAGACACCAACAGGATTCTAATAATTAAACCTCAAATAAATATGTACATATTGAAAAATGTATTTTAAAATATGCACTGATCTCCATGCCCAAACACAAACAAACGTACACATGATGTCTTGCAATCCATTTCAAAACAAGATCAGAGAGAAAATACAGGGATACATAGTGAAAGCAAGACTGAAAGTTACTCACATGCCTAAAAAATGTTAGAAAGCTGCTGCCATACAAAGTAAACAACAATAGGCAAGATATAGCAGCTTCCTCAGACAGACTGTTTCAGGCAAGAGTGAATAAAAGAATATCTAATAGATTTCTGTGGTAAGTAGAAATAAATCAATGGTTATTACTAGTACTTTTGTTGGCTTATGTTACTGTATAGTTCTGTCAATCACTACGAGCTTTTAAGTCAGGATGCCTTTAATAATGTGTCTATTGCTATATATTTGCCAGGTGTTTCAAATAATGGCATTGGAAAGGCTGACACATGCCATGTGTATTATTCCGTCACAAATGAAATCAGAGAGGCATTAGGATTTGTGTTGTTGCTGTTTCTCCCTTCCACTCTTCTTTTTTTTTACCCAGTCTAGCTGTACAAAGGTGAAAAACATGTTGCTTTATGTCATCCAAGGAAAACTGTGAATAGCATTGTCTTATTCACAGCAATCTACAGGTTTCATGTTCTGTGCCCTTGTCAAGGCTTTTTCAAAATTCCCTTAACAGTTGATTAGCTGGGGGGAAATTCACACTTGAAAAGATTTGATGGGCTTGAGGAAAAAAAAAAACCACCAACAACTGTTTTTCTAACCTAATGGCTCTGGCTGTACATTCCTAAGAGATTTTTCATCAGCTTTTGTACAGCTGTGATCCCAAGATCATCTGAGGATGTTATAATAAATGAGCAATCAGCCAATCTTGGATATGTTACAGATCAGCAATAAGAATAGCATTTACAATAGCAGCAGCATTTACATTTCTATACCACTTCATAGTGAACTCAGCCCTCTCTAAGAGGTTTACAATCTGTAAGCCAGTTGTTCCCAGCAAGTTGGGTACTCATTTTACTGACCTATGAAAGGATGTAAGGCTGAGTCAACCTTGGAGCCCTGGGATTGAACTCACAGTGTTGTGGCTGCAGTACTGGCATTTAACCACTGCACCACCAAGGCTTCTTGCTGAGACTTCCATTCTTAGAACTCTGCTAGTCCAGAGACTAGTATATGAACCAATAGATTCAAATTACAAGAAAACAGATTCCACCAAAACATTAGAAAGGATTTTTTTTAATAGTAAGGGCTGGTCAACAGTACAATAGATTGGCTCAGAGGATGCTGGACTCTCCTTCTTGGGAGGTCTTTAAATGGAGGTTGGATGGTCATCAATCAGGGGTGCTTAAGTTGTATATTCCTGCATGACAGGAAGTTGGAATAGATGACCCTTGTAGTCGATCTCTTTCATTCTACAAAACTCTGATAGCAGTATCCTATGCATGTCTGTTCTTGAATATCTCCAATTAAATTGAATAGAACTAACTCCTACATAGATTCTCTTTAGATGTATGCACCTAAAGTGTTTAACTACATCTAGAAAGGTTAGGTATGCATACTTATAAAACCAGGTTCCTCTTTGACCCTTACAATCCATTCCACCTCTATCATTCTGTGCACTCCCTGTTGTCATGAAAATTTTATGTTAAGTGTCTATGAGTTACCAGTTACTAGTTCTAATTTCTTATGTTGTAAAATCAACATATGTCAACAGATATGGAAAACTAAATAATGGCCAACAGATTGGAAGTAATCAATATACATCCCCATCCACAAAAGGGAAACACAAGAGACTGCAGCAACTATAGAACCATAGCACTGAACTCCCATGCAAGCAAAATCACGCTCAAAGTTCTCCAACATAGACTTGAACCATACATGGAGAGAGAAAGCCCAGAGGTCCAAGTGGGGTTCAGGAAAGGAAGAGACGTGAGAGACTACATTGCAAACATATGATGGCTAATGGAGTGCACCAGGTAATTCCAAAAGAAAATCATCATGTGCTTTATAGATTATACCAAAGCCTTTGACTGCATATAGATCAAGAAAGGGTATGGAATGCCCTTAAAGACATGGGAGTGCCAACACATCTGATAGTTCAGATTAGGAATCTGTACTTGGGGCAAGAGGTTACTATCAGAACAGAACATGGAGAAACAGAATGTTTTCCAATTGGCAAGGGAGTCAGACAAGGCTGCATCCTTTGACCCTATCTGTTCAACTTGTATGCAGAACATATTATAAGAAAAGCAGGCTTGGACACAGAAGAAGGAGGAGTGAAAATAGGAGGAAGGAATATCAACAATCTAAGATATCCAATTGACACCATAATACTAGCGAAAAACCTCACAGACCTGGAACACCTACTAAGAAAGATCAAAGAAGAAAGCACAAAGGCAGGCTTAATAATAATAATATTATAATAACATTTATTTTTATCCCACCCTCTGCGACGCAATTGGGGTGGCTTACAATATTAAAACCAAGACAAAATACATACAAACCCCCAAAACCCTCCCACCCTTAAAAAGATATTAAACAAAGAATGATTTAACACAGACTAAATAACATAAATCACAAACAACATAACTTAATGTTGAACACAAAGAAAACAAAAATAATGACCACCAAGGACCTTCACAAGTTCGACCTAGACAATGAAGAAATAGAAATAGTAAAATAATTTCCATACCTGGGATCAAACACTGATAGAAATGGGGACTGCTGTCAGGAAATCAGAAGAAGACAAAGAATGGGGAGAGTGGCTATGAAAGAACTAGAAAAGATTGTAAAATACAAAGATATACAACACAGCACTAAAGTTAGAATCATACAATCCATTGTATTTCCTATTACCATGTATGGATGTGAGAGCTGGACAGTTAGGAAAGATGACAGGAAGAAAATCAATTCATTTGAGAGAATGTGGTGCTGGAGAAGAGTGCTGAGGATCCCATGGACAGCCAAAAGGACAAACAAATGGGTCCTAGAGCAGATCAAACTGGAAACCTCCCTGGAAGCCAAGATGACCAAACTGAGATTGTCATGCTTTGGACACATCATGAGAAGAGAGGACTCTTTGGAAAAAACAATAATGTTGGGGAATGTGGAGAGAACTAGGAAGAGAGGAAGGCCACATGTTAGATGGGTGGACTCTATTAAGGAAGTCATGGGTATGGAGTTTCAGGAATTAATCAGAGCAGTGGAGGACAGAGAGTCTTGGAGATGTCTCATCCATAGGGCTGCCATGAGTCGAGACCAACTTGAGGGCAATTAACAACAATAAAAATCCCTCCCTGCAGTCTTTTACTTAGAATATCACCAGTGTATGGTATTTCCCTCCACTTCTGAGTATCCTCAGATGCTAGACCTGACATAGCATCTCAGTAGAAGACTGAAACACTCCAGCTGAGTGCCATTATATTTTTGTAAACCCAGGAGACTGGTCATTGTTGGAAAGGCTTAGCAATAAGCAGTGGGAGCTGGTAGCATCTATGAGCATTGGATCCATTCTAGCATGAGTTTTCTAATGTGCTGAACCTTATCCTCAAGATAGGATGTACAGCTTGAATGACTCCTTAAAAATTCAAACTATGTAATATTTTTTATAATTTTATTTAAATAAAATTCAAACTATGTAATATTTTGACTCTGCAGATAAACAGCACTGTTGCTCTCTCAACCATGGCCACCTTGGGAACTTCCAAGAGACATTTGCCTGCTGACTGGTCTTGGAAATAGGATAATGACCACGATAAATGCTGGGTACCCCACAGCAAGGCTGGGCTCCCAACCCCACCCCATGGTACAGTTGTTGTTTATGAGGGTTGCTTAATCATTTTTCTGCTTGCCATTCCTAGATTACAATTGCATTATAGTGCAGTCAGGTGGCAGCAATGATTGGTGATATCCATGCAAAGGGATCTTGTAGCACCTTTCAAACTAAAGAAGTTGTAGCATAAGCTTTCTTAGAGTCTGGGATTGATGGGCATGGAAGTGTGGCCCAAATACATTCTGGCTGGAAACAGGTTGGAACACCACTGCCCATGTGGTTCAATCCTAAAGTGGGCCATGGATGCAGGGGCTGACCGGCACCATCAGGAGTTGGACTATCCTGGTTCATTTTTGCTCTGGTCCTAAATACTGGAACTTGGATCCGGCTTGGCTTCCATCTGCTTTGGAGGCATGCGTGTTTAAACAGCACTCCTCTAAAGTGGCCAGAAGCTGCTTCATTTGGCTTGTCTGTTTGGGCCTTCTGTCTCCTTCCTCAGATGCACAGACCAAGCTTAGAAAGTTTATGCTACAAATTATTTCACACCAAGTCTACCAAAGCTTTTGCTAAGACTCCTTTCACACAGTTAATAACAGACCATCTATGAAAGCTAATGCTAAATATTCTTTCACATGGTTAGTAGCAGACCAAGGGCCTCTGCAGGCCGGCCCAAAGGGCTGGCCTGGAGGCAGAGATGGGGTGGGGCAGCTGCACACTGGCTGCCCCAACACACGCCGATGCTGTTCTAACACCATGCACTGTTATGCATGGTGTGCGGCATCAAGACACCCTTCCGGCGCAGCATTTTGACATGCTGTGCCAGAAAGGGTGCTAAAGAGCCACATGCCAGCTGTTAGGGTGGTCTTTTGCCACCCCTGAAAGGAGCAGCAGTATGCCACTCTTTCAGGGGCGGCAAAAGGGAGGATCGGGGCTGCGACGTGCAGTTGCCATGGCCCTGATCCAGGATTAACAGGGGCAGCCCAGAGCCACCTGTCTGCATAGCCCCCGAGTCTATGAAAGCTTATCCTACAACTTCTTTCCCAGAATTATTAGTAGAACAAGACTATAAAAGCTTATACTACAAGTTCTTTCACACAGTTAGTAACAGGCCAAGTCTATGCAAGCTTATGCTACAACCTCTTTTACACAGTTAGTGGCAAATTAAGGGCCTGTACAGCCTGGCCACAAGGGCCAGCCTAGAGGTGGAGTTGGGACAGGGAGACTGCATGCCAACCACCCTGATGCCACTCCGACACCACCATCATGCTGCGAGCCCCATCGCATGGTGTGTGGCATCAGGGTGCTTCCTTGGCGCAGTGTGTAGACACACTGCACCAAAGGGATGCAGAAGAGCTACGGTGGTAAGGGCAGCTTTTTGCCAGTCCAAAAAGGAGCAACATTTGCCTGCTCCTTTTTGGAGTGACAAAAAGTGGGATCGGAGCCACGGCATGTGGTTGCCACAGCCCCAATCAGGTACTCCCAGGGGCGGCACAGAGTCACCTTTTAGGGGCCATCTGTATGGTCCCTTAGTATAAGAAACTTTTTTTCACAATTGGTGTCAAAGGTGCTACACAATCCCTTTGCATACTGATATTCCAGACTAACAAAGCTATGTCTCTGAATTCTACCACCCTGGTGTATCAGTGGAACAATGAATCTGCTCTAGGTTTTAATATGGATGTTAAAGCAGCGGTGATGAACCTCTGGATCCTTTGAAGTTCAGGCTGAACCCTAGAGCAGAGTCACCATCTCAGTGATATGGGAGCCCCAGTTGCCTTGGTCAAGAGCTTACACCAGAACAGAAAAGAGCATAAGAGGTGACAGCTGAGAGATAAATACTGCATCTAATAGAAATTATATGCATGAAAATACCTCGTTCCTTGTCTTCAACAAGACAGGCAATTTTAAACACAACTTGGATGACAACTCCATCACCTAATATATAATTTTAGTCCTTAGTTTGAAATTCATGGGAAGGACAAATATGTATTCAGGCTGTTTTTCTCATCTGCACAGCATTTGGAATGCATTTCCCCCAGTTTATAGATGAGTACAGGCACATCCAATTGTCAGATCATTTCAATTAATGGATCCTGCCTCTATTTTTCTTAAGTCCAAATCATGATGTCTTCATACAACTGATTATACATTTCTGACAAATCAGAAGGTTTAGAGAACGTAGCAACAGGTTAGGGAAAGGGAAGGAAAATCTAAATGCTGATTGTTCTTTCCCTGCCTCCCACCCCCCAGCCATCTGAGGGAAACAGAGTAACAATTTTATTGACTTTTTAGCTGGCTGTTCAGCACCAAAGGATAAAAAACACCATTCATACAAAGCCATGTGGTGCATCCTTGATGGCTATGCTTTAATCATTGTTACTTTTATATCCTTTGTCTAAGGCTTGGGAGGGGAGTTATCAGGCACAAGATGTTCATAGAATCATAGAAACATAGAATCATAGAGTTAGAAGAGACCACAAGGACCATCCAGTCCAACCCCCTGCCATGCAGGAACTCAAAATCAAAGCATCCCCAACATATGGCAATCCAACCTCTGTTTAAAGACCTCCAAAGAAGGAAACTCCACCACACTTTCAAGGGAGTTTGTTCCACTGTCAAACAGCTCTCACTGTCAAGAAGTTCCTTCTAATGTTTAGGCGGAATCTCTTTTCCTGTAGCTTGCACCTGTTATTCCAAGTCCTATTCTCTGGAGCAGCAGAAAACAAGCTAGCACCCTCCTCAATATGACATCCCTTCAAACATTTAAAGAGGGCTATCATATCCCCTCTTAACCATCTCTTTTCCAGGCTAAACATACCCAGTTCCCTAAGTCATTCCGCATTGAGGAGGGGAATGAATGTAATGGTTCCACTCTGCACATCTTCACATTCAAATTATATCTACAGCCAAAAGAAAGAAAGAAAGAAAGAAAGAAAGAAAGAAAGAAAGAAAGAAAGAAAGAAAGAAAAGAAAAGAAAGAAAGAAGAGAGGGGTTAATTGGTACTTACCAAATAAGTGGTTTCTGGTTTCTCCCACATCAGTGAAGCAGTGAATCTACTCTGGGTTTTACTCTGAACTTTATAGGACTTTTCCATGGGAATGAACCTATTCTAGGGTATTTTGGACAGCTTCTTTAACATTCATACTAAAATCCAGCGTGGCCACTGCTTGATTGACATGAAAGAAAGGTACCATCTCTTCCTCTAAGTCAGTAGGTGCAAAGTTGATCCATTAAAGGAGAGCAAAGATACAAGTGAACTAAAAGACCTAAAACTTGAAATAAATATTCCATGCTCTGATTCTGAAATTATTTTTAGAAACTTTCATATTTGAACTGACATTCAGGACATGTAGAAAAAAAGTTTGCAGGAGATATCTCAACTTTCTGCTAGCATACTTATGAAGTAATGCCCACTGTTTAGCAAACTTTTTTTTATTTTAACCAACACACAAATGGAATTTAATTCTCACTCAGTCTGTCCTGGTTAAGTGGTGAATAAATTTTTGCCATGCCAGTCCCAACCAGAGTAAACTTATTGAATGAATTGCTGAGGGGTAAATTAAGATCAGTGTAAATCCACTGATTTAATGGACTTGCTCCAGTAAAATCTAGCATTTGAATTTCAGCCCGATGATTAATTTGTCCCTACAGGGAATTTCTCTTTTACCCCAAGACCAAACATAGTAGTTTGGGAAGATTGCCTTCCTTTTGCTTGTTTTAAAATACTACCTGCAAAGAACATAAATTAGACATTAAAAATGTATGCAAAAAGAATTGATGTTCAATGTGCAAATTAAAAACTTAAAAGGGAATGCTGATTTTATTCTTATATGGCAAAAATTAAGACAAATGTATCGAAAACATTTCAACAGGAAACAAGTCTTTTAACCTTTCTCTCACAGGGCTAATAAACATAATTCAGTTGGTCCAATCTTCAAGCAAATGGAAAATACATTAAACATGAGGTGGGAAGACCTCAGAGAAAGACAGCACTTTTATAAGGTCCTTTTATCTCCTTGTGCTATAATTTAAAGGAGAGAAACACCACTGGGGCTGTTTAGCAATCATCTAGCAAGTAGTCTTGGTAGCAAAGTGTCAAGTGCTCATTATAGGAGAACTAAAAATTTGAAGCCTCACCTCTCACATAATCACACACACACACACACACATATTCTAACTTCTCTTGTTCTTTTGGAGTCAGTGAGTGTACAATTTGCAAAAAAAGAACCAGAAAAGTAGATATTTTACATTCTCCTTATTGAAATCCCAGGCACACTCCCAAACACTGCAAAGGTTATGAGCCTTGATTTATATTTAGATATTCTCATTGTGAACTACAAGCTGAAAACATTTAAGTGTGGGATGCACAAAACCTCATATGTGATATTTATGCCTTGTTGAACGGTGGTGGTGGGGGGAGGGAGAGAAGAAAAAAGATGCAAGCTTCAAAACCAGATAGGAAAATTAAAGGAAGGCAGCCTCTGTCTCTATCTATGCCCTTAAAGACATGGGTGTGTCTTTGCCAACACATCAAGATGACCAAACTGAGACTATCGTAGTTTGGACACACCATGAGAAGGGAGGACTCATTGGAAAAGACAATAATGCTGGGAAAGGAGGAGAGAAGTAGGAAGAGAGGAAGGCCCCATGCCAGATGGATGGACTCTATGAAGGAGGTCACTTTGGGTATTAAGGGGTTGCAGGAATTAAGCAGAACAGTAGAGGACAGAAGGTCTTGGAGCTGTCTCATCCATAGGGCCACCATGAGTTGAGATTGACTTGAGGGCAGTTAACAACAAAGCCTCTATTTGAATTGTCCAAGAATGGCCCTTTGGCTCATAGGCATTCTGGGAAAATGAAGATAGTTATAATAGCTGCTGCATACATCATGTGGCATTCCTCTTTTCAGTACCATGGCTAGTTGCACCTAAACAGACTCTCCATGGCTGGCTGTAGCAGGGCTAGCAGTAGATTTTGGGTGATATAGAAGGGGTGGCAGGTGGCATAGCTTCTCCCAGTCATTCCTCTTTATTGAAAGACAGAACAGGGTGTTCCAGAGAGCTTGTCCTACATGCCCTGAACCAGAGATGTAGCTACAGGGTGGGGGAATGTGTTTCCCCTATAAGAATTCTTCCCAGAGGAATAAAATTGTTTTTTGGTCTCCATATATCTAGCATTATACAGAATGAGATATTGAATACTGTTTGTTCCTAGAACTCTTTTGTTGTTGTTATGCGTTCATTCCCTTGGTCCCTTTTCTTTGGATGTCTAGACTGTAGTTACAAATGCTCAACTGAATTTTCAGGTTACTGCAATGCTAGAAATTTGAGGTTTGGATCTGAGGAAAATTTCATTTGAAGGCCAGAATTCTTATTTGGGTGGTCAAGATTTTCATCCCTGCCTCAGTGCTACATCCCACCATACAGGAAGACACAATCAAAGCACTCCTGACAGATGGCCATCCAGCCTCTGTTTAGAAGCCTCCAAAGGAGACTCCACAACTCACTGAGGACTAGCCTGTTGTTCTCATGTGAGGTGGAGGAAACTGTCCCATTATCACAGCTTCAATGGTTGGTCTCCTTGGCTTCTGAGAGTTGAATGGTGTGGTGGCTTGGCCAAGATCTTGCATTGAGCAGGTAGAGCATAACTTTACACTCTCTGAGTTAACCAATGCTACCTTGTTAGTCAACTGCAACACCAAGGGTGTATGCACACCCACATGTATAATGCGTATTAGCTCACATCCATGCACAATGCACATTCATGTTCAATGGAGCTGCATGGCCAATCCCACTTCTGCAGCCTAGAAGTGAGCTCAGCCATTCTGCATTGGACAAAAATGTCCATCCAGCCTCTGTTTAGAAGCCTCCAAAGGAGACTCCACAACTCACTGAGGCAGTTATTTCACTGTCAAACAGCCCTTACCATCATAAAGTTCTTCCTTTGATGGCCACATACACTACCAAAAAACAAAAGAACAAAAAAAAATACACCAAGGAAAGTAAAAGAATGCAAAAATCTACTGTATTTTGAAAAATAGGCATTTTTACATTAAACATTGTTGGGAGGTGAGTTTATAAGGTGAGTTATGCCACCCCTGGAATCTTCCCAGAGAGACAATTCACGTTTGGAGAAGGAAAAAGAGAATCCAACATTTCACCAATGAAAACTGGGACACATATGTCCAAGCAACATGAGAGAGTGGTCAAGATAACCCAATAAATTAATAAGAAAGAACATACAAAGTAGGAGAAGCTGCAGCAATTTGCTGTTGTATGCATCTACAATAAAGGCTGAGATTCCATTTTCCCTTTCATCTTCTCTCTGCTGAGTTATTTTTAGTAGAAATTGCTTTTACACATTGAACTGAATTTGCAGCAATTGAAGGAAGCTGGGGATAAAAGGGGAAAGTGGGAGGAAGAAAGAGAAATTGGGACATTTTAAAAGCAGCGGAAAAGAGTGGGATGGCAGAGTATTAATTGGGACAGTCCTTGCCAAACCAGTCATAGTTAGAGGGCTCTGTGTTGTGGGCTACAAAAACATCCTCAAAGGCTCCTTGTGGCCCAGGCTTGGACTTTGCTCACTCCTGCTTTGAAGAAAGGATGACAAGCAGCATATCTGCAGCCTAGCAGGAATGCCTGTGTCAAAGGACCATGACTGATGATTTTAATACAGTCATTCCAAAAGGCAAGAATAATTAACCACTCCTCTTGACAGGAAAAAAAAATCTAGAACATGGGCTTGCTTCATTTCACAAAGTCTATTAACATTTTGTGTGCCATGTCCTTTCCCCTTTTCATCATAACTTCAGAAAGTCCATGACTATGAATAAATATATCTCATTTAGAGTATCATTGCCCTGTTCTCTCTCTCTCTCTCTCTATCACACACACACACACACACACACACACACACTTCCTTCTATTCTACTGTAGGACAGTCTAATGCCACCCAGCTCTGCTAATGTCCCTTTGATTGACTCAGCCTAAACAGCCTTTTATGAGACACAAAACTACTATGCTATGATGGATGGCTGCAGTTTATGGCTCCGACCTCATTTGCAGACTGAGTTTGGAACTATTTTGTTCCTCAGCTGAACTCAAGAGGAATTCTCCCAGCATCATTATCTCAGTCTAAACTCATTAGAATGAAAGGAAGGAGTGGATGGACTAGGGATTTATGAAGTATCTGCTAATCTTATTGTGTCAGAAAATAAATTCAATTTTTTAATTGAGGGACTTGACCCACACTGAACTTTTGTTTCCTATTAACCACCGGGTTCATCTAGAAACCATGTAGCAGAGATGGAGGAAGAGATGAGAGATGGAAAGGAATACATTGAGAAACTGGGTATGACCTAGACCTTTCAGCAGCCAAATTTCAACTAGAGTGAAATTTTAGTTGAAATTGAAGGTTTCCATGAATGTTGAGGAAGCACAAAGTATTTGGATAGGTGGCAAGCGATCACAGTGTTGTGTGTTTGAGTCAAAACATTCCCATACTATCATCTACAGCAAAATTTACCTAAAATGTTCTGAGAGCACAGTTGGTTACTCTATCCCTCTGTGGTGCTGCAACCATTGATGTATCTCATGCTTTTGGGGATAATTATTGGGAGAGGACTGGGACTCCTATTTTGGGATAACTTTCACATGATAAAGTCATAACACATCAGTCCCATTTGAACTGGCATGGGTGCATCCTGCAGAATCCTGGGATTTTTAGATTGAGGGGAAGCTTTGAATTTTCTGCCAGAAAGCACTGGTGTCTCATCAAACTACAAACTCCAGGATTTTATTGGATGGATCTGTAGCAGTTAAAGTGTGTTCAAGGTGCTATAATTGTGTAGTGGAAAAGACACCAAGGACTCAATCCCCAATGACTAGATCATTCCAAGCCAGGGTGGCCTCTGGCACTTGAATGGGAGACAATGAGCAGCTATGCCAGCAAAGAAAAGATAAGAGTATTACAGAAAAAGTAACTTACCAGGTTGCCTCAAGCAAAATTTCTGTAGTTCGGCATACGCTTCTGAGTGCATAAAATGGGATAACCACATGTATACTGCCCTGAGCTCACTGAAGGAAGTCAAAGAACGGAAGAAAAGTGAGCAAAGAAAGGAGGGATTGTCTGAGTACCGTATATGAAAGATGTCTCTGTGCTTACCTATATATACCTTTCCTTAAAAAAAAAAAAAAACTTCGCTCGAAGTTTATTAAATATTTCAAATAATTTCATTAGTTCTTCATTCTTTACCATGCATTGCCAATTTTAAACCCATTGTTATCAATAGTGGTGTATGCTGATCGTCATTCTTTCCTGCCTTCCTCTATCAAATACATTTTCTTTCTTTTCTTTTTTTTAAAGTCATCACTCATAAAATTTATAAATTTTTAAAAAGTGAAACAAAAGACAATTTCCCCATCAAACACCAGCATGTACAACTTGGTTTTAAACAACTGAAATGGCAACCTTTAACACACCACAAAGGCTGCAGTTTTGACTCCTGTCAGCTGATCTCTGCTCATTCATTTCATTTTGTATTTTCTCAGGGAAAGCAAAATCCTTCCAGTCTAAGTTGGCAGGCGAGGGGGAGGGGGATTTAGTGCTGAAAATATCTGCTTGAACTTATTGCTTGGCTTTTCTGTACAATGGAGACTGAAGGAGCTGACAGATGAACTGAAACACTAAATGTCAACACTATAACTCAGCTTTGAAAAAGAAGGGCAAAAAGGCTCATTTACAGGACTGCTTATCCTGGCTGTGAAATGACGATCTGCTTCACCAAGCCCCTAGAATCACCCACTGGAGAGAGTGTTGTCTCTACCTTTCATGTTATTATAAAATGGTATTGACAATTAATTCATCAGTGATGACAGCCCAAGGCCTTGGTCAAAAAAGTATAACACGACATAACATGAATCCAAGAAAAATGACTGTGTGCATTACTAGCCTTCCTTCCATACCTAAAGCCACAACATATCTAGGCATGCATACCCTCCAACTGTCCCGATTTGACAGGGGTAGGCTGCATCTGCACTGCAGAAATAAAGCAGTGTGACACCATTTTAACTACCATGGCTCAGTGCTATGGAAACCTATGATTTGTAGTTTGTTGTGGCACCAGAGCTCTCTGGCAGAGAAGGCTAAATGTCTCACAAACCTACAGTTCCCAGAGTTCCATAGCATTGAGCCTGGGCAGTTAAAGTGATGTCAGACTGGATTATTTCTGCAATGTGGATGTAGCCTTGGAAGTGGAAACTAGGAAATCTGATTTTTGGCTGAAAAGGCAATGGTGTGGTGCAGTACAATTGCACAAGGGCGGAAGTGAAGACCTTTTCATTTGTTGCACCCCAACTGTGGGGCACATCCCCTTGGAGGTCCAAATAACACCAACACTTTAGGGAAGTGGGCTGGTACAGCCCACAGCCATTCTTGGGGGCAGAATAATGGTCCCTAGATCCCTATAGCTTTCCCACCACAGATCCACACCTTCTAACCTATGACAAATGACAACTGGAACACATGTGATCAAGCAACATCAGAGCATGGTCAAGAGGGAAAAAGTTATTAATGAGGAAGAACACAAAACGCTAGGCTATAGCCATTTGCTTTGGCCTGAGCCTAACGGGAATGACTAGATGCCATACCATCCTCTTCTCTCCCTTCACTTCTGAGTTAATTGAATCCAAATGACTTTGATGAATTGAGAATTAAGAATTATAAAAGAGAATCAAGAACATAACAATGTTAAAGAAAAATGTATTAAAGTACATGGAAATATAAAAGAGAATTAAGAATTGAGAATTAAGAATTATAAAAGAGAATCAAGAACATAATGTTAAAGAAAAATGTATTTAAGTGACATGGAAATATAAAAGAGAATTAAGAATTAAGAATTATAAAAGAGAATCAAGAAGATAACAATGTTAAAGAAAAATGTATTTAAGAGACTATGTACGTAAAGGTAAGATAACAATCTACAAAAGTGAAGAAAGAATGAATTTCAATCTTAGGAACCACTAATCTTAAGTAAGTAGATACTATATCCAAGTAGCAAATTCCAAGGAAGAGGCATATATTTGGTTAAATAAAGAATAACGTAGGAAAAAAGGAAATAGTTATGATTACAAAACTTTAAAATAAGTAAGACAACAAATTATATAAGTGAGCCTAACAGGAATTGGAATTAAGATCACAACAACGTAAGTGGATGTGATGAACAGAAACGTACCAATAATAGAAAGCCAATAGTAAAAGTAGACCAATTGGCAGATGATGGAAAGGAAGTATGGAATGATTGTACAGGGAGAAAGAAAGTGTTTGAAGGTAAGAGTATGTGAATTGATGGTATGTTAAGGGAACTGGATGCTAGATAAGGGTGGGAGAGCTAGAGAAATAGGAAAGCAGCAAGAAAGCTAGAAAAATAGGAAGGAAGGAAAGAGGAAAGGAAGGAAAGAGCAGAAAGAAAATTAATGAAAGTTTAATCTAAGGAAGTAAAATTTACAGATGATAGAAGAGAGAGAAAGGATGGCTTAAAGTGGAATGTTTCTGGAGGGGAAGATTAGTTGAATGCTGTCATTGCCAAATACATTAAATGATAAGTCACATTTGTAAAATAATATAAATAGAGGTATGTATGTTAGTAAACGGATGATTTCATAAAGGTGTGATTGTATGAATAGGATCATTTTAAATGTTTTAAATGCTTTAAATGTTCAATAAAATATTATTTTAAAAAATATGAAAACCCACTATAGGAAATATTCATGATGGATTTTTTTAAAAAAATAATAATAACTTAAAACCAATTGCTAGTCCTAACTAGAGTAGATCCTTGAATTTATAATTGGCAAGCTAACTCTTAAGTAAGTTCCATTCATTCAGTTGGTCTATCCTGTTCAGAACTAGCCATTGGATTTAGTTTGTCTTAAGATCACTATACGTCAGGAATAACTTGAAGGAATGCTCGACCAACAGCAGACACTAAAATGGTGAAACTCAGGATTTGGATGAATCATGAGATGGCATGACTCATTGGAAAAAGATTAAAAAGCTTTGCAAAGTGAAAGGCAAAGAGGAAGTCTACTCTGCAGGTGAACTGATTCAATCAAGGAAGCAGCAGAGTTTCCAAAAGCTGAGCAGGGCAGTAGATGATGGGGGCTCTTGGAGGCCATTCAAATAGGATCTCCATGGGTCACATTCAACTTGATGACATATAAAAAAACAGTTGGATTTAGTCCATATTGTTTACAAGCTTTTCTTGAACCTGCAGATATACCTGGAGTGGAGAAGGTGGAGAAATGCTGACAGGAGCCAGAGAAAAGGCAGAACTAATCAACACTTTATAGCAACAGCAATAGCAAGTACATTTCTATACTACTTATCAATGCACTTAAGCACTCCCTAAGTCAGGGGTAGGCAACCTTTCCCCTTTAAGGGCTGAGGGACTTCAGCTCCCAGATTCCCAGGAGCTATTGGCCAACATGGCTGAGGCTTCTGGGAGCTGAAGTCCCTCGGCCCTTAAAGGGGAAAGGTTGCCTATCTCTGCCCTAAGTGGTTTACAATATGTAAGCTAATTGCCCCAAACAAGTTGGGTATTCATTTTAGTGACCATGGAAGGATGCCAGGCTGAGTCGACCCTGCTCATTATTTGTATCTTATAATTTCCATATATATTTCTATACATACTATCTTTTATTCATCTTATCCCTCCTCAATAAGATTGTTTAACATTTCCATTAGTTTACTTGC
>CM034703.1:15336818-15348386 GCA_020142125.1 Phrynosoma platyrhinos | reverse complement strand
CTTCTTGCATATTCCCAGCTTTCCAAATCAATTGTTTTCTCTATATCTATTGCCCATTTCCCCCAAACAAAACTCTTACAGGGATAAATCAAAGATAGTGAAAGGGTGGAATCAAAGACTGGTTTTTGGTTCGACTCATATTCGGAATGGTGAACAACTAAGCCTGTATTGTATTGTGTGTGCAGATGCATAAAATGTTGTTTCACATATATTCATTCCCTGCCCTGCCCTCCTTTCCTTGTCTTTCTTTCTTCCTTTCTTTTTGATAATGAAGTGAGGAATGAAAGTAGATTACAACATAAAGGCCAAGTGGTGGTTTTCTTATGAAATAGGCAAATCCCGAGGATTTCATTATTCCATTGTTCTCTATGTGCACAGCTCTGCCAGAGGCATAATTTATTCTAGAGTCACAAAAGGTGAGAGAAAAAAGAAATCTCTGCCTGGAGAACCTCCAGCCAGCATCATCTGACTCGGCAATGTTGCACCCCTGCCTGTACAGAATTACCATATTCTTCTTTGCAAAGACAGGGACATTGTTTTATGAATGCCATTAGAGGGCACTTAGATAACAGCAAATAGAGAAGGAAGTGGAAAGGAAAAGTTTCTCTGTTTGATTCATCTCAACACTTCGAAGAAGGAGGAGTGGTATGGGGAAAGATGAAGCAATAGACTGTACACATTAGAAATAATAAGGTGTGTGAAATGTCTGAAGCCAGCTACCAAAGAGCTAATGTACTAATGCATGAAAAGATTTTGTAATCTGTAGGGCAAACTACTGTTTTAACTACTGCACATGTTGGAACCTCTCATTCAGATTCACAGCAAAGATGCATTATAAAAGTAGCTGTGACTAACCAAACAAATAGCATGTCAATGATAAGCCCTGCACATTGAAAAGCTGGAGCAGGGTACAAGGATAAGCGCAAAAGAAATGCCATGTTTTGAGAAGCCTGGGGAGCAAAGAAGAGAGTCAGAGAAGCAGTGTCCTTTTTCAAGAAAAAATAAAAGTGGTAAACAGCATAAAGACAAAATGAATGGCAGTGTGCAAACTGGTGAATGTGGAGTAAGTGTGTGGGGATGGAGACATAGCACAAATGCTCTTGACATTTAAGGTTAAGACAGATGTGACATTTTGTGAGGGGCGACAGCAGCTTGGTTGTGGTTGGAATCCTATGTATACATAAGTTCCCCTGTGGATGTAATTGAGCACTTTTGTTTAATGCAGAATGTCTGCACCCAGTTTTAGGTTGCAAAAGTGGTGTGAACATGCATCTCCTTTGTGCATAGATGCATGCTGTACTTGGATGTGCACATGTGTATTGTGTATGGATGCACATGAATGCACATGTACATCTGGTTGTGCATTCAGTTATACATTTTCTGTCTTGGTTCAATTGCCCAACATTATCATTCAACACAAGATTTGCACAGCACAATTCATGTGTAAGTCCACATTGTTATTGTTGTTGTTGTGTGCCTTCAAGTCATTTCCAACTTATGATGACCCTTAGGCAACCTTATCATGGGGTTTTCTTCAAGAGGAGGCTTGCCATTGCCTTTCCCTGAGGCTAAGAGAGTGTGACTTGCCTAAGGTCACCCAGTGGGTTTCATATCCCAGACAGAAGTCAAACTGTGGTCTCCAGAGTCATAGTCCAACACCAAAATTGCTACACCATGCTGGTCCCTGTAAATCCACATGCTAATATTTATTTTATACATCTCCAATGTAGGATCTCAGCCAGTACCTACCCTCCAAATAGATGTTTTCATCTTTGATGTGGTTCTGGGGAAGTGGCTGTACAGGGTTTCTTTGGGAGGTGAGGGAGGTAAATTTAAGACTGGCCCAAATCTTTCAAAAACCTTTTTTTCAACTATTTGCAGAACAGGTGAAGAAGAACCTGTGTGCATGCATCCCAGAATATGTTGGGGGGAATCTTTTTTTAGGGGGGGCACCAGATTGCCAAGTACCTGTACTAGCACTGAGATGCATGTCTCCCAATGCCAGGAAAAAAGGCATTGTTTTGTTTTCATAAAGAAGAATAAACATGAACAAAAGCATAACATCTGTACCTTCTATTGGATAGCTTGCCTGATACTTGAGAAAGAGGACAAGGCTGAATTTTGTGATATAAATGACTATTGTGCCTGCCTTTATTTCTATTGTTAAAACAACAACAACAAATTTGCTCAGCTTTTAGGCACTTGGGTGGTCACAATTCTTTAAAACCCCAAGGGAAGTCTTCACCATATTAAGTTCTCTGGAGAGCTACCTACAAAGCACAAGTGCCTAGGGATAATGCAAAACAATGGAGAGTAACTCACAAGAAACACACATACACTCACCACACCATCTCATTGTAGTCAAGAAAAGAATGAAACCCTGCAGCCCTGTATTTGAATTATTCTTCAAAATTCCCCATGCCACAAGAAAAGAGGAGGAAAAATAACTATGTCCTTCCCAGGGAGACAAAATGATATGGCCTCTCTGGATGTTACTGAATTCCAACCTCAACAGTCCTAAGCAGCCTAAATAATGCTGACAACTGCTGTGAGCAATACCTAAAAGGTCTCATGATTCTTGGTCTAAATCCAACCGCCAATTCCAACTACAGCAGACTGTGGTCAGAATGGCACAAGTTATTAATGATGAAGAACACACAAAGTAGGAGAGACTGTAGCAGTTTATTTTTGCCTAAGGAGATTATTGCATTGGCAAAATAGCCATGCCTATCCCAGGCTGAGCATGTTAGGAATTTGTTTTGAAATTTTGTTAAGCCCTGGTCTTAATGCACACCTCCATAGTCAGACCAGAGGCATTGCAACCTGATCTTAGCCATCCCATCCCCAATCCATTCTAATACTGTCCTTCGCAAAGAACAGTTAACTCCTGTCCTTTGCCTCTGATCTGAGCATGGAGGTGTGTAGTAAGATCCAATCTGAAAAATTTTCCCCAAAGTTTCAGTCTGCTCTGGGGCTGAATGGAAAGCCCATGCAATAATGTCTTAAGCCTGTTGGGAAGGGCTTAGGCACTGCCCCGAGCTAATTGAAATCAAACTATATTTGAATTTGGACTCTCTTTGAAGTAACTGAAGTAAGCAAATGACAAAGGAAAAAGTGGGAGAAAAACTGGGACATTTTAAAAACAGGTGTAAAAATCAGATGACAGAGGATTCATCTGGACTGTCCCTTGCAGGTATGGAGCTTGTGAACACAGTGGCCAAATTTGGGAGAGGAATATTTCAGCTCATTACTGGATTTACCTCTTGAATACACAATGTTTTTTGTGGGGTTTTTGGACTGAGTATATATTGGTTTCGGCTGAGCGTGAGCCTTTCTTTTAAGGAGAGTTGAAAAACTGGCTAAAAGCAGGAAGGGATTCTTTTGACGCTGCCAAAAATGTTCAAAACAAAAGTGCCCATTATTTTTGGCTCAGCTTCATTTGTTTTTTAATATGTGCCATGTCAAAAGAGCAGAGGGGAGACTTTCTCCCAGCTAAGCTTGGAAGGATCTCACCTTGAAAAGTCTTTCCATGTAAAAAGTTTATCAAATGATTTGGAGACAGAACTTTTGATTGTTTTGCTGTGGCAGCAGAGGCTCTGATGGAAAGCAGATCTGACCATTTGAAGAAACTTCAGAGTGCATATTTTTCACCCACCTCTTTGTACATTCTCATTTTGTATGAGAATGCTCTCAAGGGAATAAAATGTGTTACACAGTGAAAGCTCCCTTCTTGCTAGGGAGGATGTTGGTCATAAATATTACAAGTTAATCCTGGAGGGAAAACAACATAAAGCAAATGCAAGAGCCACTAAATGCCACAACAATCCTATCAAATCTGCCATGATGAGGAGAGCACCTTTTGTTCTGCAATGCTCTTGAACTGCTCAACCCTTCTTTTCTTCCTTCAATCTCTTTTGTTTACTTTTGAGGCACATGGATGCTGGGATATAAAAAGCACAAAGCCAAGTCTCATTCTTCTCTTCTTCCTTTTTGGTATGTACCCATGGAAAATACAAGTAGGTAATGCCAGTCTGTATAAAAGACTTCTTGCCTTTCATATAGTACAACAGGACTTAACTATCAGAGGCCATGGAAGCAGGGGAATCACTAGTGGGATGCTGGGGTTCAGGATGCACCAGGTGAAACCTTACACCACTACTCCCCAGACATCTGCCTTTTGGCAGAAACACATTGTGTTTGCCTGGGTTTGTTTAAAACCCTGGACATCTGCAGAAGAGATGGCATGAGTGGGGTGAGGTTCAGTGGGAGGATAAAAGAGAGGTCCCAGCTTTTTAAAAAATTTAAATTTTTTTTTAATTTTAATATTTAACATTTTAAAATCTTCTTTTAATTTTTTTTTAAAAAAACATTGCATCTTACCACATTTTCACCTTAACCACATGAAACTATGTACATGTATATACATTTTGTCAGTGTGCATGATAATGTAATGTAAAGGTATAATTTTAATTTTGCTAGATATATCAAAACTATTGTCATTATGTTCAGTGAATTATGATTTCTGAGTAACGTTAGTATAAAATTTTTACAAGGGATTCCATATGATGTGGTATGGAACAAGGTCAGGGGTGTGGGAGATAACACCATGAGTTAGCTCACTAGCTCTTTTTATACTCACTGGTCTATTGTTTTGGGAAATGTTCTCAACTCTAGTGAATTCTGCTGAAGACCCCTAAAGAAGACTTTTTCTCAATGAGCCCAAAATGGACTGGGATTTTAAAACAAACAGTTGCCCTATCTCAGAGCACATGGAGCTTTTCTCCTTACTATTTTCCTCATGAGTGACTCCAGTCCTAGTGACATCACTGATTAGCAGGAGGGGGAGAATGGACAAATATACAAATGGAATGGAGAGGCTAATTCCTCCAAATTGATTGATTGATTGATTGATTGAAGCCTGAGAGGTAGCATGATTGTGTACATGTGCCTTCAAGTTGTCTTTTGACTTATGATGACCCCCATGACTTTCATAGAGTTGTCTTAAGCAAAGAATACTCAGGAGCTTATCACATGGTCATAAGGGGTGTCTTACCTTTTCCTGGGCTTCAATTCTCTTCCAGGATACATCTGAGTGTTATCATACCTGAGTCACTGCCGAATCTGCCGCAATGCTGCTGGCCAAATACAACCCGGGTAAGACACAGGTCAAAGCTACATTCAGCTGGCCAATTTTCAAAGTTGGAAGTTTCTGACTTCAAAAATTGGCCAGCTGAACACGGCTTGGACCCATGTCTTATTTGGGCTGTATTTGGCTGGAAGCATCACAGCAGAATCGACAGCAACCTATGTATGATAACACCCAGATGTATCCCGGAAGAGAATTGAAGCCAGGAAAAGGGAAGTCGCTTTTTATGGCCATGTAATAAGGTCCTTGGAAAGTGGTTTTGTCAGTTCCTTCCTTTGAAATAGAGCCAACAAAACCTAGTATTCATTGGCTGGCATCTTTAACTATCTGATGTCATGTAGAAGATAGAACAATCTTGTTTTGTACATATCTGGAGATCAGAACATGAATCAATGAATTCAAATTACAAGTAAGGCTATTACAGTTTAAAAAATCAGAAGAACTTCTTTTCTGTAAGAGTTCCCCGACAGTGGAATGGACTGGTTCAGAGGATGATGTACTTCCCTTCTTTGGAGGTCTTTAAACAATGATTGGATGGGCATCTTCAGGAGTGCTGTAGTTATGGATTCCTGCATAGCAGAGGGATGGGTTAGACAGCCCTTGTAGCCCCACCCAACTGTAAAATGCTATTATTTTATCAAGATGATTATATTCCATCTTCTGTATCAAGGTTAGCGTACAATAAAATAATATAAACAAAAGATGAGTGTAAACAACAGAAATTATTTTAAAAGGCTGAAAGCATACTAAACAATCTAGAAAGGTTTGGGATTTTGTGGGGGGTTTTTTAAGACAGATTAAAAGTATTTGGAACAGTTTAAAATGATTTAAATTATGTACAGGTGCAGATTTTTTATAAAACCAAGGGTGTTTAGTGAATAACCAGCAATACTGGTGCCAACTGGGCCTCCAAGGAAATGGTATTCTATGTCCAAGTTAACACCTTGGAGGACATATAACTCCCCTCCAAATATGTGTGTATTTGTGCATGTGTGTGCATTCAAGTAATCTGTCAGCCTATGAAGATGCTATGGATTTTACACGCCAGAAAATTCACCTGATCCCAGATCAAAATCACAGTGGAAGAAGATATTCCAATTTTTCTCCTCCCATATCTTCTGCCTCCCCCTAAAATTGTCCCTGGCACTTCCCAAACCAAACCAAACCAAACTCCCTCCACTTAAATTACAAGAAGTAGCATAGAAGGGGTAGCAGTAGCAGTAGAAGTTCTGGGCCACCCCACAGACTGGAAAAAAAGATGAGTGGTCATACCACATATTATTCAATGGGTGGTGATGTCTATGTATCCATGCAGTGTGTCTGTGTGCATGCACTACTATTGAAAAATATGGGCTGTGGCAAGCCACTAACTCTCCAATCCATGGATCGCTAGCCTGCCAATGCAGCTGGGCCACTGTACTTTTAAAATGTCCCAGTTTTTCTCTCTTCCTCCCATTTGCTCTCTTTGCCCTCAGTTTACATGAATTGCTGAAATTTAAATTTGCATTCAATTAACTCAGCAGGGGGGGGGAGGACAAAAGGGAATGTCATCTTGCCCTTCTCAATAGGCTGAGACAAAAAGAAACAGCTGCATCCTCTCCTAGTTTGTTTGTTCTTTCTCTTCAATAACTTTTGCCATCTTGACCAAACTTTTATGTCACTTGGCTCCTTGTGTCCTAGTTTTCATCTGTGAAATGTTGGAGAGTTTAAACATAAAATAATCCTCTATCATTTGTCATGTTGGATGGGGCTAAAAGTCCCAACTAGCTGGAGGTCAAAGGGCCCCCACCTCTTAGAGATGCCAAGTAATTGAGAATATAGATCTCGGTTCCCTTTGACATCAGATCAAATTTATACAGTTAGTCATGAATGTCCCTTTAGTCCCTTTAGTCCCTTTCTGGCAATAAGACATCAAGAGATTTCTTTGCGTTGTCCGCTTAGTGAAAATAATCCTCTGTACCTGAGTGGGAGGGGGAAAATTCTGCCAGTTGAAGTTTACACTTAGTCTGAGCTGAAGTTCTCATAATCAGTCTGGGACTGTTAAAAGTCGATGGCATTACATGGTCGATGGCATTACATGGGACTGTTAAAAGTCGATGGCATTACATGGCCAAAAACTCTGTTTTGAGACGATGAGAAGCAATTACAGTGGGCCCTTGGTATCTGCTGGGGTTTGGCTTCAGAACCCAGCATGGATACCAAAATCTGTGTATGCTCAACTCTCATTATATACAATGGGATAGTAAAATGGTGCTCCTTATATAAAATGGCAAAATCAAGGTTTGCCTTTTGGAATTTATATATATATATATTAAAAAAATTTCAAGCCTTGGATGCTTGAATCGTTAGATAAAGAATCAATGGATACAGAGAGGCAACTGTACCATGCTCAAAAAAGACTGTAGCAATCATTCTAATAACAGTGTGTTCTGATAGCCTTTGTGAACAAGATTTGGAAAACACGCTAGCATGAAACAAAAGGACCATACTTTTGTGTAGACCATGCCAGTTTTGACAAAGAATGAATACAATGGGATGCTGAAGCTATGCAAATCATTATCTTACTACCACTACTCACTTACAGATGGGTTCAGCATTTTATTATATTTATTCTTATTAACAATTGCCAAAAGGTGCTAGCTTTAATCCCTGAAATCTCCAGTTAAGATGGATCAGGTAAAAAAGTAGATCAGCAACACAACTGTCTGAGACACCATTGAGCTGCTGTCAGTGCAAATCAATTTTTTGTTGTTGTTGTTGTATGCAACATCAGTCATTTCTAACTTATGGCAACCCTAAGATAAGCCTATCATAGAGTTTTCTTGGCTGAATTTGTTCAGAGGTGGGTTGCCCTTGCCTTCCTCAGAGGCTGACGGGGTATGACTTGACCAAGGTCACTCAGTGGATTTCCATGGAAGAATGGGGATTCATAGCCTGCTCTCCAAAGTCAAAGTCAAAGTTCAGCTGGCTCTCAAGAATCAATAGTCCTGGTCTAAATAGAAATATACAAATTAGACAGTTTCTTATGCTCCAAAACAAAGTTAGGTATGCATGTGTTCCCATCAAGAAAACCATTGTCACTTTTACTGAAAATCTGCCATCTATACCTTACTCAACTAGAGAGCCTTCTTTTGATGTTTCAGAACTAGCCCAGCCCTACCAATCTACACTTTGACTTCCAAATCCTTTTCAGATTCATCCCACCCTTCTCTCTCCACACATAGTGATTATGAAGAAGAGAGAAGACAGTCTGCTGGCATGACACGGTCTGATGTTTAACTAGTAGGTTCAAAAGGAGGAGGAAAAAAAGACAAAAAAAGACTTTAGTCACCTTTTGCTTAGAGAGAGAAACCAAAAGTCCTTGAAAAATATTTAAAAAGATGTGAAATTGGAGGAGGGAACCTGGAGATCTGTAGAAGGTGGTGATGAATTGAAAAAGAACTTCCAGAGCAGAATGCTTCAGTCATAACTTAGGGAAAAATGCCAGGAGGATACATGAGTGAGTAGCTAAGAAACTCAAAACCCTTCAACACCTTAAGGACTAATGCATTTTCTGATCAATCCTGTAAACACTTTTCTGAGACATAGGCTGAAAGTCTGCACTGAGGAGAGGGATTGTAACTTTAAGCTTACAAATTTACATAGTAGCTATGGAACACAACCTTGCTAATAATTTGCAACAGTAAATGACAAAATGTATAATCACAAAAGTTGGATGGTGCACAACTAAATGTGTAACCTACACCCATGTGCAATGTAAATGCACATTCATGTTCAAGGTGAATGCATATCCATGCATTCTGTGTGCAATAGCCATGCACATCCACATTCAATGTATAATGATGCTCAAATGGTATTCCATGTACAATTCCATTTCCACAACTTGAACTGATTGCAAACTGTTCTATGCTGGACAAAAACATCCCACTACTTCTATAGAGGAACTTACATATGTGGAGGAGACCAGCAGGATTCTAGCCTCAGTTTCACTGAACTACATGGTACATACTCCTGACTACACACACCAATACTAATTATGGTGCTATTGTGGTATGAGCTTTGGCGAATCAACCCCATTTCATCCAATGTATGTTGTGTTCACCAAAACAGGAAGTTTAGAAGATCCATTTAAATCAATACATTGGTATTGAGGTGAATGCCCCTCCCAACTCTACAAATCTATAGAATTTTAGAAATTGGAAGAGATTCATCCTGCACTTTCAAACTGTAGCTGGTTATAAAATATGATGCTGCATGTGTCAGTCAGGAGTGTGCTGTGATTTGAGAAAGAAGCTAACTCACCCTGAAATGGCATGGTAAGAGCCCCTACCACTCAGGCCACAGGCCACTGGTGGTCTCAAGAATATCCTGGAATTTCAGTCTCACTGCTGAAAATAATTTTCTCCTTAGAGGAGTTGATAAAGTTGCTATTACAGTCTATTCATCATCATTGTTTATAAGTATATAATCCCTATGCTAATTGGATCTTTTATGGATTGGACTAGATTCTGTATTCTGGTTCATAAGCCTTTTAGAAAAATAAAATCTGATTCCCACCAAGAACAATAATCCTCCAGTAGCTGCCAAAGTGGAATCAAATTATCACTTGGTAATTCAAAGCTTTTAAAAACATGGCAATACCAATAGCATAGTTTCTTCATGCTTACATGTTGTATATTCCCAAGGAGTCAGTGCACTCTAGTGAGTCTTAAATATAGATTTTCAAGATTGAGACTCATTGAACTTACGCTGGAAGATCATCTATATCTGGACAAGTGAGTCAGATCTTTGTCACAATGGGTTTAGTAGCAAGGCAGCTCCATCACAACACATTCATCTTTCATCATCAGAGTAGCTGCCTCTGTCATTATATATTGTTTCATGATGAGTTCTACCCTACAAGATTGCTACAACAATCAACAAAAAGACTACAGTGATGCTACAGAATGCTACAGGGATAAACAATTTGGCAGATGAACCAAGATGCCACAGATTACAATGCTATTTGCAAGGGCTCCTGAACAGGGCACAATTCTAGAGTATCAGTAAACACTGCTGGCACTTCATACCTATTCAGACCCTTCCTCTGTCTAGACCAGTTTTGTCTATAATAGAGATGTCCATCAGATTCAGCTGAAGTCCAAACTCCATGAATCTGTCTTCAGTTTTTGACTATGGAATATTAGTTAGTCTTATAACCAAAACAGTACAATTCCCATGGAAAATATATATGAGAAAGGAAAGGAGGTGTCACGAGCACCGCTTACTTTTTTTGATGTGGCTGCCCCAATATGTGATGTACCAGACTCCTTTTATGTATACCTACAGGTTTACTCCCCAAACTTGATTTCTTTATTTCTTAGTAGCATGGAAACTCAATCCAGATTTAGACAAGCTTATAATTAAACAACAATAAAACTTTATTTGAATGATGGTTAACAATGTTTCATTTGTTACAATGTTGCGTTCACTTGTTCTTGTTATACTTTGTTTCACACTCTTTAACTTTAGAGAACACCAAAAACTATTCTTTAGGACCCTCACACCATCCTTATTTATGGTTATCCTTTTAACCTTATTTCTATAATAGTCCTCAGGCTAATCAAATCCCAGAAACTCCCTCACTTGGAGTGCTATATTTAACTAAGTCCCTTTTACTGGTCTTTTCCTTTACAGTCTCTCACTCCTGGACTATTACACATCCAGACCAGGTCTGACTCCAATGGTCAGCAATGGAATTCTTTATCATCTACAGCCCAAAATTCTGTTGCCAGCTCCCTCCTAATTGGCTGTTGCTACCTTGGCATAACTGTGCCTGCTCTCCACAGGAGGCATGGAAGAAGCAAAGTGATCTATGAATGAAAAGTAAGGTTAAGTAACTGATTAGAACTAACTTCTAATCCTAAATCACATTTTGTGAGAGGTCCTTCAATCATTGTACTTTGGGGGAGGACTAGGGTTGTTGCCTCTATCCTAACACCCCTGTACCTATTTCTCCTCCCCACCCAAAGTGTGTTAAAATGGTTTTACAGCATCCTAACTGGTGCTTTCTGAAACACTGCTGCTACTGTTCGTAGGACACTTGTGTGATTTGTGCCACATTCATACAAGCCAAAAAGACAATAAGGCAAGCAAATCACTCTCCCTCATTTCAGCACTGTATGACTCTCTTTCTATATGAACTCCTGCATCTATCCCTTTACAACTTTAGAGGTTGTTATTTAAGACTATTTCTACGATGTCTATCATTTTCATAGCAACAGTCCATAAGGACCACAAAAATAAAGCCCTCTGGTTTCTGGATATTCCCTGGATATAATGGCTGCTTTGAAAAACTTTCTGCACTGATTTATCTGCAGTTTGGAAGACATAACCCAAATTATCACTGCAATTTATTTTCGAATTCTCCCAGGTTTTTTTTT
>CM034703.1:15306517-15321745 GCA_020142125.1 Phrynosoma platyrhinos | reverse complement strand
TGCCAAAGAGCATCACTACAACACTCATCATCCACACACTAACAGTTTTAACTATAATGTGGTTTAATAACATTTTAAGGGGGGGAGAGAAATGTTGTTTTACGTTGTATGCTAATTTTTTATGCTGTAAACTGCCCAGATTGGACTACCAATGGGCGGTATAAAAATAACATTTATTATTTATTATTGTTTCTACTACTCTGGGAGACTGGGGTTCAAATCCCCATTCAACCATGGAAATACACTGTTGAATTTGGGTAAGTTACAGTCTCTCAGTCTTAGAGGAAGGCAATGACAATTTATCTTCTCTAAATAAATATTGTCCCCCCCCCAAAAAAAGTGGTAGGATTGCCATAAGTTAGTCAGTTTGAAGGCACACAGCAACAACATCTTCTTCCTGACATTATGAAGGCAGTGTAACTGAAAGTGTTAACTGGAGCAGCTGCATTGGTGTGTGTTTGTGTATACCTATGTGAATGACTTTGGGAGATAGATAAATGCATAAACAGATGCATGCATACACAGAAAAAGATATTTCTTTAGGGAGTTTGTAAAACAATATCAAATGCACCGGCATTGCTTTATTTCTTGTTTCATTTTAATTAAAACTGCTTTGATTTGCTTTAAACCCAGCCAACCCTCTGTGAGTCACAAAGAACTGCAATCTACTGTAGATGAGAATGTCTCAACTAGAGCAACATCATCATTCTATGACAAAGCCACGACTAGGTAACTTCACCAATAAGCTTTCTCAACAGATACAGAAGCAAGCTCATTGATGTGGCAATAGGAAGAATAGAAAATGTGAGCACTAGAAATCTGAGATACTATCTGCTAACTTATACAAACATTCCAGCACGTGAAGCCATTGACTGCTTGGTTTCCCGTACACAAATAATCAGTTGCAAACAATCTGATCCTCCCATTTGGTTTTCTGACTTTAATCACCTTCCTGGGCATGTATCTGCTGAGAAGGACTAGTCCTCTGGTAGTGATCATTAAGGTGAATTTGTATGTGGTGTGTTAAACTGAACGTGCTCTTTTTTCAGAGCTAAAATTTCTGTCTGGGTGGATTTTTAAAATGTCATTTTTATATATACTGTGTGTATATATACTAGGTCTAGACTGGAAGAAACAGGCAATCAGGTAGCAGAGCTTTGAGGAGGAGGAAGAAAGACATGCCAGATTAAAGCAGAATGAACTAAGGGCCTGAACTGACTGCCAAAAAATAGTCCAGCTTGAGTCGACTTTAACTGTCCTGTCTTAATGCTAAGGAATCATAGGAATTGTAGGTTTTTTTTAAAAGACATTGAACCTTCTCTGTCAGAGAGCTCTAGTGCCACAATAAATTTCAGCTCCCATCATTCCCTAGCACTGAGCCAGGGCAGTTAAAGTGGTTTCAAGCTGGATTATTTCTGGCAGTCTGTTCAGGCCCTAAGTCCCCAAAACAGCAAGCCTCAGCCCCATGGGGGTTAATGAGTAACAAATGGGCGTCAAGCTGGATCAGAGCCACTACCGTCATTGTCATTGCCAGGGCCACCATCTGCCTTCATCCTAAAGGCCCATCAGGGACAAAGAGGGTGCAGAGTAGAAAGGCACCTTGCCACCATCACTGGGATGATGCTTGGCTTCAAGGAATGTCTGTCTTGTCAGTTGAACTGACCCAGCTGAGAAACAATAGTTCCTCTTACAACTACAATACCCAGGGCTTATAGGATATTTTAAGTGAGAGTTGTCATAGCAGTTGGTAGTTTGAAGCAATCAGCCAGTAAATGTGTTCTCTTATATGCTTTTGGAAAGATGGTGTGTGTGTGCTTTCTAGTCATCTGTCGACCTACAGTGCCCCCATGAATTCCATGGGGTTTTCTTAGGCAAGGAATACTCAGAGGTAGTTTTACTAGTTCCTTCCTTTGAAATTGATAAGCTTATCACATGGCACTTATAGGAATGAGAACAGAAAGGAACAGAATGGAATGAGAAAAAAATGCATATTACTGGACAGGAGAACACCACCGATGCCGCCGGGAGTCCCCAAGCCGTTCCCCAGCTATTCCTGGCAGCTGATTTTGAAGAACGATTTTGAACCGTCCTTCAAAAATCAGCTACCAGGAACAGCTTGGGGACTCCTGGCAGCATCGGTGGTGTTCTTCTGTCCAATAACATGTGTTTTTGTCCCATTCCATTCCGTTCCCATTCCTGTAAATGTCATGCAATAAGCTTAATAGTCTTACAGCATCTGGTATTCAGCAGCAGTCTCCCATCCACATACTAATTAGGGCTGACCCTGCTTAGCTTCCAGGATCAGATGCAATCCAGCATCTTTAGGGTAACCCTCGTATAAACTGATACAAACACTCTGGAAATGCATCCAATGAAGGTTAAGGGTCAGCTGCCAACTCTGCTTTCAACAATTCTGTTCAAGCAGAAGTACAGAACTAGGTAAACTTTGGGAGACAAGTGCTAATAGCAAATATATATATATATATATATATATATATATATATATATATATATATATATATATTTCCTCCACTCCTGCCACTGATATGATCCTGGGTTTGGTTAGAAAGTCCTATTTAGCCCATTACTGTTTGTTTCTTCTGGAACCAGAAATGGATATGCAAAAGGAGGCAGGATATCCTCCTCTTCTTCCTCCTTCAGGAGACCCTGAATAAAAGGATAGACCAACTCAGAGCAGAGACTTGGTCGTTTCAGGTATATATCTATTTTGGGTTAATTATCCTAACAAAGATTTTAATGCTTTCATGTGTCATCTTTTAAAAGCATGTCTACAACCCCTAGTGCTTGAAAATGGTGTGTTAAAAATGGAAGTCAGGAGTTTCTGCATTTTAAGTGCTTATTTATTTGTTCATTCATTCATTCCTTTGATATGCCTCCTGACTTTCTCCCAAAATGGGACTCACAGCAACTTATAATATAAATTAAAACAAAAGAGCAAAAACAGTACATGGTACAGATTTTTTTTAAAAAGGCATTAAACAATCAAGCTGATTTTAAAACATTAGTTGAAAAAGAATGAAAAACACATCACATACACATTACGTATATAGGTTGAGTCTCCCTTATCCAAAATGCTTGGGACTAGAAAATGTTGAATTTCCGAGTTTTGGATTATGGAATATTTTGGATTTTGGAATTGTAGATAAGGGAGACTCAACCTGTATTTTTTTAAAAAAAAAATAGTGCAGAAATTGCACATCCCTCTATTCAAACTAGTCAAAGGACCTTATCACATGGGGCCCAAACCAGACAGAATCCAAACAAAATCCCGACCTAATACGTATTATTTTTCTGTGTTTCCACACGACGTCGCACAGAACCCCAAAAGAACCCTGACAGAAAGCGGAAAGAACCGAGATCTTTTGAATTTCGGTTTCTTCAGGAATTGCAATTGCGCGACGGGAATCATTTCGCATTTACCGTAGGTCTGACAACCAAATATGTATTGTGGCGCATTTCCCCACTGTTGCCATGGTTCCAGCGAGCATTCCTCTCTTTGCGCATGTGCAGGAGGCTCATTTCAGCTACATTTACGGGTTTTTTTCTCTTGTGTGTGGACACTCAATACACTTATTGTAAAGGCGCAATGAAGGTAATGACATTTGCAGAAAGAAGGGTTATTTCCTGTTTATTTTCGGGATGCCTCGTTTCCACTTTATTTTCAGTTTTCTGGGCCACGTGTGATAAGGTCCATAGACCTGAACCCTGTTTAAATAGGAAGGTCTTTGCCTGCCAGCATAAAGAGAGCACAGAGGATGCCAACCAAGTCTCCCTTTGGAGGGAGTTCCATAGCCTAGGATCAGCCACCAA
This sequence comes from Phrynosoma platyrhinos, assembly GCA_020142125.1. NCBI lineage: Eukaryota > Metazoa > Chordata > Lepidosauria > Squamata > Phrynosomatidae > Phrynosoma > Phrynosoma platyrhinos. The sequence goes on along the minus strand of CM034703.1, from coordinate 15,317,914 downwards.
GAAGCCTCTCTCCCCTAATCTCAGACTGGGACTGGGGTAGGATACAGAGCAAGCCCTCCTCTAAAGATCATAAAACTCAGACTCATAGGGCTTTCAGATACAGTCAGCCCTCCATTTTTGTGGAGGACCATTCTGGACCCACCCACCCCCATGAAAACAGAGATTTGGAAATGTTCAAGTCCCATAGGCTTAAACGAACCATGCCCCTGCGGGCACCCCATTAGTTTTCATGGAAATCGCCCCTTTGTGAATATGCAAATCCGTGGACTTTAATTCCTCAAGAAAGGAGGGGCGACTATAGTTTGGACCTAGATTATATATTTTGAACCAAATCAACATACTTTGTACATGTGCTTTTCCCTGGATTGATTATCAGCTTTCCTACATCTCTAATATATCCTACACTGAAGACTGGAGTGTTGTAATTGCCACAAACATCCTAAGCACCAGTGCTGAGTGCAACAGTGGAATATTTGCTGTGCTCACCCGTACACTAATATGATTCTAAATGATGTGCAATAAACACGAGTCTTGCCAATCGCCAGAAGCAGTCCTGCCTCTGTGGGTAATGTAACCCACCCCATAATCAACTGATCTTTGGTGTCTGACAGCTCGCTCGTGCGCAGGCAAGCCACAATTGCTCTCATTCCCCCTCTTCTCTATTATGCATGCTGCATTTGGTATTCTGAGCCACATCTCTCATAAGATGAGTGTCAGCCCTTCTTCTTTAGAAAGGAAAAGATGATGAAGAAGAAGAACCAGCCTTTCTGCTTCAGCACATTGTTTAAATTGGAAAACTAAAGTAACTCACTGGAACATGAAATTTACAACACCCCAAACAGCATGGTTTCAATAAGTATAGGATCGCCCCTCAATACATCAGAATTCTAATATCACAGGTTTCTTTGGCTCAGCAGAATAATGTGTGAAAGAAAAGGAGGGGAGAGGGGATTACTTTGGGGAGAAACGGTGCATTGGACACATATACAACCTCATTATTTCATATCAGCAACAGAGAGATTGACAAGCAAAATGACTTTGAAAATGCAGTTGGATTCCTACTAAATTAACTTCCTTCTAGATACCTCACTTTCATTTGGGTTTGTTTCAGCTTCTTGCATGTTAAATGTCCTTAATATCTAAGATGTAGTTCAGTTTCACTGTCTCAAGATAAGCACATTTGATAGCAATTTAATAATTTGCTTAATTATTTATTATCTGATCCAGGATCTTATTCTTTCAAACTTTAATAAGAAATCAAGGAGAACAACCATACTCATATTTTTTCCTTGCCTTTAGTCTTTGAGATAGCTTTCTCTTTTTACACAATTACTCATCTTTTAAATTGGCAGCGTATATTATGATGATGGAAAATCATAAGATTGCCTTTAATAAGTATTTTTTCAATAAAACCTAGTATTATCTGGGAACATTCCAAAACATTCCAATGTGCTACACAGCGCACATATTTAAAATAAACAGTTTGCATTGCTTCCATGCAACAGAGGCTCCACATATACCTCACAGTGAAATGTTATTATGTTCATTTTGCTATTTCTTTCTCTTTTTAAGATGCAAATCTTTCTAGTCTTCATGAATGCAGACAATTAATTTTGATTGCCATGTTTTGATGCTATGGAATCCTTGGATTTGTAGTTTTGTTAGATATTTATCCTTATCTATCAGAGAACTCTGATGCCCCACCAAACTACAAATCTCAGGATCCCACAGCATTGAGACATGGCAGTTAAAGTGGTGTCAAACTTCTTTATTTCTGCAGGGTAGATGCAGCCCAAGTCTATATCATTTTTGAGAGCCTAAAGAACTTCACGTCCTTGGTCAGAATCCCTACCACAATATGGTAAATATTAATACATGTATGGAACTGAGAACAAGAGAAGTGGCTTACTAGAGGTTGCATAGTGAGTTTATGGTAGAAGCAAGATGTAGGCCAAGATCCTCTATTGGTGCTGAGTAGCAAGAAACTCTCCATGTGGAGTTGCACATTGATTATATTATTCATCCCTTGTGTTGATGGGCAAAAGCTTACAACTGAACCAAGCTACCAAATGTGCAACCAAATACACTGCTATATTCATGTGCACCCATGTGTACCTGCACCTATGAACATCTAAAACACATACATACACAATGTGTCAAATGTGCAATTCTGCCCCAGAATCTTGGGCTGAACGCAGTCATTCTATATCAGACAAAAATGCCCAAATACTTGTGTAAGGGATTTTACACATTCGTAAGACACTAACAGTATTCTGACTGCAGCCAGGGGCTGGGGGAGGCTTCAGCTCAGTCAACTCTGCTGCACCAAAGGACCTTCCATGCTGCACATGGGAACTCCAATGTTCTTATTGCTTCACAGCTTTTCTTGTGCTTTACAAAAGAGTGCAAAGAAAGCCTGAATAACATCCATTCTTCCAACCATTAAGTTCAGCGTGCTTGGAATTACAATCAGAATGCTTAATAATATTTGATGTTTTTCTGCCTTGCTGATCATAATGGCGATGATGAAGAGGATGATGACAAGGATGACTATACCTGAGCCTACAATTCCAGGAGTGAAATGACTTTGCATTTCAAAGCCCTCTTTACGGTTGCAGCACCGCACATTGTTCTGTCTTTCTGAATTACTATCAAGTTCTGTGGCTTTTTGCATAAAATATCTGTTTCTCTTTTGGAGTTTCCAAAAGGTTCCTCTGAGATGATGGATGCAATCCAATGTGCCACAGGAAATGAGAGGTGCTGTTGATCTCCCTGATTATCTACCCATCATAAATTATAATTGGTCATATTCTGAATTCAGATACAGTTCCCCTTTTCGCCCTCCCCACTGCACATTTCTTAGCAGCAGACAAGATGACATTTTGATGGGGAGGGATGAATAGAGAGAATGATGAGTCCAGATGGTTCAAATCATGCAGTAGAGATGAAAGACTGACAGATCTGCAGTAGAACATGGGGGGGATGAAACAAGGGAACAGGATATACAGTCATCCCTCCCAATTCATGGGGGATACATTCCAGACCACCACCATAGATGTTTGAGCCCCATTGAAAATAATGGTGGTGCATCACAGGCACACATGCCATTTTGTCCCTCCTGGCTTCCCGTTCACGGAAATTCAAAACTGTGAATGGGAAGTCAGTGAATCTAGAGGGATGACTGTATACCAATGGGAGCAAATCATGTATAGATACAATGTTATGCTGGAGAACTTATATTGAGTAGCAGGTTGCCTTTCTAGGCTTTCTTTCTACTTGAAAAAAAATCAGTTTAATATCAAACCACAATGATGAGTGCTGATTGCAGCCAGTATAGGAGCAGGGCCAAGCACAGGGTGCATCATCGACACTACCCTGTTGTATTCCTTCAAGTATTTTCTGATTTATGGTAGTCTTAAGCCAAACCTATCATAGGTCTTGTCTGCAAGATTTGTTCTGAGGAGGCTGGCCACTGCCTTCCTCTGAAATAGAGAGTGAATGACTTGCCCAAAATCAGCCAGTGGGTTTCTATGGTTAAGGAGGGATTCAAACCCTGGTCCTCTGGATTTCTAGTCCAACATTCAAATAATTGCACCATGCTCTCTCTTATGTAAATCTATCAAATGGAAAATAGAAAACTGGAGGGAAGTGAAATTTCTTTCCTTTAAACTCTGATCCTTTAGAATAGAAGGTTCTAGGTTCTTCCTTGTTTTTGTTTTTGTTTTTGTTTTTTTAAATAGAAACTGAGATCCACAAACAAATTGCCAGGCCTTAATCCTTCTGTTGGTTCCAACTAGTGTAGACCCATTGAATCAATGAGTTATTGAAGGCTGCATCAGCACTGCAGAAATAATCGAGTTTGATGCCGCTTTAACTGCCATGGCTCAATGCCATGGAATTCTGGGATTTGTAGTTTTTTGTAGTGCCAGAACTCTCTGACAGAGAAGGCTAAATATCTCACAAAACTACAGTCCCCAGAATTCCATAGCATTGAGCTATGTCAGTTAAAGTGGTGTCAAGCTGGATTCTGCAGTATGAATACAACTTAAGTGTTACACACCACCCAAAAATCATTTAGGTCCAAAACACACTGCAGAAATAATCCAATTTGAGACCACTTCAACTGCTCTGGCTCAGTGCTAAGGAATTCTGGGAACTGTAGTTTATTGTGGCACCAGAGAAGAGAAGGCTAAATGTGACCGAGAAGGCTAAATGTCTCACAAAATGTCTGGTGCTACAACAAACTACAAATACCAGAATTCCCTACTATTGAGCCAGGGCAGTTAAAGCAGTCTCAAACTGGATTATTTCTGCAGAATGTTTTGGCACTCCAACTCTCAAAAGCTTCTGACTTTTGAAAAATGACAATGAAGTGAGTTAAGTGTGCTGGGCTATGCTCGGGCTGCATTCAGATGGCAGATTTGGTGACAAAAGTCATGCGATAGGACCCAGATGCAGCCCAAATTTTACTTAAATTTGGGAGAGGTAAGTCACATGTGTATGCTGGTGTAATAATCTCCAATAAATGTCAGGCTTTAGAATTAAAGAGTTTGTGAAAACAGGATTTTGTTCTGAGTACTAGAAATGACAGTGGACCATTGCCTTTTTATTCAAAAATCTCTTGTTCACCACTCAGGAATTTATTTATCTGTTTATTTGAGTATAATTTAAGACGGTAGTGAATGGCTGAGACGTCTTCACTGGTTGTGCTGTCTCGCTAAGTCAAGAATCAGAAATGTTTCAGATTATCTAGAATTCTACCAGTACATCTACCTTCTACTCCAGGAATGGGAATCATGCAGCTCTGCAAAATATTGTTAGATTGCAACTCCAGTCAGCCCTAACCATTATGGTGAGGAATGATGGGAGCTCCAGTTCAACTCCATCATAATTCCTATTCCTGTACTATCCCTTCCCCTCATTTCTCTAGCAGGAACGTACAACAAATGGGGCTCACAATGAAATGTTTCAGTATCTACCTCCTACTAAGAGGTGTCACTGCAACATTTTGTTACCAGCCCAATTTGTTTATTTATTACTATACACAGGGATGTGACAACCTCCCTGGTTCAAAATTATTTCTTTTATCCCAATTCCATATTCTTGTTTCATATTGAGTTGCAAGGTGGAGGTGGGATTCTGCTCTACTCTGAGCTTTGAGAAGGTATCCAAATTGCTGAACCTACATTAGTTCAGCCGCTTAGATACCTCTTTTAAAGTTTAGCCTAAAACACAGAGTGTTTTAAAACACCACTTCAGTGGCACAGGATCCACCAGCTGCCAAAGAACAAGGCCTTTCCCATCTCCTCTAAAATGGCTTTTCTAATTCATCCTTAGAAGTAACAAATTGTTTTATTTCTCTCAAGTAATATCTGAATCAAGCCAAGTGGTATATCCCATCTCTTGCCCTAGAAGATTGTGTTACAGAAAAGTATAAAGCAATGAAATGTCAGGAGCAATTAATTCATACATTTTTCATGGACCACAGAATGAGATCATATCAGAGGCTTCTATAATTAAAGTTAATAAAAATGAATACAACTCTCTCTTATAGACTCACAGAGAGAGAGAGAGAACCCTATGGTTTGTAAGTCATTGGAATTTCTCTTGATACAAAAATAACCCAGGTTTCCTCTGCATAATTTTAACCTTGAACAACTGTAGTAAAATCCACTCACCCAGGGATACCAAACAGCAGCTTTCTCAGGATCCTTGGAAATTCATTAAAGATATGCTGGGCCCTTGGTATCCACTGGGGTTTAGTCCATCGGTACCAAAATCTGTGGATGCTCAGGCCCCATTATATACAGTGGGGTAGTAAAATGGTGTCCCTTATGTGAAATAGCAAAATTAAACTTTGCTTTTTGGAATTTATATATTTTTGGATATTTTCAAGCTGTGGATTGTTGAATCCATGGATAAACAATCTGTGGATATGAAGGACCAACTGTAGTTTTCTAATAAAGATGGTAAGCAATACAATCACCCTAGTTCCAGATAAAGAAGTTAACTGGACTAGCAGTTAAATTTTATTTCAACAACGGTGACAAGACAGTTGTTTTTCACCTACCGTGAGATGAGTACAGGACAGGCTGTGTAACATACACACAATATTGTCCTTCAGTAAACAAGAATGGTTGGGGAAATCAGGAAAAACATATCAAGCACCTGATTCTGCTACCTCCCTTGCACCAATTGCATGAGATTTTCGTTTCACCATTTTTTAAAAAAAATGTTTTCCCCCTAAATTCCCTATGAGGCATGGAGTCACTTTTCCACATTACTGTCCCCTCAGTCCACTTTTTGGCATTTAAGGTGCGGTCAAAAAAAAAAAAAAGGAAAAAAAACAGAAAGCGACCACATCACTTCCTATGTCTTCTACTGGTCCTAAGGGATGAGGTGGAATGGGAAACATTTGGGGACAAGAAAATTGTGGAGGAAGGGTTAATAGAGGTGTGATGGGAGTGCAGACCTCCAAGAGCTCCTGCAGGAGTTAACATAGCCCCCTAGCTTTCCTCAGTTGCTCACCCTGCAGACTGGCTTGTAAGACCCTAGTAAGACCTGTATGCACTCATAGTTTTGATGACAGTGGCAGCAGATTTGCCTCATTTGCTCTGCAGGATGCCTTGCCCACCCACCTCTGCCAACCACTGCTGCCTGCCCAATGTAGTGTTTATCATTGCAATATTTATTCCCATCTTGACTTTGGTTCTTTAACTGGCTTTCCTCTAGTGCTTCTCTCCACATGTAAAACTTGGCAATGTTCTATGAGTTCCCAGAAGATGCTCCCAATACTTGTGGTACAGTGCCTGGATCCAAAGCACCTGAAATTGACAAATCTGAAAACTCAGCTGAGGGCATATGCTTTTTGAAAACCCATTTTTATTATTTTTATTTTTATTTTTTGTTTAGGGAGGGGAGCAAATTTTATGCTGGTCTAAGTGCAAAAACTGCTGAAAGTAGTAGTCTGAAATTTAGCAAATGCATTTCCTCTTTAGAGTGTATTGTGTCTCCTCATTTTATGCACAAATAAAAAGCAAAACAAAAAAAGTTAAAACCATTTTATGCACAAATAAAAAGCAAAACAAAAAAAGTTAAAACCATTTAATTTCCTGATGCATAGCAATGGGAGGATCAGCAATCCAGATTTACAAATTTCAACTCAGATTCAGGATCTGCATCAGGATGGATCATGGGCCCATCAATGTGGATGGATTTGTTGTTGCTGTTGTGTGCCTTCAAGTCATATATAGGCTGAACACAAGTCTAATGTGTTCAGCCTATATATATATATTTCCATGGCCTTTTTCAAGGGCAATATGAAGTCTATGCAAAAATTTCTGAAGCTGCATTTTTGTTCTGCCAAGCAAATACAATGAGATTCTCAGCTTCAGAAATTTCTGCAGTTAGACTGTTTTATATCCAATGCTGGTTTTATATCGAATTCCTTCTATTATCAACTGCTAGTAAAAAAATCAAACACGTGAAATCTTCCAAGAAGCTTTGATAACTGGAGCATGCAGAGTGCTCTTAAAAGGAAGCCACTTTCTGTTAAAAAGGCAGCAGCATTTTTTAAAAAAAAATGTAAAAAAAAATCTCTAGCTGTGTCAATAGGATTTAAATCCCTTCTCTGCACATTACCAAAAATAAATAAATAAATAAATAAAATAAAAGAGGCTGTTGAATAACGTATGCTTTGAGTAAAGGCTTTCATGCTAAGTATTAGCCTGGATGGGAGTCCCAATAGCTTCTGAGCTGCATTATGCTTGCATGTTGACTTGTAAATCTGAGCTGATCTCAGTGGGGAGGAAGCCTTGTTTTTGTTTTCTTTGGTCTTGTTTATGATAGCTGACATTATCGTGCTGCCAGAATGAGAGCTCTCTTTGGGGGTACCACATTCAATTTGAAACACTGGCTTTAGGAAGCTGCCTTGTATTGGTTCAGATCATTGTTCTATGTCACTCAGTATTATCCCCTGGGCCTTAGCATCATTTATGGACAGGGTGGTACAAACATGTAACACAGGTCCTCTAGCAATGTAAGAAGCACAACATAGCCTCCCACCATTTCACAATTAAAAACTGGGAAAATGAAGCAAAGAACATCAGAATATAGCCAAGATGTCAAAAGATATTATTGAGGAAGAAAACACAAGGTAGGAGAGGCTGCAGCAATTTCTGTTAAGCTGAGTCTACTACTCCTCAGCTCTCTCTTCAGTTCAGTGCAAACTACTTTTGCACTTTTATTCCAGTTTGCAGCAACTGAAGTAAACCAAGGATAAAGGGGGGAAGTGAGAGTATGAGTGAGAAACTGGGACATTTTAAAAGAAGCTGGAAAGTGGGACAGTAAAGGATTAATTGGGACTTTCTCGCCAAATCAGGGCAGCTAGAGGCTATCCGCAATTCCTACCATACATACAATCCCATGGATCATAAAAAGTTTGTTTCACTTCTAGAATTACTCTTACATATTCTACCCTTCTGAAAAACTCGCATCTCTGCTACATTTGCTTAATAATAACACTCAGTTTGAGAGTACTGCAAGTTCGTTAAGTACTTTGCAACATTTTGTTTATTAAGAAATTGTTTTTTTAAAAAAAATTCCGATGAACTAATGAGGATGCAAACATTTATCTGATTAACATTAACATCTTATTTTGTTTCCTGACCTTTCTTATTGCATCATGAATTTGAACACACACACACCTTCATTTTAATTTCTTTCCCACTCAATAACAAAATTCTTAGGCAGCTTAACAGTTATTGTCCCATAACAGAATGCCTATACTAGCTTACTGAAATGTCTTTACGTTTCTGTCACAGACTGAGCCAGCCTGCAAAAAAAATTTTTTTAAGAAATCGCTATGACTAAGTACACTCTACTGAAAAAAAATATAGTTGGAATTGTTTCTGTATATATGTTTTAAATAATATAAGCAGGTGTAGTTCATATTCTTTTCTCAAAGTAAACTTAAAGGGTTCTTTTCAGGTGTTAAAATTTAACAATAAAAATTCTCAGAAAGCTCTGTAGAACACTTCTAATGATATATATTTTAGACTGAATGTAAAGGAAAACCATTGTTATGGGTTGTTTTTAATCTGTGCTTTAATAAACTGATGACATTCTCCAGAGTTTCACTGAAACTGTGAATTTAGGTCTTGTCTACATTACCTATAAACCCTAAATCCAGCCCCCTGGGCTGACTGCATGCTGTTTACACAATACCCAGAATTGATTTGGAGTTTCCATTCCTTGTCCTACATTAAAAATACTTACCTTTTGCTCCAGGGTTTCTGGAAAACCTGGAGCAAAAAACGACAAAAAGAAGCTGCCTTCCCACATGGTCCCTGCAAGCATCTTTGCTGAGTTGCTTTCCAGATGTGAGTCATTCTGAAGTAAGTACAAGGCTGGATGCCTCATTCTGACCTCATGTTATGACTTCAGAGTGACTTGCACTCACAGCAGGGGCATTGGTTGGCATCTAGGAACTGCATGGGAAGGCAGCTGCCCATCATTGATATGGAGAGAGCACAGGCAGCTATGGGCTGATGCAGACCAGCTGTTTAGGGTGGCACAGAAACTCCCTGGGAAGCGGTGGATCGGGGCCATGGCAGCCCCATGCCACAGCCCTGATCCTCCCTTTTGCCACCCCAAAAATGCTGCTCCTTTTAGGGGCGGCAAAAGGCCGCCCTAAGAGCCAGTGCTGTGGCTCTTCCATGGCCTTTTGGCACCACGTGTTTAAATGCGGTACCAGGAAGGTGTCCTGACACCGCACGCGGTGGCCGGCCCTTTGGGCTGGTCTGCAATGGCCCTATGTGAATTTGGGGTCAGAACAGTCTAGGGGCAGCCCGGGGTATTCTGGCCAGTGAAGACAAGCCATCAATCTAAGGTTTTGGTTCAGAAACCTCTGGTTCTGGACTCTCCTGAACTAGCAATCCTGATCACTAATGAGAGGGTGTTGTTTTACTGTAAGCATAAAGTTATTGTCCATTTCCTCAACGTAGGATCTCAGTCATTATCATCAGCAAGACAACACTTCCCACTCCACGTCCTGAATTATACTGTTGAAACTGAGGTGTCCAAAAGTGAGTTTTTTTGAGTTGAAGTGCTGTGAGATCTAGTCAATTCTCATACTCAAACCAAAGCCCTAGGCTCAGAATTCTTTACAATTCTAAACTCTTTGGCACCCAAGCCCAGTTGATGGATTTTGGTGTTCAGCAGGGTAGCTCATAATAGATCAGTTGAAGCCATGAAGGTAGTGCCTTCCAAAGAGAATATCAAAGGAGGTATTGAAAGACCATGTGAATCAACATATCATCTCATTTCCCCCTTCCTGCACCAGCCTGCAACCTCTTTTAGTAATATTAGAAGCTCAGTCATGTTAGTAAAGCAACTTTTGATCTTGTCTTCTGTCAGCTGCTGTATCCATTTGGAACTTGTTCTCAGCAAAGGTTATCTAATTCACTCTTGATTAAAAAGCATACTTGCTAGTTACTGTGGTTTTATACAGGATGGCAGAATGTCTAGAAATTGGCCCAGGCCAAGGTCTCTTTGATGATGGAGTGGACTTGGGCGAAGTAACTGATGTGTAAATTAAATAGAGTTAGACCTCATTCCCACTAGGATTTAATCCAAATTGCTGATTGGGTTAGATGACCGTCATTCCCACTTGAAACCGGTTCCGATATCTCTGTGCTCAGTTTAAATTGCGATGAAATGAGGCAAACGCAAAGGAACCACTCTTTCCTGACACTAGTTTTTGGGTAGTTCTTTTGAAAAGACCCAAATCTGAACTATGTTCGACAAGTGGGAATGATGGGTCAGATTCGCATGGGGGGATGTGCTAGCTCTTGCCAGCTTCTCTCAGCCAACCCCAGTGCTCTGGTGCCATTTTGGGCTCAGCCAAGGCTGGCAGGTGGGGCAGTCCATCCTCCCTTCCTCCCCTTGGCAAGGAGGCAGTTGAGAGGCTTTCTTAGAGCCAAGGCAAGCCGGGAGCCTCACCAGAGTCCTTGGAGTGCAGCTTCACTCTCTCTTACCTCCTCTGCCTTTCCTAGCTCAGCCATGGAAACTCACTGGCTGACCCTGGGCAAGGCCCGATGGAGAAAGAGGAGGCTGCCACTGCCGCTGCTGCTCCTTCTTCACCCACGCTGAGGGCTGCCGAGGGCTGCATGAGGGGAGAAAAGGAGGAGGAGGAGGAAGAGAAGAAGGAGGAGGAAAGGAAGGACTCCTCCATAAGCTCATGCTCCCCCTCATACAAGCCTTCCCACCATGCCACCACCTCTCCTCTTTTCTTGTTGTTGTTGTGTGCCTTCAAGTCTGTTGTGGGGTTTTCTTGTCAATATTTGTTCAGAAAAAGTTTGCCTTTTCTCTCCTCCTCCTCCTCCTCCTCCTCCTCCT
>CM034703.1:15290952-15306487 GCA_020142125.1 Phrynosoma platyrhinos | reverse complement strand
CCCCCCCCCCCCAAGTGTGAATGGCAAAGGAAAGTAAAAGGGGTTTCCACACTGGGTTATTTTATAGTGGGAATGAGCCCTTAGTGCACATTGCAAACTATGAGTACCCTACATAACAAACATTCTTCTAAGTCAGCCACTTGTATGCTCTCTGTTTCTGTCACTGTCTTTCTCCTTCTCAGAACAAAGCACACTGAATAGTCTTATTCCTCCATTGTGATGTGGAGTTCTTTAATATTTTAGTACCTTTCCCCAGTTTTTGGATCTTCTGCTTTACAACTTCCCTTAATTGGAAATGAGCATGAACAGCCTTAGGCTAGGAACTGGACCTTTCAAGCATTTTAAAAGAAAAAGATCAGTTGTCTCATTTTATGCATGGACATAAGTCAGTTGGCCAGCTGCCAGTTCATGGTCTACAGACCACCATGGCAATTGTCACTGCACACACAATGTGAGGAAGATTGTAATGATGCTTATAGCCTTGGTTGGAACACCAAGATGCTCAAGTCTGGATTCTAAAACCCATCTATTTAGTGCCAGAGGCCATAGTCATGACAGCTGGATAGCATATATCTCTGGCTGTGAAATTATGCATTGATTGTACTATAGGCCAGTGGCATACCCACCAAGGGTGTCACCCGATGCAGGGAGGCAGGGCTTTATGGGGGTGTGGCTTCTGGGCAGGACTTCTGGGGGTGGGTCACATGGAAACGGCCACCTGCCTGGGCCAGAGACCCTCCCCCAAGGCCCAGAGACTCCCCTAGACCCTGGGAAGTGGCAAGGCAGCTGAAAAAGCTGCCCACCATCCCTTGGCCCAAGACCACCTCCTGAGGCCCTGGGAAGTGGTGGGGTGGCCAAAAAAGAGCTGACCACTGATCACTGACCACCCGAGCCCAAGACCACCACCCCAAGGCCCTGGGAAGCAGTGGGGCAGCTGAAAAAAGAGCCACCCACTGCCTGCCCAGACCCAAGACCACCCCTGAGCCCTGAGAAGCAGCAGGAGTGTTGAAAAAGAGCTGTCACTGCCTTCCTGGGCCCAAGACCACCTCCCAAGGCCTGTAGCAGCATCCACACAGGCCCAACGAGTGTTGGCAGGGGGTGGGAAATGACTGGGTGTCACACCCCTCTTCTGGGGTGTCACCCAGTGCAGCCGTCACCTCCCCACACACACACCAAGTGACACTACTGCTATAGACTTGTTGTGTTGAATAACAATATTATGCAGCTTGTATTACCAGGTTTTCAAAATAGAAATAAGTGACCATCGAAATTCATGACATGCAAGGTTGAGAAACAGGAAGCAGCTATTAACAAATCTGTAGTCTACCTAAATATCAAATAAGAAAATTGATTTCAGTTGACTTAGCCATGTGCTTCTTTGTAAAGTCAACATTGTCCATATTCATAAATTGCATGATACAATTATAAAGAGTCCTCACCTCAAAATATGAGTTTTTTTCTTACCATCTTGTTCAATAAAAGAAAAAGCTTTACAACCCTGAAATAGGGGACATCCTTTATAATAAGGGACACCTGCTAGTCCTATAAGGGGCAAGCTTTCCAACTCTCAAACAGAAGTGGTCCTTTATAATAAGAGACATCTAGTAACCCTGTATGCAACTAAATGTGCAACTGGATCAGGACCACCACCGTTTCAACAAGGAAAATTGGGATACACATCAGCCAAGAAGTAATCTATTCATGCAAAATTTCACTCCCTTAACTGAATGCACTTGTTCTACATTGGACAAAAATGCCAACCACTTCTATATACTTTTCCTTGTTTAAAACACCAACAAGATTCCACCCAGTGATTCCCATTTTTTTCCATTATAATGCTTCAATGTGTTCAGATATCATTTCCTGCAAAAGCAAAAAGAAAGCTGAATTATTCTTTACACCCATACCACACACAATTGTACATTCTTTCTTATTTTTGCTTTAAGGAATCTGGGTCTCATTCCTATTTATTTAGGGACAGGGGAACAAATGCAAAGTTTTGCTCCAGCAGAGGCTAAACTGAAATTACACAAGGAAATGAGACACAATAAATGTTTCATCGTGAAGCTAAAAGTTCTGTGTATATTTATATATAATAAACTTTATAGCTGGGTTAAAAGGTAATAAGATTTTATGCTTCGGAGCATAGGAAGATCACCTAGGGAGAAAAGACACAAGGAGGGAATATTCTTCAAATGCTCCAGCTAAAAGAACAAGAAGATCCTTTGTTGTTGACTATTTGGGCTAGGATTTGAAGATGAACACAGCTAAAAAGGGCCATGAAATATTTCATGAAATATTCTTTTCCTGTTGTTTTACTAGCAACCAAGAACACTTACAATTAAGTAAAATAATTACAAATGTTATACATATTAAAAAGATCACACAGCATTATTTGACACCATTGCCTATCTCTGTAAATATAGCCATTTATCCAATTTCCCATCCTGTACCAGTGGGCCAATGGTAAATTCTGAAGTAGATGCATTCATCAGAACAGTCTCCATAGCACATCCCAAGAAGACTTTCCCCCCCCCCCCATCAAAAGCAAGCAGTTGCATTGCAATAAGCCAGTTCCAGAAGTTTCTGTTCCTGCTCTTTCCCTGCTCCCAGGAAAAACCAACATTTCAAGAGTACCCCTTTTGTAAAGCCAATGGATTTTGAAGTCCAAACCCCCTCTACTGTGAGCTAAACTCAGAGAGAACAAGTGATTTTGAGGGGGCTGCAGATGAAGACTCTGGTCAAAATTGAGGATCACATTTACAGATGCAAACCTGGGGTTACAAATCCAGAGTGGATCCTTATTCACAATCCTTACATAGTCACAATCATGGTCCTATTGCCAGAACCATAACTGTTCCCTCAGACCTAATTTACTGAGCATCAGCCACATAGAAAAAAGGGAGTATGTTCTGCTAGCAATTGGAGCATGGGTGGATGACACTGTGATTATCCTGTCATGCTTTTTTTTAACCATAGCCTCACTGGCTAGTGGGAACAGGGGCAATGTGATCTATCAGTGCCCTGATTGCCAGCAGAATGGACTCTTTTCTGTTTGCCCAGTAAAGTAGGTTTGGGGAGTTGGGCTGAGATGCTACCTAGTTATGCAATCAAGGTAGGTATATAACCAAGTAGCCCATGTAGTCATTGTCTCTGCAAATCAGAATATCTTGTTGCACTGACCCGTGTGTCCTCTACAATGCTATTCAATCCCATAAAGTAAATAGAACTTTACAAAGTAATATCAACAATATATACTAGGCAATTGCCAACATTCTTCTCTATATGTCCATCCATAAAGAGATGGGTGTATTGAAGTTAATAAAAAGTACTCTTTACATATGTTTGTGTTATTTTAAAAAACATATAGCAATAATGACGGTGCTCTTGTTATTTATCTTCAAGTAGATATCAAGTTATGACAACCCTATAACGGACAGAGCTCCAGAAGAGCTTGTTATTAAAAGCCCTCCCTGCTCAAGCCTTGCAAACACTAACCTGTGGCTTTCTTTATTGACTCAATTCATCTGTAATGTGTTTTTCCTCTTCGTCCTACTGGTTTCAACATTACTCAATATTATTATCTTTTCCAATGAGTCATGCTCAGCTCTTGGAATTATAATTTGTAATTAATTGCTATTAGAAAGCAATTTCCTAGATTCTGGAAATATGCTGTCCAACAGACAACAGACAAAAAAAAGGTCAGGTTTCCTGTTAGTATGAAACTGAAACTCCCAAGAAATAAAATTCTGAGACTATAGATCCATTCCACAGCAAGTGGGGAAACAGCCCTATCCATTGACCAGAGAATGACTTTAAGGGAGCTTGTTTCCACCTATTACATTTGAAAATAAATACTCAGTTCTAGTGAGCAGTTGTCCTAAGACTACAAAAGCAAGGGAAAGAGTGTTATGGCCTCTGAGAAGAGCAAGAGCTCCCATATTAGTTGAACCTCCTCTGTCCAAGCAAAACCAGCAGCAAAGGAAGATCAGCTTTGCCCCCATGGTATAAACATTGATTTACAATGTACCCCTTGGCTCTGGTGCTGTCACCAGGCTTTATTCCTCCATCTTATCCCTCTATCTTTCACCCCCATACCTTCTTCCCTCATATGTTTTGTCCTTCTATATTTGTAGACCAACATCAGTTGCTCAGGACCATGCGCGGGAGAAACCTACTGCCCTTGTGTCCTGCTTTTGGGCTACCTATAGGCCAGTAGTTGGCCACTTTGGGAACAAAACACTGAATTAGATAAACCTTTGATTTGTTTTGAAAAAGTGGACAGTGCCTACCAAATTCTCTACCAAATCACCCACCCACCCACTTTTCTATTCATTATTTTACCTGATAGAGACTCATTCACACTACCCAATTATGGAACTATTATTACAGTTTGCCATGGCACCTTCCTATGGAATCCAGGAGACTGTAATTTGTGAGGCACTGGAGCTCTCTGATTGAGAATTCTAAATAATCTTCCCTAAACTCAAATCCCAGAATTCCATAGTACAGAACCCTGGCAGTTCAATTGGAACTATGCTGTCATAATTCTGCAGTCTGAATAGGCCCATGGGATGTTTCATTTTAGGACAACTCAAGATTAAAGATTTCCAATTTACTATGAC
Organism: Phrynosoma platyrhinos; assembly: GCA_020142125.1. Classification (NCBI taxonomy): domain Eukaryota; kingdom Metazoa; phylum Chordata; class Lepidosauria; order Squamata; family Phrynosomatidae; genus Phrynosoma; species Phrynosoma platyrhinos. Next base: position 15,301,862 of record CM034703.1, on the reverse strand, counting down.
AGAGAATTAACTTCTTATTCCCCAACAGATGAACATTTCTCTGGAAATCTTCTACAAACCCTAAAAGTCTTGAAAGGAGTAAAATAAAAATCACACCACTTTATCACCTTTGGAGGTTTCTCTGAATGTTAATTCACAAGGAGATACTTTTCTCCTTGATGTTTCTCTCTTTATGCTTGATCTTCTTTTTTCATGATGAAAAGTAGAAGCCAAACAAAGTGTAAAGACTATAATTGCTACATTTGGGGCTGCAATTCACCCATACCATAACTCATATAAATATAAATTTAACCATTTGGTCAGATGATATTTCAGGAAAGAGCAATCATATCACTATCAAGATTATCATCCTAAATATTCTTGCTTAGAAAATAAGGGTTCACTGAAAAGGTTGGAGACTGGCATGAGATGGCACGGGGAGGTTTGAGCTACATAAATCTACCAGAACATAACCATCACCATTAGGGAACTTATTATCTGTCCTATCACAAGCAAGGATTTGGTTGGTGAACTACAGCAGCAAGGTCTTTTCAGTGGAGCTGCCAGTACATTTGGACTTCTCTCTGGTGCACTCCAATAAGCCCCACCTCTTCTCATTTTTAGATGGGTTGTAAAAACAATTCTGATTTTTTGGTGAGGAGAGGATAATATTTTATATTAGGAAATTCACCTGATGTTGACTAGGTGGATGCACATGGCTGTGTTGTTGTGACACTTCAAGATCCTTTAAATAATATTCAATAATTATTTGAGGAAATTAAAATCTTTGGAGATTATTCTGGATTTAAAATAAATAAAAAGAAGACTATGATTATGACAAAGAACATTATGAAAAAAGAACAAAAAAACTGATGAGTGATACGGGCTGTACTATAACTAATAAAACTAAATACTCAGGCATTTGGATTTCAAGCAAAAACAGATCTTTTTGAAATTAATTATAAAAAATTATGGGAAGAAATTAAATAGGACTTAATTAGATAGAACAAGATGAATCTATCGCTACTTGGAAGAATAGCAATGATAAAAATGAATGTTCTGCCAAAACTATTATATTTGTTAATGAACCTCCTGATAATCATGAAAGAAAAAAATTCAGACTGGAATAATGAAATAAAAAAATTCTTATGGAAAGGCAGCAAACCATGAATTAAAATGTCTACGCTACAAGATGACAAAAAGAGAGGAGGATACACATTACCAACTTTAAAATTGACCATCAATTTGTGGAATGATGTGAATACAAAAATGGCTAAAATTAGATAACCAAAGACTATTAGATATAGCACTATATTGGATGGCAATATAGAACTGATTTGGATGGCATGAGTATGTTTGGTATAATAAGTTGCAAATTAACAGAGACTTTAATAACCACACGATTAGAAAATGTCTCATAAAAATATGGCTCAATGTAAAAAATAAATTATATCAGAAAATTCCTCAGTGGATCTCTACTCAAGAGGTTTTCTATCAAAGAAGCAGTGAAGGAACATGGTTAAGATATGGAGACCAATTTAAAAAAATAATAAAGGAGAATATTACTTTTTAGAAAGAGAGGACTTGAAGAAATCCAACATAAAATTATCTTGGTTCAGCTACTATCAAATAAAAAGTAGATATAAAGAAGATATGAAAAAAGAAGAATTTCAATCGAACACAAATGAAATTGATAAAATTTTGGAGTTACCAGACAAAGGAAAAATTTCCTGACTCTATGGGATATTCCTAAAAAGGGAATTAGAACAAGACTATATTAAAAATTCAATGATAAGCTGGGCAAGAGATATAGGGCACCCAATACCTTTAGAATATTGGGAAGATGCATGGAAGAAAACTAATGCATTTACAGCCTCACAAGATTTAAAGGAAAATTTTATGAAAATTTCCAACAGATGATATTTTACTCCAATAAAGCTAAAGAAAATAAATAAAAATCTGAGTGACAGATGTTGGAAGTGCCAAAAAGAGGCTAGATCACTTTACCATATGTGATGAACTTGTCCAACAATTCAAAAATTCTGGTGGCAAATACATAAGATTATACAGCTAAGATAGAAAATTTCAATTCATTTTACACCAGAATTATTCTTGTTGAATATGACAACAAAAATAAAAAAGAAGCTGTGATAAAATACTGGCGAGTAATTCTTTACTTGATTACGGCAGCACGAATAATTATTGCAAGAGGATGGAAGATAGAAGATTCCCCAAAAATAGATAAGTGGAAAATGAAGGTAGAAGAAATGAAATATATGGATAAACTGACTTTAATGATTAATCAGAAAATGACTAAAAAAAATGGAAAAAAAATGGAGCTTCCTTGATGATATTCTTCTAGGGGAAACAAATTAATTAAAAAGACGCAGAGAATCGAACTGTGCGAATAATATCAAATGTAATATTTATCAAACATTTGCAAAGATTATAAAATAAAAACAAAATGGAAAGATAGATATAGCTTAGATAAAGCAATAAATAATAGGGAAATAAATATGAGGGAAATAAATATGAAGAAGACACAAGTGACTCTTTTAGTATATAAAAAAAGTTTTTATTTCACTTCAGGAAAGCTAATTGAAGTTAAAAATTAAAAATGTTGCATACAAAATAAGAAATGAATATGGATAGTTTATTTTTCAGAATAATATAATATTCAAATAGCAAGGTACAGAGAAACTGGAAAGAAAGAAATGAACTTACAAGAATAACAAGGAAGTTATGTAGAACCATGACATACATCAACAATTGTATAGTACAATGCGATTCTATATCTATGTTGTGAATTTTTTGGGGGGGGGGGTTAATAATAAAAGTTTAATTAAAAAAAGGGAAGTCACAGAAAGACAATAAACACAGAGGCAACCAAAGGGAAGTTCAAGTAATGTTAAGACAGCTGTAGGAATTGTTCAGCACACCAAGGATCTGATATCCCGCTTCTAAGCCATCCCGCTTCTAAGCCATCATCACCCCCAAAACAGCCCCCAAAAGGGAAAATTCTGGTCTAGAACCATCTTTGGGGGCAACTTTCTATTTTGGACGAAGGCCTTTGTGAGGTCCGAAAGAGCCTCTTTACTTCAAAATTGGATTTTATAAAAGATTTAAAAAATAAAAAATGGGGGTGGGGGTGGAAATGGGCAAGTAAAAACTACATGAATCTAGGGGGTGTATGAATGTGGGACCCTGGGCTCTCCATTGCTACCCTCCTCCTAATGGTTAATGGCTATCATGAAATTGGACAAATGCCCTTATACCTGCTTAAAGGTGGATTTAATTTGTCCATTCATGAAACAGAGAGTGAGGAATTAAAACAGACTGCCTCATTCTTGAAAGCTCAGTTGGCCTAAGGAATGTGTTAGATGCAGAGAACTGTAGCAGCCCTAAAAAAATGACCATGCCAGTCTAGTAAAAATCATATTTTCAATGGGATGTTTCAAAAACATGTGCAATGGCCATTGGTCATGGAGGTACAATTCTAACCGTAGTCATTTTTCCCTTCTGGTAACATGTTTACCACTGAACAGCTAAGGTAAAATGCTCAATGAAATCCTGTTTAATTTCAATCCAGTCAACTGCAGCAATATAAATATGTTTATTCCTTTCCCTTAAATATTACAGATTATTTTAATAATATCAGCAATGCCTGCTTTCCCTTTTTTGTGGGGCTTTTCTATGCAATATGATTGAACATAGCAACTGGGCTCTGAGTTGAGAAAGATTATCACTTTCACCTTTCTCAGAGGCTGGAGAGAGAGAGAAGGTTGTTCCATTGTTTTTAATTCTTTTTTCTTGCCTGCAGTCTATTCCGACACCATTTTTAGTTCTGTCTCTCTTTGGAATAGATGTTGTTTTGCGTTCCAGGGTATGGACAAAGGTTATTTTTTAAGCTGACTCAATCTGGCGTAAATCACTAGGTGAGCCAGTGCTTGCTAATTACCCTTGACTAAATTCTGAGTTTGTGTTTACTGACACTAAGAATTATGAATTAAAAGGGCCTTTTTTCCTGGCCAGCCAATGTAGCCATAAAATATACATTAAAGACCTTTCTTTGCAGAGAGCTGGTGTTGAGACCAAGTCCTGAGAAGAAAGAAAGAAAGAAAGAAAGAAAGAAAGAAAGAAAGAAAGAAAGAAAGAAAGAAAGACACTCTTGGGTGGAAAATACATGACAAAATTAGTAGCAAAAAGCATTTGTGCATTTGGATCGTGATAAAATATGAGAGAACATCATCCACTTGCATATGATTTGAGAGAGATTTGTCAGGGAGAAGAGCCAGGGGAACAATTACTGGGACAAGTAACTTGATGGGAGTGGACAGAGAAGGAAGATAAAGGGAATTATGCATGTTGAGAGGGAATACACCAGCTATGGAGGAGTAGGTGGAAATAGGGTAAGGAGAGTGAAGACTGGGAGAAAGAATTATGATCATTTAGATGTATGCAAGCAGGAAAAACTGCCCCTGGGCAACCCTAAGGCTAAAGACAGATGACAGCAGTCCAACCTGGGTAGCTGAGGAGGATGATAAATTAATGGCTTTGCATGCAGATATTTTGGGTTGAGTTACTAACATCTTTAGTTTTAAAGGATGTTAAATTAGGAAAATCTCTGAGAGACTTTAAAGAAATACTGCTGAATAGAAGAGGACAAGCCTCCTCTAGCCAGATGCCCTATGTTGGGCCACAGTTCCCATCATATTTGGCCAACATGGTCCCTGGATGATGGGCCATGCAGTCTGACATGTCTGAAGGGCACCAAGTGGGGAATGCTGAAATAGGCAAAGCATGGCTACATAGACAAATAATGTGATAGCATCACTTGCTAATAATCCTACCTTAACAGTAAAAGGTCCTCCGCTTTTGGTCTACAACTCCCAGTATTACTCAGGCATTTTTATTTTATTTTTTTGTGAGATTCTGGGAGTTCCTTTCCCAGCTTCCAGCCCACCACCAACACACACACTAGTTTTCCAGCCTTAGGGAAGAGTATAATGAGATTTCAGAAAGAATATAGTACTTTCACTAGAACACTCCAACGCAAGAGGTCAGTAATCATGAAGACAGTATCAAATCCATTCAGGTTTTATCAAAAGTTTAAAAGAGCTATCCAAGGTTTGGGAAGCTTAACATTCAGCATCTTAGATAGCCCCTTTTAAAGTTTTCATGGAAATACAGAATTGCCCATGGCTGTACTGAGATGGCAGCCACCAGGTACTATTGGGAGAAAATATCCTTGACACTCTCCTTCCCTCCTTCCATAAATGCCTGCTCTAATGTAAACCATGAACCATTCATTCCAAAGGACAAAGAGATCGATGCAGGAACTAATGGAATGTGCAGCTTGAGCTCATCTCTCCATTCCACTGAACAAGGTGTCTTTTTGGACCAAGGAGTTGCAGGTTGCCATACATAAGCCACAATAGATTGTAGCATCTTGAAAAGTGGAAAAGATGGCTGCACCATCTGCACTATCTGTGTGAATATCTCTGTATGTGGCTAGAATCCTGTTGGTGTTTTAGGCATGTGTAAGTTACCCTGTAGAAGCAGCTGGACATTTGTGTCCAATGTAGAATGTTGCAGAAGCAGAGTTGTGCATGTGATATCATTGTGCAAGAGGTTGGACATTGGGCTGTGGTTTCACCTGTATATATGACTGCATATTTAATATTTGTGAATTTATTTGCAAAATCAGTTGTCCATTCAATTGTGCATTCAGGTGTACCTTGTGCAGTTTTGCCATTCAGCACAAGAATGTGACCCACCATCAACATACAACTCCTCATGTATTTTTATTATACAGTGAGACCTCACCATCCACAGGCTTGCCATCCACAGATCATAAACTCCATTGTTCCAAATGGGGGTGCATGCACATGGCTGTGCTAGAGGCAACAAGCATATCATGTCACCATTAGGAATAATGGGACTTGATGTCCTGCAGGATTTTTTTTATCCATGGGAGGGGGGTTCCAGAACAGAGTCCCTGTGGATGCAAAGGTTCAACTCTACATTTAAGAAATTTATGTTATGCAATCTTGTCCATCTGAATCATGTCTGTCTGTCTGTTTCTCTCTCTTCTGTCTATCTCTGGGGGAATACTTAGGCCCTAGACACACATATGGAATCAGTCATCTAGATAGTTTACATGTGTGGCTGACTTCATCCTGATTGCCTGAAAGAATGGAAATGAAGAGAAGAAAATGAGCTAAAATCTATATGCAACCTAAATATTAAAATATTCTTTAGAAGTTAATGGCACAATGGCCTTCCAATGCTAACTCAAAAAATTGCCCTTATTTTCCCAAAAGTATGTCTGCATGGAGTATGAGAATGTAATGCTGATAGGGTTGCTAAGTGACAACAATTCACTTGCTTACTACACCATTTAAAAGGGGAGGGGGGGAGCCCAACACATAAAGCCAAGGAAATGAAGAGTTAATGATATCATCAATCTTCCCATGCCACCCTAACAAAAATAAACATAGCGGTCTTATCAAGTATGAAGGAATACATATTTCATTTCAATGCCTTCGCTCTGACTCAGAAATTTTTCTTGCCTAGTTTCTTTTAGTCTTTTTACTTATTTGGGAGTGGAGAGTGCTCTACATTTATTTATATATTTTGTTATTGCTGCTAAGCAGTTTGGATACACAAGTGAATTTAAATGGCAATGAGTATGCACACCCATACGAACAAAAGAGGCAGAGCTTGTAAAAGTTGTTTCTCTTGGGACAGCACACCCGGAATTCCCCAACACTGCCAACTTAGGGCCTCTACAGACCAATCACAGATATAACCAGAACATTTCAAGATTAACCATCCTAGATCACATGGAGACTGTTTCTCTACAGATCAAATGCAAAAGATTTAGTGATGGCTGTCTTGCTTCCTAAAGGCTTCTGGCCTATACAGCTTTTTCCATCATCTTCTGTTTGTCTCCAGTTTCCTCCTAAATCCATGTAACTCTTTGCATATGACTATGGTGATCACACATATCCAATAGGAGAAGTTTGGCTGCGTGTCTTTATTGGGATGAGGGAAGCAAAGTTTTCTGTGGAAGTTGCAGAGGACATAGAGAAGTGCCATATCAGTTTAGACCAATAGTCCAACAAGTGAAAAATTGTCTAAACTAGTTTATCTCAAATCAGTGTCTTCCAGATATTTTGAACTACAGTTCCCAACAGTCTAAGGCAGCATGGCCAATGATCAGGCATGTTGTGCTGTTTTATTGACTTTTACTTTTCATCTTTTTTGATGGATTTGTTTTAAAATATTTTAATTTTACAGATAGTTTAATTGCATTTTAACAATGACTTACATTTTACTTATGTTACTTCTTGTGCTTTTCTGCATATTTATTTTCATCTCTGTAAGCCAGGTTCCCAGTTTTGTGGGAAAGATGGAGTGTAAAGGAACCAAATCATCATGTTCATCACTACCACCACCACCACTGCAGTCCTTAACATCTGGAGGAAGACCAGGTTAGGGAAAGCTAGTCTCCATTGACAATCAGCAGTACTCCAGCTTGTCTGTCAAGAATTTTTCCCAGTCCAGCCTTGGAAGAAAAACAAAAGCAAAATTGTAGTTGCATCCTTCTCTATTCAAATCATGTGCTGTACTAGCTACAGACCCCCCCCCCATAAATGGAGTACCTGCTCTGAAATAAGTGGTATATGCATGTATGACTTCTACAGATGTAGGAACAAAGGACATTCCTTTTCTCTTTGCTTTTCAGTGCCTGGATAGCTCAAATCTGGGATTGCAGTTCACTCTGCACAGATAAACAACTGTGTACATCCCAGGGGCCAGGTTCTCCCTCCAAAGTCTTTGTGTGCCACACTCTCCCTCCAAAAGATGGTCTTCCTTTTTCCTATATATCCCAGCCAAAATGGCTATTAAAAGTGATTGGCCATTTTGGCTAAAATATGAAGGAAACAGAAAGTATTTAGGGAAGTGGAGTAGCTCAGAGAGGTTGTAGAGGAGGGAAGTTGTTTTCATTCATTTTTGCATGTCCTAAGGGCTCTGAGAGTGATTTTTAAGTGCCTTTTCCTTAACAATTATATCAAAAATTGGGCATATTCAGGGGGGCTTTAAGAGGCATAAAAATGGGATCTAGATGCCACATGCAGCGTGTAGGTTGCACTTTCTCCACTCCTTCATTTGGGCTCACTATTCAAGAAGTGTTTCTAATATTTGGAACATAATTGTGCAATTTACCATTCTCTGTGTTTAGATGTATATTCACAAAGAGAAAGAGGGAGTTTGTTACATGGTATAACGTCAGTCATATCATGCAACACAAGGTTTGTTTCCACTTCTGTTCCAACCCTTTAAAAAGAAGAAAGGGCATAATGTGCACAAGATCAGCACATGCATACTGCAAATATATGCTGATTTTGCATAAAGCCACCCCTACATTTTACATATATCCAGCCATGCATTAAATTGTTATTTCATTCTTTGAGGGTTTGAGGAGGAGTGGAATTGTTTCTGATCTTGCATGAAATGACTGTGGTACACATAAAAGCCACTTGCTAGCTTCTGACAGATTGTGGCTGGATCAAAAAATGGACAAAGCTTTGCTGAGAAAATAGTGTTACCATGGGCCTTTACAGACTGCCAGAAATAATACAGCTTGAGTCCACTTTAACCGCCCTGGCTCAGTGCTAGGGAATCATGGGAATTGTAGTTTTTTGCTGAGACATTGAGCCTTCTTTGTCAGAGAGCTCTAGTGCCACATCAGAGAGCTCTAGTGCCACAACAGTTCCCATGATTCCCTAGCACTGAGTCAGGGCAATTAAAGTGGACTTAAGTTGCATAATTTCTGGCAGTCTGTAAAGGCCCCATATTCAGTTTTTAATCATTTCCTCTTGTGACCTTATCCCATTTTCAGGGTATGGTGTTCAGGTACGCGTTTTTCCTTGAATATTCAAAGTGGTGCCACCCTCTCCAAAGAGAGAGGTGTCAGATTATGTGGATGATACCAATATTTGTTCAAGTGCCAGCAATATGGGGGGGGGGGGGCTTACATGGGTGGGCAGACCCAGCAGCACACCAATGAAAATGGAGTCTGCTGAGTGAGAATGTTGCTTTATGCCCTCAAGTCAACCCAAACTCATGGTGACCCTGTGTATGAGACAACTCCTCTGTCCTCCACTTCTCTGCTTAGGTCCTGCAAACCAAGGTCTGTGCCCCCCATCCCCAATTGAGTCCATCCATCTGGCATGCAATCTGCCTCTCTTTCTACTATTCTTCTTGCAACTCAAGTTGAAAAGAAATACATTTCACCTTGGGAAGTCACACATTTGCCAAGGCTTATTTCACATTTTGGAAAAATAAGTGAATCCAACACAATTCGTTGTTGCTATTATGTGCCTTCAGGTTGACTCCAACTTATAATAACCCTATCCTGGGGGTTTTTGTTTGTTTGATTTGGGTTTTGTTTGTTGATTGGTTTTGGTGTTGGTTTTTGCAAGATTTATTCCAGGAGGTTTGTCATTGCTTTCCCCAAGGCTGAAAGCGTGTGACTTGCTCACAATTAACCAGTGATTTCCATGACTTAGCAAAGATTCAAAACACAATATCCTGGAGTCTAAGGGCCTTTGCAGATTGGCCCAAAGGGCCAGCCTGGAGGTAGAGTTGGGGTGGGGCAGCTGCACGCCAGCCACCCCAACTCCACACCGATGCCATCCTGATGTCACACACTGTTACACACGGTGCACAGTATCAGGATGCCCTCCTAGTGCAGCATTCTGACATGCTGTGCCAAAAAGGGTGTGGAAGAGCCATGCACCAGCTTTTAGAGTGGCCTTTTGCTGCCCCTAAAAGGAGTGGCAAAAGAAATGATCGGGGCCACGGCATGGGGTTGCCATGGCCCCAATCTGCCACTTCCTGGGGTAGCCCAGAGAATGCAAATGGAAAACAATGGAAAACATTGTATATACATAGTTGAGGGGAGTTATGTGTAAATTCAGTAAAATGTGTAAATAAATTAGAAAAAAGTGCATAAAATTTCCATGTGGAATTCACTCACATGTGTATATATATATATATATATATATATATATATATATATATATGGGAGGGGCTCACAAAGAGAAGAAGTAAATGTAGATAGGATTTGCAGGAACACAATAAAATCAAGACTGTGGCAGAGGGACAGTAAATATCTCTCAATCAATTTTATTGTATTCCTGCAAATCCTACCTATATTTATTTCCTCACTGTAAGCTACTGAAAATGTAAGTTCTTTATCTCTCCTTACAAGAAGGAATGTAGCTCTTTACAAGTAACTATGAGCCTCTGTAGATGGGCAGCTCTGGGCCACCCCAAGAAGCAGCAGATCAGGGCCGCAGCAACCCCACGCCATGGCCCCAATCTTCCCTTTTGCCACCCCAAAAAGAGCAGCAAAATGCTGGTCTTTTTTTAGGGGTGGCAAAAGGCCGCCCTAAGATCTGGCGCACGGCTCTTCAGTGCCCTTTTTGGTGCAGCATGTTTGAACGCTGCACTGGAAGGGCGTCCTGATGCCGTACACCAGGTGTAATGGTGTGCGGTGTCAGGACAGCATCAGTTTGGGTTTGGGGCAGCTGGCATGCAGCTGCACCACCCCAACTCTGCCTCCAGGCCAGCCCTTTGGGCCAGTCTGCAGAGGCCCTACATTACTTGTTATCTCTGAGTTCTGCTTTAAAGCTAGCAAGTAACAAATAATCAAGCAATGGACAAGTATGTGTGAACCAGTTCATTCATGGGCAGCACCAAAGAAAGATTGGTACATCTTTCAGGAAGCACATATTTTCATCCATTGATATACAAAAATGAGAGGGTAACCTAGAAGAAGATGAAATGAACTTTGGGTCGTTCTGTAGCAGAGACTATCGCTTAACACCCTTAAAACAGGGCTAAGTAATTTTGGGCCT
>CM034703.1:15255410-15288804 GCA_020142125.1 Phrynosoma platyrhinos | reverse complement strand
ATGATGGATCTCATCCAGCAAGCCATTCCATAATCTGGGAGCGGTTGCCAAAAAGGTCCTCTCAGCGGTTGCAGACAGTCTAGTTTTTATAGGCTGCAGCAGGTTCCTCCCAGAGGACCTGAGTGTGTGGGGTGGATTGTACGGGAGGAGGCAGTCCCAAAGATACGTTGGACCCAAGCCATTTAGGGCTTTAAAGGTGATAACCAACACCCTGTACTGGGCCCGGAAACTAATGGGCAACCAGTGAAGTGATCTTAAGATCAGTATTATATGATGTCTTCTCGATATTCCTGAGACCAGCCTGGCTGCCATATTCTGTACTAGTTGAAGTTTCCAGACCAAGTACAAGGGTAGCCCCATGTAGAGCGCATTACAGAAATCAAGACGAGAGGTTACCAGCACATGTGCCACAGTTTCAAGGTCCCTGACTTCCAGGAAAGGGCACAGTTGGCGTATCAGCTGAAGCTGATAACAGGCACTCTTGACCGTCACATTTACCTGATTTATCATCTGGAGTGACAGATCTAGGAGCACCCCCAGACTCCAAACACAGTCCTTAGAGGAGAGTGTGACCCAATCCAGGACTGGAGGTTGCATCCCAATACCTGGTTTTGGGGCTGCTACCATAAGTACCTCTGTTTTATCTGGATTCAATCTCAATCTGTTTTTCCTCATCCATTCCATTACTGCTTTAAGACAATCATTGAGAGGAGAGATGCCATTTGAAGTCAAAGCTGAAGACTGAGACATGGATAAATATATCTGGGTGTCATCAGTGTACTGGTAACACCCCACCCCATGTCTCCAGATGAGCTCTCCCAGCGGCTTCATATATATATTGAATAGCATCAAGGACAGGATGGCACCTTGTGGGACACCACAATTGAGTTCTTTCCTTGCAGAGCAACTATCCCTGAGCATTACCATCTAAAATCTGCCTGAGAGGAAGGAACGAAACCATTGCAGTGCAATTCCTCCAATTCCTAACCTTCTCAGGCGATCCATGAGGATGTCATGATCTATTGTATCAAAAGCCGCTGAGAGGTCCAATAGCACCAACAAGGTCACACTACCCCTGTCGATGCCCAGATAAAGGTCATCAGCTAAGGCGACCATGGCAGCCTCAACTCCATATCCTGTCTTAAAGCCAAGATAAATCAGATAAAAGATTCTTATCACACTCTATAATGCCTGGATGTTTATGTAATTGTCAGTGCAACAATTCTGCATTTTGATTCAGTCTCACCTCACTGTCTACATTCCAGCAACAACCATATGCACAGTATAAATAAAGGAAACTCCAAGATTACACTCCATACTGCTGAGAAACTGAGCTTTGTTTCCTAAAAGCTTACCTACAACCAATCTGTGCAAATTTCTTGTGTCTTGTGCTTCTAGTGCTGCTTTCTTCTTCTCCAGTTAAAGAGAAGAGTAGTAGGACTGCTGGTGAGCATGGCCTCTGGCAATAGTCAGTCTATCAGTGAACCTGCTTTGGGTTTTTCTCCAAACATTAAAGGAACTATCCAAGATGGTGAAGCTACAGTTCATCAGCTTGCATAGTTCCACTGAAACCAAGAGCAGACTGGAACTCAGAGTAGATTCACCACCCATCTGAGGTTGATGCCACAAGCCACCATTGTGTCTCAGGATAGCATAATAATAAAGCTTCCTGTTGTTGCTCCCAAGTACAGTGGACTCATGGAATCAGTGGGATTTATGTATGGATCAATTCTGCTCAACAGTTGGGGGAAGAAATGTGAGGTCATGGTTTTAGTGTTGCACACTGCTTGGATCAGTTCATGGGAAATAAGGATATCAGTGAAGAGTGCCAGTGTGGTGTAGTGGTTTGAGTGTTGGGCTAGAGGTCTGGGAGACCAGAGTTTGAATCCCCACTCAACCAAAGAAATCTATTGGGTGACCTTGGGCAGATCATACTCTTTTACCCTTAGAGGAAAGCAATAGCAGACCTCTGCTGCATCAATCTTAGCAAGAAAATCCTATGATAGGGTTGCCATAATTTAGAGTTGACTCGAAGGCACATAACAACAATAAACTCTAACCAATAAGATCCAGGACATTCTGTTCATCATATCTAGATGCTGAGATCAGCTCTTCTCTTTTAATCATTAACAAATATTTTGTCTCGCTTCCATCTAGGTAGCCTGTTACTGCCCTAATGACCTCCGCTCCACTCACAAGGCCTTGTGAATTTCCATGATGTTTCCCAGAGCTACATGGGTCTGTACAATGGTATTACGCACATTATGAAGTCTGGCCCAGTTAGTTTCTGTGATATGAGGTTCCTTGAATGCACTCTGGCCTATTGATTTCATGTGTCTGAAAAGGCAACCTCATTTATTATGGTTTGATTTAAGCAGATAGAGCATGCCTGAAAGGTCGCTCATTTTTATCTGTTTTGAGCAAACAACACCTCCCCACCCCGTCATTCCATTACCACCATTTCCAAATCAATGTTGCTTTGCACTTCCCCCCCTTTCTGAATCTCAGGCATATTGGATGGATCAATGCTACTTACTCCACACCCAGTTTGAGACAGACTACATAGAAACCAGACCAAGGAGAGATACAAAATAGGGTAGGGAGGCTTTGTGTTGGAATTACATATTTAAAGGTGGACTATTGTGCTTTAGGAGAAAGTTATCTCTTTCAAAATTGATAAGAGCTCATTTATTTTTCCAAGTCTCTACCAAAGCATTCCGTTTTTACCACCTCTGAGAAGTATAAAATATAATATCTGTAATCCTGTTGGTATCTTATGCATGCATAAGTTCCTCTATTGACACTTTTGTCTGATTCAGAATGGCCACATTCAGTTCAAGGTAGTGGAAGTAGACCAGTGCACGTGGAGTCACTGCACATGTGGCTATTCATTATGCACAAATGCACATGTCCATAGTACATGGATGCCCCATGTGCATCCATTATCCAGGGAATCATCTATCATTTTATTTATACTCTACTTTCCCCAAAAACTGGGACTCAAGGCAAGTTACAAATTGTTAAAGGATGTGAGCTGTACATTTTACATGGGTGCACCACAGACAGAGGATTGCCTGTACCAGCCACAGTTGCCCACCTCTCATGTAAAATGAAGACAGAATATAACCTCAGCTATTTGAGGAGATGCAGATTTAGGGGCTCTGCAGACAGGCCCTTTGCGGTGTGTTGGAGGCAGGGAAGGGGAGGGGCAGCCACACACCAGCCACCCCAACCCCTCTCCGAAGACATCCTGATGCCATGTGTCCTTACGCACGGCACGTGGAGTCAGGACATCCTCCTGGCATAGCGTCCTCACGCGCTACACCGGAAGAGGTAGAGAAAAGCCACAATGGTGGCTCTTGGGGCGGCCTTTTGCCACCTCCAATAGGAGCGGCATGTTGCCGCTCTTTTAAGAGGTGGCAAACGGGAGAATCAGGGCCGCTGTGTGTGCTAGCAGCAGCCCTGATCCTCTGCTTCCCGGGGCGGCCCAAGGCCGCCCATCTGCATCCCCCCATAGTTCTTCGTATTGCTTTCCAGATTTATATGGATACTATGGGGCAGCCATTTAAAATGGTAGTCCCCAGCAAGACCTCCCTCCACTGTTATTAATTGCTATCAAGTTGACTTAGCCTGATAGTAACTCTATGAATGAGGATGTGACTACATTGTTGAAATAATGCACTTTGATACCACTTTAAGTGCTGTAGCTCCATTCTTTGGAATCCTGGGGTTTGTAGTCTTTAGCCCCTCTCTTCCAAAGAATGCTGGTGTCTCACAGAACTAAAAACCCCAGGATTCTATAGGTTGGAGCCATGACAATTAAAGTGGTGTCAAATTGCATTATTTCTCCAGTGTAGTCCTACCCTTAGAGATCTTTAAGATCCCCAGTTATCAATTGCCCTGCTTAAATATTGCTAACTCAGGGCCATGGCATCCTTGACTGATTCTATCCACTTGTTATATGTTCTTTCCCTTTGCCTACCACCTTCGAATTTACTAAGAGTTATTGTCTTTTCTAGCAAGTCATGTCTTCTCATGATATGGCCAAAGCATGAGAGTCTCAATGGAGGGACTATGGGCCACCCCTACTAGTGGCAGATAGGGGCCATGGCAACCCCATGCCACAGTACCAAACCTTCCTTTTGCCGCCCCTAAAAAAGCAGCAAAATGCCACTCCTTTTACGGGTGGTAAAAGGCCGCTCTAAGAGCCAGCATCACAGATCTTCTGTACCCTTTCGGCGCAGCATGTCTACATGCTGTGCCAGGAGGGTGTTGTGATGCTGTGCACTACACAAACGGGTGTGCAGCATCAGGACAGCATTGGGGTGGGGTTGGGGCAGCCGGTTTGCAACTCCACCCCCAAGCCAGCCCTTTAGGCCGGTCTGCAATGCCCCTTAGTCATCTTGGCTGCTAGGGAATTTCTGGCTCAATTTTCTCCACCTCATTCCCATAGTGTAGTCACTGACACTAACCTACATAATGTCACAATAGTTTTCATGCCCCCTATGTTGTTAGAGCGGGGTTGTGAGAACAGACCCAGAGCTCCTGTAATCCTTGACAGATCTTGGAGCAGGAGCAGATATCACAAAGCTTTATCATGCAGGATAAAGGTACCTATCCTCCCTCAACTTCTAAACCCCAACTTTCAGCCATCCCCTCCCAACATGGCTATTTCCTCACCAGTGGAGAATAAGAAGAGGCACAGAAAAGTGCCTGATTCTGGGTACAGATGAAGAGAACTGAGCTGGGTGTTCCTCCACACCACCAGCATCTATTCTTCATCAACAAAGCAACAACCATGTTGAGAGGCTATGATTGTAGCTGAATGCTGGAGTTTGAAAGGTGAGGGAAGACAGTTACCTTTGTCTTGCTTGATACAGAGAAGAGGAGGAAAACTCAACATGGGGCTACTAGTTTAGGCAGAGGACCTACTGCAAGTTTAACCTTTAATTTTATCCACAGATCAACAGCTGATTGAATTGCTGGGTGTACATTTTGTTTTAAAGGACTAGAAGAACATAAAACAGAACACTAGTATGAACGGCCCAGTCAGACAACATGCAACAAGAAAATGTTCTTGATCAATTCATTAGTATGATTCTACCCACTCGCTCACACTTGGGGTGTTTCTTTTCAAAGGTTTGCTTTGTTTTCTTTTGGTTCAATGAGTAATACTGGGTGCATCCAGACTGAAAAATCTCAAGTGTTGTTCTTGCTCTTTCTGATTTTATAAATTGACCTGCTGAGTTGGAATAAAATTTACTGAGAGCTGAAAGAAAATTTTCTGAGATAAACAAAGCATGCATAGAGCCACAATAAAATGGGGAAAGAAAAGGAACAGAAACTGGGACTTTCTGGTCTTTTTATGCAGTCTGGATTCACCTAGATTCATCATCGCTAACAAATCAAAGATGGAAAGGCAGGTAGGACTAAGGGGGGAAGCAGACCAGGGCGTCCAGGACGCCCTGGGTCGGTGCACCACGGGACCACGGCATCTGCTCCGCGGCACACCGGCAGCATCCCTGAAAGGAGTGCTAAATTGGCGCTCCTTTCAGAAGTCAGGGAAAGTGTGCCCTAAATGCGTAGGGCGCACTTTCCCTGACTTATCTGCCGCAGCGTCTGCCGAGGCCCTAAGCCTTTGCCTCGTGCTTTGAAATTAAAGAGCTATGTACTATAACACTTAGGAATGTACTGCCTTGAACCAGTCGATATGTTATGTGTGTTATCTTCAAGTCGCCACCTGACTTAAGGTGATCCCATTAATTTCATAGGATTTCCTTTGGTAAGGAATATTAGTTTTGCCAGTTCCTTCCTCTTAAATATAGCCAACTGTGTGTCTGCTATTCATTGGTGCTTTCCCATCAAGAGGTAACCTGGGCTGACTCTTTTTAGCTTCCAAGATCAAGATAGGATTTGGTGCCTTTATGGCATTTCGTACCCTTAACATACTCCAGCTTTTTGAACCCTTTAGGAGCCTGTTAGTGCTCTAAGATCTTCTGCAGATGCCCTTCCCTTCTCAGTCTTGTTTGGTGGGAACAAGGGAGAGGGCCTTCTCAGTGGCTGCTTTAAAACTTTGGAATTCACTCCCTAGGAAGGCCAGGATGGCTCCATCCTTGCTCTTCTGCAGACAGGGGAGAGCAACCTTATGCCATAGGTTTTTCAAAACTGACTG
The DNA here is from genome assembly GCA_020142125.1 of Phrynosoma platyrhinos. NCBI lineage: Eukaryota > Metazoa > Chordata > Lepidosauria > Squamata > Phrynosomatidae > Phrynosoma > Phrynosoma platyrhinos. Next base: position 15,282,632 of record CM034703.1, on the reverse strand, counting down.
GGAAGGGCTTTTAATGGTGTGCTGTGGTGTTTCATGGTGTGTATATACTCTTTTAGTAAGATTTAATGTTTTTCACTTCATAATTTTTTAATTGTACATATATATACTTTTATTGGAGTGTTCATACAGTTTTTAATCAACATTGTTTTTAAATATATTGTAAGCCACCTTGAGTCCCACTATTGGGAGAAAGGTGAGATATAAATGAATAAAATAATAATTCAGCTATCAATATGTTTGCAAATTGCAAATCAGCAGTAAGATCCAAGTGGAGTAGACCCACTGCATCAATGGAACTTACACAAGGGCTGATTTATCAGGTTCCCATTTATTCAACAGATCTACATTAGTTGGAACAAATAATTAAATTTAGCCCATAGTGGTAGAAAATCTGTATCCTGTTGGATTTACTCATAAAATAAAATAAAAACCCTACAGTTTAGGGCAGGGCCAATTTTCTGCCTCTGAAACCATTTACTAAATCTTTATAGCATTCACTTGTGCCTTGTGTTTTTGTGCACATGAATGAACATGCCAAGTGGGCATCTCTTATTCATACCACATCTTTTCCTCAAACTGGGACTCAAGATAAGTTTGTTCTTCTTGTGACATTCTAGCAGATGCATTTTTGAAGAAATCTGCTGTGATTTTAATAAAAGTTATTTGTTTAAGGAAGAATAGATATAGATATATTTTCAGAACTGCAGTTAAGCTAAAGTGTTGTTGCTGTTGTTGTTAGCTGCCCTTGAGTTGGTTCCAATTCATGGCGACCCTGTGGATGAGACATCTCCAAGAATCCCTATCTTTCACTGCCTTGCCCAGATCCTGCAAGCCCTTCCCCATACCCCCCCCCCCCGATTGAGTCTATCCATCTCATTTGTGGACTTCCTCTCTTTCTTTTACCCTCTACCTTTCCTAGCATTATTATTTTTTCTAGTGATCTGTGCCTTCTCATGATGTGGCCAAAGTACAATAGTCTCAACTTGATCATCTTTGCTTCCAAGGTCTGATCTTATCATTTGTTTGACTTCTTGGCTGACTGTGGTATCCTCAGTACTTTTCCCCAGCACCACATTTCAGTTGAGTTGATTTTCTTTCTGTCTGCTTCCTTCACTGTCCAGCTCTTGCATCCATACATGGTAATTGGGAATACAATGGCCTGAACAATTCTGGCTTTAGTGCTCAGCTGTATGTCTTTACTCTTCAGTATCTTTTCCAGTTCTTTCATAGCTGCCATTCTCATTCCTAGTCTTCCTCTTATTTCTTGACTGCAGTCTCCATTCTGGTCAATATTTGATCCTAGATATGGGAATTCTATTGCTTTGTTTTCCATATTTGTTGGCATATTTCAGTTAGCACTAAAGTTGCATCTGACTGTAGGCACTGTAGCAGTTCGATTGGGATATCATCTGTTCCCAGTGATTTATTTTTTCCCATTTCCTTTATTGCAGATTCCACTTCACTTCTTAGAATTTGGGGATCGTCTTTATATGGCTCCTCATTCCAAATATCCCTCATATCTTTTGTATAACTCTTCTGTGTATTGTTCCAGCACTTTTTTATTTCTTCTTGTTCCTGTATTATATTGTTTTTTCTCCATAGAACATCCCTGCCCTTGGTTTGAACTTGGCTTTAATTTCTCAGATTTTTTGATAGAGGTCTCTCATTCTTCCCTTTTTGTTGTTGTCTTCTATTTCTCTGCATTGGCCTTTGTAGTATTTCTCCTTATCCCTGCATGTCACACATTGTTAGGCCAATTTAAAAAAATAAAACAAAACAGAATCCTGTTCTCAGTCAGTCCCAAATTCAACAGGTAGAAAGTGGTAAAGATACATGCAAGGATACTGAAGTATAAGATTTAGCAGCTCAGTCAGTGTTATGAGTTATCCTCCTATTAACAACCCAAATCCAAATAAACACAAGATCCATGGAAATAATTGGTTTGGCTTCTTGCTGTTCTGGAAATCTAGCTGCTGGAAAGGTGATGATGTTATAATAATCAGATGCAATAAATCCCCCTATCTTGAGCAAGATAGAAAGCTTTTAAATCCTAAGGAAAAGATATATACTCACCTTGGCACCAGCTTTAGCTAGACCATGAGAATCTCCTAGTGCCTTTAATTGCATTCTTAGCTTTCATTAGAAATGAAAAGAATGTCCTGAAAATTGCAAATAATACATGAAAGCTGAAGCTTCATTTCTCACACCTTCTCATCCAGTCCTCTCTAAAATGTTTTGTAGAACCACAGTTACATAATATATCACTACAAAGTTAACCAGCAGCGGAATGAGCAGTAAGTGTATGAAAAGTCCTGGAGAGTAAAGTCTGGCAGCTGAACCAAGAAGCTTTCATGACAGAAATAAATAAAGCAAGTGTCTGTTTTGGAAACTGTGGATGGCTATGGAAGAAAACATCTTCCTGCCACTAGTGCTCTGGGTTCACATTCCAGAAAGTTCTGATAATGAGCAACAGGTGAAGGCTATTCAAACACTATATGATATCAAACCCAGATTCACTACCACATGCAGACACAGTTAGAAACACATGGCGTAGTGTTTTGAGTGTTGGACTATGACTCTGTGGACCAAAGTTCAGATCCTGGTTCAGTCATGGAAACACACTGGGTGATCTTAGGCAAGCCACACTCTCTCCACCTCAGAGGATGGCAATGGGAAACCCCCTTTGATGAAATGCGCCAAGAAAATCTCATGATAGAGTCACCTTAGAGTTGCCATGAGTTGGAAAGAACTTGAAAGCACACAACAACAACCACAAAAAAGGTCTCTGATGAGAATGTGGTCAAGATGGCACAAATTACTAATGACAAAGAACACACATGCTAGAAGAAGTTCTAGCACAACATTTCCCAAATTTTGCCCCCCCCCCCAGTTTTTGGGACTTCAACACCCAAAAGCCCTAGCCAGTTGGACCAACAAGCAGGAATTCTGGGAGCTGAAGTCCAAAATATCTGGAGGACCAAAGTTTGGGAAACACTGCTTTAGCAGTTTGCTTTTGCCTGAGTCCATGGGGAAAGGCAAGATTCGGTTTCTTTCTCACCTCTCCCAACTGATGAGTTAATTGATTGCTAATGATTTTAGCATTTTGAACTAGTTTCCAGCAATTGAGGTAAGTTGAGGAAAAGGGGGGAAAGTGGAAGGAAGAGAAACTGGAACATTTTTAAAACAGTTGAAAAAGTAAGATGACAACGGATTAATTAGGACAACCCCTAACAAATCAGGACTATTGGAGAATATGTTTACAGATTCAGATGTATACATAAAACTCTTCACCATAATGTAAGAATCTGTTTTGAGGCTTTCTTTACTTCCAAGTTTCCCATATGGTATCCTTAGTACTCTTGGTATCCATGGTATCCTCAACACTTTTCAAATCCAGTATTTGACCATCACTCACATAAGAACATCAATTTTGCTTTGCTGCAGTAGACCATCAACCTTATCTATCACTGCACATAATCTACAATACTGCTTAGCTCAATTACCTCTATAGAGCTCACAAGGAAAGTACAATATAGAGTGTCATCTGCATCATTTCCATAGCTTCCATGAGCACCTTCCTTATGCTGTGAATCATAACTCCTCAGTAAGGTACCTTGTGGTCTTGACTGACTTCACCCACTGTCCAGGTTCAAGCAACAAATAAATAAATAAATAAATAAATTCCAAACTCTGGTGTGTTTCTGAATCCTTAGCTATTCTAATATATCTAATCTATAGCTAATCTTCACCATGAATCATGAGAATTTGAATAAAAAGTGAAATCTTTTATTTGGCCATACTTATATCTCCACACATCTTCTAATATTGCATTTCTAGTAAATTAAAAATTTTTTAGGGAGTTTCCCTTGTTTTGCTTTGCAGTTACTCTTTTTCTGTCAATTGAGGGATTTAACACCCCATTCCAATCCCCCAACATAATTACATTATCATGTGGGTACTTCATAATTTTCTCAAATAATTTATCATAAAATTTACTTTTATTTCTTTGTCCATAATTAAAGGAAAGTCCTTCAGGATATTCCCACTTGTAAAAGATGTCATGCTTTTTCAAGATTTTTGTTGACTGAGTGTAATCCTTTCTTTTTCTGAGAGTTTCACTAGGCAAATTTTTAAAAATTTGTATATCAGATCTGCCAATTTCCAACCTCTTATCTAGATGTAGTTTTAACAATTACTCTCTAACTTGTGTCCTTACAAAATATCTTACTACATCTCTTGGGACTTTTTTCTTTCTTGCCATTCATGAGTTGATCCTATACATTTTGTCAATTTCGAAGTGGAATTCATCTTAGTCTCTTTCCATAAAGTTTGCTAGAATTGTCTTTAATCTCTCAGACATTTTCACCTTTTTGTTCAGTTTAACCTCTAATTTTTAGGCTTATTCCTCTTGATTTTTGTCTTGTTCTTAGTCTTTCTTCTGATTCTCTCAATTGATTCTTCTTTAAAATCTTCACTTCTTATAATTCATCATTATGTTTTTCTAGGACACTTATCCTTGCTTTTGCATGAGTTAATTCTACCCTTAGTTTTTCTACAATATTTACCACCCCTTTCATCTGTGACTTTACTTTTTGTTTCAGTTCTTTCCTCATGTCTTTCATTTCAGTCTTGTCTTTTTTCATCTCTTGTCTTATCTTTTTAATTTCTTCCAATATCAACATGTTGGATTCCAACATTTTGTTAATTTCTAATGATGGTTTTCTTTGTTGTTGTACTTGTGTTTGCACTTGCATTTTTTCTACTTGTAATCTTGTTACAGCTGCCATACATTTTTTTTACCATAACATATTTTATACACTATTACTTTAAAATAGTGTATTACCTTTGGTTTCAGTCAATTGTAAATCAGAAGAGAAAGAACCATTTCTTTTAATACTTAGGAATTTAAACTAATTTACCATCAGTATTGTTGATCATCAACAATAAAGGGACAAGAAAAGAAAAAAAATTAAGTTATCACTATATGAACCAAATAATCTGTACGAGCACAATCCAACCATAAGTCCCAACCTAAGATCTTATCTCTTTTTAAAACAAATAATTAATTAGACAATTGATCAAACACTTATAAAGTAAAGATTTCAATTGATTTTAACACTTTTTTGTCCTAATTTCTTATCACACACACACACACACACACACACTTATTGCAATTTTTGGATTAACTGAATATTTTATACTTGATTATATGCATTCAGTTCATTTAAAAAACTAATGTTGTAGATGTATATTACCTTAATTCTTTGAAGACAAATATATTCTTATAATTATTTCTTCTGTATCTTGTAAATGTCTAAACCCTGTCTCAATCTTTGTTGTTGTTGTTAGTGTTTTATTTACCAGTCCGTTCTTGTCCTAATCCTCTGTTTTATTAAATCAATCCATGTTCTTGTGTTGTTTAGTCAATCAGTCTATTCTTTCCTTGTCCTTTTTGTTCTATTAGTTCAGTCTGTTCTTGTCCTTGTTCTTCTTGCATTGTTAAGTCAGTCTGTTCTTGTCCTTATCCTCTTCATTCTATTAAATCTGTCCATTATTATCCTTATCTTGTATTATTATTATTATTGTTATTATTCCATTCTGATTTGAAGACAAAGAAATAAGTACGCTGATGATACCCAGATATACTTCTCCATGACCAGATCATTGGCTCAGACTTCAGATGGCATCTCTCCTCTCAATGACTGTCTCAGAGCAGTAATGGATTGGATGAAGAAAAACAGATTGAAACTAAATCCAGACAAAATGGAGGTACTGACAGTTACGGGCCCGAAACCAGATTTGGGAATACAGTCTCCAGTCCTGGATGGAGCCACACTCTCCTCGAAGGACTGTGTTCACAGTTTGGGGGTACTCCTAGATTCATCGCTCCACATGACTAGTCAGGTGAATGAGGCGGTCAGGAGTGCCTGTTATCAGCTTCGGCTGATACACCAACTGTGCCCTTATCTGGTCATGAGGGATCTGGAAACTGTGGTACATGCCCTGGTAATCTCATGTCTGGATTACTGTAATGCACTCTACATGGGGCTACCTTTGTGCCTAACCCGGAAACTTCAACTGGTACAAAATATGGCAGCCAGGTTAATTACTGGAATATCTAGGAGGGAGCATATAACACCTGTGCTCAAATCCCTCCACTGGCTGCTGATTAGTTTCCAGGCACAGTACAAGGTGTTGGTTTTAACCTTTAAAGCCCTACATGGCTTGGGTCCATCTTATCTCCAGGACTGCCTCTCCCCGTACGATCTACCACGCGCCTTTAGGTCCTCTGGGAGGAACCTGCTGCAGCCCATGAACACCAGGCTCTTGCAGACCTCCCAGAGGGCCTTCTCTGCAACCACTCCCAGACTGTGGAATGGCCTGCTGGATGAGATCCGTCTTATTACCACTCTTGCTGCCTTTAAAAAGGCAGTAAAGACAGATCTCTTCCGGCAGGCCTTCCCAGAATAACTGCCCAGCTAACTGGAGGTGATCTGCTACTTACCCCTCTTGTCACCATGGCATGTCAGCTGAAAAATTGATTTTATTGTATTTTAATTGTGTTAACCTGCTTTTAATTCCAATGTAGTTTAATTTAGTTTTAAGGGGTGGGAGGGCTAGGGTGAGGGATAATGGATGTTTTAACTGTTGTCTTTTTAACGTTGCTGTACGCCACCCCAATTGCTGAGCAGAGGGGTGGGTTGCAAATAAAAATTTATTATTATTATTATTATTATTATTATTATTATTATTATTATTATTATAGAAAGGGACTTCTCCATACCAGGGAGTGTATTCCACTGTCGAACAGCTCTTACTGTCAAAAAATCCTTCCCAATGTTTAGATGGAACCTCTTTTCCTGTAGTTTAAATCCATTGCTCTGGGTCAACTAATTAATTATATTTGGGAAACTTGGAACTGTAATTGTAACTAATAACTTTTAAAAGTTCATGTAATATCAACTATTTAATTACATTTGGGGACCTTGGAACTGTAGCTGTTACTAATTATTTCATAAAAGTAGCTTTAGATGGGCTAAAATCATTCTTGCCTCTGTAGCATAGGAAACTGTAACTCATACCATGTGCTGGAAGGTAGCTCTGTGTGTGTGTGTGTGTTTAATGAATATGTTTCTACAATCTTGGTAACACTGAAGTATTATCCAGGCCAAAAACCATCCATCACCTTATACAACAGCACTCCTTTGCTATCTCCCTAATTTGCATTTTGTTCTGAATGTATTTCAAGTGGATTTATTTATATTCGCCTTTCTCCCTTCATTGGCTTCCCTTTGGGGGCTTTCCAGGTTGCTGCTTGTTCTCCTTGCCAATGTATAGCAGCACCAATTCTGATAAATCATTTAAAGTTTGACTGCATTGTTAATACTGGTATTCATGTGGAGCTGACACTTTAATTGCATCCACATGTGGAGATGCAGCATAAAGATTTCCTAATGGTTTTGCATTACCTTTGTGAGTCACAGTGGCACGTCATTTAACAACAAAACCTTAAGGCATTTGTGAGTTGGGGAAATATAGGTGTTCTCACCACTGCCTGGTGCAAAGCCATGTTTCAATTATTCAAATTATATGTCTAGGGCTCTGAAAAATGAGTCCATCTCTGATAGAATGTTATTTCTATAAAGGTGAGTTTATACACCGTACATCTATCCATGACAAATCCAAAGGCCTTCATCTCTGTTCTTAGGATGCATTCACATAAGCAATTTTAAAAATATGATCTTATGCATTTAGGTGCAGCCCTTCAGCCCATTAGATCCCATGGTAGCTCACCACAGACTGAATAATGCTAACAAAAACAATCCAAAACGAAAATGAAAATAGACAGGAACAGCAAGATCAGCAATTTAAAAACAGCAGATAAAGAGTTATGGTCTCCCAGAGGCCTGGGCAAACCAAAATATATTTGCCAAGCAGTGTTTGCACAGTTGGGAAGAAGGCATCATGGAAAAAGTCACACACCTTACTGCAGATGGTGGAGATTCCTATAGGAAAGATTCACTTGATGATATAACATAGGGAGGTAAATGTGGGAATAAACATTTCCTTGACAGGTCCCAAGTTCTGTGCTGTGGCTTTTTGAAGATCAGCCATTTGTTCAGAAATGGATTGTCTTCTAGTGAAGCTTATGGACTGGATGATTGTTAGTAGGTTTCCCTGTTTCAAGGCCTGACCTTTCTTCTCCAGTCTTCAAGGAAAAAGAGAAGAATCTCAGGGTGAGAATGCTACCTTGAAATGTGTATTTGCTTGTTGGTTTGTGCCCATTTGTCGAACATGGTGGCTTTTTGTTTGAATAGCATAGTCTGTGCAGCTGTGGCTAATGTTCAATTATCATGCTTAGTGACAGCACCAGAGGTTGTCTCTTGGAACAACATTCTTGTAATTCCATCATGGCATGCCCTCTGGGATATCAGAAAGGGGTCATCCCTGGTCTTAGGTTTTGGCACTGAAATTTCTGGGTCTGGGATAATCCTGACCTGGCAATCTTAATATTAGGTGATGGCCTTCATTAGTGGTCCACATCATTAGGGTCCAACTGTTACATAACAGACTTTCACTGTTCAATTTTTTTCATAAGAACTTGAATCAATGAACTCTTCCTACTAAGAAATGCAATGGCCCTGAAGAAAAATTAGCCCTTCAAACACAAACAGGAGAGGGAGTTTTTCTTGAGAACAGTTGTGTTTATTCACAAGCTCATTAAACTGACAAACAAATGCCAGACAAATATTTTGAGTATAAAGTCATTATTACTTTCACAAATAAGAAGAGGACAAAGAAGCAATAGCTAATTGTCACTCTGTAATCAGGATTTCCAAAAAAATAGAGTTTGATTTGGCTATTATGTACCTATAAAGGGGCTAGCCTGGATGAATGAACCAGTTCTGCCCCCAAACAAGAGATTACATCCTGGCCACGGTTCCTGAGCTTGGTGTAAATCAGAAGGTGGCCATATGTACATGTATAGGGCTTTTCCTATGCAGAAACAGCTCCTTCATACATGTATGGGTTCTAATCAGGGCTGTAAAAGTTTGTAAATTGCATTCTCAAAAATGAAAATATTGTTTTTCTTCCCATTTCGAGAATGTCTAGTTTGGAGGTATCTACAGCTTGGGATTTATTCTGCAAAAATGCAAACTTTATTTTCTTTCAGAAAATAGCATTTTCTGTGTGGAGGAATTGCTCTTTTTAATAGAAAATATCATTTCTGCATAGAAATATGGTTTTCTATACAAATACCTCCCCCATAAAAAAGGCATGCATTTTTCACTTAGGATAAGTCCCAAATTGCCAATGTTCTCATCAATCCAACATTTTTCTCAACAATATTTCCTGACCCTTGAAAAGCCCTCTGTTCATCTGGCATTCAGAAAATATTCTTTCCATCCCTAGTTCTGAATGCCTCAATAGAGCCTAGTTTAATGACATTTGGAGAATGTGACACTCTTTTCTGAAGGCATGATGTATCCACTGGATACATTTCTAATTTGGGCATTTCCAAATACTCCTCCTCCTTTTCCTTCTGGACTATTGTTGAACTTGTGGTGTGGTGGATCTTTATCAATGTTGGATTTCATTTATGCTCTTCCTAAAGGAAAAATTTGGGTGACATTGATGAATGATGATGCTTCAGTACTATAAAACAAATCTTTCTTATGAGTTTGGATGGTATCTTGTTCAATGTGGACAATGCACTATTTGTAAAGGATGGTGCTGACTTTCTCCAACCCACACTCCTATTTCACTTTTTGGAGATATTTTAAAAGATGCCCCAACAAAGCTGTCATTCTTCAAGTTGCAATCTTCTTTGGCTTGATAATATAGTGTACCCCAGTAACTGAGAAAGAGAACCAAAGTAATCTGAAAAATGTAGATCAAATGTGCGTGGGGTGCTCCATTAAAGAAGATTTCCTATGGGAAAAAGACTGGACAAAGATTCTTCGAAAATAGCAACAGGTGTCATAGGGTTATACCATACCAGGTACCATTACTTTATTGATTTAAATTTCCCCCAGAGCTAAGGAGGTGTGGGGAAACAGGCCACACTAGGTGACAGCTTAAGGGGGGGTAACTTCATAACTCCCCAAACATCTATCTTTTGGCAGAAACAGGCTGTGGCATTCACTTGAGTCCCTTTAAACCACTGGAGCTCAATGGAAGAGATAGTGTGAGTGAGGTGAGACTCAGTGGGAGGAAAAGGGAGAGTCCTCAGGGTTTCTAAATTTAAAAGAGAACAAAATTTTAAATTAAAAAAAAATCTTGCAAATTTTTCTTTTAAAACATCATATCTTACCAAATGTTCACTTTAACAAAATGAAACTATTTATACATAAATGCATTTAGGCTGTGGGTACTATGTTGTAATTTAAAGGTATAATTTTAATTTTACCCGTTTATTTCAAAACATAGTGATATACAGGAATTACAATTTGTGAGTAACATTAGTACAAAAACATTACTAAGGATTCTGTATGGTGTGATTTGTGAAGAGGTCAATGGGAGTGGTGATGCCATGAAGACACCAACCTTAGTGATGCCACTGGCCCGACTGGCTGAGGGTGGGGGATTCTGGGCGCGACAATAGTTCAACTTCCCTGAGGCAACCCTAGTAATGCCACTGATTGCCACATTTCTCCCAAAGTATCATGGGTTTGTTGTTATTGTGAAACCAGACCCAGAGGTTTTTTCAGTAAAGAAAACTGAAGCTTCTCAAACAACTCAGTTGCCTTTTTTTTCCTTCCTCTCCAGTTGTTATCAATAGGGTCACCAGATCTCAGGATTCTGGCTGAAGTTTCAGGGAATTGCCAGGTGAAATCTCAGGACAAGATGTCCTGTCTATGTAACTTCACCCACCCCATGGTCTCAGATTTTTATCCTAAAATCTTATGGAATGAGATGCTTCTAACTTATGAATTCTGACCATTGAGGGAGATCATCTCTTGAGGAATTCTACTTCAAAGGACTATCTTCTCTTATACAAATCTCCCTTTTCTTTGCAGTTGGCATCTAAGTCCTTATCTGTGGTCCACCAGCTTTGGAAGTATGGGTGATGAGAAACAAAATTGTGTATTTGGTTTTAGCCCTGCAGTCGTGGAGGTTTGGCACTCTCTCTTTTGTGATTTTCTGAAGTATTGTCAAGAAATTTTATTTTCCCCACAAGGCTTTTGAGTTGTGGTAGAGTTCTCTATGGCTCTTGTGTTTTCAGTTGTGAGGTGCTGGTTCCAGGTGTTGATGTTCCAATGTTCCTGTCCAGTACTCTCTGGTTTTATTACCTTGTGCTTTATTGTACAGTCATCCCTCCATATCCACAGATTTTTTTTAATCCACAGATTCAACCATCCAAAGTTTGAGTTTAAAAAATGTACACCCAAAAAGTAAACCTTGGTTTTGCCATTTTATATAAGGGACACCATTTTACTATGCCATTTTATATAATCAGACTTGAGCATCCACAGACCTAGAACCAAACCTCAGGAGATACCATGGGGCCACTTTATCTTTTGTCATCAGATGTGACTAGTGGCTTCCAGATCAGTGGAATGTTGACTCTGTTCCGGGTAATGTTCCAAACTTTAAGTGAGCTATCCAATGCCATGAATTTATTTCAAGATAAGACTTATCACCTTTGATGGGTCTTTTAAAGTTCAGAGCAAATCCTGAAGCAAATTGACCATTTCACTGACATGGAAGCCACTAGTCCCCATTGTTTATGGTTTTAGATGCTCATTTTAATGGTAATCTCTTTTTTAGGGCCAAAAAAGTAGAGTAGAAATGTTTTGCATTAAAAAAAATAGGCTAAAATTAATGCTGCATATAAATGAAACACTTTCCATCATTCAAAATGTGCATTAATCAGAACTAAGTGGATAATGATTCATGGTGAGAACAGATTCAGTCACCACATTCTTAGCATAACCTTTTCTCTGTTGGAGTAAAGCCCAAGGAGAAGATCTCCCTCTTACCAAGCTCCCACTGGGAACAGGATGGCTCCCAAAGTCATTAACATCAAGGATTTTGTTTACTTTGAATCTCTTCTGATGACAGTTCTAAATATGAAGCCTGCATCTGTTCAGGAGAGGTGGTATTGAGATTTGAAGAGGAGCGATTTCAGCAAGGCACACATGACAAAATTATTTCAGAATTGCATCCTCCAAATCCTCCCCTCCCTTTGCTGTTTCAGGCTAACATTTGCCACTGAACATCTAATTTTACCCTAAAATATCACTAGCTATATGCTCAGAGGTGTTTAGACTACATTCCCATTCGTATCTATTTAGGAAAAATTCCACTGAACTGAATAGTGCTTAATTTTGGGCAGGCATGATTGGGATTCTATTGTAAAGCACCTAGTTTTGCATAAGTGTGGTGTAGTGGTTTGAGTGTTGCACTATAACTCCAGAAATCAGGGTTTGATTCCTGGCTGAGCTATGAAACCCACTGGGTGACCTTGGGCAAGTCACATGCTCTCAGCCTCAAGTGAAAGCAATGACAAACCTCCTCTGGACAAATCTTGCCTAAATAAATAAATAAATAAATAATAAATAGGTTTGCCTTAGGGCCACCACAAGTCAGAAATGGCCTGGAGGCATGCAACAACAACCATCGCAAATGATTCTTTGGTTGATTTAGATCAGGGGTAGGCAACCTTTCCCTTTTAAGGGCCGAGGGACTTCAGCTCCCAGAATCCCAGGAGCTATTGGCCAACATGGGACTATTGGCCAACATGGCTGAGGCTTCTGGGAGCTGAAGTCCCTCGGCCTTTAAAGGGGAAAGGTTGCCTACCCCTGATTTAGATTTTTGTTCTGTTCTGAAAGCTCACAGAAGGGTAATTATTTATTGAATAGGCCTATTCATGCAGCGTATTTGAAACAGTACCAGAAAAAAGAATGCTTAAAAAACTCAGAATGCCAAGATAAATCCAAGCCAAATTCATGTCCTATTAAAAACTCTTTTACTCTAAAGTGAATCCCAGAAATGAAATGCTAGGCCAAAAATGAAAGTCCTCACAAATCCTTTCAAGGAGAAGGCATCAAGGAAGTTTCTTGCTACCTGCACAAACTTGCAATATCTTCAAATTGAATTCACTCCTTGAGGCAGCAGGAACATAATTACCTCATACTGAATTGTTTCACATATTTGGTCCATCTAGTTCTGTCTTGTGTGCACTCAGTGGCAGCAAGTCTCCTAGCTGGTGAAAGGTCTGGAAACCATATCTTATGAAGAGCAACTTAGGGAGCTGTTATGCTCAGCCTGGAGAAGAGAAAGTTAAGGGGTGACATGATAGCCATATTGAGGAATGTCATATTGAGGATGGAGCAATCTTGTTCGTGGGAGGATATGCAAGGAGCCATTGTGTCTTTTTAATTAGTGATCCATTGTCTTCTGGGAAAACCTTTGACCTTGGGTGGTTTTCATTTGCACATGCTGACTCTTGATTTTGGTGTTTTTCCCTGTTGAAAGTATCTAGATGTTTGTGGACTTCAAGGCTTCCCTGTGCATTCTGACCTGATAGTTGTTGGCATGGTCTAAAATTTCAGTGTTTTCACAAAGCATGTTATGCCCAGGATGGTTTATGAGGTGTTCTGATACTGCTGATTTGTTTCTTCATCAATGTTCAGTCCTTGCTGAGGATACCAGATAATGAAACTTATGCCTTCCACATGCAAAGTACAACATGTATATCCACTGAGCTAAAGCTCCTTCCCAGTGATAAACACTTACCTAGCCACAATTAGGCCCAAATTAAACATCAAATGCATGGCTTTTATTTAACAAAGCTATAGCTTGATTTTTCCCTCCATTTAGATAACAGTCATGGGGGATCCAGATATAGACCACAGTCCATAGGGAGGAGGCTTGGCCCTTCTTGCCAGCCATCACCCACTACCACCCAAATTCTTACCGATCCCTAGTCTGTTGCTGCAGCACCCAGTGGTTTCAGTATCAATGAGATTATGCAAAGTGATGAATCTAATTTAGGGATACAGTCCAGCACTTTGGATTAAAACTGAAAGCAGATTTGTTACCCTGCTGACACAGGAGCCACTGGCATCCACTACTCAGGTGACTTTCAAGAATCCTTATGACCTCCTTTAGGATATTGTTACTAGCCATATAATGACAGAGGGAGAACTAAGGCAATACAATGCCTGTGATATTCTGAAGTAGAGATTTTCAGTGTAGCATGCTGACTTAAATCTTGAAGGCACATTATAGCACTTATCACTATTTTGCTCCAGCACACAATTTGTACATTTTCAGAGAGCTACAAAAGTCTTCATCTTTCATAAGGTGCAAACAGTAGCCTATAGCAATTTTATTCTCTTCCTCCAGCTCTAAATTGTGGCCTACTAAATACTTGACAATAGTCTTCTAATTACAATCCAACATAAACAGCAAAACAAAAGATTGATTGAGCCGGCTGCAAATATGGCTGGTGGGTGAGCTCAGTATCAACATCTGGTGTCTTTGGGCAAGTGCTGGGATCTAACCATTCTAGCTGTGTGAACTCGGACTGACAATTTCTGTTAAGTCTTCTTGCCCATCTATTTCCTCCCTGGTCATGTCAGAAATTTAATACGATGGGCAGCTTCCCAGATTCCCATCTGCAGTTACCAGACAAGTCCATGCAAAGCAGGTTATGGACAGTCATCATGTGGATTAGGCTTATATTAGGAACCAGCTCTTCTGCTGGATTGTTTTTGGCCTAGTGGAATATGTTGGCCTGCTACTAGCCAAAGTCCAACCTAGAGGTGACAAATCTATACTGGATTTTATTCTGGACTTTAACTAGGTCCCAAATTGCTCTGGGACCTTGGATAGTTCATTTAAGGTTTACAGTAGTGGTTCACAAACTTTAGTTCTCCAGATCTTTTGGTCTTCAGCTCCCACAATCCTCTGGAAGCTGAAATCCAAAGCACCTGGATGACCATATGTTGAGAACCATTGCTTTAGAAAATTAAAGTGGATTCACCACAGCTGCAACCTATATTCTTTGCTCAAGTTCCCGAATACTAAAGGTAAAAAGTAAAGGTATTCCCCATTGACAAGGTTGTCAAGTTGTGTCCGACCATAGGGGGTGGTGCTCATATCTGTTACTAACCGAAGAGCCAGCATTGTCAGAGACTACTCTGTAGTCATGTGGCCGGCATGATTGCACAGAATGCTGTTTACCTTCCCACGAAAGTGGGAATTTTTATCTACTTACATTTTCATGCTTTTGAACTGCTAGGTTGGCAGAAGCTGGGGCTAGTGACAGGAGCTCACCCCATCATGCAGCACCCAGGCCTTGAACTGCTAACCTGTTGATCTTGCAATCAACAGAGTCAGTATCTTAACCACTTGAGTACTACAAAGAAAAAAATCTTAATGTCATTTCTAGATATTTCAGGAGGAGGAGGAATAATAATAACAGAAGTATCTTGTCTTTAGTGTCTTCAGAAATCAGGTTGGTATTTGCCATATCAAGGGGAGTGGGGCAGAGGAGAAGAAAGACAACAACTTCCTTTCCTAAGGGTGGCTTCAGCATGGAAACAGCTAAGCTGAGTTGGTACTGTCAGGGTACATGCAAGGTCATTTCCCCACTGAGCTAGGATACCAAGAGGCAACATGAGTTTCTACAAATCATATCCTTAAGTGTGTGCCTGTCTTGCATGTCTATATCAACAGCACAGCTAGTGTCAGACAATTTATAAACAAAAACTAAATAAGAAGATATGGATTGGAGCAGCTGAATGTCACAAGAGCAAGGAAGAAATGAAAATACAGTATGCCGCAGGCTCAGTGATCTTATTATGGCCTGTACTGTTCTTTAAAGTCCATGTTTTTACCTATATTTGAAACTATTTCTGTTACAATGTTTTGTGATTTTTCAGAAGTGGTTGCAATGAGATTTAGGATACAGACCAAATGACATAGGACAATGACATAGCAAGTTAAACCAATGATCCATCTAGTTCCCTATGGCCACCACACAAATCTATTGCATTTGGCTTCTATCCTGTTTCTAATTTTCCCCCCTAGCCTAAGTAAATTTTATCTCATGGAAACCTGCATTTTTCACCTATATTGGCCAAGCTCCTACAACAAGGAGAATGGAGTATCTTTATGCTTATAGATGTGCACATCAGTTACACTATGCTTTGTGAATTGTGACACAGCCAAAGGTGCAGCCAAAGGTGCAGCCAAAGGTGCATGCTCATCTGCATGAGCAATGCATAATGCACATCCATGTACAATTTTATGTACAGTGCCCCCCCCCCACACACACATAACTCTGCTTCTGTAACCTTGAACTGAATATGGCAATTCTACATCAGACAAAAATGCCCAACCATTCCTACTGAGTATTTATGAATGAGTAAGAACCAATGGGTCATTCACTTTTGTATGAGTTCTTGTCAAATATAATCATTTTTGCAAGAACAAGCAGAATGTCTTGACACAGTGCATTTTTCTATGCTATTTTGACAAATGCCTACATTTCTGTGTGTACTTCCACCTAATATAGACATTTCTGTATGCATTTTTTAAAAAACTGGAAAACTGCAAAACTCAGGTAAGTTCCACTACTGAGGCAAACTGTATTTCACTTCATTTACTGGTTCAGGAATCAATTGCTTAGTTTATAAAATATATTCCTGTATACATGTTTGTGCAAGGGATAAGAAGAATGGCAAGTCTTCTAGATCAGCTAAATAAGTAAGGGCCTTTGCAGACTGCCAGAAATAGTGCAAATTGAGTCCACTTTAAGGGTTAGGGTTAGGGTTAGGAAATTATGGGAACTGTATTTTATTGTGGCACCAGAGCTCTCTGACAGAGAAGGCTCAATGTCTCAGAAAAAAAAAACAATTCCCATGATTCCCTAGCACTAACCCTAACCCTTAAAGTGGACTCAATTTGCACTATTTCTGGCAGTCTGCAAAGGCCCTAACTTCTTCTTACCCAACCCCTCCAAACCTGATAGAAACATAATTCACCTATAGTCCTATCTCCTCTTCCCCATGACTCTGATGCCAAGTAAGGAAGGTTGTGGGTGGAAAGTTATGATCATGGCAGTAGTGTCACAACTATGACTCAGTAGCAATCATGAATACAGAAGAGTTACCTAGATTTATTCATCGATAGTGTAGTTATAGGGCCTCGGCAGACGACTAATTGAGTCGTCTTCGAGGCAAGGAAGAGGAGGGGCAGCTGCACGCGTGGCGCCCCTTCCTCTTCCTGAGGTCATCCTCAGAGCTGCCGGCCCTCCACACGGCCGGCGCTCCGGGGACAACCTCCTGCCGCAGCGTCTGCATGTGCTGCGGCGGAAAAGGCAGGGAAAGTGCGCCCTACGCTTTTAGGGCATACTTTCCCTGTCTTGTGGAAGGAGCACTGATTTAGCGCTCCTTCCAGGGACACCGCCGGAGCGCAGCGGTGCGGAGGCTGCGCTCCCGCAGCGCTCCATCTGGCAGCGTCTCCAGCGCCTCCGTCTGCTTCCCCCCATAGTCAATGCAGTTGAGTTGTGATCCAAATCATTTTTCATCATTAATTTACTTAAATTTCTTCAGATTCAAGACAGAAATTTCATGTTTTTTCTTAACTGCAGGAGAAAGCAAAATTGAGAGATGCATCCCTACACATGGGTGAATCCAAATGAGAATGACAGCAGGTCTTCCAAGAGTTAAGCATTGTAAATGCCCGAATAGGTGAAACTGACACTGGGTGAAACTGACATAATAGGTGAAACTGACACAAATATTTCCTCTATTTGTTTTGCCAATCTCAGGCTCTAAAATGGTTTAACAGAAAGTGTGCCTGTGAAATGTGAATGATACACTAGCTAAGAAAAAAGAGAGGGATAAGATAGCCACTTTGAGACAGAAACATTAGATTACACTTCTATTTGGGCATTGTATCCAACCTAATTATAAATAAGATGGCATATCTTGGAGTGGGGGGCAGGAGACAATTGGCCTGGTACAATTCAGCCTTGCAATTATCTGAATTGTGTTCAGTGGCAAGCATCCAGATATAAAGAACCCAATAAAAACCATGTCTGGTTGGTAGAGATCTAAGATTACCAGCTATCTTGGCAGAAAGCTGGGGTAAGGAACCATGCCTATTTCAACTTGAAGATTCTCACATGTTCAAATTTGTTTAATCTGAAGTTCTTTCTATCAATTGTATAAAGAAATTTACACATTTTGGGAAGCTCTCATCTGAACACAAATCAAACAAAATATCATGCTCTTCCTGGAGGAGGACTTGGAGAAAGGAGGATGAGCCGGAACCTCCTTTCGGTCTTGAGCCTGCAGCAGGGGAGCCCCAGCCCAGCCACAGCTCTGCTTTGCCAGCTTCAGCAGAGCCTGTGGCCTCCCAAGAGGCTCTGCAGCCAAGCCTCCTGGCAGCAGGATCTTCAGACATAGAGGAAGATCAAGGGACTGTGCCTACCTTCAGCCTCTGGCTCTCTTGTTCCTTGGCCTGAACCCTTGACCCTCAGACCGCTGACTTATCTTGGACTACTGGAACCCTTGACCTTCAGACCACCTTGCCACTCTGCTTCTTTGGAATCCTAGACCTTCAGACTGCTTGACCATTTTGCTGGCTAACCCCTCAAATTGGGAACTTGGGCCTTGCTTTGGACTTCCCTTTGCGTTTGCTATCAGCCCATTCATCTGTAAGCATGAGATCCTGATTTGAACAGCACTCTCCTCAGTGCACCTCACTGGGTATCTTGTTTGAGAAATGGAAAGTATCTTTGATTTTCTAACCCTTTCTTACCTTTTCATTCTTTAATTTTCTACTCCAGCCTTTTAACCACTATGTCCAAAATCTTTG
The DNA here is from genome assembly GCA_020142125.1 of Phrynosoma platyrhinos. Classification (NCBI taxonomy): domain Eukaryota; kingdom Metazoa; phylum Chordata; class Lepidosauria; order Squamata; family Phrynosomatidae; genus Phrynosoma; species Phrynosoma platyrhinos. Next base: position 15,263,792 of record CM034703.1, on the reverse strand, counting down.
CTTTCTCTCTGGATAAATGGTTGTATCAAGAGCAATTGTACTTTGCAGGACAGTATGTATGGTATGCATTCAGAGTGTGGCCAATATGGTAAAAGGTATTAATGAGGAAAAACACACAAGCTAGGAAATGCTGCAGCAGTTTGCTATTGCTTCAGTCTACTGGGAAGAGTAAGGGGGTGTGCAGATGGGCAGCTCTGGGCCGCCCCAGGAAGTGGCAGATTGGGGCCACGGCTACCCCATGCCGTGGCCCCGATCCTCCCTTTTGCTGCCCTGAAAAAAGTGGCAAAATGCCACTCCTTTTAGGAGCAGCAAAAGGCTGCCCTAAGAGCCAGCACACAGCTCTTCCTCGCCCCTTCCAGCACAGCACGTCAGAAGCTGAGCCGGAAGGGCATCCTGACACAGCGCATCATGCGTAACAGTGCGTGGCATCGGAATGGCATTGGTGTGGCTGCCCCACCCCAACTGTGCCTCCAGGCCGGCCCTTTGGTCTGGTCTGCAGAGACCCTATGATTTTACCCCTCCTTTCTCCTCTCTTTACTATGCTAATTGAGTTCAGACTACATTTGTCCTCTGAATTCAGTTTGCAGCAGTTGAAGAAAGCTGAGGACAAAGGGGGGAGTGGGAGGAAGAGAAAGAAACTGGGACATTTTCAGTTTAAAAAGCTGGATGACAAATGTTTAATTGGGATTATCCCTACCAAATCAGAACAGTTTTGAAGGGTATGGTATGGTATGGTATTCACTTCATTTAAGCATGTGTTGCTTAAGAATGTTCATTAACATTATATTTCTCACTCTTATTTCTATTATGTTCTAGGGAGGTCATCCATTCCACTCTATTCATTGAAATAATTGAGTAAAAAATTCTTGTAAATAATTTTGGCACAGCAGAAGAATGCAGTTGTACTCAGGATAATCTGCATTTTTATGTGTATATATTTTTATGGTTCATTTTAAATTAATTTTCTCCTTCATGTATTCATGCCAAAACCCAACAAGGTCAAAGTAGTGGAATGGGAAAATTGATGTATTTCTGTCTTGTGGTTTTGGTGTACTGCAGTGTTTCAGTCTTAACTTGTGTGGGTCTGTACTGTTTAGATATAAACATTTCTGCTGTAAAAGCACTGCTTTCTGGCCCAAAATGCCCCTGTAAAACAAGTTCCATTATCTTTTGAAGTCTTGTTTACTGTCTTCTTGGTGTCACAAATAATTTTTAAGGAATCTGTTTCATGATGGCTACATAAGCCCTGTTCAGGTGTTTGAATATTCAGAGGTCCAAAAAAATAGCAATGATGTGGGCATACAGGTCACTCCACCTAGTAGTGTCACAGACCTTGGAATTTCTTGACAGAATGGTTTGGCAATGGGACCCATTATTTGGAGAAGTGGAAGTGTCTCTTTTTCTGGACATCTCACAAAAAGGCTGGACAGCTACCTGCTATGGATGTTCTAGCTGGAGTTCCTGCACTGAGTGGGAGATTGCATTTGGATGGCATACTGGGCCCCTTCCATGTCCAGAATGAGGTTTGAAAGAAACTTTTTAATGGCATTCTGTAGAATGTGGTTACATAATCAAGAACCTTGATAAGGAAAGGAGTTTGTTCACAGGAACTCTATACGCATTTTCAGCCAAACACAACTGCAAAGTCCCTTCAGACATTTGCATTCAACCCACGAAGATCTAACTTATTTCTATGTAGTCACATTTATTTGGGACAGGACCATGTCAGCTAAAGTGGTAAGAAACCATTATGATTCTGTAGTGTGAATACCTCTCTGGTGATGTCACACCATCACAACATCATTAAGACCATTTATGCTGAAGATAAAATTTCTTGCCTTCACTCTGAATGTACAAAAACTTATTTAGAGAACATCCACTTCCTCAAAAGAGAAAAATTACCCAGAGCACCAGCATAAAGTATTTCCTTTTCAGTTGTCAGCTATTTGGAATACTAGTATAGAACTGATTAATTTTTTCAATATAGTAAATAGAATTCTAATTTCCAAGCACTGAATTACAGCATCCACTGTGAGACCTATAATGGAAGGGGCACTAATTTCTGGTCTTTCCAGAGTTAGAGCTATTCCCAGCATCGAGAGGACCATGTTATATTTTCCCCTCTATCCCTATCTTATAGGAGAGAGGCAGTTCAAAAGAAAGATGTGGCAATCCTAACTCACCACCCCAAACATGGTTGAATTTTCAGGGATTCAAAGCCAAATCTAAGTGATAAGTACACAGAACCCAGATGAATAAACCTGTCAGTTACGTTTCCTATATTTACTTGTTAAGAGAGAAAAAATAGTCTCTGTCAATTATATTTATAAAGAAATTTGCAATTTTGGGAAAGTCCTTATTGGAAAGTAAATCCCAATGAAATGATCATTCATTCACTACATTGTTCTTGAAAATACAAACTGTTGAAACGTTGTTCCCAGATTTCCTTACCAGTTACCTAATATTCAATATGGTGCATAGACATAATCCTTTATGGTACAATGTGCCTAGCCAGCAGCTTCCAAATCTTTAGAGAACAAAACAGCACTTGTGTCATTTGCTGAACTACTGATGAAACACTAATGGATGAGGATGAGAGTGCTTTTTCACACTGCACAACTAAAGCACTGCAATAAAACTTTTAACTGCCATGGTTCCATCTCATGGAATCCTGGGATTTGTAGTTTAAGGAGGGATACTTAGGATTTGAAGGGGTGTCATATTGAAGATGGAGCAAGCTTATTTTCTGCAGCTCCAGAGAGTAGGACCCATAGCAATGGATTCAAACAAGAGGAAAAGAGATTCCAGCTAAACATTAGGAAGAACTTCCTGAAAGTAAGAGCTGTTCAACAGTGGAACACACTTCCTTCTTTGGAGGTCTTTAAACAGAGGCTGGATGGCCATCTGTCAGAGGTGCTTTGATTGTGTATTCCTGCATGGCAGGCAGTTGGACTGGGTGGCCCTTGGGGTCTCTTCCAACTCTATGACTCACCTTAGTCTTTTACCCCTAGGTCAGGTACTTGGACCTTGAGGTGACCACTATACTGGACAAGTGGATGTGTTGAACAATGAGTTTACTGCACTAACACATGACCAAATCCTCCTTCTCAGTTCTTCAATAAAATACTCAAGCAGAATTGTAGAAAATAAAACCAGCAAAGATTTATTATATAACAAAAACAATAATCAACTAGTCTGATACTAGTTCCATAGACAGCAACATCCTAGTCACAAACAATGAGCACTTCTCCCTGAGAAATTTCCACAGTATCAGCTGCCAAACACCATATTCAGATCAACTGACCCTAACTCTATTTCTACCAGGCCCTATATATTTGTCCCTCAATAGCACCTCCTTATAGAATTCCATGAGCTGTGACTGGCTGTCTCTATCCAAGCTTGCCCAGCTTCTTTCAAACTCTACAATCTTTTTCATTATTTCAATCAAAAGAGCTTGAGGGCTTTTTTAAAAAAAGGTTGGGGGAACACACACACCCCATACACACAGAGAGAGATAAAAGTATGGGGGGAATTGTCATCCTTCTCAGTCTCTTTCCTCCACCATCCTGCTTTTTCCCTCCAATTGAAATCTTATTTACAGGCATTGAAAAAATAGCTGACAATAATAAGACAATCTTGCTTGTTTGTTACTGATCTCAATATGTTTTCTTACTGTTGCTTATGTGTCTGCTGTTGCTTATTGAAGCCTGGCCAGACTAAATCTGTTCAATTCCATTCTGAAAGAGGAGAGAAAGCTAGTGGGAGGGAGTTTAAGAAGGAAGAGGAAGAGAAAATCTTTAATTTCAGTAACATTCCATGGGGACTTTCAGCAACATAAAGAGCAAGGGGTAAACTGTCTAGGAACATTGACTTTCAACCTTAATGAACAAGAGTATTTCTATTTATCCATTCTTGGATGACACTGTATTTTTAGCTCCTCTTCTCCAGAGGCTTAACTAGTGTTTGGGGAGTGGTGGATGGATAAAGATTTGGATGGTCTTTGTGGGCCTTCCATTTCTTGTGGGATAATGCTGTCTCATAGATAAAGATATTGAGACCTCCTGGGACTTCCCTTCATTCTGTGGGTCTTCTTTCTGTGCAGGTTTGTAAGCCTCAATGCCTGCAAGTGATTTTGCCATGGTTCCCACTTCTGTTCAGCTTCTCATGTAATCAGTTAAGTTGATGACACTGGGTAGAATAAATGCTACAAATGCATCAGCATCATTGGGCAATAGACAACACATAGACCTGAGTCAACATCAGCCATTCATCACTCTGGTTAGCAATAGCCATCTACATTTTCATTTGTCTTCTGCTTAATTATGCACTGAAAGTTGCTGATGCCTTTCAACATGCAGATCTGTCAGCACCAACCATTCTTCACATTCTGTTCCATTCCAGCTCTTGTTGTGTGATTGTAGCTTTGTCTGTGTGTGGATGTGCGCCCATGTAGCTTGGTATTATACAATATTGTTGTCTGATTTTTTTTATATTTGACTTTTTTTGTATGGAACATACATAGAACCTTCTCCTCCCCCCCCCCACACATATATACACATAAACACATACTTCAATTACAACCTCAACAAGAATTCAACAACAGGATAAAACCCAGCTGCAATTGTTTTTGTCTCTTTTTATTGTTTTTTTTTTTTGCAAATTAACTATTTTGTTTTCTTTGTTATACGGTAGTCATAGCCACTGTCCATTTATGGTTGACAACAGGTTTCGATGTTATCACCCATACAGAAAAGCATGTTGGTTATTGTGCATTTGAGGGGGGATGCAACCTTTTTATTATGGCTGCTATTTTTAGCCACTGACAGTCCTAACACCTTCACAAAGTCTGAAGTCTGCAATTTCTATTTTTAACCCAAGTAGACAATGAAGAGTGCTAAATATGAGAAGATTCGACTTATGGTGACCCAATTAATGAGAGACCTCCAAGTCTATCATCAACAGTCCTGCTCAGGTCTTGCAAGCTCAGAGCCCTAGCCTCCTCAATTGATGCTATCCATCTGGAATGTGATCTTCCCCATCCCCACTGCCCTCTACCTTACCAAGCATTATCTTTTCTAATGAGTCCTGTCTTATCATGATATGGCCAAAGTACAACAGTGTCACTGTAGTCAACTTGGCTTCTAGGGAAAGTTCAGGATTGATTTGCCCTATGACCCATTTAGGTCCTAACAGTAACCTCTTGTCCCAAGTATCCCATTTCCCACCCTCTAGTATTGGATCTCTTCTAGAGGAGGGCACAGATGACAAATCTGACACACACACATACAACACACCAAGGGGGAAAAAAACCTCTTTGACACTGACAGGCTCTCATTCTACCTTAATTGTCACCCTAAGTAATTCCTACAATATATTCCTACTAGGCATTCTGTCTAATGCATAACCCTTGCTCTGGGAGAGCTGAAATGAACACAGACTTTCATAGTGTCAGCATCTACTAAGAGCAAATGTGCACTAGTCATATGCGAAGTTAGACTGTCTTAACTGTTTCAAACTAATCAATCTGCATTTAGGGGAAAGAAATCTCACTGAGCCTATTTTAAGCATTAGTAACAATCTATGGAATTGATTCCATCCATGTGGCAATAGGCTTCTACATGTTACTACTATACTATGTTCTGAACCCATGGCAAAGGGGCAGGTATAACATCTCACACTACCACCTTATTTGGTATATTACCCTGGCACTCCAGCAACTGAGATTTATACCACTTCAGAAAGCAAATGTCGGCTGTATGTTTAAATTATTACTCCATGCAAGGAAAAATATTTTCTACGTAGAAAGCTCTCATGCCAAGCAAAGGGTCTAGCCTTGCCTTCTCCACCTCGCATGTTACTTTTCTATGTGCTATGAAAGAGGCAACATTTAAGAACTGGCCAATATGAACAATTTAAATCTGGACATTTCTTGTGGCTTCTGAGTAAGTAGAATGACTGAGTAAGTGGAATACCTTTCACTATTCATTGTGTTCTAAGTTCATCCTATCCACTCTTCATTTTCTGTCTCTGTCTTTCTCTTCTCCTCTATTCTTAATTCCATTCACCTTTTGGGGAGTAACTCACACTGACATCAGTTGAAGGTAGGCATGCATGCAATGTGGACAATAGAGCACTCAGAGCAGGGTTAAACAGAGTTGAGGTCTGGAATCTCACAGGGCTCAGAAAGTGTCAGCCAAAGTACATCTTTAGGAGTCAGGCAAAGTCAACCATTTCCATCTACTGGCATGTTGAGAAGCATAGATCATTTCATAAGGGCTTGAGGGCCTAAGCACTGTGATAAATCAAAATTAAAACTATGTCATTCCCACTAGTTCTGCTTATACACATTACTCAGGGACCTGCTGGCTACCTTCAGAGAAGAGAATCTTATTAGAAGCCCTTTAGCCTATGACCAACTCAGACCTAGAGCCAGCCCTACTTCTATGTGTGATGGATAGGGTTGCAAAATCTCACTGTCTAGCCCTGAGTCTCTGGGAGGAAAGACTCTCCAGGAGGTCTGTAAATTTATTTTGTGGGTCTTGTCCAAGAGGGAGGTGGAGGTACAATTTCTCCAGTTTTGGTGCCCTCACTCTGGACAAAAAGAGCTATGTGAAACTAGTTCAGCAGCAGTTTGCTACAGTTTCCAAGGCTTTAATTGATTTGTTGTTGTAACTTGCAAAGACTCTCCAGCAGGACTGAAAACTTACCTAGATAGCTTCCTCTTTCGCTCTCAGTTGTTGTGGTGCCAGGGCTCATCCTCCACAGAGTTCTGCATCCATCTTCTGTCTAAAAGCAAGTAGGCTGGATTGAATGTCCCTTATCCTGTTTCCCTAACTAAACAAAAAGGAATAATCTGCTCCTATCACCTTGATGTGGGAACAGCCCCTTTAGCTAATCTTAATTTCCAAACAAGATAATATGCTCTCTCCCCTGCCCCACTTTCTCTCTCTCTGAATGTAAGGCATAATGATACCACCAGGGAGCATCCCTAGAGTTTATGTTTTGGCCCAGGAACCTCAGAGCCTGGGACCACCCTAAACTGACACCCTAGCGATGAATGTGTAGTGATGTTCCCCCATATGCTACAACCACTCATACACTGAAGCAAACATATAGGTCAACTTGGAGACAACTTTTTCTCTACCATAATTGTGTCTCATGTGTAGTGGATTATTAAATGATCTACTGCCTGTGGAAGCTGATAGATCCAGAGTCAGTGGTATGGCAGATCTGCTCTGTGTTCTAATCTAAACTTTAAATGAGTTACCCAATGTGCTGAACCTATTTTGAGGACAGAGTTCAGAGTACAACCTTGGTTGTGGAAAGAATGCAAATTGACTCTACTGCACAGGGTTGGAAACTGTGTGAAGGCAGTAGTTCCACATAATGTACAGTCTGCCATTTCACATACTGTAATTGATGAGATTCACTTGGAACAATTTTGCATGATATATTATACAAAAGTGTACAACATCCCTATTTTCACCTGTGAAATATTGGAGGTTATACTCCCAATGTCTGTCACATCCCATACAATTAAGAAATGGTTTCCTGAATATCAGGATCTCAAATAAATAAAGCACGAAACCACCCAGTAGTATCAGCTCAGTGACATTTTAGTATCATGCTCTCAATGAGTGATGCTGAGCAATGGAATGCTTAGCCCTTGAGGTACAGAAAGGAGATCTAATTTTCTAGGAGCTGAGGCACAACCGAAGTCCAATTTTGCACAATGGGATAATGATATGATTACTTACAATTGCCTACAGAGAAAAGTTATGTTGTCAATGAAGACTTTTGTCTGAATCATAATAATTCCATGTCAATGGATTCAAATGGAGTGTGAGTGATACAGGGCAGTTTGAGAAGACCTTGAATCTCAAAGGGAAAGACAGTAACATGCTTAGAGATGTGTGACTCAGTTCCATCAGTCTAGAGGGGTTTGATACATTCCTCCCAGAAGAATGCATGCACATAGCCATTAGGCCTTCCTACCATTTGGATAGGTAAGTCATGCTATTGCCTTAAGTCACAGTATTGCTTAGTTGAAGGGCCATAGACTCTTACCAGCCCATGCTCTAAGCTGGGGAGGCTCTTCTCTCTGTCCCACTACCCACATAGGTACATCTGGTGGGAACATGGGAGACAGCCTTCTCAATGGCTGCCACCAATTTCTGGAACTCCCTTCCCAGAGAAATTAGACTGGCACCTTTCCTACTTTCTTTTTGCAGACAGACAAAGACTTTTCTATTCTGTAAGACAATTGATGTGATGATATAAAGTCCATTTTTCACAATGCACTGGATATTGCTAATTGCTGTGATGGTGCACGTTTTAATTACAGTATTTTCTGGTGTATAAGACTACTTTTTAACCCAGGAA
>CM034703.1:15235599-15245751 GCA_020142125.1 Phrynosoma platyrhinos | reverse complement strand
TTGCTCCATCCTCAATATGACATCCTTTCAAATATTTAAACATGGCTAATCATGTCATCTCTTATTTCTCCTCCACAAGCTAAACATGCCCAGCTCCCTAAGATGTTCTTCATAAGGCATGGTTTCCAGACCTTTCATCATTACATTCACTCAGAAGCAAGTCCCACACTGCTGTGTTACTTCTAAGTATGTGTACATGGGATTGTCCCCTTAATATCCTCTTGGCCCTAACAGAACAGAGCATGTATGGGATCAGAGTTCTGTCTGGAAGGGATCCAAGTTTCATCTGGAAGAGCTTATGCTGTACCATGTCCATATGAAATAAGCTTGCCAGTTGAAATATGGGACAGGGCTTCCATTCATTTAATGGTTCTGTAACAGGGCTCCCGCCCTTTGATGATTATGTAAAAGAGCTTCAGCCAATGTTAATTGTCAGGAGATCTGTAACTTATTTTACCTGGCATCCCAGATGTAAGATCTCAACCTATATATTGCAGGAGGACATGGGCAGAGGAAAAGGTGGCAAATGTTTCACTCCTTCATTAAGTATGGAGACTTGCTCAAAGAATCCTGTAAAAGTGGGACATTATTCACTGCCTCCTTTACCTTGTTTTTTTTTTATGAAAGCCATCTAATTAATGTAATACAGTTTGAGAATAACTAGAAACCACAAAGTAAATGCATGCATACAGACTCTTAGGAAGGTATCATTTCCCTTTAAATGGCAAACAAAGGAGATTTTTTAAAAAATGTTAGCAACCGGGAGGGTTTTTTTGTTGTTGTTTAATTCATTCTTTGGTAGATTATAAAATGCATTAGGTTTCTTTATTCCTAGGGTTTTAGAACAATTAACATCTTAACAATGCAGAAAATGTTCAACAGACAATTAAGTTCTACATTTAGAATAATTAGGAAATCCAGGTGTTAACGCACAGTAGGAGGTGTATGTGTGTAAGTCATAAAAAATGTGCTTAAGTGGTATTGAAAGAGTGCAAATAAACCACACAAAGTTCTTCATTTGAGTTAAGAGTTCCCTTGGAACCTTTTGTGTGTGTGTGTGTGTGTGTGTGTGTGTGTGTGTGCTGTGTGTCACAGAAAGAGGTGTGTGCAGTAGTAACACTGCAAAATTGTCTCTGAAAATATACAGAGTGCATATAGTCCATGGTCTGAGCAGTCTGACTACATGTTTTGGACAAACAGGATCACCACCACCACCCAACACTTTTCCTGTACCTCTTTAGAGCAGCTGGCATGAAGAAATTAATTCAATGAAGCTTATCACATAACTTTATTTCCAAGCCTAGAAAATTTGAATATCATATACCGTATTTTCCAGCGTATAAGATGACCCGGCATATAAGACGACCCCCCATTTTTCCAGTCAAAATATAGAGTTTTAGCACCTCTATCCTCCTTATCCTTATACCCGGCATATAAGACGACCCCCCACTTTAACCACAGATTTTGCAGGTTAAAAAGTAGTCTTATACGCAGGAAAATAAGGTATATCATTACCATCTCCAGCAACTTATAAAAGGCATGTACTAGATAAGGGAGGAGTCAGTGTTGTGTAATGGTTTGAGTGTCAGACTAGGACTTTAGAGATCAGGGTTTGAATCCTTGTTTAGCCATGGAAATTCACTGGGTGATCTTGGGCAACTCACACACTCTCTGCCTCAGAAAACTTCATGATAAGTTCACATTAGGGTCACCATAAGTGAGAAATGACTTGAATGCACACAACAACAGCAACTAGACAACACATTGGCAACTACATGAGGGTCAGGGACCAATTCCCTCCCAACAAGTCCAAATACTTCCATAACCCTCTCAAGTCCCTCTCAAAATGGCATCAGAGAGTAGCATCTTATTACTCCCTGTGGCCATTTTGAGAGGGATTGCAGAAGAATATGGAGGTATTGACAGACAGTATAGTATTCTGAGACACTTGATGGAGTAGGGTGGGGGTATTTTCAGATGTTGGGGATTTTTCTTCCTAGTTAGGTGCAGAAATTGCCTGGAAATCATACCCCCAAAATTAAATTTGATGACTATTTGGAGGTATTTAGGGACTACTGGGATCCAGGGGCTGTATATAGCCCGTGCATTGCATTTTGCCCACCCCTGATCTGGGAGTAGATAAACACTGCCATTGCAATGGCTTACAATAAGCAATAATCATCAGGTTTTGTGTACCAAGCTGATGTTATGGGTCAAATATTAGGTCTTTGGGGATAGTGTACATAGGTCAGAGAAGACAGAAGATGATGACATGCAGAGGGAACAAAATAGTACAGCTTCTTCAAAGGACTTCTTAGAAATTTGTGAATATCAGCAAGCCTCTGGATTCGATTGATTTGACACAAAGGATCAGTGAAGGCACCAAGAATGTTTAGAAGCTGATAGGGCTCCAGGGCTTGCATCGGGCCTACTGATACCCACTGATCGCCAATATCCTCCATGAATTTGTCTATTCTGCTTTTAGACACATTGACAGCAGTGCTGGGTGGTGTCTTTCATGTCAATGAAGTGGTAAATCTACTATAAGTTTTATCAAAACTTTAAAAGAGCTATCCTAGGTGCTAAACCCTAGCTCCAAATTTCCTTTAAGGGGGGTTGCAGACTGCCAGAAATAGTGCAAATTGAGCCCACTTTTAGGGTTAGGGTAGGGAATCATGGGGACTGTAGTTTATTGTGGCACCAGAGCTCTCTGACAGAGAAGGCTCAATGTCTCAGGAAAAAAACAATTCCCATGATTCCCTAGCACTAACCCTAACCCTAAAAGTGGACTCAATTTGCACTATTTCTGGCAGTCTGCAACCCCCCTAAATTTCAGATAAAAACAGTGTTCCATTGAGGTGAGAGCTACTAGCCATAGCAGACTGGAAGCCATTAGTACCTCTTTTTGTAACAAAATTGGCTATTTAAATATAAATTGTACCCCAAAAAAGGCTTCTTTTCTTGGTCTCAAATTTTCCACCATTTAGATTCAGATTGTGACTCCAAGTTGTAGTATTTTTGAGAGAGAAACAAGAACCATGTTAACCATTTTCTCTTCATCATAGATCACTGTATGTGCCTTTATCATTCTCCCTATTTTTCTCCTCCTCCCCCTGAACTTCCATATTTTTACATCTTTCTTCATAGAAGAACTGTCATTTCAGTTACTCTAGACTGCACTTTTTCCAGAAATGCAAAATACATGTTGAATGTTTTTTCCAGATAATTTCTGAATACTTGAATATCTGCCTGATAATCAGCAAAATAACTAAAAGGTATCAATTTGAAATCCTGCAACAAAATATTTGCTGTTAGATAGTTGATATTTGACAGCATTGGATAGCTGACATACAATATTTGGCATGATAACTGATGAGATTTCATATTTGATAACTCCTAAGCAGCCAAGAGATTTTAACCAGTGTAAGATACTTCAATTCTAATTTTGAAGCAAATTCTAATTTGAGTGGCAATTTGGAATATTTGCAAGAATTTATTTGAAGATTGGTCAATAGGATATCTCAGTTTTCTGCAGGAGGCTACCGAAACTAACTCATTCCTTTAGCACCAAGGATATTTAGGTAGTTCTGAAGATCAAATACACAATGGGCCTAGTATTAGACCAAGTGAGGCAACCACCTCAGCTGTTACATTCTAGGGAACAGTACCATCTTTCCCCTGAAAGTGCTTTCTCAATTCCTCACCCATTGCTTTTGGTTGAGGGCAAAGAACTTTATGGACAATGCAGCTTGTCCTCATACCCTACTCTTGGTGGCTGCTTTCCAGCATCATCCCATCACCATCATAGAAATAAGACTGGGAATCCAGTCAAATTCTCTATATAAAATGGTGGTGGTGGGGACACCATTTGGGCCTTCCTCTGCGGCTATCAGATGTTTAAACTGTTTTAATTGAGATTTATATTTAATGTATTTTTAACAGAGGGTATTATGTTCAGTGTTGGGATTTGTATTTGTTTTAGCTGTAAGCCGCCTTGTTGTTGTTGTTGTTGTTGTTGTTGTTGTTGTTGTTGTTGTTGTTCAGCCCTGGTGGCGCAGTGGTTAAATGCCTGTACTGCAGCCACTCACTCATAGACCACAAGGTTGCGAGTTCAATACCAGCCAGGGCTGAGGCTCGACTCAGGCCTGCATCCTTCCGAGGTCGCTAAAATGAGTACCCAGCTGTTGGGGGGCAATCAGCTCACAGTTGTAAACCGCTTAGACATCCCATAGCATGATATGAAGCGATATATAAATAAGCTGCTTTGCTTTTGCTTTGCTATTTGAACCTAGAGTTACTAGGTCTTAGGATAATATTCTAATCTGAATTCACAACTCCGTACAGGCATACCTCAATTAACACAGCTTCTGACAAAGAAGCTTCATTTTACCACCCATCCAGCTCCCTTTTTCCTATTTGTCTTCTGTCTGGATGGAAGGGGTTTGGGGTTTGTTTGTTTTTACCAGCATTGGCATGATGGTGAAAGAGGACTGGAGAAATACAGTTTTTTGTTGCTGAGTTGCAGCAATGTATACACAATGCAATAAACCTCAAGCTGGAAAGGAATGGGAGTCTATCCTACTAGCTGATCCTATTACAGCTCTATGAGCCAAAGTAAATGGTCTCTGCTTCCAGAATCCCTTACTAAGGATGCATAAACACCAAAACAGAGAAAAGGGGAAAGCAGATAACTCTGCCTCACCAGCTATCCACAACATATTTTAAAAGCATAGATCTATAGGTTGGCCACCTAAATAAAAATTATAACAATGGTGCAGAGTTTGGATAGCAAAATCCATCCTTGGATACATTTTGGAAGATACTTTCAAATGGTCCCTAGAAGGTTCAAATTGGTTTTTGTTTACTTCTGCAAAGTTTCACTGATCTTAGAATCATAGAATTATAGAGTTGGAAGAGACCACAAGGGCCATTCAGTCCAACCCCCCTGCCATGCAGGAACTCTAAATCCAAATAAGTCTTTAAACAGAGGCTGGATGGCCATTTGTTGGGTATGCTTTGACTGAGAGTTCCTGATCAGGTTGTTTCATTTCACATGTTCATATTGTTAGTTTTGAACAAAAAGTTACTGAAAAACACTGGACTATTTGTGAGGTGTAGGAACCTATCCCTGTCCTTTCCATATTATTTCTCCCTCTGATACAAAAGTTTTTCCACTTTCCTGGGGCTCCTGTGGCCCTAACACCAGAAAATGTGGAGGGCCCACTGTTCTTCCACATCCAAGTTTCAAGAGTAAACTTGGAATATTTTCATTTTTAAAAAAAGCCCTGTGAAGATCAAAAACTAACTGCAGCAACAAGAAGGTAGGGTTTTTTCTTTTTGTAACCTCGAATGGGAGGGCTTGTCAAAGGACCCAGGAGGTCAACTTGTTTGATATGTTTATGTCTTTGTTCGTGTTTTTATGTATATTTATGAATTAATTTGATGTTTGCTTACAGTTTTAGTATATATTTGGTTTGTCTTGTACTGTTTTTTATGTGTTGTGTAGGCTAGATGTCTTACAAAACTACAGTTCCCAGAATTCCCTAGCACTAAGCCAGGGCAGTTAAAGCAGTCTCAAGTTGGATTATTTCTGCAGTGTGTTTTAGACCTCTGTTCTCTTTAGCTACAATGTACCATCAATATATACTTTTAATATATAATAAAGCAATTTATAAAAAAAAAAACTAACTGCAGCAACAGCTGATTTGACCCATTGTTTCTATTTTTTTTCCTTTTTAGTGTCTCATATGTGATCCAACAGTTTCATTGCTACACCGCCATCAGATATGCATTTCAATAATTTTTATGTGCATTTCATCCTTTTTACACATTTCTAGGCTATCACTTTACCAAGGATCTGTCTTGAAAAGTAGAGCTACCAGAAGGCTGTTTTCCAGGAGCCTCACATGATTTGAAACACATTGTGTCAAGGCCTTGCAACATGTTGGCAATTATTGTAGAGATGGTTTGGAGTGCCGTTACCAGCAAACACATTGTGCTTCCTTACTTTGGCATTAAATCAATATAAAGAAAAGTAATCCTCCCCCATTATCCCACTCTGCAGTGTAAAATTAACGTTTTTAGGTAACAAGGCATTTTGCAGATGAATCCTTCCAAACCACATCAAAGAACTGGATCTGACTTCAAAGTCTCCTGAGCCTAAAAGAGCCACAGCTGCTGATCGAAACAATTTATTAAAGCCAGAGCAAAGATACTCTTGGGAAGAGCTGAGAAGATTCTGTATTATTTTCCTGCCTAGATTCAGCAACAGTGTTTATCCGGGGCTTGAAATCTTTTGGTTTTCTTCCTTCCACACACACCCCACTAGCATAAATAAAGAAGGTACATGATGTTTTATAGGGGCAACTTGGAATACATTATCTGATTACTGTTACTGTTACCTAATAATTATGGGAGCCCTTGAACAAGTCGGGCTAAAGAGCAGCGGCTTCCCTGAGATTGGTGTCACCTGGTTTATGTGTGTGGAGGGGGGGAACTGTCTTGCCTCCCCCCTCATTGCTTGCTCATCCAGACCACTGCAGCTCCCTTGGAATGGTTTTCAGGGTCTGGCATGGCTGCAGCCCCACTGGACCCTGAAGATAGTGGCCCCCCTGGAAAGCTCTTCAGGGTCTGGCTGCAGCCATGCCTAACTCTCATGGCAGCAGCCCCTCCAGCAGCAGCTGCTACTGAGGGGAGCAGTACTGTGGCTTCTAGAAGACCCATTTAGGGTCCAGTGGGACTGCTGGACAAGTGGGAAAGCACCCTTTCTTGCTCACCCAGTAGCCGTGCCAGTCCCTAAGAGTGTCCCACTCCACCAGGTGACACCTCCCTCTGGGGTGTCACCTGGTGCAGTCCGCACCCCCAGCATCTTCTAATGACTCCATTGCTAAAGGAAATCTTTTAGTAGCCTGAGCAAGTGAAAATGCCAAAACAACAGAGATTATCCAAAGCCACTCCTGCTCCAAATTTTGTGTTACAATAACAGTATATGATTGGAGCTTGGGAAAGTAAAAATAGGCTACTCGGTGGCATCACCAGGGGGTTGTGGGGTGTCTCGACTGCACCAGGTGGCACTGCTCCTCAAACATTGGCATTTTGGCAGAAACAGGCTGTGGCATTCCTTACTTTGTATGTCTTTAAAATGCTGAAAAGATTGTGTGAGTGGGGTAAATCTCAGTGGGAGAAAAAAGGAGAGGTTCCAGGTTTCTTTTTTACAAATTAAACGTTCAAATTTCAAAATTAATTTTTAATTTTTTTTGGGGGGGGGGGAAATCACATTTTACCAGATTTTCACTTTAAACTATGTATATGTAAACACATGAAACTATGTATTTGTAAAGACATTTATTCTCTGCATATGATATTGTAATTTAAAAGTATAATTTTAATTTGGGTAATTGTTTATGTCACAACTACGGTATTACCATTATATTCAGTGATATATGGGAATTACAATTTATGAATAACATTAGTACAAAAACATTACTAAGGATTCTGTATGGGTGTGGTGCAGGAGGAGATCAATAGGGGTGACATCATGAGGTATTGCACAAGATGACACCAACCCTAGTGATGCCATTGATGCTACTTGTCTTCTTTGGGTTGTGAATTACAGGCTGAAGAAGTAACTTTTCCTTGTTCTTTTCCATGTTCCATGTTCATGTCTCTGATGAGCATAGTCTACTGTAGCAGTTGCTCTGCCTGGTAGAACCTATTAGCTCTTTTCTACTTTGGGACCACTTCTTTTCTCCTAACGTTCCTTTGTTCTACCCTGGAAAAAGGACCTGTGGGTATTTTTAACTCTGACACTCATTAGCACTCAGAAAACACTATATCAGTGCCAGTTAAAAGAGGTTTTGTTAAGTAGCAAATGGGGATGGGGGGATGACAAATGAGACTCCTTCATTTTTTAAACTCCACAATCTACATAGGGATAGTACACTAAAATGCGATGCCATTGGGAGAGGAAAAAAAATGTTTTCATTTGAAACAGCACTTGAAGAATGATGCTGCTGACAGCTCTGTCATCTTTTATGCCATTTCCTTGCAAAATTTTATACTTCTGTTGACAGTTTTTTAAAATGGGAGAAGTATATCTGATGGCGTTCAGCAGTTTAACCCAGGACGTCAGGACTGGCCAACTCAGTTCCCAATAACCATCTCATTGTGATAAAAAAACAAAAAGATTTTTAGTCCAGGAATTAAGACAGAAGTACCCATCTGGGGTCCGTGTCAGAACTTGAGTTCTTTCCCTGGACCATAGCATAAGAATATAAGTTATCCAACCCACCTCCTTGGATCCCGATCAAACCTTTCATGTCCCCTTTTCTCCCTCCCATGTTAATCATTCGATCCCCCTTAACAAAGGGAGGAAGGCATCCCTTCAATACAAGTCAGATCCTCATGCAGGAAAAGCAGGGTCATAAAACCATAAACCTTCATCCTATCATCATTTGCCTTTCCATTTTTTCCCATACCCATAGAATGATTAATATTCAATACATTTCAGCATTCCCCATATCTATCCTCCCAATACCTCATCAGATCATCACAACATTATATCGATATATCATCATGCCATCATATCATGACACATCATGACACATCCCTGTACTTGGGTCTGAGACAGGAGACCTAAAGTATTCCCTTGTGGTTCCTAGTTAGAATTTTAATGGAAAGCATTGAAATGTTCCTTGAAGGAAGAAATACAAATTCTAAACAAATATAAAGGTTAGAAAGTTACTTTTGTTGTTGTTGTTGCTGTGCTTTGGAGTCTCCCACACTACACTATAATGCTATGATTTCACTTTAACTGCCATAATTCCACCTGATGGAATCCAAGGAGTTACAGTTCATGGAGGAGTATTTCGAATGCTCAACCAGAGAGTTCTGGCACTGCCCCAAAATACAAATCCCAGAATTCCACCAGACAGAGACATGGCAGTTAAACTGCAATCATAATGCTATAATTGTGTTAGCATGAAAGAGCCCTACAACTTCCAGAGCTAAATGGTATTTTGGGAGCTAAGTTCAAACTGTAACTTTTCCAAACTCTGACAAATATTCCAAAGAGTTCTAAGTCACTAGGAGTACCAAGTAGAAGAGGACAAATACAAGCAAGTGCATGAAAAACAGTGATTTAAAGAGTAGATTAATATTAGCCAAACAAAGAATGCAAGGGGGAGAAATGGGGAGAGGAAAGGAAAGGTGGAATGAGGTTGTGGTAAGATCTAATAAATAACAGGAAGAAATGCACACGTAATATGGAAAGATTAAGGGAGCCCATGGAAAGAAAGATAAAAAGCAGTAATATGGTCACAGCTTTGAGCAACATAAATCAAACAGGCCGACAAGTTCAAGAGAGAAACAAGTGGGGCAAGATGAGAAAATGGAAGGCTGGTAAATAAAAGATTGCAGTAATAAATACAGGAGGAAAAGGGCAACCTGAACTAGTACTTTTGCAAACGACTTGTCACAAAGAAGTGGAGTAGGCGCAGAACAAATGCAATTATTTACCTCTCCTCATGCGAGTTCATTAGGCATTTCTACTTACTCCACCTTGTGGCAACAACAGTTACAATCTTAATTATTTAAACAAGAAACGAAAAGAAAAGAGAAGCAAAAAAAAAAACCCTTATCATATCACATACCAACTCTAGCCTTTTTGAGAATATAGGAATATCAGAATATAGGAAAGAGCCAGCAAGTTTTTCATAGTAGCCACAGAACAGGAATAAGCAACTGTGTCCATCAAGCAAGCTTTACTGGAGATGGCAGTGTCACTTTGGCTGATTTGGAGGCATTTTTCGTTTTCCTTCATTTTGAGGGGTCTTTGGGGGGAATTTGGGGACTTTGGAGGAGGTGGTTATTGTTATTATTGTTGTTGTTGCTGTGTGCTTTCAAGTTGTTTCCAAATTATGGAGACCTTAAGGTGAACCTATCATGGAGTTTTCTTGGCAAGATTTACTCAGAGGAAGTTTGCCATTGCTTTCTCCTGAGGTGAGAAAGTATGACTTCCCAAGGTCACCCAGTGGGTTTTGTGGTTGAGCTGAGAAACATCAAATACCCCACCCTAAATTGTCCCAGCAGCAGAGGGACTACCATCTGGGCCTGCCCTTGGCCCCAGCGAGCACCGGCCCTGCTAGGCCCGGC
>CM034703.1:15157025-15167184 GCA_020142125.1 Phrynosoma platyrhinos | reverse complement strand
TGGATGGCCCTTGTGGTCTTTTCCAACTCTATGATTCTATGATTCCCCCAAGCCTACTTTACTGGGCAGCCACTGCACAAGGAGAAGGAGATCCATTCTGCTTGCAACTGGCACACAGGTGAATGACATTTTCAATAGGTTTAGGTGAGAATGTTGGGCCAGGAGAAGTTAGTTGAAAATATTCAACTAAGAATTCTGTCTAACAACAATAACAAATGGAACAATGATTGTCACCTTGTGATCCTCCAGATGTTTTAGACTTCAGCTTCCAGACTATTGACCATGCTGTGTGGTGCTTCAGGGAGCTGACATCAAAACAACCGAAGACCAAAGACTGACAACTGTTTATCTAGAAGCACTATTCCAACATCACAACAAGTAAAGGGCTGCTATTGCAGTATCCTGTGTGATGCGTAACAGCAGGGCCAAGCCTGTTGATAAATTTAAAGATGATTTGTTTTTATATAATGGACAGGATTGAAAAGAGAGATCATTGGAGGAAGCTACTGAAGATAACTACTGCCTGAGCACCCTTGTCAACTTGATGAGGCTCTACCCCCATATCAATTCATTATTTGACAGTGTTACAGTTATCCCTGTCTGCCATGATTTTTGATGCTCCCTGATATGATAACTTGAGTGCTGGTCAATCTGCATCAGCAAGAGCTGTCATAATTTTATTTTTTTATCTTCACACAGAACATTTCTGACAGCCTGCATGATGGCTGTGATCACTGAAAAACAATCATGTGCCTTGGATAGCACCTCCTAAAGCATTTGGAAACTCCCCCCCCCCTTTGTTTGATGGATTCCCATTTGGAGAGGGTGACATCAAGGATCTGTAATCTACCAAGGCTGAGAATTGATGAATGGGCTTTTGGCAACATATCTTCCTTGGGGAAGCTTCATTTAATGTTGGACACCAAAGATGGCTTAAATCTATAGCTAGGTAACTAGAAATGTGACCTGGGTTTATGAGATTGCACGAAGACATCAATAGAATTAATAGCTATTTTGAAACTCATTCTGTTGCATTGTACATTTTCTGCCTTTATTCTTCATAGCTGGTAAATTTGAGGGCAACCCAAGAATGAAGGTTTGGGGGTTTTGTTTATTTGTTTGTTTGTTTTTTTAAAAGGATACGGACAATTCATGAATGAAAAGAAACACCAATCTAAATAAATTTCCTTATAGTTCTTCCAAGGTATATACCAGAGGTGGATAACCACCAAGGAATGGAGGCTATATTGGCTTTCTATGACACCTTGAAGTGCCTTACCAACACTGTAACACTCTACCACATTTCTCACCCTTGGATTTTATTTTATTTTATTTTATTTTATTTTATTTTATTTTATTAGTTCTTAAAAAAATGTTTAGCCCAGAATAGAATTCCTCACTCCCTAGCAGGCATGGGAGGCAATTCTGCCACAATATGGGAATAAAATGATCATTTTAGACATGGGAGGGGGGGCTTTTTTTGAAACGGAAAGTCAATTTCTGATCAACATCTGTTTCCAAAATACCTCCCTGGGCATAAATAGGCCCAGTAGGGCAAAATCATGTCAAAAGTGCTCCCATGTCCCTTAATGGATGTGGGAGGGCATTTTGGACCATTTCCTCCCAAATTATTTGGGAAACTGGGGCCCTGAGTGCCTCAAAATGGTTTTGGGGGCACCTCCTGCCTACAGATACCACTTTTCCTAGTCTGTTAAAGACATCAGCTTGCATTCTGTTGGAAAGTCACACCATCATAAACCAACTTATCGTCACATAAAAGTTGAATTGCACCATTGTGCAATGTTTGCATTCCCAGGAAGGGAGCAAAGATGTAGCTACACCGCTGGGCCCTTGCACTCATGAATCAGCAGTATTGTCATTGTACAATGTGTTCCACCATACATGTCCCAGTACACAATTTATCCTGAGGCACAACATGTCCCATTACAAAATGGCAGCCCTTGTTGCCCAATGGGACATCTTGCACCATCCATCCATCCATCACTTTATTTACATCCTGCCTTTCTACCAGGTTGAGACTCAATGAGGCTTACCAAAGACAGAATACAATAAAACACATATAGTTAAAAACGTACAAAATTAAAATTAAAACAGTGTTAAATAACAACAAAATTTAAACCAAAGGCTTACTTTTAACCAGATTAAAAATAGAGCAGCATCATGAAAGTCTTTTTTGTTAAATCAGTTTCCAAAAGCTTGCTGGAAAAGAAAGGTCTTAACCTGTCACTGAAAGACAAATAAAAAGGAGACAAATAAAATTCCTGGGGGGGGGGAGTTCCAAAGTGTGGAAGCTGCCACAGAGAAGGCCTTCTCCTAAGTTCCCACCAACCATGCCCATGAAAGCAGTGGGATAGTGCCTTCCCTGAAGATCTTATAGCTCAGTTATGGGAAGATATGGTCCTTCAAATAGCCAGGGCCTGAGCCATATAGGCTTTATAGGTCAGAAACAGACCAACAGCCAGTGGAGCTGTTTTAACAAGGGAGTTGTGTGCTCCCTGTAACCAGAACCCATTAGCAATCTGACTGCAGCTCTTTGGACCAGTTATGCTCCATTGTGCATCATTGCAATTCACTAGAATGGTTGTATGTCATATCAATGATATGGGTCAAAAACACACTGCAGAAATAATCCAATTTGAGACTGCTTTAATTGCCCTGGCTTAGTGCTAGAGAATCATGGGAATTGTAGTTTATTGTGGAACCAGAGCTCCCTGACAGAGAAGGCTAAGTATCTCACAAAACTACAGTTCCCAGAATTCCCTAGCATTGAGCCAGGTCAGTTAAAGTGGCCTCAAACTAGATTATTTCTGCAGTGTGCTTTGGACTATGGTTATATCCTTGTAAAGTTAAGTGTTGTAGGGCCTTTGCAGATTGCCAGAAATAGTGCAAATTGAGTCCACTTTAACTCTCCTGACCCAGTGCTAGGGAATCATGGGAAATTAGTTTTTTCTAAGATATTGAGCCTTCTCTGTCAGAGAGCTCTGGTGGCACAATAAACTACAGTTCCCATGATTCCCTAGCACTGAGCCAGGACAGTTAAAGTGGACTCAAGTTGCATTATTTCTGGAAGTATGTAAAGGCCCATAGACTCCAATGGTTATGAGTCTTTTGGTCTACATTTATGATCCAAGGTGTGAAGTGCTTGACATCTGTAGGACAATCTCAAAATCTCTTCTGTTTGATATGGAAATGGAAAATGCAATGGATTCACAAAAGAAGCACAAGAGACACTGATCAACACCAAGAAAATTCAGCAAAGTCCAAAATACACAAAACAACAATACTGTGCCAAGGGTAAGCACAAATACATCATGCAAGTATTTAAAGCTCCACTGACTTATGTATCAGGCAAAGGTGTTAAAATCATACAGGAGAAGAAAAAAGGATGATATTAGAATTGCAGGTGTACATTTTGTTTTAAGATGTTACTTTAGTTGCCAGTTAAAATGGTCTGGAGGAATATCAATAAAGGCAGAGGCTACCCAGTGGCCATGTGGGCACTGGGAATCAAAGAGCAGCAAAATCCAGAGAATCACGCTTTAATTCCATTAGCTATAGAAAAGTAACTCATTTTGAGATCCTAACTGCCCTATCCTGTGGGACTATGGCCCTTTTCTTAGGCAGAGAAATTTGAATTTCTCAAGGAGTCTCTGTACTGTTACATCTGAAAAAAAAATTAGGTGCTGTATAGATAACATGCCAATTGTAGTCCCAACGAAAGAAATTTACCTTTATTGGAATAGAAACTTCCAAGAGTTATGTTTCAATCCTGTGACTTCTTCTTGTTTAGGATCAAGACCAGAAATCTATCCATTCTATTTTTATGCTGGGTTCCCAACTGAAATCCAGAGGAGATACTGCAGTGCTTGACCAGTGAGAGTAAAGGATATTAGGCTAGAGGGACAAGTAGAGATTAGAAGAGATAATACAGTTTCCAGCTTAGTTTTGCATTGCATCTTAATCCACAAACTGGCATGTAAGTGTTGTCAAATGATAAATCATACCATGAGCATGGAAAACTGCTTTTTGGGGGATTACTACTGGCTGAATCTAAGATATGTAGATGATACCATACTACTAGTGGAAAGCATCACAGACTTGGGATAACCACTAAACAAAGTCAAAGAAGAAAGCTCAAAGGGAGGCCTAATGTTAAACATAAGGAAAATAAATGTTAAACATAAGGAAAATAAAGATAATGACCACAGAGGATTTACATAAATTCAACTTAGATAACGAGGAAATTGAAATAGTAAAAGATTTACCATACCTTGGATCAAGCATTGATCAGAACAGAGACTACAATCAAGAAACTAGAAGAAGATTAGGAATGGGAAAGGCAACTGTGAAAGAACCAGGCAAGATCCTGAAGTATAAAGATATGCAGCTGAACACTAAAGTTAGAATCATCCAATCCACTGTAATTTCCCAGTATCATGTACAGATGTTAGAGCTGGACAGTGAAGAAAGCAGATAGCGAAAAAAATAATTAATTCAAGGTGTGGTGCTGAAGAAGAGTGCTGAGGATACTATGGATGGCCAAAAAGACAAACAGTTGGGTCCTAGAAAAAATCAGGCCTGAACTCTCCTTGGAAGCCAAGATGACTAAATTGAGGCTGTTGTACTTTGGCCGCATCATGAGAAGGCATGACTCATTAGAAAAGACTAGAAGGCAGAGGGGAGTAGAAAGAGTGGAAGACCGCAGGCCAAATAAATAGATTGGTCTGAGCCTACAGGACCTGAGCAGAGAGGTAGAGAATAGGGGTCTTTGAAATGTCTCATTCACAGGGTTGCCACGAGTTGAGGTTAACTCGAAGGTAGCTAACAACAATTGCTAGAATTCTCCTAGTTATGAGCCATTCTCTGGTTATAACTTGAACAGGAATCCATGGCTCATGTGGATGGCTTAAAGAAGCTAAATACAGCATGGTAACTTTTTAACAACTGCTATTGTGAGAATCAGTGCCTCCACCCATAATGGCTCTTCTATTTGTAAGTAGGTGACAATAGGTTGTCAGACATTGTGAGTTAATACTGCTTAAGCCTCAGACAAGGTGTTGACATGCATACTTGATGAAAGGATTGTGCATCCACCAAATCACCCACTTGCAGTTGTGAGTGCCCGTCTCTCACATGCCTGCAAGCTACTGACAATTTTTATTTATTGTTGTGGGATTGCTTATTTGGGGCTTGGTCATTTGCATATTTAACTAATTGGAATTTCAGTCACAAAAATTAATGCCACTGTGTTACCATATTGATAGAACTGCAAAGCTGCAAATGACTAATTAAGCCAAGCAAATTAATCAAAGTCCATTACAGAGTCTTGGAGAGTGCAATCTTGAAATTTGAATCACCCAAAGAAGAACATCCAATTCACAAACCCAAAATATGCAATATGAAATAGTTCCATATACACACACTTTGAGATGCTATTTATGTACCAAGCCAAGCTGGAATCTGAGTTTTGATCATTTTGGCAGCTATTCTAGCATATTACAGTCATTTTTAAAGGGGAAAGTGGGGGAATACCTGATCCATCCTTCAACACTAGATGATGCCTTCTGATAGAACGATGCTCATGTCACCCAAGACACCTGTCCAAGGCTTCCAATATTAGAACTGGCAAAGATTACCCATCTGAAAGGAAGAAGTTCCTGGACAGAAAATGAGTCTTGCTCATATATGTGAATCAAGATCCAATAACTTGCTTGTACAATATAATTCTGCAGTTGTCCCTCTGTTTTTGCGGACTTGAAGTCCACGACCCTCACTTATCCATGAGGGAGGAATGGAGGGGCACAAAATGGGGCATGCCTGTAGTGCACGCCTGCTCACCCCGCAGACACATGCCTCTATTCAAGCCAATAGGGCTTAAATATTTGCATTTTTCCTTTTTACACCAGGGAGGGGGGTTCCAGAATGGATCCCTTGTGAAAAAGGAGGGGCAACTGTACACTTATATAGTTAAATGGTTGTTGTGCTATGCATCTGCTGCATACCAGCACTGTGCAACCCATTGCATATCTGTCATTGCGCTTGCTGATTCCATAATCTTGGTGTATCAAGGGATATATTGATGGCACTGATGATTACCTACACACTATTCAAGAATGTGCAAATGCATGTGCAAGAATGACACTTGAGGAACTTCACTTATGCCACTGACATGGACAATGCTATGAAAAAAAAATACAATGGAATGTATAGGGGAATCTTTGTTATTTGTTGTTAACTGCCCTTGTGCCAACCCCCGGCCCATGGCAACCCTGTGGATGAGACATCTCCAAGGCCCCCTATCCTCCACTGCTCTGCTTAGATCCTGTAATTTCAGGCCCATGACCTCTCAAATTGAGTGCATCCATCTGGTATGTGGCTTTCCTCTTTTTCTGCTGTCCTCTACCTTCTCTCATCTTTTCCAATGAGTCTTGCCTTCTTATGATGTGGCCAAAATATGATAGCCTCAATTTGATCATATTGGTTTGGCTTGAAAATGTTTGGATTTATCCCTTTATAAGAGAATTTAAGTGTTCACAAATGTCAACAGGATGTCAGCTGATTTCACATATATTAGGTCCAAGATAGGAATCAAGACAGTCAGTCAGTATCAATTTTATTGAACTTCTCAGCATCCCACTGGTATTCTCATTTCATCCTGAAATGATCCTTTTCCCTCCTACCTGAATGGAAATTTGTATGTATTTAGATATACATTTATCCTGAAGGGAAAAAATTGTTCAGGTATTCACTGATGTATATATTTTAGTCCCCACTGATTGGAGCATATTTGTGTACATTTTTCAGATTTTCATTTTTTATTTATTTGGACTTTTTTTCAAATGTAATGTAGATTTGCACTGGCCAGAGTTCATTTCAGGGATCATATAACTCCCCTGTTAGAACAGCTGCATTGGCTACCAGCCCATTGCAAGCAGAATTCAAAGTGCTGGTTTTGATGTTTAAAGCTCTATATGGCTTGGATCCAAAATGATCTGAAAGATTAAAGCTCCCTATATAAGCCTGACCAAGCTTGAAGATGTTTGTGGGAGGGTTTTTATAATGTTTTGCAACAACAACCCCACCACACACACACATGCACACACACATTTGCAACAGTCCTAAAATTAAGATACAGACACTTCAGCTTGAGATTCCAAGGAAACAAACCCACACCCACACACCAAATCCCAACATTGTCCAATTTACTCCAAACTTGTGCCAAAGTTTTGCAATTGTTTTGCAATGCAAACTCCACATTTTGCAACAATCCCAGAAGTGAAATTTGGAGGTGATTTCAAATATTGGGAATTGATACCAAACATCTACTTGGAACCCAAGCTGAGGTTTGGAGGTGACACCAATTTTGAGCTTCATCATAAACAAAGCTGAATTCCTTCCCATAGGAGGTTCAGTTAGTCCTTTCTTTCTCTGGTTTCTCTGTCCTCTTCCCATAAGCAGACTTTTGGTTCTTAAATAATATTTATTTAGTCATATGTTTCTTAAATAATTTGGCAAAGGATACTTATAATGTGCTGTGTTTTTGTCACATTGTTTTAACTATGTATGTTTTCAATGGAACCATTTGTTTGTTTTTTAAAAAAAAAAACTTTAGAAAATAAGACTTTAGCTTAACTTTGCTCTAAATTGTTGCAAGCCACCTTAGTCCTATGTTACAAGAAAAGCAGAAATTAAACAAAATAAGTGAAATAGCAGAAACATATGGATTTCCAAGGGTTATGTGTGCTATATTGCCAGTCCCAGGAAGTATAAAATGAATATTTGCATGGACTATATTCATAAGAAATTGATATCTTCATGGGAAAATGTTAATCTAATTCATTTATTAAAATCTTTGGGATCCTGTTTTTATTCTGTTAATTTGTTATAATTTGTTTACTACTTTAATAAATAGTAAACAAGTAAGTTTTTTTAGGCTGCAAGTAAGTTTGTACTGCTTTATATTTTGAATGGTTTTAAATTGCTTACACTATATCCCACCCTAATGTTCTTGGATATAAGATGGATTATACATATTTTAACTTTAAAAAGTAAAAATTTCTTCTCTGTAGCTTAAAAAAAAGTTGCCATCTCTATAGAAGGGACACTCTGATGCGGGCATTTCTTTGAATTAAGTCAAAGCAAATACAGCTGCTGTCGTTCAGATTATATCCCTCCCTTTGATATCTCTTCTCCAGTCACATGGCACATTGCCCAGTTCACTGCCATCTGGATCCCCAAAGTGAGGGCTTTGGGGGTTTCCCATTCTTTGCTGATCCTATCCTAGGGTTCTGCCCAGGAACAGATATTTTATGAAGCAAATAATGGCATTATGGGAATTGGCCCTGTGAGGGTTGTCCTATTTTATCTTCACAACAACTCTGTGAGATGTATTGGTGTGAGAAGCTTAATGAGCTTCATCACAGAAGCCTTTGAAACTATTCATCCTGGTCTCCTTTGTTTTCTTATGCCTCAAGCGGGGGGGGGGGGAAGCAACCATGTGATGGGTCAGCTGGAGAGGTCTCTTTTTGGTCTTCCCCAAAGAATGCCTGCCTGATGGGAGAGACTGTTTCTTTTCACAGAATAGGTTTTAGTAATTTCTTTGCACCATGAAGACTTGTTGGCCTGTTTCTTGGAGCAATCCACAACAGCAGTGCCTGATATTACATGGCTGTTTTTTCCAGTAGGAATAGAGAAGAAAGGAGACATTCCTTGGGGTGTATGGACAGCACATAATTAACGACCATTGCTCCAGTGGCATCACTAGGGTTGGTGTCACCCAATGCAGGTGCCCTGAAAGATCTGGAGCTGGCTGGATGGTTGGGGGGGCACCCTCCCTTTCCTCCTACTGCCACACTCACCTGCCCCTCAGCTGCCCAGCCAAACCCAGAAAGATCCAGGGCTAACTGGGCAGCTGTCCAGGTGGTAGTGCAAGGCAGCAGGAGAGGAGGCAAGGTGAGGCAGCACTCTGAAATGGTGGCATCCTCCTCTTCTTCCATGCCCCTCCTGCCCGCCTTTCATGGAGGCACTCTGGCTGGAGGCAGCAGGGGTTGAGATGGACAATGAACATCTACCCTTCAATTCAAAGTGCTGGTTATGACCTATAAAACTCTGTATGGCTTTCATCCAGATTATCTGAAAAAGCAGAACACTAAGATATTTGGGGGAAGGCGTTCTTTCGATGCCACCAACATTGCAGTCTTGCTTGGTGAGGACAAAAGAGAGAGCCTACTTGGTGACTGCTCCCACTTTCTAGGATGTCCTTCCATGGGAGGCAAGGCAGGCTCCCTCCCTGCTTGCCTTTTGCCAGCAAGCTAAGATATTTTTATTTAAGCTAGTGTTCAATATATAATTATGAAAGAGAGAGTGGTGTTTTTTATGGAGCATGTGTGATTTAATCGTGCTTTTTAGCTTTTGTATATGTTTATATTATTTTGTACTGTTTTTAGAGGGTTTGAAACTTGTCATATAAACATTGTGCAAATAAAGATCATGCTGATATTCTACATTAGTTACTGAATTACATATGCATAACTAAGTAACATCTCCTGGCCCAATTCCCAAATCCATTTCAACAACCAGCACTCAGATTGGGTGAAAGAGGTCTGTTCAACTAGCAACTATGGTAAGAAGGATGATGTTTCCATACCACTCTGGCTAGCAAGTGAGGCTGGAACAAGTATTTGCAACAGGGGCCCTGTTTCCGATTGCTACAGCCTCACTCCCCAGTGAGAAAGAGTTGGAAATGTCCTTCTCCTTGTACCCTAGTCACCAGCTGAACAGTGTATTTACATAGTGTTACAGTAGCAATTAAGGATCCATCACTCTAGGTTATAAAATCTGTAACTACAATCCTGAATGCCAGTCCACCTTTTCATCAAAAGTTTATCTTGTTCTTTTCCTTCTTGGACTATAATTAAATTCATCAACTTAACCCTATAATCCATATCCAATATCCTGTGTATCCATTCTGACTTCATTGAAAAGACAGTTGTTATACATTCATGTTTGTACAGCTGGTAATAAGTACAGAAATAATTTGCATCTTCTGACTCCACATATTACAATCTGAACTTATCAAACAAGTCAGAACTAGAATAATAGAGTTGGAAGAGACCACAAGGGCCATCCAGTCCAACCC
>CM034703.1:15132770-15156925 GCA_020142125.1 Phrynosoma platyrhinos | reverse complement strand
AGATGGATAGACTCAATCAAGGAAGCTACAACAATGAGTTTGCAAGACCTGAGGAGGGCAGCTGATGACTGGGGGTCTTGAATGCCTCACATTCACAGAAATCAGAGTTGACATAACAGCAAATAAAAATAAAAGTGGAGATCTTTGTGTACAACTGAAGTGACATTAAATTGATATCAGATAAACATCTTTAATGCTCCTCCCAGTGTCTCAGTGCTGCTGAACATGCACAGTATAGTCAGAGTGGGCAGGGCTTTGAACACTGTGGAGGGAAGAAGGGAATACTAACCTCCCTATAACCCCCCCCCCAAAAAAAAAACTTAAGGAGGCATAAGGGAAATGTAGGTGTGCGTATGCCTATATAAGTGAAAGTATACAAAAGATTGTATACAAAAGAGCCAGAATGGCACAATGGTTTGAGTGTTGGACTATGACTCTGGAAACCCAGGGTTTGATTCCCCATTTGGCCATGAACCCACTGGGTGACCTTTGACAAGTCACATGCTCTCAGCCTCAGAAGAAGGCAATGGCAAACCTCCTCTGAATAAATCTTGGCAAGAAACACCCATGATAGGTTTGCTTTAAGGTCATGATAAGTCAGAAATGACTTGAAGGCACACAACAAGAAATGCCACTAACAGAATGCTAGCCTTGGAGAGGCACTGCTACACCATAAGTGAACAAGGCAGATCAGCATATGCCATAGAACTAATGAGCCACAATTTCTAATTTCCTAAAGTTAGTATTTCTAGAAATTGCTGTGGTGCGTGGTTTCCTTGATCAGGTGTGCTATTAATGCATCACTAGATTTCTTTCTTTATCGAATTGCAGCTGCTGTGCTGGTAGTCACCCTGTGTATAAAATGGCTCATCTACACTGAGGGATTACAAGTACACCATAGGTAAGGGGGCAAAAGATCAGGCATTACTTTTTCAAATTGACAATAGCTGCATGCACAGTTTGATGCCTTCAACTGCTTTCAACTTTTCTTCCCCTCACCAACTCATACAGAGGAACAGTGCTGTCCAAGGTCCTGAATTAACAATACCAACGTAACATCTCCTCCCCCCAGCTGGCTAAACTACTCCTCTGAGTACAGTCACTATTATGCTTCCTAGGGCATAATAATGGGGTATGATCATTCTTTGATGACTTCTTTTCCCAGAAGGTCTTCCCTTTGCTGGATGTAGATAATAATATACATTTTTCATTGCACCGATTCCCAGGGGGTAGAAAAAAGGGAAGAAGAAGAAAGAAAACCTTCACACCTAGCCAATTTCTCACAGCATCCTTTGAAATATG
Source organism: Phrynosoma platyrhinos (assembly GCA_020142125.1). Taxonomy (NCBI): domain Eukaryota; kingdom Metazoa; phylum Chordata; class Lepidosauria; order Squamata; family Phrynosomatidae; genus Phrynosoma; species Phrynosoma platyrhinos. The sequence continues at coordinate 15,155,623 of CM034703.1, read as the reverse complement.
TGTGTTTTCTGTGTTATTGGCTTGCTGATACATTCCTCTCTTTTATTATAAGGTATGTAATTATCCTAATTAATTTTCTGCTTCCATGTGGAACTTGACCTACCATGCACACATCCCAATCACTCTCCCTTACATTATTCTCATCTTTTTCTGGGTTAAACAAGATGTAAGTGATCACTTCTCTGTGCTCCTGGGCATGATAGACTGCTTTCTTACTAATGATGTAAGCTCACATTTTGAGAAACGTAGACCTGACAAAAGGCATTTAAGTTCCATTGCAAAGAAAGGTGAATTGAAATATCTAAAGGGGCACAGAAAATATAAACATCGTAAACTATGGGCATAAACTCATACAGCCCATGATGATGTTTGAGTTAAATTTATGACTCTGTGTTTTAAGACTGCAGGTAGAGTTCTATGGATCTTTGGGGAATGTTATGGTCCTTGAAGAGTATTTATAATTTATCCAACAACAGACTAACAGTTTAGACCTACACGTAAATATGGACTTACCAAGAAGTAAATCCAGCCAATTTCAGTGGAACAGAGACTGTAATTCTGTGCCTTTTTACATGGGATTAAATCTCTAGGAATACACTGGCAGATATGTAAAAGAAAGCATATACATAGGACTGAACTGTATGTATTTTAAGGCTTTTAATAAGCAAAATGCAAAAATTGCATATATTGTGCATAGAGTATGTTACTATGGGAGGGAGGGATATCCTCTACCACAGCGGTAGGCAACCTTTCCCTTTTAAGGGCCAAATGACTTCAGCTCCCAGAAGCCTCAGCCATGTTAGTCAATATTCCCATGTTGGCCAATAGCTCCTGGAATTCTGGGAGCTGAAGTCCCTCAGCCCTTAAAGGGGAAAGGTTGCCTACCCCTGTTCTACCACAAGATAATGCAACCATTCAGTGAAAAAGTAAGAACATAGAACTCCACTGAGTCCAATGCTCTAAGCATTCTTTCCCAGCATACCAACATGGTGCAGTGGTTTGTGTGTTGGACTATGACTCTGGAGACTGATTTCCCCTCTGATTTCCCCTCTGCCATGAAACCCACTGGATGACCTTGGGCAAGTCACATGCTCTCAGCCTTGAGGAAGGCAAAGACAAGCTTCCTCTGAACAAATTTTGCCAAGAAAACCCCATGATGAGGGTTACCATAAGTGGGGAAAAACCTAAGGGCACACAACATACACATACGCTGTCATACAATGTTGTTGTGTAAATAGAGTGTACTATAAATCCCACGTAAACTTGGTTTTAGCATCTTGGAGACCATTTATCTTAAGGCTGTGACTGATTGACTGGACAGATAAACAAATACTGCCATTGGACTCAGTTATATTCAATTGAGTTACATCTCAGTAAGCATATTTAATTAGGTTTGGATCATGTTTCTTGTTTAATGGCCAGCATCCATTTCAACAGTTTGGGCAAGAGAGCCTAAATCTCACCTCAGACATTGTAAAGCAGCTCCATAGCCTTTAGCTGGCTGGTTTTAGTAGAAAGGCTCCAAAAATACAGTCTCAGGCTTCTTTTTAAAATATTTATCAATCTTGTATCGTAAAAGCCATCTTTCTACCTATCAGTAAATAGACTGAACTGATGCCCTCAATTCATTTCATTGAGGCCCTTAAATGGCAATAAAACCATAGTCACTGTAGGCCTAAGATGAATTTGAATCCAACATACAGAGATCAAAGGGCTCCTGATTCACTTTCTTTAGTTTTCCATGAACCACCGCTTCCCATCAACAGAGATATTTTATCCCATATATAATGGCTCTCTTGTGTCATGGTTAATACATCCCATACGGTACCAGTTCCTTTACTATAATATAATCACAATCAGGGCTATGTCCAGCAACAAACCAATAAATAAATACACAGAAAATGGCATTAGGGATAGCATTTTGACCATGGGGGGCTCAAAAGGGGGATTAAAAAAAAAAGCTCAGTGTAATTTCATCCCACAACCCCAAGCAAGCTCCATGATGAGATATGACAGTTAATCTGGTTTCCTATTTCCTGGGTCTTTTAGGCCTAACGTTGAGTGTTTTCTTGGAGGAAAAAAGATGACCAAAGGTGCTGCTAATGCTGCATCAGCAAAATGGCATTTTAGAAAGGGGGGAAGAAGGGGAGAAGTGTTATTGTCCATTAATCCCTTCACATACCACAAATTAGAATTTCTTGGGAAAAGGCCTACCCTGCTCTCAAAGTTATTGATTCCTTCAGATTCCTAAAAAGCTGGCAATAGCTTCAATTTGTGGATAAAATGATTACCAGCATTGGTAACAAAAATCCAAATAATTCCAGGAAGGTATAAAAAATAACAATGTCAGAATTCTGTCTTCTCTTGGTATCGACACATTTTCCCTCCATACCACTAAGAACCAATTGGGGGTTGTGACACTCATAACACAGACAAAAATACATAGAATCATACAATCATACAGTTGGAAGAGACATCAAGGGCCATCCAGTCCAACCCCATTTTGCCATGCAGGAATACACAATCAAAGAACTCCCAACATATGGCCATCCAGCCTCTATTTTAAAACCTCCAAAGAAGGAGATTCCAGCACACTCCAAAGAAATGTGTTCCACTGTTGAATAGCTCTTACTGTCAGCAAGTTCTTCATGATGTTGAGGTGGAATTTCTTTTTCTGAAGTTTGAATCCATTGTTCCATGTTCCAGTCTCTGGAGCAGCTGACAATAGGTTTGCTCTTTCTTCAATATGGTATCCCTTCAAACATTTAAACATGGCTATCATGTCACTTCTTTACCTTCTCTTCCCCAGGCTAAACATACCCAGCTCCATTATCATACCTCCATTCCTCTGATTATGGTCCATTTGCAACTCCCACACTATCTGCCTGGCTTTGGGAATTGGGATTTTTTTGGTCTTTCAAGTGACTTTGGCATGACCTGCCTGCCTTGCCTTGGTGGCACTTGGGGTTCATTGCAGTGTACGTCCGGGGTCATGTGGAATTCATACACACACCAAAATTCAGAAAAATGCACTTTTGGTACCAGGGCCTAGAATTAGCAGAGAAGCTTCCCATTCTTTCCCCACTTAAACTTTACTGCATTGTTCACTGCAGACATATGTTACAACCTAGTAACTGATAGTCTATATTTCTCCAGTCATTCACCACCCTTCCAATTCAAGTGCTGTTTCAAAATACTTCCAGCTAGACAGAGGACAAAGAGGAAGAGTGGACAGGTTGAGTGGACAGATAAAGACTTTGTAAAAAAGAGCTTCTTTGTCAGGTGCTTTATTAACTGATGAAGTCCTTAGTCCACTGAATACTTTTAATTGGGCTTCCCAGTGATTTGCCCAAAAGAGCAAAGTAAGGGGGGTTGCAGACTGCCAGAAATAGTGCAAATTGAGTCCACTTTTAGGGTTAGGGTTAGTGCTAGGGAATCATGGGAACTGTATTTTATTGTGGCACCAGAGCTCTCTGACAGAGAAGGCTCAATGTCTCAGGGGGGAAAAAACAATTCCCATGATTCCCTAGCACTAACCCTAACCCTAAAAGTGGACTCAATTTGCACTATTTCTGGCAGTCTGCAACACCCCCAAATCCATTTCTGCTGGCTAGAAGGCAATTTCCAAGATACGCAGTTACCCATACCTGCAGGTCTACTAACTTCCAAGGTTGCTCTAAAGTAAAATAATAATAATAATAATAATAATAATAATAATAATAATAATAATAATAATAATAATCTGACTAAAATCTTAATTCCAAAACAGTGATGGCTGGTAGGGATGCAATTCATCGTTAATTAAAACCAGGATAAAATATTTTCAGTGCAAATCAACTATTTGTGAATTTTCCATGGAATGTTCCCAATTGAAGCATTTTCTGCATAGAATTCAGCATTTTCTCTACAGATTTTTTTTTCTGCATGGGAAAAAATACTGTTTCCTGACAGAAATTACTGCTTTCTGTGCAAAAAAAAAAACAAGACAAAACAACAAAGCACTCATGTCTCAACCTGAATTGTGAAGATCCTTATCAGTATAAGACTCTTCTTGTCAACATTTCTCAATACTTGAAAAACATGTTTTTTTATCATTTTTTGAAATATTTTCAAATATTCTTTCCATCCCTATAGGCTGGTGGCTTCCATGTCAGTGCAGAAGGCTTAATTAATTCTGAGTTTTATCCAAATGTTGAACCTATTTTAGATATGGTGTTCAGCACCTTGGATATCTGCCTTCAAATTCCAACTAGAACATGGAGTATGATCATTGCCCCATTGATTTGGAAACAGCTAGCTGTCACTGCCTCCAAAGGAAAATGCTTTTTTTCCCTCTAACCTTTGACATAATGATTGATTCAATACATTTATCTATTTGTCAATATTTGTTGATTGTATCTCTTTAATCATGCTGTTTTTTATACCTGCGAGATTGCACATTTACTTTAAAATTCTAATTTGTTTACCTTTGTTCAATATTTCCTCTTTTCTGCCCTTTTTGCTATTGCTGGAATTTCTCCCTCTTGTGTCCAACATTATTCTCTGACCAAAAACAATTCTGCTCAGAGGATTGTGACCATAGCTCAATTTACCTCAATTCTCTCCTACAATCAACTGCCTTGGTAGTACCAAGGCTTTTGGTTGCCAAGTCTGAGCTTAGGGTGGTAAAGAATACTCACAAATATTCAATAAACGGTGTCTCATCACATAGAGTCTCCTGCTGAGAAAATGATCATATTTCATTTACTGTTGTTGTTGTTTTTACTATTTATGTGTTCACTTACAAATCTGAATTTTTTCTTTGCAAAAAATGTGAATCTGGGGTGGGGAATATACTTTTTTCTGTGCAAAATCTTTATCCACAAAGAAGGGGTTTGCAAAGGGGGGGGGAGGAGATGTTTTTTTTAAAAAAATAAACAAAATATATGAAAATTCTTGTAATCTCATCTCACAGGGAGAAATCTTTTGAAAATATTTGTTATTGCAAATGGCAATCTTCATCTTAGGCTGAACCCCACAACCTCATGGGGCTGGAGCAGATGGGCAGAAAAAAGCAGCTCAATTCTGCTTTTTCCAAAAGAAGGTCAGAAACCTACTGTCCACATGGCCCACCCCCAAGACAGGCCAAATACTCATGGGCAGACTGCATGGCGCAGCATCAAGCCATGCTGCTGGGTATTTGTTTTTGTTGCCTCCCCACCATGCATGTGCACCATCACAGAAGCACACTGCCTGAGACCTCCAAGTACCTTCCACGTCCTGCCCAGATGCCATCCCATTGCATGGCCATGCCTTTGATCAGTAAGACAGTTACATGTGTGATACTTCACCTGTACAGAGCATTGATGCATTGGTGTGCTAGTGATATATTGGCAAAGCACAATCATGGAGGGGCCCCCATACATGCCCCCTTCACCCCATGCCCCACTGGTTTGTGTATGTTGTAATTAGATCCATTGGACTGCCTGGTTGTAGAATAATAATAATAATAATAATAATAATAATAATAATAATAATTTATTTCTTATATCCCACCTTTTGCCTAAGCAATCAAGGCGGCTTACCAATATATAATAAATACAATATGAAAATAAACATAATAAGATTAAGACAGCATACATTCTGCCTTCTCTCCCTCCAGATGATGGTGGATAGAGGGAGGGCCTTCTTCTTTTCAGGCTAGGCCCGATGGAGCCGGCCTGCCTTCTCTCTCTCCAGATGATGGTGGTATATGTTGTAATTAGATCCATTGGAGTTGTCACACTCATTTCTTTGCTTTGCCACAGCCCCACGCTGGCACCAGGCTGTTTATATACAGGCTCAAAGATACACATTTCCCACTAAGCCAGAGTATCACAGCTTCTTTTTGCTCCAGTTTTTTAGACTCAGAGCATGGGTTTGTTTCAGTTTCCAACCACTTTGGAGGCATGAATCATATAAATGCCCTGCCTTCAAAGCAGCTAGAAATCACTTTATTTTGCCCATCTGTTTCACCCCATAGAGAAACTGATTGTGGACTTTCCTGTTTGATTCAAATAATTTAGCTGATAATAGGTCATGCAAAGGTACACTTGACAAGAGAGAGAAATAATGACCCATTCCTGGAAGCATGGTTTCTTTTCTTTACATTCTTACATTAACACAATGTTCCCTGTGGAGATGACACAGCAGTTAGGACAACTTGACTTGGTGGACTGCCAAGTTCACTTACAACAGGATGGAATGTTTTCTTTTCATCAGTGCTGATCTCTGCAATTCTTCAAGCTCCATTTCAGTAAGCCTTCATTCCTATTCATGCATTATATGAACGCAGTTCATATGAATTCAGGGAGGAAAATCCACTCACCTTGGCTCCTCCATTACTGCTCAGTGGAAAGTGACAATAATAAAGAAGAGAGCCTCCAGTCAAGAAGTTTGATTTTTCATTTAAGTTTAACTTAGATATAATGGCTGAATAGTTCTAGAATCAGGCCACTTTTTGAAGGCCAGAAGCAAATGCAGGTATGTTCTGAAGTAAAGGAGTGTATTCAGAGATTCCTGAGCTTCCATCTTGCCCTACAGTATTGCAATTTAATTGTCTAAAGCAATTTCTCCTCCTTCTCCTCTACTATTTAATGTTTAAAATCCAAGCTAAAAATGAAATGAAATGAAATTCAAGTTCTGTTTTCCATTTCATACCATTTTCAGTTTGACCATTACTTCAATCCATTACTTAAATTACTTAAATTCATTAACTCAACACAATGAATTCATATTAAGCTTGCTTTTGGCTTTTGTCAAAGCTTGCTTTGGTGGCAGCAGCAACAGCACAGAGGTAAGTAAAATTCAGAGGATCAGCACATCCCCTGACCTTTTTTCTGGAAGACACTTTACCCTTCTGCACTCAGAGTCCATGGCCTTTGGCTCCTAGAGTGTCTCCTAGGAGGTGCTCTTCTAAAACCAGTCAGAGGGCAGGTCTTCCAGAATGAAGGACAAGATTTTGATTGATTTGGCATCCATAATCCTGTCACAGTCTTGGTGGGAAAGCCACAGTATCAACAGTGAAGTTAATGTGACCTTTTATTTGACAAGTTCCTGGATCAGACCAATGTTATTGTTTATATCATGTTCTTAATTTACCAGAAAACTCAAGATATTGCATGGTACAGAAATATAATACATAAATAGAATCGTATAATCATATAGTTGGAAGAGACCACAAGGGCCATCCTGTCCAACCCCCTGCCATGCAAGAAGACACAATCAAATCGATCCTGATAGATGGCCATCCAGCCTGTTCAAAAACTTCCAAAGGAGACTATACCACCCTCTGAAGCAGTGTATTTCATTGTCAAACTGTTTTTACCATCAGGTAGTTCTTCCTAGTTTGAATCTTGTACTTTGAATCCTTTGTTCTTATCCTATTCTCTGTAGTTTGAATCCATTGCTCTGTATCTTATTCTCTGGAGCAGCAGAAAACAAACTTGCTCCATCTTCAATATGACATCTTTTCAAATATTTAAACATGGCTATCATGTCATCTTTTGACATTTTCTTCACCAAAATGGTGAAAGATCTAGAAACCATGCCCTATGAGGAGCATCTTAGGGAGCTGGAATATGTTCAACCTGGAGAAGAGGAGGTTAAGAGGTAACACGATAGCCATGTTTAAATATTTGAAAGAATGTCATATGGAAGAAGGAGCAAGTTTGTTTTCTACTGCTCCAGAGACTACAATATGGAACAATGGATTCAAAATACAGGAAAAGAGATTTCACCTAAATGTTAGGAAGAACTTCCTGATAGTAAGAACTGTTTGACAATAAAATATGCTGTCTCAGAGTGTGGTGGAGTCTCTTTCTTTGGAGGTTTTAATAGAGGCTGGATGGCCAAATGTTTGGAATGCTTTGATGGAGTCTTCCTGCACAGCATGAGGTTGGACTGGATGACCCTTGGGGCCTCTTCCAACTATGATTCTATGGCAGCAATGTCAACTTTCTCAGTGGGCGCACTAGTGGTGACAACAACAACACAGAAACATATAAATTCTCTGGTAAATTCTGCAGTGCTTAGAAGCATGGGGCCGCTCACAAACTACACCTAGGGATGTCACAATCAGTCTGCAGACTATATTATGCAGTAGATTTGTGCCTGTGAAGCACTTCAAATACAATTTGATTTATCAGATTTGCACCAAGTAGTCCTGATTTCATATCTCCACATGGCCCTTACAATACTCTTTCAGGAAAGGTGGTAAACAAACATAACCAATAAATCCTTTGCAACAGTACACAAACACTAAACATTTCTAGTTTTTCATTCTTTTTGCCCTACATACCTTTCATTGCAAGCACTGCACAAACCTTCAAGCTCTGTAGAAAGGGTATTTTACTCATCTATTCTAGAAAAGAGTGATTGAGGGTCAGATGTTGTCCCTCTACTGAACAAACTCATTACTTCCAAATGAGAACAAAAAAAATTATCCTGCCACTAGAAATGAAATCATGGTGCTGAAGGAAAAATAAAGTTATATATTTGGTACTTCCATAGGGTAAATACCAAGAGTTAATAGAGCACATGGGCACTGCTGTTGAGATGCCCAAAGCAAGGACTCTATTTGGAAATTATAATGCCCAGCAGTAAAGCATCATTATTGCATTTTCACCTCCACTCATTCCAACTTGTTCAAGGAAACTGCTTCCAAGTTGCCTTTCCTTCTCTGAATACCACATTCATCCTAGGCTTCAGTGCAGCAGGAGGTGCTGCATTGTATATTATCAAGAGGGGCTGGAAGCAAGTGACACGCACATCTCATTTCTGGAAATGTCATCCCATTTACAATTTATCAAGGAGGCTGGAGCCATTCTTTTGAGTAACTGGTAGAGCCAAGTTCCTCACAGATACCTACCTTGCTGAGGCTTCAAGGAGAATGGAGGAAGGGATTTTAAACATGAGCTGGCTTTGCACAGGAAAAAATCGACAAGAAATGGCTTGAAGATTGGAAACTTTTTAGTTGCAGTTGTAGTTCCAAGACCCCAGTCACTAAAAGCCAGTGTGGTGTAGCAATTTGAATGTTGGACTAGGACTCTAGGAAACCAGGGGTTGAATCCCTGCTCAGCTGTAGGAACACAGTATGTGATCTTCAACAAGATACACTCTCCAGCCATATGGGCTTCAAATGCCTGGGCCAACAGCGAGACCACTGTTGTCCAAACTGCCTACTTCATTCCCAACAAAGCCTGAAGCTCTGTGAGCTCTGTGCCACCACATTCCCAGAGCTCTCTCTGTGCTGTCTTCCTTCCTTGTTCCTCACTTGCCAGATCCAAAGGGGAAGTGGATTGTGCAGATAGAGCTTAATGCTGGCTAGTAGCCATATCATCTATAATAAGTGGAACCTCTTATCTTATAGGAGCACATTTTGAAGGGACATTTTTGGCATGAGGCCCCTAGAGGATCTCAAGGTGAAAAACCTGGTCACTGGCCCAGCATAGAGGTTGACCTCAAAACAGCTAAGTTACATTTTCTTTGCATAGGGAAACCTATACTCATGTACATACATGATAGTTGTGCTAACAAGAGGATTTAGGCCAATATGAAATAGTTAATTAAGTGTAACTCCACTTATACAGACATGAGTGAACACATTCATAGCACAATGGCCCAAAAGGAGAACTATGGCTGGCATTCTGTTAGGGACATATGTAACTCACACAATTTTGATGGGGCCAAAAAATTACCACTGCAAAACAGACATATTTTGCTTATAGCAGCAGAAGCAGAGTTGCACAAACATCATGTTCATCTGTGCTTTGTATTTGCAAGTTTTGTATTTTGCATTGTATATTGTAGTTTTGCACTGTGGTTGTGCATTCTAAATTTTGCATTGTGAGCTGTAGTTGTGCATCTTATATTTTGCATTGTGGTTGTCCATCCTACACTTTCTATTGCAATTGTGCATTTTGTAGTGTGCATTCCACAGTGGCAGTTAGTCGTTGGCATGTATGCACAATGTTGGTATCTGTATGGGTGCTTCACAGCACTTATGTGATGTATCTCCATATGTGGATATTTACTGAAGGGATATTGGATTGCAGCCTGTGTGTGTAAGAGAATTTACACATTTACACCAACAGAATTCCAGCCTGGATCTGGGTGTGTGATCTTGAAGTTGCCCCAGAATCCTTTGTATGGGGATGAACAATGTGTTGGGGACTCCTTAGTAAATGAGTGCTTCTCTGAGGGATTTGGGTCAACTATTTATTTCCCTGATATTGGCATTTTAACAGAGGAAATGCTCAGAAAACTATTTTAGAGTAGAAACCCTATCTGCTTTATCATTTTGACTATAGGGTTCTGGAACTGTGGTTACTTGAGTAATAATCATGAACAAACTATCACATCATAGCAGATAGAGCATGTACGTTTCTATTATATTTTTTAGACAAAAGAATGTCTGTGGTTTCTGTTACCAGCTTCACTTTGAATGAACACACCAATTAAATTTAAGAGGAACCATACAGAGCTTGTAATCTGTAAACTTCATTTTTTTTAACAGGGAAAAGCAGTGGAGGTCAATGAGCAATTCAAAGTCCACAGCCTGCCAACCATAGCTTCATTTGTCACGTCTGTAATGAGCTGCAAGGTTTTCTAATATGGGTGACAAGCAGAACCAAAGGTTGCAATATTTAAAATGATGGCCTTTTTTTAGTAATAACTGAGAGCTAAACAGAAGTCTTAAATCATGCTAAACTTAGAGTGTCCAGGTATAAAAATGACTTTAACGTATGTTAAAGAAGCTGAAGCCAAAAATGTATATACTAAGATCCTATATACTAGTGCAAATATGCATCTGAAAAGTTATACTAGAAGCCAACTGATTGCATGGAAGATGCCAATTCATGCATCATGCAGTGGTTGAATAGCTCCCCAGTCAGCATCAATAATGAGAAGGATAGTGTGTGTGTGTGTGTGTGTGTGTGTGTGTGTGTGTGTGTGTGTGTTTGCAGGAAAATTGGAGAGGCACCATTATGCCACCTCTGAGAATGCACAACTACTGGTACAATTATTTTTTATAATATAATGCTTCCTCAACAGAATTCTGGCCTTTGTGCATGTGCGGTAAGAGTGCAGGGGAAGAGGTCTCTCCAAAAGTTCTTCACACATTCTTCAATAAATATAGATGTTTAATTTTCTCCAGACATTCTTCAGGTGAGAACCAGTGTGATATAGTGGTATGAGTGTTGGACTACAACTCCAGAGACCAGGGTTCAAAATCCCACTCACCCATGAAAACCCACTGGGTGACTTTGGGTATGTCACACTCAGCCTCAAAGGAAGTCAACAGCAAGCCCACTGAACAAATCTTGACAAGAAAACCCCCATGATAGGTTTGTCTCAGAGTTGCCATAAGTCAAAAACAACCTGAAAGCACACAGCAATAAGATTCTTTGGGGGAGCTCTTTATGAGCCTGTCCAAGCTTCAAGATCTTTGGTATAAGCCCTTCTCTTGGTCTGACTACTTACCAAAACACATATGGGGGATGGGGACAGAGACGGAGAAGGTCTTCTCAGTTGCTGCTCCCAGGCTTTGAAACACTTTCTTCAGGAAAGCTAGAATGGTTCTCCTTGTTCTCTTTCTGCTGTCATACGAAAATTGTTCTGTTCTGCCAATCTTTTGGAAATGGATTGCAATAAGCTCTTCATGGTGTGTTGCTTGGCTGATTTGTGGGGAGAGAATATTCTCTCTTTTAATGCTTTTAACTCTACAGATTGTTTGGTGTATGTGTGTACATATATATAAATATCACTGTACATAAATGACTGACTGGTGCCAGGGTGACACCAGCTTTGATGCCAATCAGGCCTTGTCCATGTGAGTAAGTGAACAATGACAGGGATGAGAAGAAACAGCACCACCTCTCTCCCATTCTTCTTGCCACTACTTCTGAGCACTGGTGAGAACTGGGTCTACAGGAGAAGGATGGCAAAGAAACAGGCAACAGTGAAAAAAGCAGATAAGCTGGGTCTTCCAGACCACTCTCCAGATCAGGGGTTGTCACCAAAAAGGGTATCAGATTATCATACCTGGAAAACCATCAAGTTGGTGAAGCTATCATCACAGTGGGTAAGACATGAGTCAGAAAGAAGTATTGGTCCCCTGTGCGCACGCAGCAGCAGTGGTGGCAGCCTGCGCTGTGATGGGGAGGAGGCCCGTCGCTGCCGAGGGAAGCCTCCAGGGGGGACCCTCGGTGGCGCTGGGCCTCTAGGAGGCACGTCGCCACCGAGGCAAGCCTCCCGGGGGGAACCCTGGGTGGCGCTGGGCCTCTAGGAGGTGCGTCACGGCCGAGGCATGCCTCCCAGGGGGAACCCTCGGTGGGCCCATCGCCGCCGAGGCAAGCCTCCCAGGGGGGACCCTCGGTGGTGCTGGGCCTCTAGGAGGCCCGTCACTGCCGAGGCAAGCCTCCCGGGGGGACCCTCGGTGGCACTAGGCCTCTAGGAGGCCCGTCGCCAGCGAGGCAAGCCTCCCGGGGGGGACCCCCGGTGGCGTTGGGCCTCTAGGAGGTCCGTAGCTGCGGAGGCAAGCCTCCCCGGGGGGACCCTCGGTGGCGCTGGGCCTCTCAGAGGGAGCCCTCCTGGGGCGGTCCGCTGCCATGTGCAAGCGCACGTGGGGGCGCCCACCATTTTTTTCAAAATGGTGGCACACATGCCCACGGGGGGCAGGAGGAATGCTCATGCGCATGAGCATGCATGCTGGTCCCCAACGCCATCTCCCCCCCTCCCCCTGACCCATCGGCAAAAAAAGGTTGCCAACCCCTGTCTATGAGGAACGACTTAGGGAACTTGGTATGTTTAGCTGGAGAAGAGATGGTTAAGAGGTGATATGCTAGCCCTGTTTAAATATTTGAAGGGATGTCATATTGAGGAAGGAGCTAGCTTGTTTTCTGATGCTCCAGAGAACAATGGATGCAAGCTACAGGAAAAGAGATTCCACTTCAACATTAGGAGGCACTTCCTGACAGTAAAAGCTGTTTGACAGTGGAAAATGCTGCCTTGGACAGTGGTGGAGTCTCCTTCTTTGGAGGTCTTAAACAGAGACTGGATGGCCATCTGTCGGGGATGGTTTGATTTTAAGTTCCTGCATGGCACGGGGTTGAATTGGATCGCCCTTCTGGTCTTTTCCAACTCTATGATTCCATGATTCTATGAATGCCTGAAAGGTTTCACTGCAGCCCACCAATGTAACTCGTGCACTAGAGCAATGCAAAGTACAGCTGGACAATCACATAGTTGCAAACTGTCCTGATTTGGCAGGGGCAGTCCCACTTTTTCAGCTTTTTTTAAATTGTCCAGCGCCTTTTCAGACTGCTAGAAATAGTGCAGTGCTAGGGAATCATGGGAATTGTATTCTTTTCTGAGACAGCCTTCTCTATCAGAGAGCTCTAGTGTCACAATAAACTACAGTTTCCATGATTCCCTAGCACTCAGTTAGGGTAGTTAAAAAGTGGACTCAATTTGCACTATTTCTGGCAGTCTGCAAAGGCCCCAAGTTTCTCTCTCCTCTCCTTCTTTCTTCCTTCATCCTCACTCAACTTCAGTTGCTGCATACAAAGTACAGAATTACTTTGCAGAGAGGAGAGCCCTTTAACCAGCCCTGAGAGACAGCACATACCTTACCTTGGAAGGTAAAGACATGGAGTGTCCACCTTTTCTTTAGCTCCCCCTTGGTAGCTAGTAACTAGCTATGTTGGCTGGCACTTGCACTCCAGAATTTCTCTTTGGCAAGCCTAGGTGATATTTTATGCCCTTGCCACTTGACTGCTTCAAATGAAAGAACAGCTCTCCATATTGGTAATCTATTCACCCTAGCAGGTTATGTGAAAGATAATGGTTGCATTTTTAAAACAGGCATGAGAAAACTCACATCTCCTATGACTTCTGTTTGTCTGGACATTCTGTAGTGCTGCATGGAAGTTGCTACTGAGAGTCAGGCCTGCCCATATGTGGTATATGTTTTAATCTCCATACGGTGCCAGGATACATTACTCATGCTTCTCAAAATCCAGTGTGATTTCTATTAGCCTAAATACATATCAGGTTATGGTTGGGAATTCTGTATCAAAGAAGAAGCAGGATTGTGTGCACCTGTTAACTCCTCGTATTTATTCAGTAATCGAGTCATGCCGGCTTTAGGCTAAAACTTATCTCCTCAGTCAACAAAGAAAGCAAATGTAGACAGTTACAGGTAATAGTTTTCAGCTGTGCCTTATTGAAATTCATACAGAGCAGCTATTTACTTGGGATTCTGCAGATAAATATGTGAACGAACCTTGTGGTTTGGATACTCTTCCCTCGGCAGACATTCTGTTGCAGCTAATTCATGCCAACTGAAGTTATTGTTTCCAAAGCAAAAACAAAGAGTGGATTCTCATCACTTGCCCACAGAAGATGGCTTTGTTCACTGTGGCTGAGGTGTGGGTTGCTTTTAGAGTAGTACTAGTATAAAAAAAAGTTTTAGTATTCTAAAACCATTTTTGAAAAATAATAGAAAAAAGGAAATGTCAGTTCAGATCATCAAATTCACCCTATCTAGACTTATCAGTTTGGTTCTAAGGTGGGGCTCCTGTAACAGATCCTTAAGAGATCTTGGTGAAGGACAAGGTACTACAAAATTCTGTCCAGAGGCATAAAGATATATGTCTATCTTCACCTTCCAAGCCCCAATTGCCATATGTGCAAGAGCCAGCAATGAGAACGGAGCTAGGTGCTCCTCCACACCCCCTCCTCCACCTCCACTGGCAAAGAAAAGCTATGCTGTGAAGAGACAGCTACAGCTTGTAAGATGAGAGAGGACAAATAACTAGAATCATAGAGTTGGAAGAGACCTCAATGGCCATCCAGTTCAACCCTTTGCCATGCGGGAATACACAGTCAAAGCCCTCCCAAAAGATGGCCATCCAGCCTCTGTTTTAAAACCTCCAAAGGAGATTCCACCACTCTCCAAGGCAGCGTATTCCACTGACAAACGGTTCGTACTGTCAGGAAGTTCTTCCTAATGTTGAGGTGGCATCTCTTTTCCTGTAGTTAGTCAGTGGAGCTGCAGCAAACAAACTTGCTCCATCCTCAACATGACATCCCTTCAGATATTTAAACAGGGCTATCATATCACATCTTAACCTTCTCTTCTCCAGGCTAAACATACCCAGCTCCTTAAGTCACGCCTCAAAAGGCATTGTTTCCAGACCTTTTATCATACCTTTTGATGGAGCTTTGTGACTATTCCAATATCTTCTCAGAAGTATCATAATCATATTATATTTATTTATACCCCACTTTTCTCCCAAAATTGAGACTCAATGTGGCTTACAATTTAAGAACGATACAGCTAAAGACATACAAAAAGTGAACGTAAAAACAGAATTACTGACAATATTAAAATTAATTACATCTACACTTAGAAAGATAAAGTACCATTAAATGATAAAAAGCAAATTAAAACAGTTCAGTTTAAAGCAGTACAGCACCCTCAGCTCATTCTTTAAAACCTTTCCATTTTAAAAGTCTGTTGGAATTTAAGTCTGGCTACTGACAGAAGGGAAGGAACCATTCTGGACTTGCTGAGAAGGAGGTTCCAGAGTATAAGGGAAGTCATTGAGAAGGCCCTGTCTTATGCTCCCACTACATGCTTGCTTCATTTCCCCATTACATAATGGTTGTGGGACTCAGGGAAAAGTGTCTCTTGATGATCTCAGGTCCCAACCACATCCATATCAGGTTATATAAGGAGGTTAAAGTTACAGAAGCCCAGTTCTGGATCCCATCTGACAACCTTAATACCCTAACCATATTTCCAATAGCTGCTGAAGTAGACCCAACTGTTAGTTCCAGCTAGAGTAGATCCATTGAATCAACTGTTGAATGGTGAAAACACATGTAAATAAATCCCACTGCTTCCCTGAGTTTATTCTAGTTGGGACTAATAGTAGGATTGTGGTTCTAGGTTGCTTTAGCCTCACCAAACTCAGAGCAGCTAAGTACAGAGATTCACCAGCAGTCCAAACATCATCTCTTATTCTTCTTTTACAATTGGGGCTGGGGACAGAGCCCAAATACTCTGATAGTGCAATCATGGCAATCATCTCAAAATCGTGACAATGGGTTCATCTACACCAGGGCTAGGCAGCCTTTTTGAGCCAGGGGCCGGGTTGCTGTCCCTCAGACAATTGGGGGGCCGAAGCACCAAAAATAAATAAATAAATAAATAAATAAATAAATATAAAAATATTTTTTTTAAAGAATAAAAAATTTTAAAATATGCATGCACACTCTCTCAGCCCCAGAAAAGCCATGGCAACCCCCCTGTGGAGATTTTGGCAAGAAAACCCCAAGAACAAGTAATAACAACAATAATCAATATCATAATGGTGGGCGGCGGTGGCAGGACCGGCCTGGGGCCGGTCTAAAGGCCTCAGGGGGCCGCATCCGGCCCCCAGGCCTTAGGTTGCCTACCCCTGATCTACACTATAGAATAATGCTGTTTGACACCACTTTAAGCGCTGTAGCTCCATCCTATGGAATTTTGGGATTTGTAGTTTTACAAGTTCTTTAGCCTTCCCTGCCCATGACTGCTGGTGTCTCATAAAACTGCAAATCCCATTATTCTATAGGAGGGACCCATGGCAATTAAAATGGTGCCAAACTGCATTATTTCTACAGACACACCCTAAATAGCAATCATGAATACATACCAGTTATCTAGATTTACTCGTGGTTAACTGTTCCATATTTACTATCAGTACTTAGTGCTTATGACACTATTGCTATGATCATAACTCCCCCAACCTACTTTACCAGGAACCCACTGCATGGGGAGGAGGGATATTCACTGGTATAGGGGAATGATGTTTCGATCAGGCTTGGGGGTATCAGGCCAGGGGAGGTTACTTTGTGAAGTATCCTTAACTAGTAGCTGATACAGAATATTGGGCAGTATACTTCTGTATTCCTCAGTATTTCAATAAATCCTTCATTTTCAGTTGCTTTCTTTTGGTTTTAGCCTTGTTGGCACTCAGCCACGAGAGATGGCTATTGAAGGGAATACTGGAAGAGTTTAGATTGGTTAATATTTGGATTTATTATATGTCTCCAGCAGATTGCTGGATACAACTCCTCACAACATACCTTTCCCCATATCATTTTGCTTGCACTTGGTCTTTACTGACAGTTGACATTTTGTTTTGTGCTACTAGAGGGAGACACTTTTATCTTTAAAGAGCGGCGTTCATGTGTACCGTCTCTACCGCACTGCTGCCATTATGGAAGAACATTGTGCAGTATGTATTCTAAAGCACTCGCATCAGCTTTAATATTGTAGGCATGCATGTTCATGTAAATTATTCATTTTCCATTTTCGGTATTACATTCTCACGTCATTCTGTCTTGACAAAACGCAAGAGCAGAAAAGGGGATGACAGACACTTCCTGATTACCACTTGAAATTGAAGAGGTTTCTGATCGAATGTACTGTGATGCTTCATAAAGATGATAAAGATTCTGTGTCTCTGCTTTCTGCTCTCATTCTAAAAGATGCCTACTAGAAGACAGAACATAACACGTGTTTTGCTCCCAATTATAGCAAGGTTTGTCTAATCCAGCATTCTGTTTCAAGTGGTGGCCAGCATACTAGGGTGGGACTGAATCAAAAATAAATGTCTAAATATTCTGGCCCTTTTTATTTTGTTATTTATTTCAAGCCATTTTCACAGGCTGTTCTTCCACCTTATATGAATATATGTAAAGTTCTGAGTATTGGACTGGGATTGGTAAAGCTGAGGAGCCATGAAATTCTCTGTGCAAAGAAACCAGCCTAATTGCCTCTCTTGAAGATGTGGTTTATATTTTAATGATATATTTATTTCAATGTAAATTATTTTGTATCTTTTAAAATTGAGTAATAATTTTATAAATCTATATATTGATATATATTAACTCTTATTCTAACTTTTGTTAGTCAACTTTCGTTGGGTACAAGTTAGGTATACTTTTTTTATTATTTCCCTTTTCTTTTTGTGGTTCAAGTGTCATGAAACCAAGATGAAAAGAATCTCAGATGGGTGAGAATCTTTGGAGTTTGAGACTTATTCTGCATAAAAAATGCATGGATTTGGGGGGAAGGCATTGGTGCAGAACATATTTAGTTATTTTTATTTACTTATTCAATTTATATAAAATTTTGGCTAAATGTGTACTATTACAAAGATTAACAAAACTAACTAAGCTTCAGTTCTATTAAAAAAAATAGCTAAAATCTCTTTAAAATACATTTAAAACATAATCAAAACAAAGCATACTTTGTTTTGATTATGTTTTGATTATGTTGACCAGTTTCCTGTACAGAAACGTGTTTTCTGTTCGGAAATGTAATTTTTCTGTGTGGTTTTCTCTGCAAAGAAACCATGTGCATGATTGATTGACCATACAGAATAAGTCCCAAACTGTGAACAGTCTTTGACAACTGCCCAGTTTTCAATGATCTTCTCTCAGAGAAGAGAAAAATGTTAAAATTGTTTGTTCTTGCCTGTAAGAATGAAAACTGTGAGAATGAAAATTGCATTCTTAGTCAAGAGCACTCAAGAGTTTCTACAGTCCAACAGCAAGACTACAAAGCAAATCATGACTGGACTGAGCTCTAGTTGAAATACCGCCTTGGATAACATATCCAATTTTCTCTATGGGGATTCAGGGATGATAAGGCTTCCAGAATATTTGAAGGCTCCACAGTGTTTTGAGATCCATAATATCAGATGAAAAGGAACAGACAACAGGTTTGTTACTGGCATAACATTAAAACTGAGAAATAAATCTATTTACTAGTCCCAACTGGACCCATTGAATCAAGAGTATTTTGCATATATGTTGATTTACCATCCAGCAGTTATTTCTTTGGGTCTACCCTAGTTGGAATTAGCAAGTGGATATACGGTAGGTCTCAAGTCTTATGCAATGGTTTCAAGCTTTCTTCTACTATGTGATGTTAGGGCAGGGTCAAGTCTGGAAAAATATTTTAGGGACTACAACTCTCACAGTGACTGAGCCAACCTGGATAGTTGCCATGATGTCTATTCCAACCATTGTTTGTCTCCATAAGAAGATGATGACAATGACAATTGATGCTGCTTCTAACACCACTACAACCCTGTCCCTATTGATGGTTTTGGTGCTGCAGTTTCAAATCTATTAGTTCACAAAAATAATCATTATCTTCTAGGGGTAAGTGATCAAGAAGTCATAAGCAGCTATCAAAATTCACCCAGGAACCAGGAGGTCTGAACTGAGAAGATGCACCAAAGGCAAGAAATAAACAGAGGCAGAAAATATAGCAGAGCCTTCTTATTCATGCAAGATTCTGGATCAAATTAGGAAGATTTTTAGCATTTAGGAATATAGCCAGAGCTGGGTGACACAGAGCCCATGGGCAACCCAGTTTTCAGTTCTTTAAAAGACCCTTGCCCACCATGAAAAGAGTGGCAAGAAAGCATAATTTCATCTGTAAATATCCTTAATCTTTAATCCGGTCTCCCCACTGAGAAGATGGGAGAAAGCCATTATATGCAGACCGAGCCTAAGCCTCAATCCCTTGATCCATAATATCTAGAATATAAATGCCTCCTGTAGGCTTTTTGTGAGGGTTACAGTTCGAAATTGCCTGGGAAAGTGCCATCCAAATATCAAGCATTAATATTATTTTTCCAGCTCATTCTACAGGAAAGTAAAGTGAGAGAGCTTTCCAATAAAGCTCCAGCACTGGATGTTGAAATTATAGGCCATTTCAGGTGGTTAAAAATTATTTCCCCCCCCCCCAGCCAATGAAAGCAGTGTGAATGCAGGGTCACAACATATGGTACATATAATGATCCTCTTTGGCCTCAGATCAAAACTATCTTTGCGCCATTGCAAAAAAAAAAAAAAAAAGGCACAGCACATCTTGACCACTGTGACATGGAGAGAGAAACAGTGATTGTGAATACCAGAGAAAGTTCCACCTCCCTGACACTTCTTTCTGTTTTGTAGTCTACATTCAGCCACAACATTCAAACAGCTATCAATTTCTGTTACCATTCCTCCAGCCTCCCCCAATGCAATTTTGCCAATGGTCAAAGGTTGGGAGAGGAGGTTATTATTAGCCTGATCCCTGTTTGGTGCTTACAGCTGTCTTTGGTCTTTTCCTCTCCCTTGGTGCTACACTTTGCTGAAGGCAATTGCCTGCTCCCTCATTCAACCCCTGGACTTTCAGTCATGTCCCCTACGCATGTCTGCACACACCTCTCTCTTGTCATTGCTGTGTGCTGCTTGTCAAGTGAGCAATGTTTTTGCTAAATATTGCTCCCTCTGGGACCCATCTATTTACAGTATCTTGAGAAGGAAATCTCAGTCATCTTTGATAATAACTAAAGGGATGAGTTTGCCTTGATGATAGGAATACTTTTGAGTAGCTGTATGAGACTGACCCAACTGGATCTGCCTTCAAGCAGGATAAAGCAGTGTCCTCAAATAGCAGAATTGATCTGTGGTAAAAGATAAGCAAATGATTAGTTACTAATTTGCTTTGAGAGCCAGTGTGGTATAGTGGCTTTAGTGTTGGACTAGGACTCTGGAGAGCAAGGTCTGAATCCCTGCTCAGCCATGGAAACCCACTAGACGACCTTGGGCAAGTCACATGCTCTCAGCCTCAGAGGAAGGCAAAGGTAAACTCCTTCTAAACCAATCTTGCCAAGAAAACTGCATAATAGTTTTACCTTAGGGTCATCATAAGTTGGAAACGACTTGAAGGCATTCAACAACAACAATTTGCTTTGCAGTTGTTTATAACATTTCTATACCACTTTCCATTTCAAAAATCCCAAAAGTGGTTTACCATCTTACATTGTTAATACCCCCCAAATAAAATGCATTCCAATAATGAAGCAATAATGTGAGATTTGAGTTTGAGTGTTGGACAAGGACTCTAACAAGCCAGTTTTAGGCCATGGAGATTCATTGGGTGACCTTGGCCAAGTCACACTCTCTGAGCCTCAGAAGAAGGCAATGACAAGTATCCTCTGAATAAATATTGCCAAGCAAACACCTGGATAGGATAGAGTCATCATATATTCAAGTCAACTTGAAGGCGCATAACACTATTGTTTTGTGTGTAATTTACTGCTCCAAAATTGGAGGAAGTAAGAAATACAGTTGTCCCTCTCCACTTGCAGACTTCTAGTCCGGGCCTCGCTGTTTGCTATTTAAAATGGCCATGCACACACCACAGGAACACACACCATTAGTTTCAATGGGGCTCCAATATTTGTGAGCCACCATTTTCATGAGAGGGTCCAGAACGGATCCCCCATGAATTCGGAGGGGCAACTATACCTCAAAAGCACACAACAAAAACAATAATGAAGCAATAAAACAATAAGGAAAAAATATAAGAAAATATTTCACTCAGATCACTATTTTCATTAGGTGTAACTGCTGAAACATTCAGAGTCAACAAATAACTCTACATTGGGAGTCTGTCTGATCAAAATAGGGGTGATTATTCCATGTTGATAAGTGCTACAAGAGAGAAGGCCCTTCCTTGTCCCATTACAAAATGACACTAGGCTGTGGTACAATAAGTAGTATCTCCCTAAGAATGTAATGACCAGGCCTTCTGGCCTCTGTTTTTGTAATTATTGTTATTAATATTATATCATTTCAATTTATATCAGTATGACAATGGAAAATTGAAGAACTGGTAAGCAATGATAGCTGGGAAATGCCAGCTGAGCCAAATGTGGTTGACTTCATTTCTTGTCTCTCTTCCTCGTAGGGAAGGAGAAGGTTAAGCAAAGCACTACTGGCAGGTATCCATAACTTCCAGCTGTGAACATGGCCACCTTTGCACCTCCATACACTTGCCTACTGCAGGGAAGAGAGTGAAGCAACAGTGCTGACCACTTTCAGCTAGAATTTATCACTTCTTGCTGAAAACATTTTGGTCTTCCCTCCCCTTCCCTATGTTGCCAAAGAATTTATTCTGACAGGAAATTATTTTGGAGTTTGTTATTCAGAAATTTCTAGCTGTATGTGGTTTCCTGAAGAAGGCCTTAAACACTTGAGATAGCAACCTTTGCATGCCTGAACTCTCTGAATGTAGCAGAAATAATGGGACTGGAGACCGCGGAGTAAGGAAGCGAGTTGCTTTATTGCAGAAGTGATGCCAACGGGCCCAGCAGGAAATATCTTTCCAAAGTTACCGAGCCCCGAATTAAGGGAGTGAGGATCTTTTATAGGGTAACATGTATACAAAGAGAAGTCTCCCGCCCCCCTCTCTGGTTAGCTAGTTTTGCAATATTCAGCACTTCTCGCTTGAGCAAAGAACAGGAAATGTTATAGAACAGAAGAAATGTTTACAGAACAGGAAGTATTATCAGAGTGAATGTTGTCCCTGGTGTGAAACATCACATGAGTCTCAAGAAAGATAGGCAAGAAAAACTCATTATTCTTATAAGGTCTCATGTGGTTATCTAGTCTGACCCCAAATAGCAATCATAACATCTCATTATAAAGGTGTAATATGCACATACAAGCATTTGGCTACTTCATGATCAAATGTTCTCCTTTTCCAGGATATGTCCTACGCTTCAACCTTCTGCCCAGGAGGAACTTCAAAATGTCCTCCATTTTAGGCATGACAAGAGGTATGAATTTACATTTCTATGAAAGTTTTTAATTTTTATTTGGTAATGCCCTCCATTTTTTTAACATCCTACATTTTGTGGTACCTTGTTCTCCTTTGCAGTTAGGACATCTGGTCACCCTGCCTCTGGCCCATCTCCAGGCTCATCTCTCTC
>CM034703.1:15113700-15120173 GCA_020142125.1 Phrynosoma platyrhinos | reverse complement strand
TATATCCCATCAAATCCTAACACTAAATCTGTCACAAAATGACACCATTGTAAACTGGTGTATCTACAGAGGGGGTATCCTCCACCACCATAGAGAATTACCATCATTAATTCTGAATTTCAGTTGTGGCAGCAATGGTTCTATGAAGTCTTTTGAACCCTGGAGGTTGTTCACCCTAGACTAGAGTATGTACAAAAACACAGATATGGGGATGCATGTGTTCAGCCTAATATTTTCCCTTTAATCCTATAATCTGTAAACAGAGCATAATGTGAGAGGATAAAAGTAGCCGTTGCCAGAGGTGTTTGTATAAACAATGTCTGGGGCATGGTGAATCTGCTCTATGTGATGAACCTATTTTGGGGACATGGTTCAGCATTTTGAATAGCTCCTGTATTAGCAAAGTCTGTATTATCAAACTCTGGAAGGAAAAGAGAATCCTTTGTTGGTTAAGAAAGGTTCATAAGTATCAAGAAGACACCATAGAATAAAGTGTTCAGTACTTGCTCAAGAAGCTAAAAAGTGACTGGGGTCTTGTATTTTCTTTTCACTCTTTCAAATCCTTTCCCCCTGCCCTTATTTTCTATGACTAAGGATATTTGCATCCCTATGAATACAATGCCCATCTGCTCTTGCATTCAAAAGCACCATAATCCTGTGTCTATGACATCACTGATATTTCTTTCTTAGACTTCATATCAACATACAGAGGATTAGGATGTGGAGTGGCTTGCAGGGAACAAACCATAGAAGCAGATGGACTCTTCAGAAAGAAAGATCTTGTTTTCATGCAAATAGAGCAAAGCTCCAGGACTGATGAAAACTGGAGAGAAGCTGATTCAATTAGGGCATATATTCTCCAAGGGGTATCATATTTCCTAAACCTTGAAGAATATAAGAATATTTCTCACAGGATCAGACATGAGAATAACAATGGAGGATGAAAAGGAAATTTCCAAACACAAGAATGAAGTTAAGGAGATGAAGTAGACTCTGATCAAATGCTAGGGATGGGATAATCTGTTGCTTACATTTTATCTTGTGCTTAAAATGGATCAACCTGTTTCTTTCCAGATGGAATATGAAATCTATGGACATTTTTAAGGTCTTAAAAACTGAAATGAACTGAAATTCTTTGGCCCTCCTCCTCCCTGGCACCACTATCCGTTTGCACTGGCCAAATTCAACAGGTATCTCTAGTCCCAGCCTGGAGGGGAACATGCTGTATGTGCCTATTTTCATAGAATCATAGAATTGGAAGAGACTACAAGGGCCATCCAGTCCAACCCCTTGCCATGCAGGAACTCAAAATCAAAGCATGCCAAATAGACAGCCTCTGTTTAAAGACCTTCAAAGAAGAAGACTCCACCACACTCTGAGGGAGTGTGTTCCATTTTTTAACAGCTCTCACTGTCAGGAAGTTCCTCCTAATGTTGAGGTGGAATCTCTTTTCCTGTAGTTTGCATCCATTGCTCCAATCCTATTCTCTGAAGCAGCAGAAAACAAGCTAGCTCCCTCCTCAATATGACATCCCTTCAAATATTTAAACAGAACTATCATATCACTTCTTAACTGTCTCTTCTCCAGGCTATAAACATACCCAATTCAAGTAGTTCCTCGTAGGGCATGGTTTCCAGACCCTTCACCATTTTAATTGCCCTCCTCTGGACACGCTCCAGTTTTTCAACATCCTTTTTGAATTGTGGTGCCCAGAACTGGACACAGTATTCCAGGTGGGACCTGACTAAAGCAGAATACAGTGGCACTATTACTTCCCTTGATCTAGATACTATACTTCTATTAATGCAGCCTAAAATTGCATTGGCCTCCAAGCTTGAAAAGAGGCGTGCTGAGCACCCTGGGAGTGGGGATGGACCCAGAATGGACCTGGGCAGCAGATTCAGTGGCAAAATTACTGCAATAATATCAGAATGCCACCTTAATTAAATTTTAAGCTGGGAGAGATGAATGATAAGCTCCATTGATGAAGTGAAAACAGGTGCAAGAAACAGAAACTGGGAGAGCAGCTAATGAAATCCAGAGAACAAACTTGAAATATGTATCAAGGGCCATGTCTGCATGAGCCAGAATACTTTGGGAGCATCTGTTAGTATTCTGACCCTGAAGTTGACCCAACATCTCCCCATTATCCAGCATATCCCTGTTATCTAGAGTGATGCTGCATGGCTGTCCACACACATCAATGCTGTGCTGCCCATTGCCACTGCCAGCAATGTAAGTCGGTCTCTCTGAAGCTGAAAAAGAGGCACATGTCTGGGCACTTCATCTGACCTCAGAGAGAATAACTCATACCAGTGTTGGTGGGTGTGGTGATGGTGGTGGCAGGTGGCACAGCAGGACACATTGTAAACAACTGCCTGGTTTTGCTACAGAGGGCTCTGGGTCTTCTCTGGACATCCAGAGCACAATGTTACTTTTTAAAATCCTTATTAAGGGTGGTGTACCATGTGTTAAGTGCTGAACTGTCTGTACATCATCTGAACAGATCACATCACAACTGCAGGTTGGGCCCTGCATTGTCTGGACTGATCACCTGAGGATGAAGGGGATGACTTGTTATTTGGCCCATGTGAACATTGCCTGGATGATCAAAACATGGTGTGTGTTTTTTTTTTTTTATTAATCTGAAAGTGTCACATGCTTCATGTGTTTCAGCCTGTGAGTCTGGAGGCCTTCTTCCATGACTATATAAAATCATAAAAAGACAACACATAAATACATGATAAATACATATCACATTGTATGAATCATAATTGCATTGGTACATTGTTTGTGTAGTTAATATAGATAAGTCTAATTGAGTCTATAAGTCTGCTCTAGTTGAAATGAACAATGGAATTAGTCTATAATATTGTATTGTGTTATGGCAATTCAATATGATATAATGGTCTACATGCCATTGTTCATTCCAACTAGTTTAGACCCAATGAATCAATTAGATTTACCTATATGTTGACTAGCCATTCAAGAACTGATTCATTAGGTAGTATATAAATGCATCAAACTGATAAGTAAATAAACTGCCAAAGTAAAGAAAGATGCTCAGATTCTACAATACACAGCTTGTTACTTTGTGAATTATGCAAGCCCTTTTCCCTGAACTCTAAGTATAGATATGCATAAATGCCCAGTTGTGGCAATGTACAACTGTTCCATGCAAATCCTGGATAGTCTTCTCACTTCATTCTTTGTGCCATGCTTTTGGCACATGCCATCATCATGTGTACTAGTGCCAAACTGTTTTGCTAACCATAAAGCAACTTTGGCTATATGCCACATCACTGTGAAGACAATGGCCAGAGTCCCACTGAGTTTAACAGAGCTGGACTGCACCTCTTGTAGCTGATGTCCTATTTCACTTCCAGGAACAACAATCTGAATTTAAGTCTTTACTTTTTGAAAACCCATTATCCCCCACTTCTGCAGTATCAGTTAAACCTGGTGGTATTGCCTGGCACTCACTGAGGCTTTGGAGACCCAAAGGGTAGCTTGGAAGCAGCAGTGGCCTTCTACAAAGCAGCCAGTTGGCGTATTGCAATGACAGCTAGTCATGGAAACATGGATGGTTTCTGCTTCACTACACTCCAGCAAAAAGGGACCTAAATACATTGCCTTGATACAGTAGCATCTAGTTGATGGCTCTGACTCCATTCAAGTCTTTAGGAGTCAATAGGGAAGACATTTTCACTCTGCTTGGCTTTTCACACCAATAATGGGGAAGGGGCCAGCCTATCTGTTTCAAAGCAGATTGATCTTCATTGCCTTGTGCATCTGCTTCCCACAGTCTGGTATGTGAGGGCTTTGGAGAGTTCCCAAAGATCTTTGGCTCATCAAAGTGAGACTCTCACATGATTTTGAGATCTGTCACTTGCACAAAGCCTGGCTTCTATTGAGTATATGGTAGACGCAAAGCTGAAAAAAAATTAATTTTTTATCTGCTATTCCATTCTCCCCCAGCCAGCATGGACTGTGGCTATGCTGACCAGAGGATTCTGGGGATTGTAGTATAAAAATGTAATATTTCCAAAAACTGGATGGCAGAGCCACTGAAAAAGGTCAGTTCTACCATTAGGCAAAGTGAGGCAAATGTCCCTGATGACAAATACCAAAGGCTATAGTAGAAGCCCTCCAGCTATTGGTCCTCAGTCTTTTCTCCTAGAGGTCAGTCTATCGTGGTGTCTTCAGGTGTTATGGAATAAACTCTTGATATGAATCATGAAGTAAGATTAAATAGCCAATCCATTAGGTTGCCAGGGCAGCAGTATCATATTCTTTTCAGGACTGAAATCTGAGACCTGGGGCAAGGACATGTGAGATCACAGAGCTGTAATCTTATGAGATCACAGTGATGGAGCGAGCAAGTGCTTGAAGGTGGGCTGACACAGTTTTAGCTGATTGTGGAAATAAGCATGAGATCAATAGGCACCGAATGCAGATAAAACATGGCTAGCCAGGTAATATCACAAACCAGAGCAAGTCAGAGAAAACAGCATGAGATACAGGAGAGGAAGAGGATGAAGAGGGGGAAAGGACGCAGAGAAAGGAGTCAGGAGGTTGTTAGGAGGAGATTTACAACATTTCTTTTTATCTAGATACTGAATGTCCAAGTCTACTCTCAACCATGAAAAGCGCATCAAGAGGAGCCAGCCAGCTGTTTGAACCCCAGGTACTGTGCCATCCCCCTTTCCCACACTGAGCAGTGTGGGGAAAGGGGATGCCCTATCCCCAGCACTGCCACCACCTAATCCCTTACCTGCAAGAGCTCCATGGACAAGCCTCCTAGTATGCTGCTACTTCTTTGGAAGGTAGGCTCACCCACATGATCAATCCAGAGATGGATGGATAGACATCCCAAACACATGGTGGGGGCCTCAGGAACCTTCACCATGTGATCAGGGGGTCCTTCTACCCTCTCATTTTGTTGGTCACACATTGCCACCCTCCTGCAGCATGTCAAGATGCTTGTTCACAGAGCTCCTGCAGGTAAGGGATGTAGCAGTGTTGGCTGTGGACATTGAGGATGGACCCACCTTGCTGATGTGGTGTCAGCCTGGTAGGCCCATGCAGACAACTTTGTGCCACTAGACTGGGTTTTCCATGGTGCATGTAGCCTCCTCATGGCCAATCTGTGGCCAGATCCAGAGCATAATATTCTGGACTTACTAACACAGGTAGACAGTGCCCATATGGCTGTAAAAAAATGGAAAATGAATTTGTTTTCTTTTTCTTTGTTTTCTTTTTTTTCTCTTTATATTTATTTTTTTTTCTCTTTATACCTTGACTCTCTTATTATTCATATTAGAGATCCCTTCAAAAAAATTAATATTTTTAATAGCAAGAACTGACTATTATGTACCCTATCAAATGGCCAATTATGTCAAGTTAGCCCTGATAATAAAAAGAGAAACTTTCATTCTGTCTGGTGACAAGATATTATCACAGACCTATTTTGTATGTTCTTATTACCAGTTTAGATACTTTGTCTTAATTATGTTTGAATATGATATTGACTTGTTTTTATGGTTGTATGCAAATACCTGGTTGGCGAATGCAAAATAAACTTGAAGTTGAACTTTTCCTGGATTGCTGTTTTTTTGTTTTTGTTTGTTTTAAAAAAAAAAAGCATTTACTGACACTTGGGAATCAGATTTGGGAAGAATTACAGACAAGCAAGAAATTTGCATATTTTTTACATACTATTATAATGTTAAATTGTTGTGGAAGAATGATTCTTTGGAGAAAAACACATATTTTGCACACACAAAAATGGTTTTCTGAAATGAAAATTGGTTTCCTGCATACTGCTTCCTGTGCAGAAGACCTGTTTTCTATACAGCTTTTCTATTCCTTCTGGGGGAGGGGGGGTTCCTAATGAATACATCCTGCACAACACTTCAGAGTTCAAAGGCATAGCCGTGTTAGTCTGGAAAATCAGTTTGCAAAGGGATTTTCTAGAACCTTTGAGACTAACATCTCAAAGGTGCTACAAGATTAATTTGCAAAGTAACACTTCAGAGTGTTTGGATCTGGATAAATACTGTAGTTTTCTCCCACAGTGGGCAGAAAACTACCATAATTACTCATCCGTTCATAAGAGGATGAAATAGCCAAAGATTTACATCCCTATTCAGCAGCAAAAGAATCCTTGGGAAAATCTAGAATTATAGACAGTTCTGGATGAGAAGATATCCCCAGACTCATTTGCTTGACTTGTGAAGTGGAGATGGGTTTTTAAAAATATATATAAATGCAAAACAATTAATAAAATAAAATTGATAGGAGCTTGAGGTTAAGACCACAAAAACATTGTTAGGATTGTGCAACTGCATTTTCCCCCAATTTATATCTTTGTGCTGTGCTTTTCAGACTATCTGATGTGGGAGACCAGCAATAACATACCAACATATCAGAGATTGGCACTACATTTATTCTCATTGGCAATTTTTTTTTCT
>CM034703.1:15103700-15108700 GCA_020142125.1 Phrynosoma platyrhinos | reverse complement strand
TTCTGCAATGGCTTAACAACAAACTGGCTGAATACCCTGGCATATTATATTTTCAAGCATTTCAACTTAACCTAATCTTCATGTAAGTCTCTGAAGAAACAGCAGTAGAAAAGTTCTAATAAACCAGATCAAGCGACTGAAGTTATCAAAGCAAAAGATTTTGAAGTTGAGGAAACAAATCTGATCAGAGACTCAAGTGAATGAAGATTTAACATAAGGGGTTTTCTTCTCTTTCATTTGCAAGTGCAGCATAACCGTCTTATTGTCTTTCCCACTTCTGTACTGCTACACACAATCCTTCCCCCCCAAGCACCTTCCACAAAACTTAATAAAGCATTAAATAAAATTTAATTGATAGATTGATTACAAATGATGAAAGCAGAATTCTTTCTCCTAAACATGCCACACATACTTAATGAAAATTGGGGGAGAGGGATCTTAGAGGATGTTTATATATATGACCATGGCAATGCGTGTCTTGTACATTAAGAAATGGAAAGTTAAGGAGGCACCAACAATAGATGACTGGCTGATAAATTTAGTGGACATGTTCAGATCAGATTCAGATCAGATTCAAATCAAATTTACTTTCTTGATTAATTACAAACTAATCAAAAAATTTGAAGAAGACCCTGCCAGAATTCTGAAGTGAGACAAACATTTTTAAAGAGAGTTTCTAAATGAAAGAATTTTATTTCTTCTTACCAATTTAAGGCAATAGGATAAAGAGCACAATATACATTCCTATACACAAAAAAGGAGCCACAAAAGATTGTACTAACTATAGGACCATTGTACTAATCACCCATGCAAACAAAGTCATGCTCAAAATTCTGCAGTAAAGACTCCTACCATATACGGAGAGAGAAATCCTAAAGGTGCAAGCTGGTTTCAGAAAAGGAAGAGGCACTAGGGATCACATTGCAAATATATATTAGATAATGGAGCACACCAGGGAATGACAGAAGAAAATCTGCAAGTGCTTTAATGTGCTTTGTTGAATACAGAAAAGCTTTTGTCTGCATAGATCAAGAAAAGCTATGGAATGCTGTCAAATAGCTTTTGCAGACTGCCAGAAATAGTGCAAATTGAATCCACTTTAACTGCCCTGGCTCAGTGCTAGGGAATCATGGGAATTGTATTTTTTTCTGAGAAATTGAGACTTCTCTGTCAGAGAGCTCTGGTGCCACAATAAACAACAGTTCCCATGATTCCCTAGCACTGAGTCAGGGTAGTTAAAGTGGACTCAATTTGCACTATTTCTGGTAGTCTGCAAAGGTCCAAAGAAATTGAGGAGGGAGCTAGCTTGTTTTCTGCTTCTCCAGAGAACAGGACAGAGAACAAAGGATGTAAACTACAGGAAAAGCGATTCCATCTCAACACTGGGAGGAACTTCTCGACAGCAAGAGCTGTTCGACAGTGGAACACACTCCCTCGAAGGTTGGTGGAATCTCCTGCTTTGGAGATCTTTAAGCAGAGGCTGGATGGCCATCTGTAGGGGATGCTTTGATTTTGAGTTCCTGCATGGCAGGGGGTTGGACTGGATGGCCCTTGTGGTCTCTTCCAACTCTATGACTCTATAATTCTTTGATTCCATTCAGTTATTTGAATTATATTCTTGGATTAGCATCAAAGATTACCATTTTAAACCAAGATAAAACATTTCAACACTCTCCACTATTTTTATCCATTCTCTAAATATTCCTAGACTGCTTGCTATCCAAGAGCTTGACATGGTTTACAAACTAATAAAAAGCAAACTAAATGTCACAAAATAATATTTCATGTGTTCATGGAAATCAGGGCCACAAATTGCTGCTGGTTGTCATGATTATACCCCAACTCCTACTATGTCTTACATAAGTGTAATTTCCCCTACTAAAGCAATTGAACATATTTGTCCAATGTGGAATGTCCACGGTCAATTCAAGGTTGTAAACATGGAGTTGTGCATTCTGTGCCATTACCCATGCAAATGCACATCAATGCACATTCTTCATTACACGCAGTGTGTGGAGGCAAATATACATTTGTTTGCACATTTAGCTTGACATTTTTAAAAAGCCAGACAATATTTTTTCTAGTTTCCTCTGCCTTGGGGTGGAATTTTAGAACTGGGGCACTACCACTGGCTATGTTTTGTATTACCACCAGCTCAACTTCTTTTGGTGATGGAACAGAAGAGAAGAGGATCATAATCTCTGAGCAATTCAAAGACATACCCATGTTAGTCTGGAAAATCAGTGTGGAAAGGAGTCATGTAGCACCTTTGAGAGTAACTGAAAGAAAGAAACTGTACCATGAGCTTTTATAGACTTGCATCTATTTCCTCAGATGCATGAAGTGGATGGTCCAATGACAGACCCATATGAGCAGGCTGTGTTTGAGAACAGCAATAGAAATGCAAAACCTGTGATTATGAAGATGAGGTGACCAGTTTTAACTATGGTTATTGGGGGATAAGTCAGGAGGTAGGATGCTGCTTAAAGCCAAGGTGAATATATAACCATAAGAATAGTGGTGGAAATATTGGAATGTAGTGTGGGAACCAGAAAGAAGATGGGAGGGGAGTATACTGTTTACTTTGTATGATGTTTTAATGTGTTAACTGCCCTGATTGGTTTACCAAAGGGCGGTATATACATAAATTTTATTATTTTATTTTATTGTTATGCACCAGTCAAAACAGCTTTCATGAGGCTGGGGGATTAGCTAGTGTCATAACATGTGTAGTGTGCCGGGGAACCATTGTGACTATGTTCCAGTTCTGCTATTTCTCTTTCCAATTTTCCTTTGTAGCCTTTTCATTCAAGGACTGCTATTCTGTGGTCTGAGATGGAATATACAGGAAGTGTTCTGCAACCAGTTTTTGTCTATTCCCATACCTAATTTCTGATTTATATTCATTTATCGTCTGACACAAGAGACTGACCCATTTGCCCAATGTAGAGTGCTGAAGGGCATTGCTGACAGAGTATGGCATATATCACATTAGAGGATGAGCAAATGAAAGTAATATTGTGGGTGATATCATTAGGTCCTATGATGACATTGAATAGATGTGTGGGCAGAGGTGGCATCTGGGTTTGTGGCCAAAGTCTTGCACCCTTGTCCACATCTGTGTTGTGTGTCTTCCTGTAGGTAACTGAGGTTGGGAGGCTGGCTGTAGGCGAGTAAAGGAATGCCACCAAGAGTCCTTGAGAGAGCAACTTTATTGTCCAGAATGGGTTCTAGTTCATTGATGATGTACCTGAGTGGTCTCAGTTGGGAACTGTATGTGGAGTTCTGTCGTTTACTGCCCTTAGTCTGTTCTGTAATAGATTAGTCCTGAGTACATGTCTTGCCTGATTTATTTGTTGGGGGGGGATTTACTTCATGTGGTAGGTACTGTAGCTTGAGGAATGATTGTAATTCCATGAGTTTGGCATCCCTGTCTTGTGAGTTCAGGCACAATTGTAAGGGAAGACATGGCCTAACAAGATATGTTAATGACTAGGCCATCTGAGTCTATGTGGCATACCTGAACAGGAAAGATGAACAAAGCAAGAACAGGAGAGTTGAAAGAGCAACCGCTACTAAAAGTCATAGAAGTCTGTGTCCTTAACAGTAGAGTAGACGCCAGCATGAGGCAGAAGTATATAAAAGCTTTGAGATAAATGTTTAGCGCCGTTGAGTATTTCCAGTGAGTGGTTTGACAGGGAAAATATAGCCCTGAAAGCTTTTGATGTGTGATTTGTTTCCAAGAGCAAGCAAGCGTGCTCAAAGGCCATCTCCTCCAAAATCCCTCTTTGTGGGCTGTGAAGAGAGGCCCACTTCTGCCACAATATCTTCACCTTTCTATTGAACCCATCATTTTAGAGCACAGGCTAATCTGGATGTGTGGAGATTTATACATCATTCCCTGCCCAAGCAGATGAGAAGAAAATAAACAGACGTACAAGACCATTGCATCTCTAAGCAAGAGAGTGGGATTGATCTCCAAAGGTCTCGGCTGTGCTTAAGCAAATGAACCTTGAAGAGAAAAGGTGGGAAACAATGTCACAAAGAAACATATGATTAAAATGTGTGTGTTTTAATGGTTTTCTTTCTTATGCATAGATGCACACAGCACCAGGCAGAGCCTTTGAGACTCTTACATTGCAGCAACATAGTACTGAGTCAATCTTCTAATTTCTTATCTCTCCTTCAGTGCTCCTTAGACACCAACACATTTTCTATGCAGAGACTACAGAATTTGCATTTCAGATCAAAAACATGTTGACCGAGATTCTACATTGTAACTGGGTAGCATAAATCTCTGCATGGGAGATACACCTGATTGTGCAAGCTGTTTGTTGACTGACAATGTTGTGCAACTGAATTAACATGCAAATGTGCAATTGAATGTACAATTGAATGGGAATGGGCATCCACATTTGCACTGCATATCCATATACATCTGTATGTACATCACATATGCATTAGCTGCACTTCACATGCACTGTAGAGTTCCATATGCAGAATATCATCTTTTCTCCCAGGGCATCATTCATTTTGCTCCTTTTTCTTTTCTCTCTTAAAAGGAAGAATAACCCATCAGATATAATCTGCCAGTATCAACATGCTAGCAGTGGACATGGATGAAACTAGCTGGTGAGCAGGGCCACTCCTCTTTATGCTACCACCCTTTTCCTCCTTCCTTCCTTCCTTCCTTCCTTCCTTCCTTCCTTCCTTCCTTCCTTCCTTCCTTCCTTCCTTTACTGTCTGTCTTTACTTTTGCTGTGTGGGCTGCCCAAAGCATGAGAGATTGCTCTTGCCAGAGGTCTGGACAGATTGCTGATTTCGAGGATTTGGGGGATTAATCTGAAGGCTTCATGACATTAAATTGAGGGCCACGTGCACCCCTAGGTTGGTGTTGCTTACCCTGTCTTAGCACACTCAAATCCACAGATATATACTATCCTTAACTCCCAAAATTCTGTCCAGAATTTAGAGGAGTTTGTTCCTTGGATTAGTACTCC
>CM034703.1:15062750-15077538 GCA_020142125.1 Phrynosoma platyrhinos | reverse complement strand
CAATTGCTGAAAAAACGGGAGTGATATGATTAAATAGTGGTTCTCAAACATTTAACCTTTGTGACCACCTTTATATCTACATGCAGATGTTGCCACCTTACCAACTTTGACATGGTATATGAACAAAAAGATATTGTCTGTTTAATCTGTGTATCTTTATTCCCACATTCAAGTATATTCATATTTTAACATTTTATAAGGAAATAACTGTCCTCCTCCTCCTCTTCCTCCTCCTCCTCCAGACAGAGCTCCAAGCACCTTCCTTGCCTTTCTCTTCCCCTTCAGGAGAAAAAAATTAGGAAGCAGAGGAGGAGGAGGAAGGATCAGAGCCTCCAAGTCTCACATGCCCCCTTGAACAACTCTCACATCCTCCCTGGGGGGGGGGGGTCCCACCCCACAGTGTGAGGACCACTGTAATAAAATCCTTAATCCTGTTCCATCAAGGTTAAAGAAACTTCTTTTAATCAATGGGACAAATTCACTTTTGGAGAACTTCTTGAGGGCTACTTTTCACTGGTGGGAGAGGCCAAAAGCAAGATAGTGGTGCCAACAATGGCAGGTATATTTTAATATAAAGCAAAAAATGACTTCTAATAACTGTTAGTAAGTAAGATTTAGGAAAGGTATCCCAACATTTTAGAATAGAGGGGAGTGTACCCATACAAAAGCAACCACCAAATGATGGTGAGATAGGAAAGGGAGTGTGGGTGTCCAGGAAAGCCCAGAGGGGCAGATTCAGCCCACCAGAAGGCCTGATGTCGTCGTCCCCCCACACACATTCTGTACTTCAAAATTCAAAGAGCATTTATTGTAGTTATTATTTTACACTTCAGAGTAACTATAGCAACATTATCAACACAAATCAGTCACTCATTTTGACAGCCAAGGGACTAATGGGTTTTGTGTGAACATCCATTTCATTCTTTATAGCAGTGATAACTTAGTGCTTAGTAAGACCTGTGTGAGTTGGTCAGAAATATAAAAAGGAATAACTATCTCTGGCTATTCTTTTTTAAAAAGCCACAACATTGTTATCTCTGTTGAACCTTTAGGATAAGACAAGCTACACTCAAATTAATTATGAATGCTCACTTCAAAATGTTTTGACAGATTTCAGCTTTAAGTTTATTTGTAATTGGCAATAGAGGAGTGGGCATTTTCTCTAGTGTGGAATAAAAACAGGCTTGCATTGTGCAGCTAAAGGAGGAAAGCTCTTCCACATTTTCTTTGCAAGGATAGAAAACCAATGGCCGAGATCTTACAGTAAAGAAATGGAGTGCAACTTTATGCTCACAGAGCTATGTATGGTTGTGCAACACTGCCTTGTTAATGAACTGCAATGTTATAGATGTGTAGGAAAATGTATTTCAAAATGTTAAAATGCTCAATATGCAATGAGCAACCATGTTCAGTGCCCACCTATGTACAATATGTCACCCCAAGCTCCCTCTGCACCCCATATTTTTAATATCAGTTTGATAGCAAAAGGGATGTTTAAGACATGTAGCCAAGAGAGGCACCTCAATGCAGGAAACTAGCCATGCCATATAAGGACCTCCATGGCCATATTCGGAGATCCTGCTAGCTCAGCATGGAGGAAACTCGAGACCACAGCCAAGGATAGATTAATTAAGACTGGAATTTGTTTAATCCCGTCATTGATAGGAGTGATTATGGGTGATAGACCTTGGGCTTACAAATGAACAGAAACCCAAGTATACTTCCCTCTGGAGGAAATACTCCATTGTCAGAAGGCATTTGCACTGATTATCCAACCATTTACAGACTTCCCATCCTATGCTTCCCTCCTGGGAACTTCACCTTAATTCCAGAACTGCCCCAGGATGCTTTTGTCCTATAAATATGCCTGCCTAGGCACTATCAATTTGATCTTGTTTTGAGGTCAGATAGACACTCTGTCTTCATCTCACCTGATTCCACAGCAACTGCTGGCCAACTAAGATCCACAGGCAGCATGCTGAGAAATTTTCCTCTCACAAGGCCACACCAAACCACCCAATTGAAACCTCTCCTTTTGGAGTAAGGTACAATTATCACCCTCTGAAACCCTGAAAATCACTATCTGCTACCACCTTTCATATCACTAGTTCTTGTACTTGTATGTGAGTGTGTATGTTTGTGTGAAAGTTGATATCCTTTTTGCTGTTAAAAATAAAACTACATTTGGACCTTGCATTCTGGAGTTCTGTTTCTTGGAACTGGTGTGCATAGGCTTGACTTCTGTTTTTAGTTGCCTGGAGCCCTCTCAGCAGCTTCAGTTGAGGTAATAAAATCCCCCCATTAAATATTGGTGGGTGCCCTCTGGGACCCTGGCAGTTTGGATAACACAGTGCATATGTGCAAAGTAGAAGCACAATGTGCAACCATGTACAATGGCACTGCATGTGCAGTTCCACTCCCATAAACTTTTACCAAATGTGGCTACATGATGCTTGAGTAAGACACCAACAGGATTCTGGCTCTGGTGTTTGCTTCAGTCTGCCCAATGGTTGTAGGTAATATAACAAGTAACCTGAAAGGTACCCAGAAAAACACTGTTTCTAAGAACAACTGTTCCCTGATTTGTGCAATGTGTTCATACATCCATATTACTGTGAGCAGACTTATTGTTGCATTCTGAAGTTTCCAGTATTTCTTCAAAGGCAGCCCCATGAAGAGTGTGCTCCTATACTCAGCATAATCAGAACATGTTTCACTGTGGCAAGGTTGGGAAAATAGGCCCAAG
Source organism: Phrynosoma platyrhinos (assembly GCA_020142125.1). NCBI lineage: Eukaryota > Metazoa > Chordata > Lepidosauria > Squamata > Phrynosomatidae > Phrynosoma > Phrynosoma platyrhinos. The sequence goes on along the minus strand of CM034703.1, from coordinate 15,074,792 downwards.
CTTCCTATCATTTCCAGTTGCAAATGCAAAATCCCAATATCTTTCCTCCCTCTCCTGTCCTCTCTGTCCTCCCCTCTCTCTTGGCCTAAGAGTTATGGACCACACACCAACATAAAAAGCTACCTGTAGACCAACCCCCTGTAGCCAATTATTTTATCATGCTCAATGTCTTTAAACAATACACACAAAAGAACAAAAAGAAAAAAAATGTAATTGAACTTTTATCGTTTGAAATCCAATATTTACTAGCCCTGTCACACCTATAAGCTAGGTTTTTTAGATAAAATCAGAGGGAGTTAAAATAGATTTAAATAAGATGCAAGACTCAAATAGTTGATTTAATGACTGCAAAAGAACAAACTTCTGTAAAGGTTGTATACACATTTATTATGATGTCACTTGTCTCTTTTTTCTGCATGTTAATAATATAGTTCATCATGAAATTTTTCCATTAATATTTGATTACCTTTAACCCAGATACATTATGATAGGACATTTTAGGGTCTTTGCAGACTGCCAGAAATAGTGCACATTAAAGTGAGGCACTGCCCTGGCTCAGTGCTAGGGAGTCATGGGAATTGTACTTTTTTTTTCTGAGACATTGAGCCTTCTCTGTCAGAGAGCTCTGGTGCCACAATCAATTACAGTTCCCATGATTCCCTAGCACTGAGCCAGGACAGTGCCTCAATTTAATGTGCACTATTTCTGGTCTCCTAAAGTCATGTTTTGTTGGAGAATTACTTACAGTATAAATACTCTGTGGCATTTCCATCTGTTTCTTGTGCAGAAAATACTGTTTTCTGTATAAACCAAACCTATGCCAATTTTATGCAGATAAAGGGGCTTTGCAGACGGGCAGCCATGGGCTGCCCTGAAAAGCTGAGGATTGGGGCCGAACCTGCCCCATGCCTTGGCCCCAATCTGCCCTTTGGGTGGCCCTGGAAGGAGCAACAAAATGCCGCTCCTTCCAGAGCCGGTGAAAATGGTGCCAGAAGAGCTGTCGCACGGCTCTTCCAGTCCAGCACATGCAGAGGCTGCACCAGGAGGATGTAATCAGGGCGCTTGCCATGTGCAATAGTGTGTGCCCTGATGACATCCTCGGGAAGGAGGCGGCCACCGTGCAGCTGCCCTTACCCTTCCCTGCCTCCAAGATGGCACTTTGCGCCTTCTGCATCCCCCCTAAGTCCCCAATTAGAGTATTTTTTACAGAAGCAATAAGTTTTACTGCACTGAAAATAACATTTCTATTCAGATATATTATTTTCTCTGCAGAAGCTGCTATTTCTGCAAAATAATCACATGTGAATTTTGTGCAGAATGAGCCTGTACTGTGAAGATTTTCATGAGAGTATGGTTTTTCTGAATATTTGTGAATATTCATTCCATTCCTACACTGCACTGTTATAACAGTTCGACATCCTATCAAATGCCTAGGCTTTGTCCTGTAAAATCCTAGGATATGAAGTTTTCTGAATTACTTTCTTCCTCCAAACTCTAATGCTGTAATTCAGGAGAGTGTATTAGGGAACTCTGGGTAATCTGGGTAAAACCTGGTTTGTTGCTGTTCAAGTCACTTCTGACTTACGGTGATCCTAGGGCAAAACTATCACGCAGTTTTCTGGGACTAAGGGTGTGAGAGGATGCATCTACATAGGTCAAATAAAACAATCTCACCTGATTTTCACAGAGAGCTAACCAAATGATATACAGGAATGTTTTGGGGCCAAATCCAGGTCTTTTTAGAAGCTCAGGGCTTCAATCCAGATGAAAAGAGTTAGGATTTACTCTGGATTTGAACAGAAATTCCAGATATACACATGTGTGTGTAGATTATGCTCCACAGTGATGTTGATGTGGTGCCAGTTGAGGAGGAATTCATAAATATGTTCATTTGCATTCATGGATGGATAGGTGGGGGCAATGGACCCACCATGGCTGTTCATCCTCACCTATTATGATTAATCGGACCAGGGTGAGTTTGACATGGAGAACTGCATGCCTAGCAATCATGAAAATAAGCATGTGGTCACTGTGGATCACAGCAACCTGGAGGTAAAATTGGTTTTCCTGTCCATATAGGTGCACCTTGACACACCCAACCAGATATTACGGCAACCCGGAGCTGCAGGAGCAGACTTTTTTTTGCAACAAAATGAGTTGCAATGGTTGCCACATTTCCTGTTCTTTATCTTTCACATGTGTGCTTTCCCTACAGCATACATGACACATGGAGAACTTTTCCAAACCCTACACTTCTTCTAGAGCTTGTGGGAGGCTTAGTCCCAGTCCACAGGGAAGTTTTTCTTGCAGGCTCTGTGCTGCAGCTGCCAGAGTTTCTGAAACAAAGAGGATCTTAAGTTGTAACATCAGCACTCCATATCCTGCTTTGCTTCAAATGGGTCAGAGATAAAAGTCTTAGGAACAGCAGAAGGGGGGCTCAGGGGAAGCAGAGAGGCAGCTGTAGGACAAGAAGCTTCTTCTACTGCAGCCACACCTCCAAACAGGGAAGTGTCACCATGGAGGGGATTGAAAGGATTGGAATGACAACAAAGCCAGGAGGTGTCAAAAAAGGTGCCAATTTTGCCACACCTCACTGAATTTGACCCTCAGGTCTTGCAACCACTGCCATTTCTAACAGTCCCACCAACCCTTCTTTTTGTAACCAATAAGGGGCCAGTTCTACCAAGCCTCACCAAATCTGTGGCAACTGATCCAGGGACAACTTACAGATATCAGAAGTTGAACCCAAGAGACCTGTACTACCAGCAGGACTGTCATCTTGCAAGTACTTGACCCACTGAGAGGCCAGACTTGTGAACTGCATATTGGCAAGGACTCCAGAGTTGCCCCCCTATGTCCTAAGGCCAGGTCCTGAACAGCCTTACTTTCCTTCAGTGGCCAATCCTGCTGACAGTAATCTTGAGCTCTGGCAACAATCCCATTGATAGTGTTCGTATGGATGTTGGGCTTCACCTGGAAGTGGTGTAGCTCTGGAGTTGGACTGGTTCATGCTGGCAGTGGAGATGTGAAGGCCTGGGGAAAAACTGGAAAGAAACCAGAAAGAAACCAAAAAGAAAACAAACTGAAAAATAAATTGAGAAAAGAAAGTAAATCAATTGTGGAATGTTTTACCGGTATTTTAACATGATCCAGGAAGGAAATGGGAGAGGGGAGTTTTTTTCTAATTTTTTTTCTGGGCCTTCATAATGCTAGCTGGGAGTCAATTACAGTGGATGCATCACCAGACAGGTGGTGGCCCTGCTGATAATCACAATCAAACTTGCTGTTCATACTCCCAAAACCAATAAACCTTTTTGTGGTGAGTAACAGGAATGCTTTTTCAACAATGTAATGAATAACCAAATTAATTATTTTTGAAAAGAAACTTCACTAGCTCTGACCTATCCATTAAAGTCCTGTCACAGGTGGTTTTTCATATATTCTTACTGCCCCAGTTTGGCCAGACAGTCCCAATTAATTCTCTGTTGTCCCACTTTATTCAGATGCTTTTAATATGTCCCAGTTTCTCTCTCTGCTTGTCGCTCCCCACCTGTTCTTCTCAGCTTCCTGCAGTTGCTGCAAAATGAATTCAAAGTGCAAAAGTAGTATACCATCTCTTAACTCAATAGGAGAACAGGAGCGGAAGGGGTAAAATCTTGTCCTTGCCAGTAGGCTCAGGCAAAAGCATACTGGTGCAGCCTCTGCTAGCTTGTGTGTGCTTCCTCAGTAGGAACTTCTGATACATTGATCATGCTCAGATATTGCTTGGCCACATGCATCCTCGTTTTCATCTGTGAAATGTTGGAGGATAAGGATTTTTTTTAAAAAAAAATCTGCTTGTCCTATGCTTGTAAATTCAGTCACTTTCAATACTGATTGATTTTGACAAGAGCAAATGCAGGGCGCTCGGAACCAAACATGTTTTGGCTATCAAATAGAGAGTGGAAGCAACAAAGGGTCAGCTATGACTACAGCAAAGAGAGAATTATATGGGAGGTGGAAGGGGGAATCTACAAACAGAAAGCTTTGAATTTATAAACAAATCCACCCTGCTTGTGTTTGTCTTTCTTTCAGGCTTGCTTTCAGGAAGAAGTTTCAAAAACGAGTCCCTGGCAGGACTTTTAGCAAACATGGCCTTTGCATTCTGCAATGTTTCCAACCCAGTGATTAACTCTGAGGGGTGATGCTCAAACAAATATGATTAATATTCATGTTTTGAAGTTGTGGCTGCCAAAGGCCTAGTTCAGAGTTCAGCTCTATTTACCACACTCCTGAGTTTGGCATTAAGCATTGAATATGTACCAAAGAGATACTTCTACATATATACCCATGACAGGGCCACAGAGAAGGACATAAGCCAGGGGGAGAGGAATTGTGCAGATGTTGCTGATTTGCAACTCCAAACAGCCCTAGCCATTTGGTCAATAGTGATGAATGCTGGGTGTTGCTGTTCAGTATCAGAAATATACCTTCCGACATTCCACAGATGAAAACTGGGACACATATGGTCATGCAACATCAAAGTATGGTGAAGATGGCAAAGGATATTAATGAGGAAGAACAGGCAAGCTAGGAGATGCTGCAGCAGTTTGCTTTTTCCTAAATTGGCAGGGAAAGGCAGGTTTGTGTCCTCTCCTGTGCCTTCCCTCTGCTGAGTTAACTGAGTGCAAACTACTTTAGCACTTTGAACTCAGTTTGCAGCAGTTGAAGTAAGGTGGGAACAAAGAGGGAAAAAGAAACTGGGACTTTTTAAAACCATCTAAACAAAGTGGGATAACAGAGAATTAACTGGGATTATCCTTAACAAAACAGGAAAGTTTGGGTAGGGGTATGCAGGAGACCTGCACAATTCCCACGCCTGACACAAAAGTAGGTATAAAATTCATACTTACCTCAGGTGATTTACAAGAATCAAATATGTGAGCTGGAAATAAATTAAAATCTAAACAATTTTATCTGAACAGAGTACAATACCTAAAATGTAAGTAAATATTAGGGGCTGGACCAGAAATTGCTGGATGGAAGAGCCAGATTGTTGTTGTAGTTTCGCCATTTGCCAAAAAAAAAAAAAAAAGGGGAAGCAAAGAGGCCATACACAGATGTCAGGGGGATGTATTCCAAACTAGCCATCATTTCAAAGAGTTACACCAATATGTTTGCCAATCCAAAATATGGTGCATTACTTTTCAAAAGTAAGTTGGTGTATGATTGCAATCTAACCCTGGCAACTTGTTGCCATTAATATAACCTCCCAGCCTTTACAAGTTTGTTCTGCTGTTGCTGTGTGCCTTCCAATTGTCTCTGACTTATGGTGATCCTAAGGTGAGCGTATCACAGGGCTTTCTTGGCCAGATTTGTTCATAGGGAGTTTGCCATTGCCTTCCTCCAAAACTGAAAAATGTGACTTGCCCAAAATCACCCAGTTGGCTTATCTTACTAGTTTGTTGTTTACTTATTATTTGAGTAGGAAAAAGGTCTAAGATATGGAGGAAGAAACTTCAAAATGCCCCAAGAAAGCATTTTCATACCCAAAGTGTAAATGCTACTCACTACAGAAAGCCAGTGTAGTGTAGTGGTTTGAGTATTTGATTATGGCTCTGAAGGCCAGGATTTGAAACCTCGCTCAAACATGGAAACTCACAAGGTGATCTTGGGCAAGTCACACTCTCTCAGCCTCAGAGGAAGGCAAAGGCAAAACTCCTCTTGAACAAATCTTGCCAAGAAAATCTTGTGATAGCTTCACCTTGGGGCCAAAAGCAACTTGAAGGTGTACAACAGCCACAACAGCAGCAGTCATACAAAAATAATGACCATTGCTGTGTTATTTACAGAAGAAATTGTGCCCATTTTAGCTGATTATTAACTGGAACATGTTTCTTCCATGGTATCAACCAACCTATTACCATTATGGGACATAGAACAGAGCCCCCCACAAAAATCTCAATTTGTGGGCAGACACAAATGAGCCTCAACTACTTAGTCCAGGGGTTGGCAAGTTTCACTTACCTGGGGCCAATCCGGGGGTCCCCTGGTCTTCCGCGGGCTAATGGTAGGGGGAAATAGCAGTGCACGCACTCACACGCACGTGCATGTGCAGTACACTGAAAGTACTGTGCATGCACACGCACGCACACACATGCGCAAGTGAGTCGTGGCTGCCATTTTGGAAAACAAAATGGCGGCCACGACGCGTTTGTGCATGCGCAGTACTCGGCACATGCGCAAACAAGTCACAGCTGCCATTTTGTTTTCCAAAATGGCAGCCGCAGCTCGTTTGCACATGCGCAGGAGTACTGCACATGCGCAAATGAGTCGCAGATGCCATTTGGGAAAACAAAATGGCAGCCACTATGTGCGTGGCGGTGGGGGCAGCACGGCGGCAGGGGCCGGTCCAAGGGCCTCAGGGGGCCATACCTGGCCCCCGGGCCATAGGTTTCTGAGTCTTTAAAAGTAAAACCAGAACTTTGTAATAGGCTTTAAAAAAACTAATTGTGAACCAAGCAACTCCAGAAGATAATCAGTGTTGTGCTCCAGATAAACAGTCCCCAACAACTATATTAGTGAATTCTGTAATTTTTGTGGGTTTCAACCACCTTCAAAGAAGATTACATGTGCAACATATTGCAGGAGTCAAGTATACAACAAACAGGTCATATGCCACAATGGCCAGACGAGCTTCTTCCAAGAAGGAAGACAGTAGTCCCGCCTGCTCTATGAACTAGTCCATCAATTAATGCCCCAACTCCCCTCTCCAGTAGGAAAGCAACAGGTTGAAGCAGGCGGATCTTTGTGTGGCTGTGAATAAGACCTTGTGGATTAATCTCCAGTTAAATTCACTGAGTGAGCTGCAGGTCTAGAGTCTTAAGACTGATTTTGTTTTATCTCACTTCCTCCATAGCATCCAGAATTTTATAATCTTAATTCTATAATTGGCCATAAACGAATTCAAGTTAAGAACATAACAGCTGCAATGAAGGATCACAGAAAGATAAACTGAATCCATGTGGAGTAGCATTTTGAACAGTCCTCCTCATTGTCTACATGCACACATATTGCAGAACAAGTATCAATGTTTGTTTTTATGGAGCAGGTGGGTTTTTAGTCTGATTTGAACTTCTGTACGGTATATTTGATGTGATTTTACATTAGGTTTAGATGTTTTAATTGTTTGAATTTTATTGCAATTTTAAAGGTTTTATCTGTGAGCCACCTTGGGACCCTCTGGGGAGAAAGGCAGGATGTAAATGAAATAAATAAATAAATAAATAAATAAATAAAATACCCAGAAATAAGGTATTTAAAAAAGCACTTGTCATTGCATCATGTTTTCACCTAATTTGATTTACTTCCCTTTCTTTTCATTGTGTAGTGGTTTGAGCATTGGACTACAACTCTGAAATCAGGGTTCAGTTCCCTGTTCAGCCATGAAAACCCACTGGGTGACCTTCGGTAAGGCACACAGCCCCCCAAAAAGCCATGGTAGGTTCACCTTAGAGTGACCATATTCCAGAAATGACTTGAAAACACACAACAACAGCACCAAACTCCTCCTGCATCTTTTATAACATTTGCATAATTTGCAAAAGGAGAAAGAAGCATTCTTAACACTGTATAGCCACTGAAAAGTTATTTGAAGCAACAACACTGCTACTGCAGGTAGACATTTTGGTAATGGGCAAAATGAAAACAAATGGCCGATAAAGAGATAGAAATTTTCCTAAGTGAGCCATCAGCAGTTTTCTCAGTCATGCAGAAATGTGGTTTTCCTAGTGCCTAATGGAAAGGCCATTGGAAACTTAAATTAGTGCATCCCTTCATTTTGGGAGCAGTAGCATTCACTTGGATTCATACAGCATTGTCTCCTGTAAATTGATGGGGAGTCGACCTGAACTGAATATTTTTGCTCCCTGCAATTATTCTCTGCCTCTGCATGGAGCTTATTTAAAATAAATTTTATGACTCAAGCTGCAACTACCTCATTTGTCATTGGGCCCCTTTTGGTGTTTTCAATGGAAATGACAGCATCACCGCAGGCTCCTCAATCCTCAAGGTTGCAGGTGAAGACCAGCTGGGGACCGAGAGCTATTGTTTCCCGATTAGCATAGGATGATGGAACAAGCCCAAAATGCCATGATTCAAAGCCAAGTGCCACTTGGGATTCAACAGGGGAAGAAACAAAACCTCTATTGCTTCCCATACACATTGCTCTATGGGAAACAAATCTAACTGGTAATCAGGGTGTACTATCATTTAAAACTAGGCCAGAGCTAAAGCTAGTTATGGAAAAAGATCAGCAAAGGCTAAAACTACTTATGGAATAAGATCAGATCAAATAAGCTTCTAAGGTAATTTGAATACCTTGTACAGAACAGAATGAAAGATGAGTTATATAAATACATAGGAGAGACATACAGATTTCGTTTAACATGATGTTCTACATATAGACACACACACCCCCGAGAGTTGTACAGATGCATACCAGCTGACCATGCTTCCTAGATTAATGACCACAGCAACAAATCCCACTGGCAATATGGTAAATTACTGGAAATTGTTGTTCTTGAGATGTAAATGTGGGAGTGAAAAATCAATCTTGAGTGTCAAGAATGGCAGCAACAAATGAAGGCTAGAGGCTCCTTAAATTGATTGCATATCTTTCCCTGTTTTTTTTTTCTTTTAAACAACAGTAAACTTGGATAAAATTGATCAAGAAGATTGAGGATATTTTTACAGACAGTTGCAATCTTTTTTTCACTACCAAATGTTGTGTCAAGGGACCATGGAGTTAAGAACTTCACCCTCCACTACAGCACAGGGCTAGCACAAAACAAAGTGTTACCATTCTACATATTCAGAGCTACTATAAGCATAGTATCCAATAAAGTTTTCATTGCACAACTGGTTGTACAAAGGAGATGTGCCGCAGACTTCTACACAACTTCTTACAGTGGGCGCTTGGTAGCCGCTGAGATTTGGTTCCAGGATCCCTCATGGATACAAAATCCATGGATGCTCAAGTCCCATTATATACAGTGGAATAGTAAAATTGTGTCTCTTATATAAAATGGCAAAATTGAGGTTTGCTTTTTGTAATGTGTTTATTTTTGAATATTTTTAAGCAATGGATGGTTGAATCAGTGGATGCAAAATCCATGGATACACAGGACCCACTGTATAAACCTCTTACACAATGGCTTTGCATAACTGCTTGTGCAAAGTGGAATCTAGCAAAACTATGTCAGCAGGGATTTTTCACTCCTATAGGGTTCAATGGCATTCTGACCTTTAGATTTTCAGAATGGAGTTCAAGTTGTGATCATATTTTCCCTTTCTGAGAAATGGAGAGTGGGCTTACACTGAAATTGCTTCTCTTTTTTAGGCTCATAATGGCAAGGGTATGAAGAATATAGAAAGGGTCTTGCTGGGTTAGTAAATCTCCCTGGTCACTGATCAGCTGCAAGGCTATATCCAGACTCTCTCTAGTTGATCTTCAGCATCAAAAGAGGAAGGAGGAGCCTTATGCTGAATGTGGAGGCTGCTCCTTTTTCCTTCCATATTCAAAAACAGAGAGAACAAGCCAGGTCCTCCAAAATACATTGGCAACTGATGAGACCCATGTCAGTGAGGCAGTGAATTCTCTCCAGGCTTTTTGTAGCTTCAAAAGAGCTGTCCAAGGTGCTAAACTATCTCTCCAAAATATATTCTGTACCCTGGACCCACTTTAAAATCTGAACTAAAACCTGGATTGGATTCCTCGGTTCATTGGCAAGTGTACCACCAGCCAGTGGTGCCCAAGTAGAAGTGGCCAGGGAGCCTGATAGCCCTTCAGCTGTTGTTGTGCATCATGGGCAATGGCCAGAAAGAGAGAACCATCTTCTGTAAGTATGCTGGTGGAGACTTCTGTTCCGCAAGCACAATGTACTTTCTTGGCCACTGTTTCCTTTAAAACACAGCTACTCATACAAGTGCAGCCACATGAAACAAAGCAATATAATGAAGTGCTACAATGACTGGAGGTGAAATTTGTAATGATTAGAATTGAGTATTTTCATTTTAAAGAAGTGACATCAAATAAAGAACTAACCTTATTCATAGCACTTCAGGCTCCTGGGCAACATATGAGAAAGAATTCCTCCTCACCCCACCCAAATTGATTTAGACCAGCAAAATATCTCATTTATGTCACTTGATAAGAAATCTGCTTGGGGCAGGCCAAGCATTCTGAGTAAAGGCCCAAGAGGATGTAACAAGAGCAACAAATAACACTGAAATTGGACCTTCCATTATGAACAGATTTCATTATCCTAGTAGCATGATGGCTAAATCAGGATGGTGGATTTGATTCTGATATGGGAAACAATTTGGTTTCAGTCACAAAGTTTGTGGTTCCTGGGATGCATCACATTTATCATCAGAAGCCTCTTTTTAAATATCTACAATATCTATCTATGTATCTATCTTAGCTATAGATCTTAATCTTTGCTTATTGCATTATGATGCATTCATTAATTAATAATTTTGGCAAACTCCTCCCCTTTCCATAAGAACACAATAGCTTCTCTACAATGTTCAACTACTGTTCTTATGTTGGAACTTCTTTAGTAAAAATCCAATTGCACAGAAAAAGTTTTTACTTGCCAAAAAAGGATAATTTTTTTCACAAAGATGCATCTCATTTTGTTCCCAAAAATACAATTTCATCACAGAAAAAAGATGCACCTTTTTCTACATGGAAAACATTTGTGTAGAGGAGACCATGTGTTTTCTATACAACAAAAATAGTTTTGAGCTGGGGACATTATATATGCTTCCTATGCAAAAACGAGAGAGAGAGAGAGAGAGAATTATTAAATTAAAAAACAATACACACACACACTTATGAGGAAAACATGTTTCCTGACCACATATACCTGGGACAGGCAAAGTGCAGCTCAGGAGCCAAATGTATTTCTTGGAACTGTTTTGGGGGCCCTTCAGAAAGCCCTCCAGAAACCTCTAGATGTAGCAGTTCTCTTTAAAATAGACTGCACCTTCCCTTAACAATGTTTAGTACAAAAAAAAAACATTTTTCAAAGCCAGAGTGGACTTCTGGCCATTTCCTGTTGGGTTGTTTGTGTGGGGAATGAGTAGCAGTCCATGCATCTTTTGCAGGCTCCTGGGAGTAGAAAATTCTGCCACTGTTGCCCATATCTGAATTGTGCCAGCAACCATTCCACTCTAAGCCTACCTTATTGCATCTTAATTGAGAAGCTAAGTAGGGTTGGACCTGTTGCTACTTGGGTGGGAGACCACCAGTTGATCCTAGGAAACTCCAAGCAGAGCTAGAAAAGAATCCTGCCTGAAAGCACCATTGCTGCCAATCAGTGCTGACCATACTAGATTAGGTAGACCAAGGGTACTCAGTATAAGGGAGCTTCCTCTCCTTCTTCGACTATTTATACTCAACATCATTGTTAAAAGACTCTCTGTGCAGACAAGTTGAATAGGGAAAAGCCAGGATCATGTGTGCAGTGGTAATGTTATACACTTATTCAGCATGTAATGGCATACACATCCTGAATATGCAAAGGAGGAAGGGTGATCAGAATTTGGGATTATTTATTTAATAATTTATTTATTTCTAATTGGAATACAGTTCTGGGGGGTCTCAGGAAACTATCCAACCTATTGATTCAATTCATCCTTCAACAAAATGGGGGTAATAATGTTGAACCAATTTATAGAGCTACTGTGAATCATGAATGTTGGTTACTGAAATCATAGAATCATAGAATCAAAGAGTTGGAAGAGACCACAAGGGCCATCCAGTCCAACCCCCTGCCATGCAGGAACTCCCAATCAAAGCATCCCCGACAGATGGTCATCCAGCCTCTGCTTAAAGACCTCCAAGGAAGGAGACTCCACCACATTCCCAGGGAGTGTGTTCCACTGTTGAACTGCCCTTACTGTCAGGAAGTTCCTCCTAATGTTGAGGTGGAATCTCTTTTCTGGGTACTAGTTTCTGGGGCGGCAGAAAACAAGCTTGTTCCTTCCTCAATATGA
>CM034703.1:15026269-15046120 GCA_020142125.1 Phrynosoma platyrhinos | reverse complement strand
CGCCGCCGTCCACTGGAACTGGCCCTTCCCCCACAACAGTTGGGAGATAGGTCTCGTGAGGTCCGCATAGTCCTTGATGAACTTCTGATAGAAGTTGGCGAACCCCAGGAACCACTGCACATCCTTCCTGTTGGAGCCTGCATCTCTTCCTTCTCTGGAGGAGACCCATCCTCCTCCTCATCCTCCAAGTCCTCCTCAGGGCTGGCCATGACAGTTGGCCATATAACAAATCCAATAACATCAAGAAGCCATCTAAAGTTTTCCCGATGCAAAAGCATGAAGGCTTCTTGAGAAATTCAGTGTCTTCTGCCTAACAAAGGGGCCTGTGGCCTCACAATGATGGAGAAATGTTGGATTGCAAAGAAAGTATTTTTTTATTTTTTTTGTGTTGCAAATGAATGTTAAATTTCCTGGACTTTGAGAATCTCCCAGTTGCCACATGGCCAGAAAGAGGAGGTGCAAGCCTGCAAGAAATATCCCTCCATACCATCTGAACTGAGAACAAAAATAGAAAATGCAGGCTATGACTAACATCTTCAAGTTTTAACACCTTGCCTAATGAAGAAACCAATGGAGCTTAAAAAGCTTATGAAATGTATATTGTGCATTTTGACTGGCAAATAAAAGTATCACTGTTTGGTGGATTTTCAATGTTACTGGATTGTAGTTAATTGTCAGGCTAAAAAGTCTCTGTTTGCTTTTAAAAATCAGAATGGGATTAATCAATGTTTGTTCCAATGAGCATTGTCACAGAGTGTGTGTTTTTTCTTTGTGTTTTTATGGCAGCTGAATTATTTGATGCCTCAGCTTTCACCTTCTGCAAGAAAACATTTGATTAATGCTGTCCTAAGGGCTAAATCTGTCCCAAAGCACTATCTTGGCATACTGACCACCATCCCAATCCTCTGAAGATCTTACATTGAGTGATGGAGAAGCATCATGACATCTTCTTAGCCTCATGGTGCAACAGCAGTCATTTTGCGAAATAGATCCAGATGACACCGAGAATATTCCAGTTCAGCAGCCATCACTGTCATTGTTCATTAATCAAATCCTCCTGCTTCTGTAGCCTCAAGCAACTGATTGGCTGACAGATATTTCCCTATATTTATTACATTTATATGCTGCCCTTCTGCCAAATTGAGAGCATTTTAATTCTATTCAATTCAGTTCACAGAACAAACATTTGAGAGCAGAGCAATGTAATATAGCATGTTGCCCAATTTCTAGTCAAAACTTTCATTTCCTTAATTAATTAATTTAAATTCATTGAAATTAATTCAGGAGACATCTTATGATATAGGTTGGGATCTAAATATTTTAAAATTAACCATGCACATTGACTAATTATGAACATTAATTAATTAACAATTTGTTTCTTTAATTAATCATTAATTAATATGTTCAATTAATTTTTAAAATGTTTAGCACCCACCCTATATCATATGATCTCTGAGCAGCTTAGATTAAAATCCATTTAAACAATCTAAAATAATTCCAAAGCACATAAAAATAATTCCTTTTAAAAGTCACAACAGTTTTAAACCACATACTTTTACAAATTTGGAATTAAATCACCTCTGAGTGGCTTACAATAAAATCTGTTTAAAGAATGTAAAACAATTGAAAATTGAAAACAATAAAAACCAATCTAAGCAATTTGGATCCAGCGTCGCATAGCAGTTAAAGTGTTGGACTATGCCTCTGGAGACCAGAGTTTGAATCCCCACTCAGCCATGGCAACCCACTAGGTGACACTGAGCAAGTCTCACACTCTCAACCTCACCCATGATAGGATCACCTTAGGGTCACCATATGACAGAAATTACCTGAAGGTACACAACAACAAGAATAATACTAGATAATTTAACAATTTTAAAAAGTTAATACAATTTATAATCATCATAGAATGAAAGCAGTGACCAGAATCTTGCTGGTATCTTTCACAGGTGTAAATTTCCCTACAGAGATAGTTGAACATTTTTGCCAAATGTCTGCATCCAGATCAAGATTGTAGAAGGAATCTCAAACAAACTCATGTGGATTGTAGAAGGAATCTCAAGCAAACTCATGTGGAGCCATTATTGTGCATTGTACATGGATGTGCATGGATGCTCATGTTCATGGATTTTGCATTCAGTTGTATATTTGGTTTCATCATTCAGTTGTGCAATGTTGTCATTCAATACAAGAGCTGTCCAGCACAATCAGTGCATAACTCCACAAGCAGAGATTCATGCTACACAAACTGATGGCCAAAAAAAATATTTTTCTTGACCAAAAAATAATTTGTAATTAAAAGGAATTCCATAAAACCAAACAGACTAAATTCAAGAACATGACACTACCATGAATTGCTTTTGAAAGGTAGTGTTTGAATTTCAGCAAAGTGGAGGTGCTTTTAAATACTGGCCCATGTTCTATATTGCTTACTGTAGTCTATCTAGTCCAAGTCATTCATGAGACAGTATTCAGTACAGGAAAGCAGTCCAAAGAATAATCCAAAAGAATAGTCAAATTCCAAGTAGGGTTCAAGGTACTGTATTCAAAGAACATCATTCAAAGAACAAAGCACTAACACAGCTTTCTCCCAAAGAAAAGGATGGTTGTCAGCCATATTGGACCAAGGGAGTTACAGGTGCTCCCTACTTGCTTTTTATTTAAATGCTGAGAGTTCTGGCATCTTTCTCTCAAGTGGTTAAGACACTGACTCTGTTGATTGCAAGATCAGCAGGTTGGCAGTTCGAGGCCCGGGTGCTGCATGATGGAGTAAGCTCCTGTCACTAGTCTCAGCTTCTGCCAACCTAGCAGTTTGAAAGCATGCAAGTGCAAGTAGATAAATAGGTACCACTTTGGTCAGACACGACTTGACAATCTTGTTAATGGGGAATACCTTTACCTTTAGCTCTGGCATCTTTCTCTTTCCTGGCCTTCACCTGTGGGGGGTGGGTATTGGTACCTCTGTCTCTTCATCTTAGGGTTGTGATTTCAGGTAACTCTGCTCCTGGGGCTGCCAAGAACTCTGTTCCTGTGCTGACAGTAGGCTGTCCTCCTGGGGCTGCTGAAGTTGTGGCTACAGCCCTGGCATGTCCCCTGGGCTCTCAGACTCTTCAGCACAGCCTTCAGAGGAGATGCCAGGATCCTGAAGGCAGGGCATAACACAGGGTCCTGCTTCTGATTGTTTCATCCTCACATGCTGGTTGGAGGGCAGCCTACTGTCAGCACAGAAACATTGTCCACCTGATCACCAGTGGAACAGAACTCTCTGTGAGACAGATGCCTGGTAATAGGTTTGGGAGGACATATACAATTGCCCCAATAGTAATGATCATAACTACACAGGGATTGTGAATACAGGCAGTTACAGATCTGTAACTGAAGGGACTTTTATCACATGTGGTTTCTAAACCATCATAAAAGTTTGATAATTGTACCTTTGGCAATTCCTATCACACAAAGCCATCCTCCTCCACTAGATGAGTTTAATATGTTTCATGAATTTGCCATCTTTGCTTAAAGCCATTCTGAAAATTTGTCTTATTTTTTTTGTGACCATGGTGGATGGAGGTTTTCTATCATGTTCAATTTAGTGGATGTATTGGTAAATTGAAACTGCCCTGTTAAAAATGTCTTTATCTAGTCATTCAGCAATAACATTCAGTGTCAATTTTTCTATTAGCTTTCAACAAATAATATTTGTTGGTTTTCCATTCCTCCCCACCCCATCCCTGCCTCTCAACCTTCATTTCAGGTGAAACCATTAACATAATAATCTTTGAAAAAAGAGTGTCTAGTCTAGTAAACTGAAGTGTGCTGTTTTTTCATTCATGAAGTTCACTTGAGATTGCTCAAGAAAAGGTGATTTGTTGGCAGCTGTTTGTCTGGGGGGAATAGGTGGGTGTGTGTGTACTGCAGGAATAACAGAAGAACATATAAAGAGGAACTAAACCAAGCTAAACTTTTGCAGTTTGTGAATAATAATCGCACCTGGGAACTCTTCCATTTCTCTTGCTATTTCTATTCATCCCTTTAGAGAACATGGTGCTGGTGTACTTTTTGTTGTTGTTGTTGTTGGTTTGTTTGACACCTTTGATTCTTCATCTCATTTTTTCTCCTGCCAATTTTGATGAAATGTTACATGGCTGGTCACATTAACTTTCTCAGCTAGTCAAATTACAGTAAGCCCAATGTATCAGTAGTCTAGCCATCCTAAGATCTGAGCTCCTGTAACTTACCCCACTCCATAGTATTCATTGGCAGCACACACCCACAGGTGCACTGATGCAGGCATGTGCACATTGCTGCTCATTCACTAATATACGCTTGAGCACCCACATTTTTCCCATTTGTGTGAGGGCTTGGAACCAAACCCCTGTGGATGGGAAGGGCTCACTGTATTTCAGGACATCCTGCTTACATCATTTGATAACTCCAAGACATGGATATATCTGTTTTTGGATACTCATTTAGCCATTCCTGCATTTTCCAACTCATGCTCAGATGCTCTATTTTCAAAGAATATTCTAAGGGTTTTAATAGTATTGGAGACCATTTCACTGGAAATGAAGTTTCAGAAGCTGGGTTGGGCAGAGTAAAGAGGAATGGAAAACCAACAAATATCATTTGTCAGAAGCTAATAGAAAAATTGACACTAAATGTTATTGTTGAGTGACTAGGAATTTGAATCCCTGCATGGCCATGGAAACCCACTGGGTAACCTTGGGCAAGTCACACACTCATTATCAGATGAAGGCAATGTCAGCTCCCTTCTCAACAAATCTTGCAGTGAAACCCCATGCTTTGATTGAGAGTTCCTGCATGGCGGGGGGTTGGACTGGATGATCCTTGTGGTCTCTTCTGATTCTATGATTCTGATTCTATGGGCCTTCACAAACTGCCAGAAATAGTGCAAATTGAGGCCACTTTAACTGTCCTGGCTCAGTGCTAGGGAATCATGGGAATTGTATTTTTTCTGGGACATTGAGCATTCTCTTTCGGAGAGCTCTGGTGCCACAATAAACTACAGTTCCCATTGTTAATTTGTCAGCTTTTAAGGGGTGGGAGGGTTAGGGGATTGGGATTGTCTGTTTTTAACTCTTTATGTTTTAATTATGCTGTAACCCGGCCCGATTGCCTAGCAGAGGGGTGGGCTATAAATAAAAATTATTATTATTATTATTATTATTATTATTATTATTATTATTATTATTATTATTATCTAACTATTTAGAGAGATATGCCACTGGCCGATACCATGAACCCAGTTGCTAAGTTAGTACACCAACTGCCACATTATCTCGTTCATGAACATATAGTCAAAATGGCTTGGTTACATCGGGAAGTCCCAGGGCAGGGGCCTGGAGTAGAGCCCTTTTGATGTCTTGAAATGCTTTTGCTTGTGGCTTATCCCATTGGAAAGGGGCTGTCTCTGGACCTTTTCTCGCTTCATATAGTGATTTGCTCATTACAGCAAAATTGGGGATCCATGTTCTGCAAAACCCAGCAGCTCCCAAGAAGCAACTCTAGTTGGTTCGGGCAGGGCACACACTGCCTCCTTTCGCTCAGGTCCTAGCTGTTGCTGTCCTTGGGAAACTATGAATCCCAAATACCGAACCTGAGTTTTACACAGCTGGGCCTTTTTCCGGGACACCTTATATCTGCGGTCCCATAGGAGCTGTAAGAGTTATTGAGTGCCTTGCCAGCATTCGGGCTCTGAAGGTGCAGTCAGCAATAAATCATCCACATACTGTAACAAAACTCGTTTTCTGGGCTCAGATTGAAAATCTCGTAAATCCTGGCTGAGGGCGGTACCAAAGATAGTGGGAGAGTTCTTGAAACCCTGAGGTATGCATGTCCAATTGAGCTGAAGTTTTCTTCCAGTGAGAGGCTCTTCCCACTGAAATGCAAAAATAGCTTGACTTTCAGGAGCTAATCGGATACAGAAAAGAGCATCTTTTAAATCCAAAATTGTAAAGTGGGTTGCTTCTGCTGGTATTAATCCCAACAGTACATAGGGATTAGGCACCACTGGATGGAGAGTCACTGTGGCCTGATTAACCAACCACAAATCCTGTACTGGGCAATAGTCATCCGTGCCAGGTTTTTTAACAGGGAGCAATGGAGTATTCCATGGAGACTGGCATTCTAGGAGAATCCTACAGTGCAGAAGATGGTCTAGATGTTTTTGGATCCCCTGAATAGCTTGCCGTGGTAGGGGACATTGGCGCACATGAACCAGCCTTGCTCAGGGCTTCAGTTCCACTACCACTGGTGGTATAAACCTTGCCAGACCAGGGGGATTGTCCTCCAACCATACTCCTCGCATATTAAATGCTTGACAGGGCTGTTCTTCAATCACGGGCATTGTCCAATACATCCTCCATTCTTCTTCCATCAGATAGGTGAGACTCAAAATCTTAGTGTCCCCTTTGGGCCCTCTAAAATTCACCATAGCCGTCCCATCCTCTTCAAAGGACAGCTGAGCTCTTAATTTTGACAGTAGATCATGTCTCAACAATGGAACTGGGCAATTGGGTAAGTACAGAAATTAGCGTTTTATCAGGTGGGATCCTATTTGGCAAGTTCGTTGTTCAAGCAAGGGGTTGTTTTTCTATTTTTCCCATGGCTCCTTTCACTCATACCTTTTGATGTGAAAGAGGGGCTACTGGATAGGTGACTACAGATGATGATGCTCCAGAATCAAGCATAAAGTCTATGCCATGGCCCCCCACAATGGCAGTGACCATGGACTCCCCGGGGCTGAGGTGAAGGGGGCCCGGTCTGTCCTAGTCAAAAAGTTCCGCCTCTGCCATTCCAATAAAAGGATCCTCCTCATATGTCCCTGCTGGTGCTTGTGTCTGCCGGGTGGGACTCCAATTGAACTGTGCCGATGCCCGTCCCCTTCCCTGACCACTGAAGCCCCTCTGATTTTCTTCTCTGGTGTTCTGGCCTGTTCCATTCGGACACTCTTGCCACCAGTGCCCTTCCCATCCACACTGGGCACATTGATTCCGTCCTAAGATCCCTCTGCCTCTTCCAGGCCGATTTCCATCTCCACGACCATGTCCTTGTCCTCTTCCCCTTCCCCCGGGTCCTCCTAATCCTCTGGGACTTCCACCCAGCTGCTCCACCAGTGCAGCTGCCAACAGCTCAGCCTTTTTGGTCATTTTTCACTCCTTCTTTCTCTCTTCTTCCTGATCCCTATTCACATATACTTTCTGTGCAACTTCCACAAATTCCATCATATTTTTACCTGCAAATCCTTCCAACTTCTGTAACTTTCTCCTAATGTCAGGATAGCTCTGGGTCACAAAGGCCATATTAATGGTCTTTAAACTGTCTGGAACTTCAAGCTCTATTGGGCTGTATTGGCGGTAGGCATTTAGGAGGCGCTCTAAAAATGCTGCAGGAGATTCAGTGGCACCTTGTAATGTCTCATGCACCTTTGTCATATTGAGTGGCTTTTTCATTCCTGCCTTCATAGCTTCAGTTAACAGGAGTTGATACTGTTGAAGGTGGTCTAGTTGCTCTGGTACATTAGGGGCCCACTGTGGGTCCACTAGAGGCACTCTTGTCCTCTTCCACCCTTCAGGATTCAGCTCAGCAGGGGGAACCCTTGCTAGGGCTATTTGTTCCACATGCTGAATAATGCAGCACCTTTCTTCTGTTGTAAACAGAGTCATTAACAGCTGTTGGCAATCTTGCCAGTTTCGCATATGAGAAGCCATAATGCTGGAACATAAGTCTATGAGTTCCTGTGGTCTTTCTGAATATGTAGCATAATGGGTTTTCCAATTTAACAAGTCCGAAGTGGTAAATGGCATATAGGTATAGGCTTGCATCCTAATAGGGTCTCCTCCGGCCTGTGGATTTGGTGTCATCTGTGTTACCAACCTCAAGGGGTAGACACCAGCACTAGTGGTTTCACCCTGGGTAGAAATTTGTTGCCGGTCATGGCTTCTAGTTCTTTGAGCCATGGGTGGGCTACTGTCCTCTGTCAATGGAGACAGGGTCTCTCACTGTGTTCCACAGGACTGGGATGATTGGAAATCTAATCTTGGCTCTGGTTCTGGTTCTGGTGGCGAGGGTCATGGAGGATAAGGCGAGGGTGCCGTTGGCTCAATCCAATCCTCCCCAGCTAGGTCTAACACTGGTTTCAACTTTCTAGCCATCTTTTCCTTTCTAAGGACCAAAACCTTAGCTTGTGCTTCCATACATTTCCTAAGCCATGGGGGGGGGAAACCCGGACCACTGTATCCCAAGAATCAATGTAAGGAAACTGATCAGGGTGCCTGGGTTTCCTACAATCACAGAGTACACACGCTGGACTTTATCCAGATCCAAAGACCCCTCACTAGGCCATCCTACTCCAAACGCAACCCATTCTACCTCACAAAGGATTCACAACTGCTGGGGGGTCATCAGAGGATCACCATAATCCCCTGAAAACCCTTTTTTGAAATTTTTCAACATAAAACTCAAGGGGATGCAGGGTTTGATCCCCCCACCACCCAAATCCTCCCTTTTTCTAATCACAGACAAGAAACACGAAGGGATTGACAGGGTTCAAACCAGTTTTAGGAAATGGGGGAACTGGCATGTGGAGGGATTAGGGTTTACAGTCACACACTACTGCCCAGTCTTCTGGACTTCCGAGCACCTGCAGGCAACTCTGGATGTGTGCATCGAAGGGCAAGAGTAGGGAACCGGGTAGCCAAACACACTCCATGCACCCACAACAACTACCTCCCCTCTTCCCACTAGACAAAGAAATTCCTTACAATTCTCCACTTCCCTGTTTGGGTGGGTAATCGTGCTACCCCTTGGGGATGATCAGGCACCACTTCCACCTTTTCAAGGGGGGCTTAACTGAATTCCTATTATTTTCCCAAATATTTACCTGATTCCTGAAGGGGGGCTCAGTTTCCGTCTCTGTGCTTTCGGTTCTCCCGCTGTGTAGTTGTCGTTCTGGGAAGGCATGGCTCTGACCTCCTGCTCTCCAATGAAGCTGGTCAGTGGTGCCTTGAGACAAGGGAAGAGCCGTGACCCCCCCCCCTTTCTGACACAGCAGACAAGGGGCAGGCTAAAGGCCACCTTTCATCTGAGTCACGGCACCAGGAATCCACTATAAGAACCAACAAGAGGCATTTTTCACCTTGTCTTCTCCCTCTGGGAGGCAGCCTTTTGCATTGACTGCAAAGAAAAGAGGAACAGTAAATAGTGACCATTGAGAATGGAAAGGTAGGGAAAAGTCCCACTGAGCACATTTTGCCAATAGTTCCCCCACCCCAGAAAACTCCCAAATCCAGCATTGATTCCCAGGGATCTCAAACTATTTTAGTAATTCTTTTTTCAGTTCTCCCAACTGAATCTTTTTCTCAATTATTTTCAAACCTGATAGCCAAAGTGGATGTACTGAAAAGCACTTTGCTGCACCTCATGCTTCCCCATAAAGTTTAGCAGATGGCATCCTCTTCAATTTCCACATCTGCACTAATGACAGCCAGTGAAGTCAGGGGCTGGGAAAACTCCCAGAACAATGACATTATCCTTTGTGTCTTCTTTAATACTAAGGCTGGATCCACACACACACCCCAAAAAAATCCATACCCACGTCAATTCTGGTGTTCTGGGAACACATGTCATATGAGCGTTTTCACAGTGAAAGTTCTTCATTAAGGCTTTAAGACAATTTAAAAAACTAACTTTTTAACACCACATTTTCCTGGAAATAATGGTTCAGTGGTTCAAGCATTGGGCTATGACTCTGGAGACCAGGGTTCAGTTCCCAGCTCAGCCATGAAACCCACTGAGCGACCTTGGACAAGTTACATGCTCTCAGCTTCAGAGGAAGGCAATGGCAAACCTCCTGTGAAAGAATCTTGCCAGGAAAACCCCATGATAGGTTCCCCTTAGAGTTGTCACAAGTCAGAAGCAACTTGAAGGCACATGATAACAACAACACTTTCCTTTTTTGAAACATGCATCCTGCCAGAGCAATGTGGCATTAGAGTGTGGGATGTAGCTGGCCTACTGGTGGGTAGCATCCTCCATCCAGCAAGCATGTTGTCATCATTTTATTTTTAATGTTGTCTGGAGTGGTGTTGTAATATAATTTGTGCTGCCCTGACATGATTCCTAACCATAAGGTACATCTCCTTCATCGACAATAGAAGGGGAATAGAGGTTCAAGGAGTAGCTGCATTGGAGTCCTAATCTTTTCACACTGAAAGAGGGAAAATACCTTTGCTGGGTCAACTGCAGAATAACTCAGTCATTCAGGGGTGCCTTGGCCAAACAACTTCCACCATCCTTCACTTCACCATGGTGCTGACCAGGGCAAAGCCTAGCAGTCAACTGTGGTAAATGGACTCTGCTAGGCTTCATCCCAATCAGTGCCATAGCAAAATGAGGGAGGGTGGAAGCTGTCTGGCTGAAGTACCACTGAGTGACTCACTAAGGCTCTCTCTCTCTTTTTTTTTTTAAGGCATAATTTTTGGATGATTTTTGAAAATTATGCAAAACTCTCCAGCCTACTTCCATGCAGCTTCCAGATAAGAAGGGGTGTTGGTTTGATGGCAACTGAGAAAGTGGAAAGAGTTCAGGGATCGCTGAATCATAGAATCAGAGAAGTGGAAGGGGCCCCAGAGTCCATCAGAATCCTAGCGTGCACACACATACATACCCCACCTGCATATTTCTTGATATTAGGTTTACTGCAAATTCAAAATAACCAATCTCGGTCTCTTTGTAACTGGTGACCCTGGGAGCATCAACCAAGCAGCTGGCTGAACAGCAACCGAGAAGCCTCTCACCCATGCCACCCCTCCAGCAAAGGCCAGTGTGAGCAAGAGGCTTCTGGTTCAGTACTCAGCCAGCTGCTCAGCTGCTGCTCCCAAGATGACCAGATGGAAAGGGAGAAGCTTCTCCCTGGTGAGGAAGGAGTCTCAATCCTTCTTTATTGGGGCAGAGAGGGGTGCAACCAATGTGTGCCATTCCAAGCTATACAATATCCTGCACCCAAGCCTTGTAAGAGCCTCCCAGCCACCACTGCCACCACCAGTGAAAGATGCAGCTAAGGGAGTGACCTTGTGTGGGCAGGCAAAGACTGGGAGACTCCACCGCATGAAATCATCAATGAGGTTTCAGGGTGTTTTTAAGGGATACTGAAAAGAAGTTTCATGAAACCTTCATCCCCACCATAGTCCTAAAGGCTGCTGTTTCCCCTTGTCTTACTTTAGCACCAATACTTTGACGGAAGTCCCCCTGGATTTTCTAGCCACTGTACCACCCACTTTGGGGATCACTGAGCTACAATATCCTCATCAGGTAGCTGTCCAGCCTCTTTTTGAAGGCATCCAGAGAAGGAGACCCTACCACCTCTCTGGGCAATTGGTTTTCACTGTTGAACTGCTCTCAATGTTAAGAAGTTCCTTCTAATGTTCAATTGAAATCTACCCTCCTGTAATTTCAAACCATTAGACTTAGTTCTACCCTCTAAGGCAGCAAAGAACAACCCTGCACCCTCCTCTTTGGGGCAGCCCTTGAGGTATTTAAAGAATGTGATCATGTCATCCCTCAATCTTCTCTTCACTAAGCAGAACATGCCAGTTCCTTCAACCTCTTCTCCTTACCTCTTCTCCAACCTGTTCTCCTTACCTCTTATTCTCTTTGCCCTTCTCTGAACTCACTCCAACTGGTTTATATGCTCCTTAAAATGAGATTGAACACAGTACTCCAGATGAGGTGTGACTAGCATAGAATCTAGGGAAACTATTTCTTCACTTGATTTAGGGCCTTTACATACTGTCAGAAATAGTACAACTTGTGGCCACTTTAACTGCCCTGGCTCAGTGCTAGGGAGTCATGGGAATTGTATTTTTTCTGGGACATTGAGCCTTCTCTGACAGAGAGCTCTGGTGCCACAATAAACTACAGTTCCCATGATTCCTTAGCACTGAGCCAGGACAGTTAAAGTGGCCTCAGTTTGCACTATTTCTGCAGTCTGTAAAGATCCTTAGAAACTATGGTTCTATTAATGCAGGCTAAGACAACATTTCTTTTCTTTGGTGCTGCACTACTTGTTCATGTTAATTTATAATCAACAATAATCCCAAGGTCCTTTTCCTATGTAGTACTGCTGTGCTAAGTATCCCCCATCTTATTCCTGTGCATTTGGGTTTTGTGGCCTAAATGTAGAATGGCAACTCTCTGAATATGATTTTCCAATCAATTATGGATCTATCTTACAGTATGCCCATCTATTCCATATGTAGGGCCTAAGCAGACTGCCAGAAATAGTGCACATTAAATTGAGGCACTGCCCTGGCTCAGTGCTAGGGAACCATGGGAACTGTAATTTATTGTGGCTCCAGAGCTCTCTGACAGAGAAGGCTCAATGTCCCAGAAAAAAATACAATTCCCATGACTCCCTAGCACTGAGCCAGGGCAGTGCCTCAATTTAATGTGCACTATTTCTGGAAGTCTGCTTAGGCCTTTAGTTTGCTAATCAAGCTATCATGGAGGACCTTATCAAATGTTTTATGATAATCCAGATAAATGACATCTATGTCATTCCCACCATCTACTAAATTAGTGACCTCATCAATATATATATATATGGTTAGTTTGGCTTGATTTGGTCTTGACAAACCCATGCTGGCTCCTATTAACAAACCCTTCTTCACAACCACATGCTGGTTCCTGCTAATGAGGGAAAATGAAAATGGTTTTGCATGTCCTAACTCAAAAATGCTTGTGTCTCTGCTATTTCTGTATTCTGGTATTAGGGAAGTTCTTCCAAAGGAACAAGCTGACATAGTGAAGTTACATAGCATATTTTGTTATGCTATGATTTCAAGAGACTTGGGTTATATAGCAAGAATTAGGGAATAGTGGTTTACCTTGCAAGAGACACTTGATGTCCAGACGTTTTGACTTCTACCGAATTTGTTAGCTTCATAAAGTTCTCCTAGAACATGTGCTTTGGAGTTTTGATTTGGCAACTTTGGATATTTACATCCTAAACTATATTAAGATGTCAGAGCTTGTGGCTCAGTGCCTCCATTCTTCTCAGATTTTGGTCTCTCAGGGTGGAAGACTTCTTTTTCTTTTCCTAAATAAAGCTGGATCCTTGATCAACCAGGTTTGGTCTTCTAATTTTGCCTAGAGTTAAAGGAGAAGAAAAGTCTCCATCAAAACCATCACTTTGTTAAAGGAAGAGGCTGTATTATATATTATACTGTATTGTCTATGGAGCCAACAATAACACTAACTGTTTAATTTACTGTATATACTCGACTATAACTCAATCTCATGGGCATGTTTTGGGGCCAAAATTATGTATTTTGATGTGATCCAGTGAAGGGTAAAATTGAGGGGCATTTAACAAAGGATGTAAAGGATGAAGCAAAGGAAAAGAATGCCAAAGAACTTACAAAATTCCAGCAGGCATAACTGTTTGTGCTCACACTAAAGAGTGGATGGATGAAAGTAGAGAGGGGGTCTGAGCTTCTAGGACAGATTACACTCTTGCCATTCACCAGAGGATGGTTCCGTGTGTGTGTGTGTTAAAGTACCTTGACTCATTGATAAATTAACTGAGGTTTTTTGGATCAATATTTTGACTAAAATTTCTAGACACACATTATTATATATAGTGTGGGATGAAGGAATGTTTTAACTGTTGTTTTTTAACCTTGCTGTACACTGCCCCGATTGCTGAGCAGAGGGGTGGGTTAAAAATAAATTATTATTATTATTATTATTATTATTATTTATTTATTTATTTATTTACTTCCTATGAATATATACAATACTTCTTATACAACAAATCTTTACTGTTTTATTTTCTATATCTCTGTTTGGATATTTTTTCATTTCAGAATGAATGAGGGAAAATGTTCATACGTTACCAAATTGAACCCAACAATAATCACATCTGCTTGTCTATTATAGTATTACCTTGGGGAACAGATGTAATTTTTTACTAATTGTAGGATCCAAAATGTTGTTTTAGCAATTTTGCTCCTACTGCAAGAAAGTTTTTGAAACCTTTACTTAAGTCTGTGCAGAATGCACACATGGGATATGCACATATTTTTGTTTTTACCCATGAAACAGCATTTTCAGTCCCCAAAGATTATTTTTTGCACAGGAAATGCTGTCTCCTGTGTAGAAGATGCTGTTTTAGAGGACTGCAGGGGAAATCAGAAGAAGTTGTAAGATTTAGTTTGATCTGTAAGCCAGACAAGCCAGCATGACATAGTGGTTCAAGTATTGGAGTATGATTCCAACAGACCTGGATTCAAATCCCCACTCAGCCAAAGGGACCCACTGGGTGACCTTAAGCAAGTCATCTCTCTCAGCCTCAGAGGAAGACAATGGCAAACCTCCTTGAATAATTCTTGGCAAGAAAACTCTGTAGGTTTACCATAAATCCGAGTCAACTGGGAGGCATAAAACACAGCTAAACAAATTTCTTCCAATTTACCAAGCAGAAAAATCTCATACCCTATAGACTCAATCTCCTCCATTCTTAATCTCTTCTCTCCCTTTCAGAAATGATGTTCATTTATCAAACATTCCACCCAAACCAGGTTTTTCCAAAGGCTTACTCAACTGCTTTATGAATAAGACAAGAGCTGAAGGATAAAGAGAAAGGATTTCTGCCAAAAAAAAAAAGAGCATGATTTTTCTATTAAATGACAATTCATTGAAGCTCAATAATCTCTCTCTCCTTGGCTAATAACATTTTTATCCTTTCTCAGATCAAGTGTGTGCTAAATCTTTTCCTCCTCCTCCATCCTCACTACCCCATTATGTGGCCTCCTTACCCTTCAGTGTCTAAATTCTGCTATTGTGTCCAATGATTCTAATCAGCCATTCGAAGGATGTAGGAGAGACGAAGGGCAAATGAAAATCAAGGTGCTGCCTTTTCAGGAGATAATTCATTATGATTTCCCCCCCAAAAGACAAATATGTTGCACAGAGGATAGAGGAGGGAATTGCTAAAAGGGCTTGACAGAGGCTCATAAGAAAGCAACACTACACATTTCCAATTTGGTCCTCCTATTGAGCAAAGGAGGGCAGAGGAGGAAAGCTTCCCAAGTCAGCAATAGGGCTTGCAATAGATTTGAGGAGTGAGTGCAGAGCATGAAAAACCTTCCATAGGTCAGAAAGAGGCTGGTGACACTCAGAGGGAGAACTTTCATGAGGGTGGGGTTCAAAGTAACCAAATTAACTGTTTTCCTTCTTTTAAAAAAGCAAACAGAGAAACAATCTATTATAGGAGGCATCTTCCCCCCCCCCCCAATAGAATGGGGGAAGCAACATTTGAGAAAGTTATGTTTGGGGAGGACATCTTCTGGAATTCCCCAGCCAACAAAGCCAATGATCTTGAACGTAAGGAAGATGTGTATAAGACAAAAATGTCCAACTCCATCCATAAGGGAATGAAAACATGTGTAAGATATCAACAGGATTTCAAAGTCTTGCATTCTGATACAAAAGTGGGAGGAATAGTTGGCATTCAGAGAAATGTAACACAATGAGAGAATGGGGCCACCTCCAGATAGTAGTTTGTAGTTTGTTATGGCACCAAAGCTCTCTGGCTAAATACTTCACAAAACTGCAAATCCCAGGATCCCATAGTATTGAGCCATGACAGCTAAAGCAGTGCCAAAGTGCATTAATTCTGTAGTGCAGATGCAGTCCAAGTAAACTTGATTGTCCACCTCAAAGCAAAAAGCATCCTATGTAAAGAAAAGGGGAAAGGAGTTGTTCAGAAAGAAGAATAAACACTGTGGTCTCAAGGTGGAGAAAGGGCAACACCTGAAGTTATGGAAGGAAGGAAGGATGGAACTGCGAACGGAGAACCAAATCAGAGCTGTGGAAACCTCATGTTGCTCTTTGGATGCTTTCTCCACTTGCTGAGCCTGAGGACTGTATATTTTCTCATTTGTTACCTGGCGTGTAATCTTATTTCCTTGGCCAACACCACTCCCTTGTCATTTCCCACGCTTCCTCTGCGCTGGCTGATTTCAATTTCCATCCCTTGTAATAAAACAATATGCAGCTCACAGAGAGCTCATGGGCCATTAAACCTCCGCTAATCTGGCCTTCATGATAGACTTACCTGTGAGTCCCTTATTAATGGTAGATTTGTTATCCGGAAGAACGTTCCAAATCAGACAGGAGATTGCTGGAGCCTGAAGACACAGGAAACAGCAGTAACTAATGAATCCATTTTCTTTTCACCCATTAGCTGTTCTCCCTCCCACCAGTCCTACCCTGCACCTTCTCCAGTTTGGCTTCCTTTATTGTGGTTTCTATACAGAGGTGAGGTTGTTTGAGGATTAGAGAAAAAACTCCACTAATCAGAACAATTTCCTCTCTCCTATATTTGACTTCTGGCTTGTAAACAAGATTGCCATCAGCAGGGGCCAATCAGGCAGATGTTCAACAGAGTGCCACACCAGTCTGAACCTACGGAGCTGGGCTTCCTACCCCATACCAACTATTAATCAAGAAAAAGCAGAGATATCAAAACACACTACAGAATGTGCCTCATTTTCTCCAGTATCTGGTCAAGAATTCTCTTTCTGTCTGCATCTCCTACTTTCGCTGTGATTATTATTAGCATTATTATTGCACCATCGATGAACATGGCACTTTACAACAAAACAAAACATTTATAACTAAAATGCAATACTAGAATGAAATACTAAAAATGCAATAGTAAAATACAATAGTAAACTACAGTGCAGAAAAAGCTGCACACACAAACACAAAGTACAGAATAAAACAGATAATAAATTATAGTAAAAAAAGAGAGAGAGAGAGAGAGAGCATGAATATGAAATTCCAAAAGTTTTAGAAAACAAAAAAGTTTTCAGTTTGGATTTAAAAATGGCAAGAGAAGGAGCAATCTGCAGGTTTATAGAGAGGCAGTTCCAGGAACAGCAGGAGGCAAAAGAAAATTTTAGAGCAATGGACATTAAAATTAGAGCAATGGACATTAAAATTAGAGCAATGGACATTATAGGGTTTCTTCTATGCCTCTAACCATATTTCAAACTGTCCCTCAAATTTTCTTTTTCTTCTTCTTGATCCCAGTGTGTTATACACAGGCATTGATGATCTACCGGTATATAACTAGGCAATGATCCCAGCAACTCCCAGTATGTAAAATCACACACAGACGTCTTTTTCCCAGATCCTCCTTTCCTTTTTTCTTTTCTTCTGACCAAGATGGTGCAGAGTCACAATCTCATAAAGCTCCTTATATCTGAAACTCTCTCCTAGTTAGCTCCAAGTTATATATGTTTAGATGAAAGAAGTACACTTTTCAAATATAATTTTAATTCTGCTTGGAAATTTTTATTTTTGGAAAATAAAAATAAGTGGAAGAGGCTAGAAATTCAGCACTTTCTCTGCACAAATTCTGCTGAGAAAATTTGCCTTTTAAAAGGTCCTGGTTGGCATCCTGAAAAGGTTTTCAGGTGTACAACTCCCAAAATACCTTAGAAAACCTGGATTCTGGGAGCTGCACTCCAAGAAAGTAAGCTTTCCAAACTCAGGGGAAAAGCATATCCCATATCTAATAAGGTTCAATATGCACAGGATAAATAATTCAGATTGACACTACTTTCGCTGCCATAGCTCCATCCTATGGAATCCTGGGGTTTGCAGTTTGTTGTGGCACCAGAGCTCTCTGAGACAGAAGACTAAATATTTCATAAAACTATAAATCTCAGAATTCTATAGCACTGACCCATGACAGTTAAAGCAGTGTCAAACTGCAGTATTTCTGCAATGCAGATTAGACTTTAGCCATGGCAGCTTTTTTTCATATTGCCCCCACCAACCCTTGGCTCTAGCTCTACCAACATATGGCTTCAACAAATTATACTTCAGGAAATGTGTTCCTTAGAAGGAAAAAAAGAGAAAAGAAGCTGTCCACTCCTATTCTAGCCAGTGGTCATTGGTGGCTTTCATATCAGTGGCATGGTGAATCTGTTCTGGGCTCCATTCAGAACTTTACATATGAATTATCCAAGGTGCAGAACCTATTTTGACAACAGTTGTCAACATCTTGAATAGGTTTCTTAAAGTTCAAACTAAAACCCAGAGAGGATTCACCACCCCTCTCACTTGGAAGCCACTGGCAACCGTTGGTCATTTGTCCACTAGCCCAGCATTTTGTAACCAATAGCACCAGCCACAATTATTTGCTTTAATTATTTTAATTCATATCTCACCTTTCTCTCTCAGCTCAAGGCAAAAACCTTATTTATGTGACTGGCTCCCTTCCTCTGTACATAGATATGCCATTCTTTTTTCATGGCTAGTAGCCGTGATACTGCTGGATCTCTTATCCTTTGTAAAAACATCTCCTACCTCTTGAAAGCCAACTAATACCATGGGTATCATCCTATTCCAACTGCAATGAATTTTATTGGGTATTTTGTACAATTTAAAGGACTTCAGTTGTACTCACTGATGGACCCATCCTCCATGAATTTGATATAATAAGGATCAACAATGAGACATAGTTGGAGAAATGCATTGGACCCACAAAACTCACCACAGGTCCACAGCACAGTATAATTGGCAGTCACTGCAGCAGATACTACCAAGATTGCCACCATGAGCTGTCATCCATATTTGGAAGCCAAATTCCACTGGCTCTTTATGTTGCAAAGGAGTGCTAGAACATGCTACTGTTCCATTAGCTACTGCAGGGTAGAAAGTCCACTTGGGTGCTGTCTGCACGGGCCAAAGACCTGTGTTCCCCTCAGCCTCAAATTGTCCAGTTCAGTTCAGATGATGCAAGCCAAAACTCTAGGAGTAGGATCATGCCCAATCCTGTCAGACTGGATGCAGATCTGGTGGATTTGACCCAATTCCAGGGTAAACAGCCATTACCCTGGAGTAACTTACCCCCAGGATTGCCATGGAGTTTCCTGGAAACTATGCAGCAAACCCTGGCTGTTTAAAAGCCCCCCTGCACTCCTTACATAGCTGTATCATCACTTGTATGGAGAAGCCCCTTGTTTCTACATTTGATGCAGTGAAGGGGGACTTCTAAATACGAGTGATGGTATGGCAAGGTAAGGAGTGCATGCCGGTAGCAGTTCCTGGGTTGGTGTGGACACAGGTGTGTAAACACCCAGCTGTCCCTGTGCTGACCCAGGGACTGACCCAGATGAACATCGGGGCCAGGATAGCATGGGCTCAGCCCCTTCCTCTCTTAAAACATCAGGAAGTTAAGAAGAAGGGGGATCTGGGTGTTTGGAAATGCGAACTATAGTGGCAGTGGCAACAGCTGCATTACCTCTAATTTTGGAGGAGCAAATGGAGAGGAGTTTTGGTCAGTGCTGGCCACTTCTTAAAGACTCTGTTTTGGAGAAAAACTGCAAATGAATACCTAATTGAAGAAGGGAGAGTTTGTATAAAGCCTTTGCCAAAACACAAAGAGGAAAGCAACAGTTTGGGAGGGGAATATTGTAGTGGCTTTCAAACTCTGGGACAGGGCCCCCAAGAGCAGGAGAGTTGCTCAAAGGAGGTGTGAGACTTGGAGGCCCTCATCCCACTCTCCTTCTCCTCCTCTTCTTAAACTCATTTGTCCTGGAGGGAAAGAGAACAGCAAGGAAGGCACTTGGAGCAGCCACCTCTGCCTGAGCAGGGAGGCTCACTGGATCATGGTCTTTGGAGAGGCCCATTCAAGCCACCACTTCTTTTTTGCCCCATCCATCTCATCACTGCCCTCAGTCTTGGGATGAGACTTTGATGCATGAATATATTAATTAATGTATATTCATGAATATGCATGAATGTGTGAACAAAAAT
>CM034703.1:14999960-15013415 GCA_020142125.1 Phrynosoma platyrhinos | reverse complement strand
AGAGAGAGTGAGAGATAAAGAGGGCAGACATTTAAAGTTCCCTTCCTTCCTCATCATCACTCATTGGGGTGTGAAAGGGCAAAGGGATTGGATGGAGGACTCATCCAATGAGAATGGCAGTTGAGTGGTAAGATTGATCAGAAAACAAGAAAGGCTATTGGTTGATAGGTTTCTGCATGTTGGGAAGGGGGTGAAAGCATAGCTGCTGACATGATATGACCTAAAATACTCTGATTGAGACATGAGAAGAAGCACCCTTTTATACCAATTTGAATTCAAGCTGTGAAAATGTATGGCTATCAATGCAATTTGTATCTGGTTTATTATAAATAAGTGTGGGATTATCAGTGTGAAACCATGGCAGAATTTACTGTGCACTGGAGTGGGATTATTTTGCTGGTGTGGACAGAGCTGAAGAAAGCTGGTTACTGAATTGCAAAGATGCATAACCAATGAGCATCGGGAATGTCCAATGCCATTGGAACACTATTGTCAGTCACATTGCACATTAGTCCTGTTGCCAGCTCTGCTATGTAGTTACAAAGCCACAGCCCTCTACTGAATATGGACATTGCATAGCTTCACAATTATATTCTCTGCACACATAAATCCACTTATGAGCACACAATGCACCGACAGGATTATGTCCAATATTTCAGGTGCTGGCGAGAACACACACTTTGTATTTATATATGAAGTTCTAGATTCAGTGCCCAGGACTCCAGTTGAGGTTTCAGGTAACTGGGAAATATTGTTACCTAAAACCTAGAGAACTGTTATCCAGATAGAGTAGAGTGGACAAAGCAGAACTAGAGAGACCAATTGTGTGATTCAATATAAGGCAGCTGCATAAGTTCAGCTGTGCTGATAAAGCTGGGCCATACATCTAGAGCAGGAGTAGGCAACCTGTCCCCTTTAAGGGCCGAGGAACTTCAGCTCCCAGAAGCCTCAGCCGCTGGCCAATAGCTCCTGGGATTCTGGGAGCTGAAGTCCCTTGGCCCTTAAAGGGGAAAGGTTGCCTACCCCTGATCTAGAGTGATAATCAAATGACAATGTTCCACACTAAATTCTGTTTTAATGTGCTACAAAACTAAACTGGCCTAACTGGCTGGCATCTTGCTTAGTATTTACAAGATTGTAAGCCTGATTTACAATCTCATAACTCTGGGAAATTACGTTTATGGCCATTAATGGCCAAATATGACCCCTGCCCTGCTCCAAAGCCTACCTCTTAAACCAGACACTACCCCAACTAAAGGGTTTCCAATCCTTCCAGACTGGAATGCTGGGAACTGATGACTGCAGTGCCCTCCCAGTTGTAGGAAGCACTGAGAGAAGCAGTTGTGACATAACCCTGAGGGGTCTCTCCAGTTGCCTATCTCAATGCACCCCGCAACCAGGTGAGTGCTGGAGCTGTTTCCCCCCAGTGTCCCAGTCTGCAGTACCTTGGAACCCCTTCAATTAGGGCACTAATTGTTTAAGAAGTAGGTTTTTGGGGAGTACCCCAAAACAGAAGTACCTATGATGATGGAGCTCTGTCATTATAGCCATGCCTGCCAATACAGGATCTCTACTACTGGCTATTTAAAAAAAAAATCTCTGGAACTGTGGCCACTCAACACATGCTGGTTAGAGACATGATCATTCTCCAGCCATACATTGGGTTGGCTCCAGAGTCATACTTAATTAAAAACTGGGAGAATGAACTACCCATCCTTTTAGCCAAATCAGATCATTACAGGGTGCTGACTAGGAATAGATTACCTGTCTTTTGCAGACATCAATGAGACTGGCCTACACATGTACCAGAATGCCATATTATAATGTAAATTTAGATCAGATTAAACTGGCCTCCTAAGGGCATCACCCCTCTCCCTGTCAAATCCAGAAGGTGTGAGTTTATAAAGCAAAAATGCAAAACAAACCAAGTCATGCTGACTATACAAAATTGCCTTTAGTGCTTGTAATAACCAGGCATGAGTGCCAAGCTAATCATTTGCTCATCCATCTTGTTTTCACTGGATCTGGCCTCCTTCAGAGACAGGATATTGAGTCAGGCTAGATTTATTTCTTGGCTCTGATCACTGTTCTTGTCATTGTTCATGGACCTCTCCAAATGAACCACATAGTATGCACAGGATGAATCAACCTAACTCAACTCATCCCCCCTGAGAACTATATTAGAGGCAAGTTGTATATGTGTATTAGGGATGAGTGAGGATTGTCTTCCAATTTCATTTCAATAAGACCTCACCCAAATTCATACATTTCTCCATATTCAGTTTGAGATTATTTTTTAATCAATGTAGAAGAAAATGAAA
Organism: Phrynosoma platyrhinos; assembly: GCA_020142125.1. NCBI lineage: Eukaryota > Metazoa > Chordata > Lepidosauria > Squamata > Phrynosomatidae > Phrynosoma > Phrynosoma platyrhinos. The sequence goes on along the minus strand of CM034703.1, from coordinate 15,011,094 downwards.
CTAACACATTCATTCATCCAAGCAGAGGAGTGTGACTGTTAAACTTTTTAAAAGACTTCAGTTTAAATTTCTATGCATTCAGTTAAGTTGGTGCTGAATTGGATTGGCAACTCTTTTCTTTCTGAGAGATTCTTAATCTTTAACATCTATAAGGCAAACAGGTACAAAGCTGGGAGAGGTCAATCTCCATAGCTTGTTTTTTCCCCAGGGCTTTATCAGATAAAGCTAGAAAAAAATCATGTTTTCACCAAGGTTTTCTCAAGAAAGCCTTTCATATAAAGGTCTAACTCTGGATGGCAACTGAATTTGGCCAATGTGGATGGGGAGAATTTTATTTCAGTCAGTCCATTTTGTAGGGATTTACTCAAAATAGTAAGTTTCGTAATATGCAGAATGGAAAGAACTTGCAGTTCTTCCAAAAAGAAAAGAAAGCTGCGATTAAAAAACTGTTTTGAAGCATTCTAAATAATATTTTTTCTAATTAAATTTATATTGAGTTGAATACCCCTCCCAGAAAGAGAAAATTTGATTTGCTAAATCCTGAATAATTTTTAAACCCACAATGGAGGTAGATCTTTGTACATAGAAGATATTTGGAAAGTGTTGTCAGATATTATTTCTTTATCGTATTATGTTATTCAGACCATGTACAGTTTTCCAAATAGTGCAAGTGCACATTGGTGCCTGATGCACAGCAGGACCAATGTGACCAATGTGACAGGGCCAATGAACATCGTATCAGTCCTATTACACATCACATCAGTCCTAATCCTAATGCACTTTGTGCACCAGCACACATTAGGCAGTCTTAATGGTGTCCGTTTACATATATTCACAATTCAGTAAATGGGCTTCTTAACACCTCTGCTATGTAGCTGCATATACATAAAGTCACATAACATAACAGCTCATATAGCATTCTGGGGCATGTTATTAAACATGACACATTAAGGATCAACCCAGTCTAAGCAGCTATGAGGAAAATACATACTCAAGCACTTTCCAAGATGGTCCACTCACTCTGAGATTCATCTCCCTTGCCATGAGGACCATAGAAGAAAGCCTTGGCCCTGAGATATGGCAACTCTAAATGCAAGGAATGTCAGCACCAAGGAAGCACTTCTAAGCAGCTCTGTCTATGCCTCTAGAACTAAGGGAAATTGTTTCCTTTTTTAGAGGAAAACTCATTAGCTTGATTGGAAGATGGTATGCACTGATAATATGATACTTGTGTTTTTGTAATTTATGGTTTATTACTGTGTCATTCTTATTATTTTATTGGATTTTACATTGGGTTTTAAATTTGTAAGTTATTTAGTGAGCCTTGAATATATACTGGGATAGAAATTGATGGGTGAAAAATTCCTAGCCCAATGGAATTAATTTTGCTGGCTGTGGGAATAACAGAGAGAGAGAAAAGAAGATAAAGGAAGAAAGAGATGGATACATTTTTTTTAAAGTCCTGATTTTAACATTTGGATGTTAGTACAAATAATCATTTAGATCAGCAATTTTTGGAATTTCCTCTCTTTTGAGGGCCTTGTCCTTTTGGAATACCATTTTCCCCATAGGGGATAAATTATTATATAGTACCATCCATCTATGTGGCCAAGTACAAAGTGATCTAAACAAAGGTTAGGTCCGTGAACCCTGGAGGTCTGAATCTAGATAGAGCAGGATGAGAATCAAAGGGAATAAAAGAACAAAGGAGGGCTGGGGAATAAGGTAGAGCACAGTAACAATGGATGAATGTGAGAAAATACTGTTACCCAGACTAAGAAGACAACTGCATCACCAATTATATGGACTACCAACTGTAATAGCCATGGGCTCATGTGATTTGTAGTTTTGTGGGGTACTTAAATCTTTCTGCTGGAGAAGTCTAGTACATGCTGTTAGTGAATGTGCTCCATTTTTCTTATGCTCAAGACCACTAAAAATTTCCTGGACAGGCAGGTTTTGGGAGTTGCCCTTGGGAATATCCCATTATATTAGAAAAGATGCACAATGGAGTTTGCTTGTCTTAGTCTCACACTTAATGGGGCAGTGATCAGATTTGATTGCACCCCTTTCTCTAGCTTCCTTTCCTTGATAGTTTTGAAACCAAATGCATTTTTTAGACTATGCCCATGCTTAGGTAAACAATAGTAAACCTTTGTCCATCTATTGTTTGACTCATGGCCAGGAGGCAGAAATTCCCTATAAGAACCCCTGGATTTTAGCAGACCTCGTGCTACCTTGGAAGTGCATGCTGAATCTGTCTGTCTGCGCTCTGAGATAGTTCCCGCAACCCCCTCTCTTGCCGGTCGTGCCCCTTCCACGGAACTCATCCTCATTCATCACCAGAAGTCCAGAGGAGTCTTTTGGGTGTGAGTATATCCCTCTATCCTGGTTCCCTCTTTGCCTCCCCCACTCTCACTCTTCCCCGCTTATTCTTCTAGTGTGTGTGTGTGTATGTGTGTGTGTGCCACATTTGGATGTTTGCTTACTGTATTAATAAATATTTTAGACTTTAATTGGAGTTTGGTCTGTTTCAGTGTCATTCCTTGCCAGAACTCTTACATCTCTGGTATACAATTGGATAAGGTCCCTGAAGTGAAGTTGGGTGCTTCACTCTCACATTTGAGCTAATTATAAATTCCCCAAAATTAGGTCTTTGTTTCCCAACAATGCCCCTGAGGTACAGCACCAGAATTCTGTAAGAGTTTAGTTTAGGTTCCTCAGTAAACCACAAATTCCAGATTCTGTAGAGGGGAGACACATGTCCTGCTCTTAACCTCAAACAAGGTTCAGAGTTCCTAAGCCATGGAAGCAAGAGGTATCCAGTGTCAAACAATCCAGGATCAAGAAAACCATAAGTGAGAGTCAGGATTTCAGAGAATGGGGTAGCCTAGTCATTAAACAGTCCAAAGCTTATAGATCTGATAGATGCACTTTCACAATCTGAGTTGTCAAGTGGAAGCTTGAAGTTGTACTCAGCAAGGTAACTGGTGGTTGCAACTTCCTTATACAGGCATATGTTCATAGAATCACAGAATTCCCAGGTAGTATTGCTTTGACTGTGTCTTCCTGCACGGCAGGGGCCTGGACTGGATGGCCCTTGTGGTCTCTTCCAACTCTATGATTCTATGATACTATGATTTAGGGAGAGTATTCCACAGCTTCACTCCTCCCAATGCCTTGATTGCAGCCTCTCACTTCAGGTGGGTCTATACCAGCCAAAATATTCTGGACTGCCCCTGGATATTCTGGCTCTAATGCTGCCCCAAATTCCTCCATTACTTGTGCATTCAGGAAAACATTCTTCTAAGTGGCTGTTAACACAGAATTCCACTGTGCCGCTGCCACCACTGCCAATGTGAGTCACTCCCTCTGAGGCCATAAACAAGGTACAGAGAACTGATCATGTGGCGGGGCACCTTGTTGTGACCTCAGTGGGAATGATCCACATCACTGTTGGTGAACATCACAATGAAAAACTGTGAAAACAGTCACCTGACATCACTCCAGAGTGCACCAGATATATATATATATATATATATATATATATATATATATATATATATATATATATATATGGAAGTTCCAGAGCAACTGGTGACTTTTTTAAAAAAAAAGAATATTTAATGCAAGAATGGCCCAGATTCATTGTGAAACAGTGAAGACAGTCCGTAGTTAAACTGAAAGTCTTTGGTCCTATGTCTTGAAGAGAGAGCAAATTGAGGGCAGAGAAATACTGGTTGAATTAGCCTGTGTAGACATGCCTTTTGTCTGTGGGAAACGGTCTGGGGCAGATGGCTGAGCCTCCACCTTTTTCTGGGACTCCTTCAGCTCTTCTTCCTGTTCTCAACCCAACCTGACCTCCTGAACACAAGGAAGACTTGAATGGCTTTCAGGTATCTGCTGTGACTCTTCCAATGGTAAATCTGGTTCATCTTCTGATGAAGAGGAATTATTAATAGGGGAAGCATGACAACACAGCAGTTAAGTGAGACCAGAGTACTGTATCTCTGTAGTACATTTCATCTGATTATGGTGTTTTAGGCAGTAGGCTTCGAGAGAAATGAGACAGAGGTGGCACCATGTTGTTCAGTGGCAGGAAGCCTTAGACCTTGGAGGTAAATCTGAACCTTGTGGGCTCCTAATGCAAATCTCTGGAGTTCCCCCAGAATTCCATTAAACACCATCATTTGGTAGTTTTCCAGCTCTCTTACAAGACTTTCGCCTATTCTAAAAGTTTGAAATGCTTTTCCTAAGGCTTAAATACTGGCAACAAGAGCAAGTTACAACAACATACTGGTATTTTCAGTCCAAATCTTCTGCCTTTGGCCCAACCTATGATGCAAAGGCAGCCCCCAAGAATTTCTCTAAAATGAAATTGGGTTCTCAAGTGCAAAGACATTCCTCAGCCTTGATACAGATGTTGCAGGGGGATTCTAAGGATAAGGATAATTAGTAGAATTGTTTAAGAGGATTTCAAGAAACTGAAACAGAAACCTTTGCACAGGACATTTTTAAAGACATTGTTATTGGGTATCAATTTTCACAATCAAAACGTTTGTGAGTGAAAGCTTTAGCACTATATGAAATCCTGACATTGAGACTGTACTGAAAATGATTTGTAAAGGAGGAAGAGGGGGAGGTCAATACAAAGCTGCAAACATTTAAACATATCAATATCCTAACAAGGTTTATTATCCTGCTCTCCACTACAAGACACCTGCATTTAAAAGAGGAAAAATCCTTAGCACACTTATCAAAGTATGGGGGGAAAAATGGCCTTAAAATTGATATAGTACTACAAACTATACATATTTGAGGATCATTTTTATTTTTGGTTTGGAGCAACTTCCCAAAGGCACTGAAACAAGGGTGGAAATTGTGTGGTTCACCGATCAAATTGCGTGAATCCCTTTGCCTACATTGAGTGTCCAAACACCAGGATTGCATATCCGTCACTATTAATTTAAAAATACCTTGCACCCTGCTTTGTTGCACTAAAACAGGGCCGTCTCAATTCCTCTCTGACTGAGCTTCGAAAGAAAGAGAGAGCTCTTTGAAGCCAGTCACCTTGAACCAGGTAACGACACTCCTATGGCTCCTTAAAGTATCCATTATGTGCCAAAGCATTGTAACTAACTAACACATAAGGAAGCATTTGGGCTCTGAGAATGACAACCATGGCTGCAGTGGGAGGCCATCATTTCAGACTCACCTTGGGCTCATCAAGATGATACAAGGTGGCTAGGAAGTATCTTTTCTCTATTCCTTCATGCCCTTGACCAGCTACCTCATGCAGATGTTACAGGACTGGGGGGCTTGGGAGTGAAGGAATAACCTTCATAGGCTTCAAGCTCAGGTGAACCTCTGTAGCAATATCAAAGAGATGGAAAAGAGAAGGCAGTACAGGAGAAAAAATTATGGTAGGCCAGGCTTTAGTCTCAGAATAAACAGTTTGCAGATTCTAATTTTGGTGATGGCTTGTAGAGAAATAATAACAATAACAACAACTGACAATATTCTATGTATTAAGATGGTTCCTAAAATGCCATCACTGCCTTGAAATGTTGTGTCACACAAACTTGTGTGACCAAAAATACAAAGTTGCTATCAAGATGGGATCCAATACTCTTCATTTTTGTTGCTGGCTTAGGGTCTTTGCAGACTGCCAGAAATAGTGCAAACTGAGTCCACTTTAAGGGTTAGAGTTAGTGCTAGGGAATCATGGGAATTGTTGTTTTTTTCTGAGACATTGAGCCTTCTCTGTCAGAGAGCTCTGGTGCCACAATAAAATGCAGTTCCCATGATTCCCTAACCCTAACCCTTAAAGTGGACTCAATTTGCACTATTTCTAGCAGTCTGCAAAGGCCCTTAGTTCTGGAAGTATTCCTTATCTTCTTCTTTGGACCTAGAGGCCATCCTCAAGAAACAAAGTCCTCCTTGTGGCAAGATTTCACTCGTGGGCAAGAGTAAGGATGAAAGAAGAACTCACCATTCTATATTATTCTATTAATTCCATTATGTGCTTTTAACTGATGTGTGTTTTATTTTAATCTGTTGCTATTCCCCAATTCAGTCCATAGGGAATGAAATGTAAGAAGTTATGCATTATAAATATTATGAATATAATTATAATATTATTAGATATAGCTGTGTTAGTCTGTAGAATCAGTATGTAGAGAGATCTTGCTACAAGATCTCTCTACATACTGATTCTACGGACAAACATGGCTATATCTAATAATATTATAATTAGATATAGCCATGCAGCATGAGCTTAAATAGACTTAAGTCTATGAAAGCTCATGTTGCCCATTTCTTTCTTTAGTTAGGGATCTCTACATATATTATTCACTGATGTTATCAGCCATCAATCAATGTCACAGACAGAGTATTGAGCGAGGAAAGCATGTTGTGAGTGAGAATACAGGATTGTGTTGAGAGGAGTTTGTGATCCTATCCCATCATGCATTATTGGTGGCAAAGATTCTGTTAGTTTATTGAAGGAAAACACCAAAGAATCTTGTTTCACCTTGAAGACAAAGACAAACAAGTTTGATTTGGAATGCAGTTTCATGGATCCCACTTCACACTGTCTTCCATACTGAGAGAAAGACAGGAAGGAAGGAAGAGAAAAGTTTTATCAGATGCATGGAAGGCAGTCTTAACTGGCAAATTCTTGTGTGCATATGGGTAAAGGGAGATGTAGAAAATAGAAAATATCATTGAAGTTGTTGTCATTGTAATTATTTGTAAGTCAGCTTCAACATTTGGCAACCCTATGAATAAAAGATCTGGCCCAAGAGCCCTGGTCCTCAAGCCATGCTCAGATCTTGCAAACTAAGCCCTGGCTTTCTTGGCTGACGCAATCCATCTGTAATGTGGTCTTCCTCTTTTCCTAATATCTTCCACTTTACTTCCATTCCACTTCCATTATCACCTTTTCCAATGTATCATAACTTTCCATGGTAAGGCAGCTAACAACAACAACAACATAGGTAAATAATGTCTTCTCAGTTAAGATTAGAAAGATATAATTCCCTAAACAGTGGTCATAAAATGACCAAGATTTTGGGTGGCAATGCAAACTAACCTATATAGACAGGCTAGTTAACACATGTCATGAAACAGGAAATCTTTGCTCTTAATCAAACCATAAAAGATAGAGTTAAACCTACTGATGAACTGTTGTTCAGATGTTTCCCACTGGGATCATGGTCAACTTTAGCTGTGATTTACAATAGACTTACAAATTACCAAGTGAACAAAGGTCCAGTTTCCACTGAGCTATGAAAGTAACTGAGTGATTTGGGCCATGTTACTCAGCTTTGCCTATGAGGATGGAAAGAAAGGAATGTATACAGACTTGTCATTGCAGGAAAGGATATAATAGACAATAAAAGTGTAGTTTGGTTCTGGTTTCCTTATTTAATCCTCCATTTTGTGTGAGAAGATTTTTAATACTGTCAACCAACTCCCCATCTTCGGTAAATTGCATTTTGCTTCTGGCAATTCTTCCCAGTTTAAGTAACCTCAAGTTCATGACTTTATGGTGTGCACATGGATTACTGCTCTTTAACAGTCTAATTACAACCTAAATACTCTAAAGGCACCAGATCCTGTCTGATCTTGAAAGCTAAACAGGGTCAGCCCTGGTTAGTACTTGGATGGGAGACCTCCAATAAATACTGTTTCAGAGGAAGGGACAGGCAAAACCAGCTCTAAATATTCCTTGTCTATGAAATTTATTAATCTCATGAAATCACCATAAGTAGACAGACAATTTGAAGATACACACAAACAGCCTAATTGCACCTTCTTTAATCTCTTTAATTAAAGACATATAAACATCATCAAAGTAACAGCTTCTAACCCATGTTGGATAGTCTTGCAAACTTTTCCCTCTACAAGATTATCTTTCAGTCAATATTTCCACATATTCCAACTCTCTTGGACTTCTGGATCATTTATCACTAATAAGGCTCCTTGCAGCTTTTTAAAACACTTGGTAGGTCCCTTCACCAATAAATAAAACATCAGTTTTCGTTCTGATGGGCAATCCTGACCACATATCCAGCTTGGCTGCCTTGAAAATTTTTATCCTCTTCCCATCTTCTCTTTAGCCGAATCATAAGTATCTCTTTTTGCAGTTTCCTCTAATTGTCTGATCTGAATTTCTACCTTTTGCCTTCCAGGCATTTCATGTAATGGGAATATATACAGACTAGAGAGTTCTCTTAAATTCACCAGAAGTAGCTATATCTCCCAATGCAATGAATGATATGATGGACTCTTTGCCCTATCTGGGGCATTGTATTTACAATTACTGTATAACTGTCAGCCATTCTATCTGGCTGCCTCTGGCCTTGGACCTTTTGCAGAGCACTTCAAAGAGGCCAGGACTTTATCATTATTGGCTGCCTTTATATTGTTCCTGTTTTCTTTTTCAGGCTTTCACTTGTGTCACTGTAATATCGTCGTCATCCCCCCTCCACCTGCACTGGGCCTCAGTTCTTCCTTCCTCTACTTATTCCTGTTTCTGGAATAAAACTAATACACACTGAATAATATAATTACATATTCCCTAAGACTCTGAGCTATCAAATGCAGAGCTCATACCCTTCAACTATCCTGATTTGGCAGAGACAGTCCTGATTTTGCCTATGTCATCCTATGTTTTCAACTGCTTTTTTTAAAAAAAAACTCCCAGTTTTGCTCTCTTTCTCTAACTTTCCCACCTTGGTCTAGGCTTACTTCAGTTGCTGCAAACTGATTTCAAAGTACAAAAGCAGTTTGTGCTCAGGTAACTCAGCAGGGGGAAGAGAAGAGAGGGCAGAATCATACATTCCCCAGTAGATTTAGGCCAAAGCAAACTGCTGCAGCCTCTTCTACGTTGTGCATTCTTCCTTATTAATAACATTTGCCATCTTGACCACACTTGGATGCTGCTTGGCCACATATGTCCCAATTTTCATCTGTGAAATGTTGGAAGGTATGAAGGTTTTGAAGGACTTTAATTAATGCCTTCTTCCAATAACTAAAGCATCATAGAATAGAATCATAGAGTTGGGAGAGACCACAAGGGCCATCCAGTCCAACCCCCTGCCATGCAGGAACTCAAAATCAAAGCATCCTCGACAGATGGCCATCCAGCCTCTGTTTAAAGACCTCCAAAAGAAGGAGACTTCACCACCTCGGAGGGAGTGTGTTCCACTTTTGAACAGCTCTCACTGTCCGGAAGTTCCTCCTAATGTTGAGGTGGAATCTCTTTTCCTGTAGCTTGCATTCATTGTTCCATGTCCTGGAGCAGCAGAAAACAAGCTAGCTCCTTCCTCAATATGACCAATATGACAATATTTAAACAGGGCTATCATATCCCCTCCTAGTCGTCTCTTCTCCAGGCTAAACATCCCCAGCTCCCTAAGTCATTCCTCATAGGGCTTGGATTCCAGACCCTTCACCATTTTAGTTGCCCTCCTTTGGACACGCTCCAGTTTCTCCACATCCTTTTTGAATTGTGATGCCCAGAACTGGACACAGTATTCCAGGTGAGGCCTGACCAAAGCAGAATACAGTGGCACTATTACTTCCCTTGATCTAGATACTATACTTCTATTGATGTAGCCTAAAATTGCATCAGCCTTTTTAGCTGCTGCATCACACTGTTGACTCATGTTCAACTTGTGGTCTACTAGGACTTTTAGACTCCTTTCACACGTAGTCTCACTAAGCCAGGTGTCCCCCATCTTATATCTATGCATTTCATTTTTTTCCCCTAAGTTCAGTACCTTACATTTCTCTATGTTGAAATTCATTTTGTTAGCTTTGGCCCAGCTTTCTAATCTATTAAGGTCATTTTGAATTTTCATCTTGTCCTCTGGGGTATTGGCTATTCCTCCTAATTTGGTGTCATCTGCAAATTTGAGTAGCATGCCCCGTATTCTTTCATCCAAGTCATTGATAAAGATGTTGAATAGTACTGGGCCCTGTGGAACCCCACTGGTCACTTCTCTCCAGGATGAAGAGGAGCCATTGCTGAGCACCCTTTGGGTTCAGTCAGTCAACCAGTTACTAAGCCACCTAACAGTTGTATTGTCTAGCCCACATTTTACTATCTTGTTTGCAAGAATATCATGAGGGGCTTGTCAAAAGCCTTACTGAAATCAAGATAAGCTATGTCAAAAAAAGAGATCAGATCAGTCTGGCATGACCTGTTTTTGAGAAATCCATGTTGACTTTTTGTGGTTATGGCATCCTTTCTAAATGTTCACAGACTCTCTGTTTAATCAACTGTTTTAGAATTTTTCCCAGTATTGATGTCAGACTAACTGGACGATAGTTGTCGGGATCCTATTTTGTCCTCTTTTTGAAGATGGGGATAATGTTTGCCCTCCTCCAGTCTGCTGGGACTTCTCCTCTTCTCCAGGAGTTCTCAAAGATTATTGCCAGTGGCTCTAAGATTACATTTGCCAGTTCTTTTAATATCCTTGAATGTAGTTTATCTGGTCCTGGAGGTTTAAATTCATTTGGGTTAACCAGGTATTCCTGTACTTCCTCTTTACTTATTCTGTGCTGCATTTCCCCTATTGTGTCCTCTGCTCCATTTTTCTCAGGTTGAACGCCCTTTGCCTTTTGTGAGAAGACTGAAGCAAAGAAGGTGTTGAGTAGTTCTACCTTTTCTCTGTCCCCTGTTAGAATTCCTCCATCTTCTCTGCCCAGTGGCCCTACCATTTCCTTCTTCTTTCTTTTGCTATGGACATACCCCTCCCCCAAAAAGCCTTTTTATTGTTCTTAACCCCTCGAGCAAGCCTGAGCTCATTCTGTGCTTTGACTTTCCTGACTTTACCCCTACATGTGCTAGCAATTTATCTGAATTCCTCTTTAGTGATTTTGCCCTTTTTCCATTTCTTTTACATCTCCCATTTAAAACTTAGTTGAGTTGAAAGTTCTTTTGTCATCCAACCCAGTTTCTTGAGACCTCTCCCAATTTTCCCTCTCATTGGAACAGTTTAAGATTGTGCCTTCAGTATCTCCCTTTTGAGAAACTTCCATCCATCTTGAACTCCCTCCTCCTTTAGTATTCCTAACCATGGGATCACTCCCAGAGTTTCCCTAAGTTTATTGAAATCAGCTC
>CM034703.1:14974126-14992626 GCA_020142125.1 Phrynosoma platyrhinos | reverse complement strand
CCAAAATGCAAAAGTAGTTTCCATTCAGTTACTTCAGCAGGGAGGAGAGGAAGAGGCAAAGTCTTGCTCTTCCCAACAGGCTCAGGCAAAAGCAAATTTCTGCAGTTTCTCCTAGTTTGTTGTTCTTCTGCACTAATAAGTTTTGCCATCTTTACCACACACAGATGTCGCTTGGCTACATGTGTCCCAATTTTCATATATGAAGTGTTGGAGACAGGGTTGCAGACTGCCAGAAATAGTGCAAATTGAGTCCACTTTTAGGGTTAGGGTTAGTGCTAGGGAATCATGGGAATTGTTTTTTTCATGAGACATTGAGCCTTCTCTGTCAGAGAGCTCTGGTGCCACAATAAAATACACTTCCCATGATTCCCTAACCCTAACCCTAACCCTAAAAGTGGACTCAATTTGCACTATTTCTGGCAGTCTGCAACTATGTCAGGACTAGTAATTTATTACAACTTTTTGTATTTCTATCAGACATCAGCAACATATGGTCTGTAGGCTGTGCATACCCTTCCCAGCCTATTTTGTGCAACTTGTTGGTATTGAAATTCAGCAGCCCGACAGTTTACACACAAACCTGCTTGCTTGCATTAAAACCAGGAAAATTTGGTTCCTGGACCTGTGATTCCACTTTAAAACAAAATGTTCATTCAGTATGTCTCTTGTTTAACACAAAAAAGGCCTAATTTTTTAAAAGGTGGAAGTGCATCTTTTGCACATTTTTACAATCATAATGTGTTAGCAGTTGTCAGGATACAGTTAACCCTGTAGCCAGGACTAGAATATCAATGCTTTAAATTGAAGAAATTGCATAGCCTTCCTTAAAATAAAAACAAAGAGAAGCATTGCTGAGCAACATCAATGTGGTCAAGATGGTGAATGTGATGGATGAGGAAGAACACACAAGCTAGGAGAGTCTGCAGCAGTTTGCTGTGGCCTGAATCTACTGGGAAAGGGAAATTCTTCCCCCTCCTCTCCTCTCTCAGCTGCTGAGTTAAATGAGCGCAAACTACGGTACTTCTGCATTTTGAACTCAGTTTTCAGCAAATGAAGTAAGCTGAGGACAAGGGAGAAAGTGAGCACAGAAGAAAGAAACTGGGACATTTTAAATACAACTGAAAAAGTGGAGTGACAGAGGCTTAATTGGGACTGTCCCAGCCAAACTAGAATAGTTGGAGGTTATGACATGAGGATTTTGAGCTGGGTGGCAAAATATGTTTCTATCCCTTGTAGCCACCATCTGGACAATACTGTGGTTACTGAACAAGAGGGAAGACTGACTATGGGGGGTTGCAGACTGCCAGAAATAGTGCAAATTGAGTCCACTTTTAGGGTTAGGGTTAATGCTAGGGAATCATGGAAATTGTTGTTTTTTTTCTGAGACATTGAGCCTTCTCTGTCAGAGAACTCTGGTGCCACAATAAAATATAGTTCCCATGATTCCCTAACCCTAACCCTAACCCTAAAAGTGGATTCAATTTGCACTGTTTCTGGCAGTCTGCAAGCCCCCTATGACAAAGAATTGATTGTGGGCCACAATTACAATACTAAAAAACCTTTCTATTTTATTTTAAAACGTTGCTATACTACAGTGAGAGAGCCAACATGGCATAGTGGTTTGAGCATTGGACTATGACTCTGGAAACCAGGGTTCAATTTCCAGTCAGCCATGAAATCCACTGGGTGACCTTGAGCAAGTCACATGCTCTCAGACTCCATAGAAAGCAATGGCAAACCTCCTCTGAACAAATCTTGCCAGGAAAACTCCATGATAGGTTGACCTTAGTGTCGCCATAAATCAGAAATGACTTGAAGGCACACAACACATGCACACATATCATGGTGGCCAGCAGTGAATTACTTCACATCCATTGTGTCCATATATGATGGTGTGGTCTGTGTGGAGGGAGCTGTGGGGATAACATTTGGCTCCCATTCCCAGTACAGTTGCTCACCCCTATTGTAATGGTTGCAGAGGACAGAGCATTTCAAATTTGATGTTCACCAGAAATATCCCACAATAGCAAAGGAAATATGGAGACAGAAACCTTTTGTTGTACTATACTGCTCCAAATCCCAGAATCAGCATGCCTCCCTCTTCCCCAAAAAAGTAAGTTTCCAAACTCTGATCTCTCCTCGCAACCTTGAACTCTCAGAGTTCTGACTCCATGAAGCCAAGTGTTCTGTGAAGTATTACTAAACTAAATTCAGAAGCCCTCCTCCTAATAATCTTACCCTAAAGTTTCACTCCCATGCATTCTTGTCTCATACAATTTGGAAGAACTTTTCATAGTTGCTGAGTTTGCAAGAGCTGTCAGCCCCCTTTTCCCAAGCAATATGTTACACTGACTCAGAGGGGACAGCAATTTGTGATCTGTACTTCAAAGGTAAAAAAGCAAAAGCAAAGTGCCCTGGGTTCAGCTTGTCAGAAAGTAATATCCAATATTAGGTATTATTTGATAGTCACTATTGGATCTTGAGTTCTGATCTTGGACAGCCTAGATTCAATTGTTGGGTCTTGATATTTAAAGTTCATATTCAGTCACGCATGCACATCTGAAACAGGATTGCCCAATGCCACACTTGGCTTCGAGCACACAACAGCATGGGTCAACCATCAAAAAAGCTCTGGAGGGCTCGACAGAGAGTTTGCTGACTCAAAGAACAAAACTGAACTAAACCAGGAGTGAGAAACCTTTCCCAGCAAAACCTTTTAGCCTACAACTCTCCTAACCTCTTCCTATTGATCGTACTATCTGAGGCTTCTGAAAACCTAAATCCAGAACATCTGGAGTGACATAGATTTTCCATCCCCGAACTAGATGATCTTTCAGTTCTTTTGCAGTCATTTAATATTGCACCAGAAGAGATTTGACAGTTGGGTATGCTGTCTGAATTTAAAAGACTTTTAAAGACCAGTCTCTTCTGGCAGGCTTATCCAGATGATTTTTGAATTGTGAACTGTATATGTGGAATGCTTTAATATGTGTACATCTTATTTGTCCTTTTAAAATGATGTGTGTTTTAACTGATGTCTTTTTAACTCATATTGTTTGTCTGTTAATTGTTGTTGTTCCTTGTCTAGATCCATGGGAAGAGGCAGGTAAGAAATTATTATTAGTATTAGTATTAGTATTCAGTTATAATGCTATACACTACACAGTAATAATGTAAGACAACAGTTTGATGCTACTTTACTGTCATGACTGCATACCATGGGATTTGCAGTTTGGTGAGGCCCTGTGTCTGAGAATTCTCAATACTCCTCCCTACACAGCAAATCCCAAGATTCCACAGTATAGAAACACAGCAGTTTAAGTGGTCTCATGATGCTATAACTTTAAAACAACAAGAAAATAACAATCCTGGGGTCCTTCCAAACTATTGTTGCTACATGCCATCAAGATGACTTCAATTTATGGTGATCTTATGAAAAGCAGACCCCTAAGTCACCTTTTTATCAATTGCCCTGATCAAGTTTTGCAAACTCAGGGCCATGGCTTCCTTGACTGCATCTATCCATCTGTAATGCCCTCTCCCTCTTTTCCTACTGCCTTCCATCGTACAAAGCCTTATAATCTTTTCTAAAAAGTCATGCCTTCTTCTGGTATGTCCAAAGTACAATAGTCTCAGCTTAGTCATTTTGCCTTCTAGAGAGAGTTCAGCCTTAATTTGCTCTAAGACCTACTAATTTGTACTTTTTGGAGTCCGTGGCTTAATCTGCACTGCAGAAATAATGCAGTCTGACAGCGCTCTAACTACCATGGCTCAATGCTATATAATTTTGGGATTTTGTGAGATATTTCACCTTCTCTATCAGAGAGCTCTGATTCTACAAGAAACTACAAATCCCAGAATCCCACAGCAATGAGCCATAGCAGTTAAAGCAGTATCAAACAACATTATTTCTGCAGTGCAAATTACACCCATGTTAGCCATGGATCTCTCCTCCAGCACCACTTTTCAAATTAGTTGGTTTTCTTCGTACCAGCTTTCTTCACTGTCCAGCTTTAACAATCATGCATAGAAATTGGAAAGACGATAGAAAGGCTATACAATTGTAGTATTATGGTTCTATTATGAATGCCTTGGCTGTATCCTGTGGAATCTTGGGTTTGTAGTTTCATGAGGCACTAGAGCTCTGGCAGAGAATTCTAAATGCTCCATCCCTAAACTACAAATCCCAAGAACCCATAGGGCGAAACCATGGCAGTTAAAGAGGAATCATTTGATTGTGTATACTGTGTATTGTGAAAGGACCTCAGGCCTGTGTTTTGTTGATATCAAATACCTAGTTACTGATATTCAACATTACATTAAAGAAAGATTCTCTTTAACCAATGGTTCTCATTAATGGATGAGTTGCATCCTTGCTAACCATCACTCCAGAGGATAAATAAATCTCTTTTTTTTTCTTTTTTTGAGTATCATTTTTATTTTATTTTCAAACTTACATCTTATATACATTCCCACAATAGCAGAGTAACAAAATATTATTTTATCATAAATATGTATCTTACATTGCTAGCTTATTTACAGCCCTTTATCGTCCGTATTCTTTTATTCAAGCATATTACCTTATATGCTCCATTATTATTACAATAATTAATTCCTCTTATTGAGTACAATCTTTATTGCCATAAGTCATATACTTTTCCCATTTTTTTTAATATTATTGTACTGTTTTCCCACTGATCATCATGGTTAGCTTATCCATTATCATTAAATCGTATACTTTCCCAATCCATTGTTCTATCAAATGATTATTAACTTCTTTCCAATGATTAGCGTATACCAAACAAGCAGCAGTAATCATGTATAACACCCCCCCATCTCCTCTTTGTTTAATTTTCCCTTCAGATCTTCCATTATGTTCAGTAGCAATAATTTTGGTTTTAACTCACAATCAATTCACAATGTTTGTTTTATTTTGGTTTTAATTTTATCCCAAAACTCTTTTACTTTTTCACATTCCCACCACATATGAATTAGACTTGCTTTCTTTTGTCCACATATCCAACATTGATCTTCTTTGATGTTTTTCATTTTAGCTATTCTATTAGGGGATAGATGCCACCTATGTAGCATTTTGTAATAATTTTCTATCAAATTAGCTCCTTTAGTGAATTTCAAATTTTTGGACCATGTTTTTTTCCCATACCTCCAATGAAATCTGTTCATTAAGGTCCTGCATCCATTTTATTAAGCTTTCTTTTATTGTCTCTTCTTTCAATTCTATATCTAATAACAGTTTATAAATTCTAGATATCATCTGTTTTTCCCCTTTGTCTAATATTTTTTCTAATTCTTTTTTTCTCCATTTCTATTCCTTTATTTTTTTATCTTTTTTAAATCTTTCTTTAACTTGAAAATATAATAGCCATGATGTTATGGTACCTGTTTTTTGGAATTCTTCTATTGTCTTGAAGCTTTTTCCTTTTCTTGTTATTGTTATCGTATCTTGATATGTAATCCAATTTTGAGGAATGAATATCGAATCCTCTCCCCAGACTTTCTGTTGTGTCGTCTCTATTATTCTTATTATTTTGTTTTTACTGACTTTGTTTTAAATTTTTTCTAGTTTAATTCGGTCTTAAGGGGTGGGAGGGATGGGTGGAGGGATCGGGATACTTAAATGTATTTTATTGAATGTATTTTAATTATTGTATTTTAATTGTTGTGAGCCGCCCCGATTGCTATGCAGAGGGGCGGGATAAAAATAAAATTTATTATTATTATTATTATTATTATTATTTAATGTTAGTTTTTTCCTTTTTATGAAAAGCCTCATGAGCAGAGGTCCATTTAGGAATTTTTGTATACATATAATTTTTATATGTTTTCCACATTGTTAATAATGCTTTTCTTATAATATGATTATTAAATTCTTTATAAGATGTTTCCTCAGGATAAATAAATCTCTTGAGGCAGACATGACATGCCCTCCAACATCACACAGATGAAAACTGGGACACATGTGACCAAGCAACAGCAGCATCTGGCCAAGATGGCAAAAGATAGCAAAATGAGGAAGCAGACACAAGGTAGCAGAGGCTGCAGCAGTTTGCTTTTGCCTGAGCTTACTGGGAAGCACACAGTTATACTCCTCCTCTCACCCTTGTTAACTGAATACAAACTACTTTGGAATTTTGAATACAGCTTGCAGCAACTGAAGTAAGCTGAGGAGAAAGGAGGAAGGTGGGAGGAGGAAAAAGGAACTGGGACATTTTAAAAGCAGCTGAAAAAAGTAGGATGTCAGGATTAATCAAGATTGTCCCTGTCAAATCAAGACAATTGAATGGTATAAAGTGGAGGAAAGATGTACCAGCTAGACATAGGTCTATTTCCTGGAAAATGTGGAAGACCCTTGATTTTGATAATGGGGAAAAAATTGCTTCTTTTACACTAAAAGAAGTTCTCCTAACAAAGTACGCCGTTTTTTAAAAAGATGACATGAAATGCAAGATAAAAACACACAAAAACATCCCACAGACTAAAAATGTTTCCGCAACCTTGTCCTAAGACATAACCATGATGTCTCACACACAAACACACCCACCCACACAGACACTTAGAATCAGTAAAACTGACAGCCCAAAGTTTCTGATTAATCTTATAATGTTACAATGTTATAACGTTATAACCTGCACTCTCCAAATATCTTAACTACATTTCCATTGAAAGAAAGAAAGAAAGAAAGAAAGAAAGAAAGAAAGAAAGAAAGAAAGAAAGAAAGAAAGAAAGAAACCTTGCAACAAGCTTTTTGCGATTTGTCCGTGCAGGTATGCACAACAGTTATGGGTATAAAAAGCTCATAAAAATTTATAGTTTTTAATTGGAAGGACCTTTTATACAGGATGTGAAATTGCAAAGATTGCATCAAAGGAAAGGGGAGGAAATTAAATTGGAATTTTAAAGAGAAAACAAGTGCATGGCTTACAGCTAATTTTATCAGTTGGCAAGTATTTACTAAAATTTGCAAAATGTGAGTAATAAAAAGGAGTATGTGTTCTTAGTAGGATGGCTTTGTTATTCCAGGTGGGAGACTGGGTTGAGTGATAGATGGCTGAATAGATACTTTTAGAAGTTGGGTAATGTGGCCCCAGCTCATAGTTTCAAGGGCCAGCTTCAGAGGTCAGCATTGGAAAGCACTTGCCCCAAACCACAACCCAGCACAGTCCACTTCCAAAATCTAGAAGAATGGGCCTGCTCATTCTTCTCACTGGGATGGAGGATGGTGATGATGGTGGTGATGATGATGATTTTGTTCATTTATATCCTACCTTTCCCCCAATAACAAGACTCAAAATGGCTTACAAATTATTAAAACTCGAACAGATTAAAAACACAAAAACATCAACAGGTAGACAGATTTAAAGGCAATAAATTAAATTAAATTAAAACCATTTAAAATTCACATTTTTAAAAAATCCACAAAACACGCACCATGAGAAGCCCTTCACGGTTAATTCCTAAAAGCCTGGTGAAACAGGAAAGTTTACACTTGCTGATGGAAGGAAAACAAGGAGGTAGCTTTCGTAGCCTCCTTAGGAGAGGAGTGCTAAAATCTGGGAACAACCACTGAGAAGACCCTGTCCCCTGTTTCCCCCAGTGAACCTGGAATGGAATCTAGACTTCGGGTTTGTCTACACTGAAGCTGGTGCTGGTAGTCCTCATAACATATGGCTACTTCGAGGGAGGATCCATAGTTTTTGGCCCTAATCCTGACTTTGCCCTGAACTAAGCAAAGCTGAGGATAACCCGTGTTTCCCAGAACCCCCCATAGCGATCTTGAGTTTGTTGTCAGTGTGGTCATTTAGATCTGGTCCTATTTGGCCTTATTTGCAGACTGCTAGAAATAGTGCAAATTGAGTCCACTTCAACTGCCCTGGGAATCATGGGAATTGTATTTTTTTCTGAGACATAGTTTTTTTCTGAGCTATAGTTTGCTGGGAATTTTCGTTCAACAACAACTGGAAAGCTAAATAGCTCCCCCCCTCCCCAGGGCTTAAATTAATCCAGGCCACTGTACCCCATTTATTTCTCTTAAGCATAACAGTCTGGATCTTAAGCATAACAGTCTGTGCACCTGTCCTCTCCAATCAAATGAAACGTAACAAGAACCAGATCTCGAAGATACTTATCTCTCTGGATTAATGTTTCCACAATCCCAACATGACCACTCATCTGGAAGAGTGTTATTTCCAAGCTCTGACAGACATAAGGCTGAGTTGCATCCTCGCCACATGCAGTTATGCATTAATTGTGCAGTGCCATCCATTGTATTGTGCAACAAAACTATTAGATGCCAAATGTACAATTGAATGTGCAACCAAATGTGCATGCATAAATCCATGTACAATGGGCAGACCACAGACAGTGGGACTGTGTGCACACCTCCAATTCCGCAAACTCAAATGAATGCATCCATTCTGCATTGGATAAAAATGTCCAAACATAGAGGAATTTACGCACATATAAAACACTAATAGAATCCCAGTGATGCAACATATGCAGTAGCTTTTAGCATCTATTGAGCACTCCCTATGAGATATAATACAGATGGTACTCCAAAGAAGCAGACAAGCAAATGCTCACAAAATCTGGAGCCAACATTGATGCTTTCTACCAGCTTTCTAACTAGCATCTTTACAGTCATTCTTTCTCAGTGCATCATGTGTGCACCAATATCTGTAATTCCTCTGGTTGTATTCATTTTCTCCATTGCTGGACTATTTTTCTTTCTTTTAAAAAAATGTGATTTAAATCTTCTGTACAGTGTAGTCAAGTGTGTAGGCTTTCCTTGTCTAAGACAGCTCCGAACTTTTCAGACCATGCTGTCCCACGATTCTTCACCTCAATCTGCTAGGAAGCTTTTTCTCTTGTTAGTGAATTTCTTCAGGGCAGACAAAAGGTCACGGATGCCCATCAGAGCTATGATACATCTTCCAGTACTTGTTCCTTGCCCTTTGTACTCAAGTGATGGAAAGAACTATTTCATCCTTGTCACTTACTCCTGAAAGCACAACAAGGTTGGCATTATAGATTTTAATAGGATCTCAGCACAATATCCACAGGTGAACCATAAAAAGCAGTTGAAAATAGCTTCAGCTGCTGCTTGGACTGCAAAGTGAAAACATGGGAGAACAATCCAGCCCAAATTAAGCAATTTTGTTTTTAGTCCCAGTGACTCTAATGAGAAAATGAATAAGCATACATATTGATCTATCTAGCTCTGTTGATCGGTTGATCCTGCAGTAACCAAGCAACATAAAAGAATTAAATAGTAATCTGTGACTAGGAATGGGGCATCACATTCAGACATCAGACTTTTCACTTGTATTGCCTTCACAATATAGATGATGATAGCAATGTTCTCCTTCATGAAAAATGATCCGAGGGTGATTCAAAATAATACAAATTTTTAAAAGTCCTAAGGTGTTGGTAGCCCCATTTTCAACACATGGAGCAGCAGGAACAATACTTTCTAGGCTCCAAGAATGGCTATTGAGGGGGGGTTTAATGTCACCCCTGCATAATTGTAACTGTTTTTGTTCCTCTTTGTGCAATACTTAATGATGGAATAAATAATAGACACTTAAAGCAATACAAACTGGCATGATTCAACTCACAGCCAGGGGTATAATGATAGGGGTGAGTGGCAAATGAGGGCATAAGAATTCTACCCTACCCAGAAATTTTCTTTCATTCCCCAAATTTCTTGCCTTCCATTTAAGCATTTAGAAATATAGTTTAGGAATCCTCCTCCCAAAAAGATATGGTAGAATCCTGAAAATCCCCAGCACTAACACTTCATGGGTGCATGTGCTGATACCATACTGGCCTTCAGTGCTTTGTTAGGGAAAAGTAGATTTAGCAACCAGGGCTTTTAAAAGTAACATTTTGAAGGAATTTCAGGTGGTCAGTTTCTCTTGCAGAGAAATCATGGTGCATATGACTTTACTGACAGTTCAGATCATTATAGTATGATAACTTCCTAGTCACTGTTTACTTCTTAGTCACTGGTATTTAGTTTACACAGCTAATTTGTGTGAGATTTATTGCATTTTTAATTGTTTCACTTTTTTGGGAAGCTTCACAACATACTTTATAATTAAACTGCATTGATTTGGGTGGTATATTTATCATGATCTACAAAAAAGTTGTCGAAGAAACCTTTATTATTCCCTTTGCCGGCATCAAATTCTACCTTTCAATAGCACCTACCAAATGCTGTCAAATCCCCAACATCATGGAATTCAAACTATTAAATGAAAGCTCAAATATTGAAATCAAATATCACTGAGTGTCAAGCAAAGATGCCAAAGGTGCAGAGAATATTCTCAACAAATATGAAACCAATGATCTAGATAAATTCAGGGTATTCTCAAAGAGCAAGACAAAGGTACTGGGAGCAAAATTGTGAGTTGTGATCACACACAAGAAAGTTACCTTTTAAAAGGCTGATGCATTTAGTTAATGTTCATGAGCTTCAAAATTCAGTTGCATCTATATTAAAAGGAGTGAAGCTTAAGTTTATATTCAATTACCATTGAAAATTAACTAAAATGCAGAATGAAGCTGAAAAATGCCATCTGTGATTTTACTGCTCTCCCTACTACTTGTGTTTCTTTGGAGCTTACAAAGGAAAGAAACAGCCATGTGAATTTTGGAAAACCCTATTTCTCATCTTTGTTGTTGTGTGCCTTGAAGTCATTCCTGACTTATGACAACACTAAAGCAAACTTTATCACAGGTTTGTCTTGGTAGATTTCTTCAGAGATGGGGTTGCTATTAACATCCTTTGAAGCTGAGAGAGTGTGACTTGCCCAAGGTCACCCAATGGGTATCCACCGCTGAGTTGGGATTCACACCCTGTTCTTCAGAGTCATAGTCCAACACTCAAACCAATACATTACATAGGCTCATTTCTCATCTACCTGACCCAAAACAATTATTTTGTTTCCCTTTCTTCCTCCCTTATAACTCTATTTGCCTGTCCTGCACTTTCTTTATTTTATTGATTCTTAGTTATTCTAACATGGATCACAGTTAATGCTGAAATTTCAGTATAATCATAATTTAAATTAAAAATTGATTTAATTAAATTGTTGTTGTTGTTGTTGTTTCTATCCCTCCCTTTTTTCCCAGTTCAAGACTCAAAGTAGCTTATCACATTAAAAAATAGTTTGTTAAAAATTCACTTCACATTACAAAAGTTAAACCAATATTATTATTATTATTATTAAACAATCAGTGAATTGATAAGTTAACTATTTTAAATAATTCCTATACTGGGTTATAATGTCCTTCCACCTTTCCCCTGATTTTTTTTCCAAACCAATTACAGTGAGCCCTCTGTATCCATGAATCCTTCATCCATGGATTCAACCATTCACAGCTTGAAAATATTAAAAAAAAAACTAAAAAGCAAACCTTGATTTTCCCATTTTATATAAGGGATACCATCATGCCAACCATTGTAAATAATGAAACTTCAGCATCCCCAAATTTTGGTATCAATGGACAGTCCTGGAACCAAACCCCAGTGGGTATGAAAGGCTCACTGTACTAGCTTGGCTAAGGAGATTCTATTTATCTTGGAATCTATTTATAAAGCTTTGGGGGGGGGGGAATTCTGCTGGTTGAGCTTTGATAAGCTAATACTTGAGAATGAAAATAAGACAGATGGCTAAGGTGTCAGTGACATACAACAACTAAAGGAATCAAGGCAGGAAAAGTGTGTTGTTGTATGGATTAAATCCGCCAAACTGTTTGCAGAAAGTTCTGAGATGTAGCACATTTATTATTTTCACTGCCTGTCTCTTTTTATCTTACATATCCATATTTTTTTGAGATGGAAAGGTTTTTCTCAGCTCAGGTCCCAATGGAGTTCATAACACTGCCAACCATTTAGCTATATTATTCATATGCACGGATTTATATATGGAAGGAGAGCATCCTGTCTTCCTAAGAATGGTGTTCCTGGGTATCATCTTTTGGATGGAATTACAGCCCAGTTTTGAACATCACAAAAAGTGACAATTGGTTTTCAAAAAGGTAGTGGTGTTAGTCTGTTACAGCATAAAAAGGAGGAAGAGAGGGGGAAGGAAAAAAGGAACGTGATAGCACCTTTACGTTTAGCAGGTTTTTATTTTAGCATGAATTTTCTTGGATATAAACCCACATTTTCAGATGCAGTGATATTAAGGCTTTAGGAATAAAGCATATTTATACAGCTGTGTGATAGAATGTAATAGGATCCAGAAAGTTTTCAAAAGGCTTTCTAAGGTGATACAGGTCCCTCAGATCTTGAAAGTGGTTAGTTAGTGTTGATACGTGAAAGCAATAAATCTGATTATCAAAGGTCACTTTCCCTGAGAAGATTCCTTTTGTTGTTTGTACAGTAATGAGGATTCTTTTATTATTATTTAGTGTGCCTTGAAGCCATTATCTTTGTTCATACCTATGCTAATAGACTGGAATTTGTTATATAACTCAATTCAGCCATTTCTCTTTCTAGTCTTCCTTTTGTAATTTCCTTGTTGTTGTGGCAGCTGGTAGCTTCTATGTTAGTAGGGCAGTGAATCTGTTCTGCATCTTGGCCCAGGTGCTATCCAAGGTGCTGGATCCTATCCCTGAAATAGGTTCAGCAACTTGAAAAAAGGTAGAACATGGAGTGGAGATGAGAGAAGAGCAGACAGGCTCTTCTCCATCATGCTTTGGTCCAGCTACTTGTGACACACCTTCCTCCATTCCAACTGTCATTGGCCTGACATCAGCGGATGAGAAGAGCAACCATATTCCTTCCATCATGCCTTGGCCCAATGGCTGGTAAGAGCCCTTCCTTCCATGTTCCAACTGCTTCTTGGGAGTTATTCTGTTGTTCTTGTTATTGTTTTAGCATAACTATGTGAATAATCTCACACATTCCAGTTTTTTGTTGTTGTTGTTGTTGTTGTTGTTCACAATAATTTTTCATCAGAACCGCATCTATGTGCATCTCTGCGAGTTCTGTTGCTCAGACATGTCAGCACTGTGAATAAAGATTGAGTTGATGATGCAAATGTATTTGAAACACATTCAGGGCATGCAGAGTTTTATCCCAGTTTATCCTGGATGTATCCACATTGATTATTCACACAGTTAACAAAGTGAATCTTTTAGGAAAACCTGGGGGGGAACCCACGATCCATTATCCCAGGTTAAATGGGGGGTTGGCAGCCCAGTCCCCCCAAAAAACTCACTCAGGTGCATTTGAAATGTGCGTGAACCACAAAAATTCAACCTACAGTCTACTGAGATTATTTTCACCATCTGAATAACCTCTTGTTGTGGCTTTTGAAGGAGAGAAGAGCAGTCAGTATCTGCTAGACTTAATCCCCTCCCTCGCTGCTATTCTCTTTGCCTTATTTTTTTTTAGATTGTAAGCACAAATTCAGAGAACTGTCAAATTAATTATTTTTAAATCACCCTGGAAACCTTTTGACTGAAAGATGGAGTGTAAATACTCTAAATGAAATAAGCAAACATGAAAGTTCCTCAAACAGCTGATTTTTTTTCAATTCTATGCCAATTCAGACATCTGTTTGCACATTGGATTATCATGTGTAAAATTGTGTCTAAATAAATAAATAATCTTCTCAAAATACTCTCCGTTATCAAATCCCAACTACAAAAATGAATAAAGTATGTTCATTTGGATATGTAGGTCAGAAAGCTTAAAGTGTCACAATTCCTCCAACTCCCCAGATTCTTTAATAACATTTAGATGTCTTTATACTTCTTCCTTGGGGTTGGGGTTTGGAGTTGATATTATTGTACTGTAATTTTATGTTGGAAGCCTCCCCAATTGCAGTGCAGAGGGGCGGGGTATAAATTATTATTATTATTATTATTATTATTCCTGAAATTAATTGTTTCCTAATTGGTTGTGCTATAACAGTGAATGTCCCTTCTCAAGATGATCCAGGCAATGTACCATCTGTCAGCAACCATGTACCTTAGGGTATAACGATTTCTGTCTTATTTTAGTAAATAAAGGACATTGTTCAAGGATGTCAGACTGGTTAAGCATCTGTATGAGGGGGTATCATAACATTTTAATATCACCTTTTCAAAAAATTGAAAGTTTGTCTTGATTTGTAGTTGTTAACTTATCTCTATACATTCACCATCCAGATTTACACATTTTTCCCAGCGTTTCTTGACCCTCCAAATACTGTTATTGTAGAAGTCTGCAGATTGTGTCTTAAACCACTCTTCCACTTCATGAATGACATCATCTGTGTTGTCAAATCAGTGACCCTGCAACGGCTTTTTCATTTTTGGGAAAAGAAAAAGTCACTTGGTGATGATGACACTGACAAATTTTCATCAATATACCATAATAACTTCCAGGTGATAATTATTACTTTACAATGCCCCTTTGTATATACTTTATATTTTAATGTGACATTTTATCTGGAATATCAAGGTGGCATCAAACTCAGCAAAGAAAATTCCAACCACAAAAATTTGGGCCTTAGTTTTGTAGCTGCGTGCCTCAGGGGACCTAGCCTGCCTGAAGACAGCACCACCACCAGTCCCAAGAAAAACCCATAGTAGCCTTTCTCAACTGGTAAAAGTCTTTCCTATGATCACTTTGATATTCTCTAGGCCTCTAATTTAAAAAGAGGTTCTCCTCTCCAGATTTCTTTTAAAAATACCTAGCACGCCCAATCCCAGACTTCTGGCCAGTCCTTCCCCAACTTCTGTACACACATAATGTAGCCAAAAGTCTATTAAGGGGAATTTTATTTAGCTCAAATTGAGAGAAGGTTGGCTACAAGGACCCTGTGAGACCATCTCCCACGTGTATACCAACAGTTCAGGGGATCTAAGAACTGATGCAGAGACAGAATTCTCCAATGAAAGTATTATTTATTAAAGGGGAAAATCACACAGCAATTCACATACACGGACACACTTATTCAAGGCTCAGGAAATCAGGGGTTAGCTTGGAAAAGATGTTGAAGCAGAACTACGAGTGATACTTACTACAGATGAGACTTTCGCTGGGATCCAATTGGGTGAAGTGGCATGAGACACAACCATTCTGAGAGCACAGGTTTGAACGGAAGTGCTGGTAACTAGATTAGAGAGCACAGTCACACAGTGTCCCCATGAACTTCAACTAGCAACACTGAGGGGGGGGGGGGGGAATCCAGAGGGTTTTAAGAGCTAAAACTAGCTTCAGGGCAAAGGTGTGAGATTGTATGGGTGAAGTAATCCAGTCTGGCAATATTCAAGGTGAAAGGGAAAGGATTAAGTCATTAGCTGGCCCTTCAGGTGAGACTTCTAGGCCATTATTGCCCATTCCTCTGATTATGGAGGTGATGATGGTTCATTTGCAACTCCCACACTAACTGCCAGGTTTTCGAGATTGGGGTTTTTCCGATCTTCCAAGTGACTTAGGTATGACCTGCCTGCCATGCCTTGGTGGCACTTGGGGTTCATTGCAAAGTACATTTGGGGTCATGCGGAATTCATACACACACCAAAATTCAGAAAAATGCACTTTTGGTAACAATAAACACAAAATACAGACACAAAATTGAAACTTAGGATTTTATCACATGTGCCTTTTAAAACTGTGATCAAAGCAGAGCTGATGAAGATAAGGTGTCCTAGAGACATCTCATTCATAGGGTCACCATAAGTCAAGGTTAACTTGAAGACAGTTCACACACACACCAGCTATCCTGTGCCAATGGTGGGACCTTGAGAAAGCCTTCCCCTGATCAGCCAAGCTTATGTATAGGAATAAAGACCTCAAGGTGGAGTGTATGGGGCTTTATAGGTCACAACCATCACTTTGAATTCAGTTGATAGCCAGATACGATTGCACTGTAAGTCTCCCACTGCTGTTACAGGCAGTCATTGCAGTACATGAGAATGAATGGATAATAAAAAATATGCTCCATTTCCTTTCAGAGTCATTACTGAAACTTTTTCAGTTTCTTTATTTTAAAAAAAACCTGGCTGAGATTCTATTTTTAGTTTTCTATGTGGACCTAAGAAGGATGAATAAAGGGAATGCAAAAGTTTAAGCTTGACCTAGCACACAGCAGATGCTGGGCATAGAAAATTGCCAATTGATCTAATCCAAATCTGCATGCGTGCATAGTTTTAAATTGTTTAATACTGGTTTAACTGGTTTAAAATGGTCTTGTTTTAATTTCTTGAATTTTTAAGCATGTTTTTAGTCTTTTTACATTCTTTTGTCTGCCTTAAATTGTTTTAGAGTGGTTAAATTGGCTTTATTGTACACTGTCCTAAAGTCTTTGGCAGGGACAAGATGGAAATATTTTAATTAAGAAATAAAATACAGATATACTTTGGGGGATTACAACTCCCAGAATCCCCCCCAACTAGAGGAGTGGAGGAGTTGTGGGTCCCTTATCATGATTCAAAATGAAGACTGCTGTCAAGAAATCAGAAGAAGCTGGATTTGAAAGGGCAGCTATGAAGGAATTAGACAAGAGTCTCAAGTTAAAAGTTTTATCATTAAATACCAAGGTCAGGAATGTCAGTGTCATTGTATTTCCCATTTTTATGTATGGTTGTGAAAGCTTGACAGTAAAGAAGGAGATAAGAAAAAAATTGCCTCATTTGAAATGTAGTGTTGTAAGAAAGATATATGGATAACATGGATTACAAAAAAAAGACAAATGAGTGGGTCTCAAAACAAATTAAGCTTGAACTCTCCCTAGAAACCAAAATGACTAAACTGAGACTATTGTACATTGGACATATCATAAGAAGGCATTACAGTTTAGACAAGATTATAATGCTTTGTAAGCTGGAAGGCAATAGGAAAAGAGGAAGGCTGCATTACAGGTAGATAGAATCAATCAATGAATCCACAGAAGCCATATTTGCAAGACATGAATAGGGCTCTTGATAACAGGGCGACATGGAGGTCTGTCATTCATACAGTCACCATAAGTTGAAGTCAATTTGGCAGCAATTAGCAACAACAAAAGTAACTTTTTCTAAGCTCTGAGGAGAAGACTATAGCTTTCATCATTACAACTGAACTCCTCAATTTACTATCATCCATGGCCAAGCAATCCAACTTGTTGCTCACTTGGCAGAGTAAAAATAACCATTGAGTTGCCATCTAGCATAAAGGTGCAGTCAGAGGATAGAGAATACAATGCAAAATCAGACCGAATCATCTCAATAAGGCTCCATGGGAAACACATGAATATCACCACAATTCAAGTATATGCATCAACCACTGAGGCAGAACAAGAAGAAACTTACAGATTTTACAAAGGAATACAGAAAGAAATTGACAACACACCAACACAGGAGGTCAAGCTGATCATTGGAGATTGGAACGCAAAGGTTGGAAGTAAAGAACAATCAACAACAGTAGGCAGATTTGGACTTGGCAAAAGGAATGAAGCAGGTGAGCGTCTGATAGATTTTTGTGAAGCCAATAACCTATTCACTGCAAAAACATTTTTCATACATCCAGAGAAAAGGTTATACACATGGACATCACCAGATGGTCAACACAAAAACCAAAATAGATTACATAATTGGAAGTAAAAGATGGCGAAGCTCCATACTGGTAGCCAAGACTAGACCAGGTGCTGATTGTGGCACAGATCACAAACTACTCATTTCAAAAATAAAAGTAAAACTCAAGTCATCATACCAAAATACAATTTAAACAACATTTCCACAGAATTCATTGACAATATAAGGAACATATTTGCAGTTCTAAGAATAATAGACCGTGAATCAGAAGAGCTTTGGTCTGAAGCCAGGGACATAATAAAAGAAGAATGCATAAAGACATTTCCAACAGACAAAAGGAAAGTGAAGAAACCATGGATGACAGATAAAACTCTACAAGCAATAAAGGAAAGTAGGAAAACAAAACAAAAAGGAGATAGGAATAAACTAAGAACCATGAATGCAACAGTACAATGGCTAGTGCGCAAAGATAAGGAAAATTACTACAACAACAAATGTTGAAGACAACAACAAAAAGGGAAGAATGAGAGACCTATTCCATAAGATTTAAGAAATCAAGGGAAAGTTCAAACCAAGGACCAGGATGCTCTATGACAATAAAAATAACATAATTCAAGACCAGGAAGGAATAAAAAGACAATGGATACAATACACAGAAGAATTATTTTAAAAAGTTGACAGCAGGAAGGATACATGGAATGAAGAGTCATATGGAGATGAACCCCAAATTCTAAAAACTGAGGTGGAAGCTGTAATTAGAAGCAATCAATATACATCCCCATCAACAAAAAAGGAGACACAAGAGACTGCAGCAACTATAGAACCAAAACACTAATCTCCCATGCAAGCAAAATCATGCTCAAAATTCTATAGCATAGACTTCAACCATACATGGAGAGAGAAATCCAAGAAGCCCTAGCAAGGTTCAGGAAAGGAAGAGGCACTAGGGATCACATTGCAAATAT
>CM034703.1:14952705-14968584 GCA_020142125.1 Phrynosoma platyrhinos | reverse complement strand
CCCCCTCAGCCTTCCCTTCCTTTTCCTCCTCCTTGGGGCTCCCCAGTGGATCTGAAGCTTCCATTCCTAAGAAAGGCACCTGGGGAAGCAAAGCCACACATGGCTGCCCAACTAGGCAACCAGAAGGGGAAAGGGCTTGTCTCCGGCCCTGCTTCTTCTTCCCCCTCCCTATCCCTATCCCCCTCCCTATCCCACAATATCCTATCCCACAATATCCAAACCCCAGATGGCAAGATGCCAACAACAATTGGGGCTCCAAATTCATCATGGCAGCAGGGAATCCCCAAGTGGTCTCCAGAATCTCCAGAGTCAGAGTACTCAAACCACTAAATCAGGCTGCTCCTTATTACTGATATTATTATTATGAAGCATTGTCTTATCTGAGGCTAGGAGAGTGTGACTTGCCAGGATTTGAACCTGCCCTGAATCCCATTTTGATAAAAAGGCAGGATATAAATCACATAAATAAATAAATAAATAAACAAACAAACAAACAAGCAAACAAACCCTGGTCTCCAGTGGGGACAATGCTCCAACCACTACACCAGGTTCCTCCCTATTACTGTTATTGCCATTGTTGTGTGCCTAAAGCAAACCTGTCATGGTGTTTTCTTGACAAGTTTCTTCAGAGGGGGATTGCCATTGCCATCCCCTGAGGATGAGGGAGTGTGACTTGCCCAAGGCCACCCATGGTTGAGTGGGTATTTGAACTCTGGTCTCCAGAGTCCTAGTCCAACCCTCAAACCCCTACGCCACCCTGACTCTCACTGTTACTGTTATTATATGATTATTATGCAGTATTGTCACCCCACCGTGTGTCATGGGGGAGAGTAAAGAATCTCTCTTTCAACATCATAGTTGGGTTAAGTTAGTTTTGACATAGATACATGTGTGAGTGTGTATGCAAGATTCTGTGTGCACTTTAAATCCCTCTTCTCTTCCACCTCCATCTCCTCCACAGTTTCTGTGTGAGTGGCATAGAGCAGGATTTTTTCATGCCAGGGGTTTGAGGGGTCTTGGTATTGCCCTGTCAGGTTGTTGGTATTGTTGTTGTGTCCTTTCAGGTCGTTTCCGACTTATGTTGACCTATGGGGTTTTCTTGGCATGTTTCTTTGGGGGAGACACTCTCTGCAGCTGAAAGAGTGTGACTTGGCCAAGGTCACCCAGTGAGTTTTCTTGGCAAGGTTTGTTCAGGGCAGAGAAATGTCAACTAACAATCTGTAAAGTGCTGCCTTTGTGGCTGAAACAACTGAAGTTTGTTTGTGAATTGTTGTTGTTCCCCTCCTTAACTCTTGCGTATTTTCCCCATGGAAGCCCTGCCCCAGAAATCCCACCCCTAGTAGTCCCACCCCCAAGGCCCATCTCCAGCACCCAGTGACACCCAGTTTGGGCACTTGGTCTCTAAAAGGTTCGCCATCACTGGGCTAGACACTTGATTGACCATGATTTCCATCTCATAAATGTCTGAGTAAGGCTTATGCTACAGTGGATCAAGCAGGGTAGGTTAACTGCAAGGTTTGGAGGCCTCCTCAGCCCCACACCTAAGACCCTGGCTGGCTGCATTGTTCCTTCCCTGCACTCCACCACAAAATATTTTTCACACGAAATCAGCCCATTGCACCTTCAGAATCCTTTAGCAACTGATCTGGGGCTATTTCTGGGCTTCTTGAGGTTGGAGAAGTACTTCGGGGACCAAATGAGCCTCACAGTTTGCACTTTGTCCACTCATGGCATAAAATACCTAACCTGAAATGGAAAGACATTGTTTTAAAATCATGCCTTGGACCAGCCATTCACTCTCTCTCAGGGCCGATGCAGATGGCTAAGAAGGGGCGGCTGTGGGCCACCCCTGGGAGCAGCGGATCGGGGCCGTGGCAACCACATGCCACAAACCTGATCCTCCTTTTTGCCACCCCCAAAAAAGCAGCAAAATGCTGCTCCTTTTGGGGGCCGCAAAAGGCCACTCTTTGAACCGCCACAGCGGCTCTTTTGCATCCTTTTGTTGCAGCGTGTGTGCACGCTGTGCAAAGAGGGCACCCTGATGCTGCACACCATGCAGACAGGAGCGCAGCATCAGGGCAGAGTCAGGGTGGCTGGTGTGCGGTTGCCCTGCCCCAACTCCACCCCAAGGCCGGCCTATAGTGCCGGTCTGCATCAGCCCTCAGTCTAACCTTGTTGGGAAATTTGAGAGATAGCACTGGATCTCACAAGGAGAGTAATCGAATTGGCAAGGCAGAAACTGAAGAACAAACAGTCCCATGCACACACATACACAGAAACAATTCAGAAAAGCAAGTGAACAAGAAAGTCAGCAAACATGCTAACTAGCAATTAGTATAGGCATGCAAAGGTTCCTAACTGTGACAAACCTACCTTGTAAGATTGTTGTGAGAATAAAAGGGCATAACACCATCAATGCCATTCTGATATCCTTGGAGGAAGGCAGGATACAAATCACATAGTAGTGATGAATTGGAACATGTAAACTGGTCCTTAAGGATGGACCGGCATCATGGTCCACCAGAGTAGACCATCATTTCAGTATATAAGCCAAATCCCACTTGTCTTCCGTTTATTACTTTATCTGTAGGAAATTTATGGTTATCATCTGTTAGGAAGCTGCTTAAGTCAAGTGATGTCCAGAGACCTTGGTGTGGGAGAAATGATTAATCTATGAAGTTCAAAAAACATGTTTGCCCTTTAGTGATTGAGCCCTCACAGACATAGATCATCCTTTGCCCTTTCCTGACCAGAAGTCACAAGTTGTTGTCTCTTTAAAAGTTAAGACTCAGAAAAGAGACAGAAAAACAATGTTCAATATATCTACTCTATCCATAGCAAACACAGAAGATAAAGGTCAGGCCTTATGACACACAAACGCATGTGAAATAACTATAAGCCTCATTCCATCACAGCACACATATCATTATCAGCAAACTTCTAGAAGGTTAAATGTCAAGAGGGAAAATTCTGGATAGTTTTTGAAATAGAAGACTCTGTGAAATATGTGATGCAAATAGGCTGGCCCTTACAGGGTTAATAGTGAAAGGAGCACTATGCACTGTCTAGTTGTGCCTCCTGGGAAATGCAGTCTTTTAAGATATCACTAGGGATTGGTGAGAGTACAGATGGGTCAGCATTTCTGAAAATACACAAGGTTCTTCATATTCCAAATTGAAATAACTTGAGATTTTAAAAAAATGAATAAGGGGGAGATTCAAACTGACAAATTCACACGTCCAGTTTAGACTTGTCAAGTGAGGATGATCTCAGGCTCTGAGATTTCTGGCCCAAAATTCCTGGCCTAGCAATGGCTCTTGGTGATGTCATTAAGCGACATACATTAAGTGCCAACCAATGTTGCATACAGCTTGTCATTCACATTCATGTGGGCAGGGGGACCACAAATATATTTTTGGAAATTAAGACAGAAATCTTAGCTAAAAGAGCTGTTCCCAGATCAAGGAGAAATGAGCTGATTATTCGTTCTCGCCAATTTAGGAGGATCCAGAACATTTAATACAGCCTATTAGCTTCTAGCCAGAAGGAAGATGAAGAGCAGAACAGATGATGAGTTCTGACATTACAATAGCATGGAGGGAAGGAAGGAAGGAAGGAAGGAAGGAAGGAAGGAAGGAAGGAAGGAAGGAAGGAAGGAAGGAAGGAAGGAAGGAAGGAAGGAAGGAAGGAGCTGAGTATATAGACCCCAGGGCTTTGTAGAACAAATCAGTTAAGCCTTGAAAACCGTAGCAAGTTGCTCTGCTAATAGCAGAGCTGGGGATTTGCCCTTTCCTCATGCCCAGAGCTGAGCCCATCAAAACTGGAGAATTTGTTCTCTTGTTTACCACCTGACAATAATCTATGAAAATCAGAGACTCAGGGCCAGGCCCTGACATCTACTAAACCTAGTCCAGGTCCAGACCTGCAGTTGTTTAATTCTTTACATTCTGGGTTTGGTTTCCTGAATTTAGTCCTGAATTAGAATAGTCACATCTTTTCTTTTTCTTTTTTTTTTTTCTTTTCTTTTCTGAAAGGTTCCTCATCTTTAATGCCAGTTGACAATAATGGCAAGTCTTCTCCATAATCAGAACAGCTGTATCTGAGGAAGTAGACTTCAGTCTAGGAAAGCTCATGCTGCCAACTTCTTTCTTTCAGTCAGTCTCAAAGGTGCTACAAGATCTCTAAACGTACTGATTTTGCAGACTAACATGGCTATATCTTTGAATTCTATCACTATAAAACTTTATTTTTGAAGGTAAAACACATGCTAATCATATATTTGGGGGAAGGGAAGCTGAAGTCCTTCAAGTCTTAAAAATGTTGAATGTGGGAGAAAGTGAAATGGACAGACCTTCCCATCTCTGTATGAGAATCTCAGTTCAATGTTTTTATCAGAATTTATCAAAATTCAAGAAATACCACTAGGGTGGGACATAATGTCATGGAGAGATCATAGAATCATAGAGTTGGAAGAGACCACAAGGGCCATCCAGTCCAACCCCCTGCCATGCAGGAACTCAAAATCAAAGCATCCCTGACAGATGGCCATCCAACCTTTGTTTAAAGACCTCCAAAAAAGGAGACTCCACTACCCTCCAAGGGAATGTGTTCCACTGTCGAACAGCTCTCACTGTCAGGAGGTTCCTCCTAATGTTGAGGTGGATTCTCTTTTCCTGTAGCTTGCATCCGTTGTTCTGGGCTCTGTTCTCTGGAGCATCAGAAAACAAGCTAGCTCCCTCCTTAATATGACATCCCTTCAAATATTTAAACAGGGCTATCATATCACCTCTTAACCGTCTCTTCTCCAGGCTAAATCAAATCTCCAGGCTAGATCTCCAGGCTAGATCTCCAGGCTAGATCAAATCCTTCCAAACTGGCTTCACGCTTTGCACCAGTGAACCCCAAACTGTATGCTAGGGGATGCCACCTATGTCAGTGGAGCATCAAATCTGTTCTTTAAAGGAGCTATCCAAAGTACTGAATCTCTTTTGTGGATAGGTCTAAGCTCCTTGGATATGTCCTACCAAGAGTAAGGGCCAATACAGATGGCCCAAAAGGAGCAGCACAGAGCCGCCCCTGGGAGCAGTGGATCAGGGCCACAGTAGCCGCATGCTTCGGCACTGATCCTCCCTTTTGCTGCCCCATCCCAACTCCACCCCCAGGCTGGCCCATCGTGCCGGTCTGCAAAGCTCCTAAGTCTCTCACCCTCCCTGACCTTCTCTTTCTCCCTGCTTCTCTCTTGTCAACTATTTGAAGAGTTCATTTGCCTTTTATAAAAAAGCATCATTAGAGATGCCTAAAGGAGAAGTGGATCACACAAGCATGCCTCTGTTTAAGGAAAGTCTGGCAGTAGGTGGTTTAAGATTACAATGGTGATATTAGCCAATTTTGTTGGTATGTGCCATCAAGTCATTTCCAATTTATGGCAACCCTAAGGCAAACCTATCATGGGGTTTTATGGGGCTGAGAGTGTGTGACTCACTCAAGGTCACCAAGTGGGTTTTTATGGCTGAGTGGGGAATTGATCCCCAAAGTCCTAGTCCGAAGCTCAAACCACTACACCATGCTGGCTATTAGCCAGTGTGTGCCTTATATTATAGTATATACATGTCCACATTCATGGAACTGATAGATCTTTATCTACTTCAGAATGTATAAGCTGTTCTTCAGTATAAACTCCCTTTTTAAAGTAATGCAATAAACAGTTAACACAAAGTGGAATAATATCATGAAGGTCATATTTGCAAACTAGGGAGATCCATAATGGAATGGAACCTCTATACACCAAGGCAGTATTTGTCTCAATAGTAGATGCTGGAGACAAGCAACAATTGTTAGTGGTTTCATATTCTTACCCCAAAGCAACTGTCTGCCCACTCCTGGCTACAGAATGCCTGATTAGATTTATTTTTAGAATGATACAACAAGGCTCTCCTTACATTCTTAAATGTATTGGAGTGCCATACTTTAGATCAGTCCCCCACAAAATCCTATGCATATTTGAAAAACAAGTCTCTTCTTATAACCTTCTCTGAATAATGGGGGGAACTGAACATGGCAACTTAAGAAATGAAATATTGACAGTGTGCTTTCCAAGAGATGTGTGACGCTTCCCATTTGTCACAAAGGATCTAGGCATCATATGTCCAAGTGGAGAACTCCTGTCAAATTCTTTTTAAAAGTCTATAGTCCTGCCTTTCTTAGTGATTTCACCCAGTAAAGATGAATTGTGCGTACAGAGGCACACACACAAAGACTGCTTTTTTTATGCACTTAGCAAATTTGATCTATTATTTATGTTCCCTTTAAAACATGTTAAAGGAAACTTTTTTCAGTTTAGAGTTCAGAATCAAAGTTACATTGAAGTTGTTCCCATCTACACTTCTGAGCTCTATGGATATTTCAGGAAGGCCATTTGTCACTCCTAACTGAACCAGCTATCTTGCAACAACATTCTCCATCTGCATAGCTTATATGTCAAGGATGAACAAGGTGATGTTACCCTAAAAGGGGGGGGGGGGAATTGGTGGTCCCCACCAGCAAAGTCACCATCTCCCTGATAGTTTGAGGAAGTTATAGTTCAAAGGAATCCTGTGCAAGGAGGGTAACTTGCACAATCATTTTACCTGTATATGCTAGTACTAACTGCAATGAGCACTCCAGTTTCAGTAAATTAGGAGAGTTTTATTTAGAAATGTGCAAAAGTGCACCCAAATATACAAAGACCAATGCAACTTTCAAGAACCATACAAGTCTATCAGAAAGAAAGATGTGGAAGGTTGGATAGAGAGGAACCAGGAGTTAAAGAGAGGATGAAAATTACCAATCCTGAAGATAGGTCCACAGAAAAACAGCATCAGAGACAGTGAGAAGGATCTTCTGTGCACACACATTGCTAGAGCTGGGGTTGATATTTATATTCTATTTCATACCCTTGAGGGGTCACTTAATGGTTTTCCCATGGCATTGACAAAAGGGATCTGAAATGGCTGATAGCTTTAACTCCAGAGTGATGAAAGATTGAATGGGTTTGAGACAATCCCTGGATATTTTGACAGGAAGGGTGAATAGAAACACAGCACAGAGTGAAGTCGAAAGTATGGTCTTTGACTGCTTTTGCAATGGGACCTTCTGGGTCTCGATTGCTAGAGGAAATATGAAGAACTAGGGGAAGACAGAGTGATCAGCAAACCCATTCAGTGTTCATTTTAGTCCTATCTAGGTCTCCCGCATGTCCATAACACCAAAATCCACAAAACAGTTATACCTTTATTGGCCAATCAAAATGCACAATAAACATGATGCAAGCCTTGGAAGATCAACTGGCTTCTTCATCAGCCAAAAGAAAGAAAGAAAATTGTGATGTTAGAGTCACATGCCTACATTTTATCAAGATGTTGTTATAGTTGTCCTCAGTTAAGATGGTATGGAGAGATATCCATGTAGGCAGAGGCCATTACTCCTCCTTGGCCATGCGGGCTCTGGGAGACAAAGAGTAAACTCCAGGAAGTAAAATTTAAAGTCCATTAGCAACATAATATAAAACCTCCTTTGTGATCCAGGTTGTTTCTCTCCTTTGTGAAGCAACCAGCTCCCTCCTATAATAATTAATAATGCATAATAATTCTGTATGCAAAACTATATAACACCATCATTTACCAAGCCCCAGACCTACCATAGAGCAACTGAAACCACCACCCATCCACCCCATGGCCACTTGTGCCTAGAGGAGAGCAAGGGAGCTAGCAAAAACATCTGGCCATGTCCCCATAGGCAGAAACAAACTAATTACATCATCCACTGAATTTCACAGAGATTCTCCAGAGATCTCAGCAGCTGCTCTAATCATTTCACATCTGGCTACAGGGACATAGCCAGATGCTTCTGTGATTCCATCCTGTTCTCCTCCAGGCACAAATGGTCATGGAGGGAGGGTGCTTAGTGTAGGGTTAGCTTATCCCTGGGTTTATAATAGGATGCCAGCCACAGGGAGAGAGAGAAAGAAACAGGGAGAGGGAGAGAGAGAGAGAGAGAGAGAGAGAGAGAGAGAGAGAACTGGAGATGAATCATTTCATCATGAATGTGGTTTACTGACTCTGGGGGACACAAAAGGTTTCATGCTAAATATACAGCCCTACTAAATCAAATTGGTAGTCCATACTAGGACCTAATTACACTAAAGGTACTAAAACCTTCTTATCTTGGAAGCTAAGCAGGATCATCCCTGGTTAGTACTTGGATGGAAGACCACCAACCAATACCAAGTGGTGTCAGCTAGATTTCAAAGGAAGGAACTGGCAAAGCCACCTCTGAGTATTCCTTGTGTAAGAAATATTTATGAAATTCATGAGGCCAGCATAAATCAAGAAGCAACTTGAAGCCACACACACACACTAGAATAGATCCATATGTTTTGATTTGCCAATCTGCAGTTGATTCAGTGGCTCTACTCTAGTTGAGACTAGAAATTGGATTTAAGCCATAGCCTATAACCAATATAATCTCTTGCTAAAAATAAGTGGACATGACTTGAATCTGGTTTGGGATCACAATGAACATGTGAGAGACTTAGGCAGGGGATGCAGACCGGCACTTTAGGCCAGACTGGGGGTGGAGTTGGCGTGGGGCGACCACACGCCGGCTGCCCCAACTCCACCCCAACGCTGCGCGTCGGACCACACAGCATGTTGGTGCAGCATGCAAAGTGCAAAAGAGCTGCAGCACCACAGCTCTATGGGTGGCTTTTTGCCACCCCAAAAAGGAGAAGCATTTGCCCACCCTTTGGGGGGCAGCAAAAAGGAGGATCAGGGCCACGGCATGTGGTTGCTGCGGCCCTGATCTGCTGCTCTCAGGGGTGGCACAGAGCCACCTCTTACAGCCCATCTGCATTGACCTATTCCTACCAGCTGGTGCCATCACTCCACTTCTTTACCTAAATTTACACTCAGAGACAGAGAGATGCTAAAGCAGGCAAGAAAGTATCCAATGGAGCAAATGAAGCACCTGTATTCAGAGGGGGAAAGCAAGCAGTTCTACATGTTGCTCTTCCACATGTTAAAAGTTTAACCAACCCCTGTCTGCATATAGTAATCCTAATCTAGATCAGGAGTCAGAGATCTTTACCCCTACTTACAATACTACCCATTTAATGTACCATGTTGTTTAGACATGAGCGCTCATTCAAAACAGTTTTCCTCATAAAATTGGAAATAAGTTTAGAGTTGCACATAGCTCGAGTTATGGCTGAGCTCAGGGTTAAGAGTGTACAGCTTCATGGAACACTGAAGCAAGCAGCCTTTTCCTCACTCTTTCCCTCAAAGGCAGTATGTTAAGAGCAACATGTGAAATTGCAACACAGTGACACCAAAGACCCTTTTACTCCACACAATTGTATACAACTATGATTCCATTACAACAATCATGACTGCATCCTATGGAATCCTGGGATTTGCACTTTGGGGAAGGGTATTTGAAATTCTCAGCCAGAGAACTCTAGTGCCTCACCAAACTACAGACCTCAGGATCCCATAGGATTTGGCCATTGTCATTAAAGTGGAATCATAGTGTTATAACTGTGTGATGTGAATGAGCCACAAGACACAGGATAAGCTGAATTCAACATGATGAATGGAGAAGGAAGGCAGCATCTATGCTGTGGAATTAATGCAGTTTGACACCACTTTGCCATTCCTCAATGCCATGGAATTCTGGGAAGTATGTCTTTGGGGGGGAATATTTAGCCTTCTCTGACAGAGCTCTGGTGCCACAACAAGCTACAAATCCCTGGATTCCATAGGATAGAGCCATGACAGTTAAAGCAGTGTCACACTGCATTAGTTCTACAGTGTGGCAGCAACTGAAGACACACTTGAATCCAATACATTGTAAACTGCCCTTTAGATGGATAATGTCCTATGTGCACAAAAAGCCAAACTGAAGGGTTCTGCCAAAAAATAACCAGGATAAAATAATCCCACTTCCAATTACAAAAAGGCACCAATATGAAGAAATAAAAGGATAACTAAACCCTGGAGCAGAAAACCCAATAAAATTAAATTTCTGAAAGGGTAAAAATACCTCACTGAAAAGTATGCAAATGCTAAAAGTAAGTATTATAATGATAATAAAAATTTCAAAAATCAAGGCCAAAAATAAAACTGAACCCTGTAGTAGATAAGTCAGTAAAATTTCTAAAAGGGTAACAATACCCCACCGAAAAGTGTGCAAATACTAAAAATAAAATAATATAATAATAGTAATGTGCACAAACCAGCATCCTGCCTGAGATCTGGTAGAAAGTAAATCTCTTGACAACGTTGTTCTGTGGGGCTTCTATTGCACCCCTGGGTTCCAGCTTTGCAAGCAGCTTGATGATGCTAGGATGTACCTACATAGACTACAATAGGAAAGTAGGATGTGCCTACAGCAGGGGTGAGGAGTTCCCAGGCATCATCCAGGTGCAGTCACAAAGTTGAGGCTGGAGAAATAGTCATTGCCCTGCATACCCTGGCATAACCAGAGGTCTTGTCAACAGGATTTTGGCCATTGTGGTAAACTGTTCCCTCCTCAAAGAAATAAGATACAGACTTTCTCCCTCTGCAAAGAGTAGCCATCGTCAGATACAGTACCCCTCTTTCCCTTACATAATTGTAATAGAGGAAAAAATGTGAATGATGGATTTATTTATTTTTTCAAATCAGAAGAGGACCCCAAGACGGGACTTTTTAAAATGTAAATAATGTAGGATGAGCTCTGTTCTGTAATCCCTATGACTGCCATTGTGAAATTTGCCTGATTCATGTTTCATTAGTGATTGGATTGTGAATGATGCTAAGAGAGCATAAAATATTCATTTCCAAAGATGGAATGCATTACATTTAAAAAAAAATGGGAGTCAATGGAACAATATAAAGAAGAGAAGGTAATTTACATAAAACATACATTGTCGCGACTCTTTTCAATTTCACCTTTGAATCCTTGCATTTTAGAAAATGTGTATAATATCAAACACAGGGTTGGAAAAGGATTTTCAATGCCTAACCATTTCTACTAAGTATTTTGATGCGGGGGGGGGGGTGCAGCTTTGAGGAGGGGCTGTTTGCAGCCAGGTAAAATATTTTATGATAAAATATTCCTGCTGGAGCCAACAATACCCAAAAGCAAAAACAAAAAACTGGAAGTAGCACTTCTGGTTTTTAAAAAAGTGGGGAGGGGTATTCTGAACAGTGCCAAGAGGGTTTTATACATGTTCAATTTTTGTTTACTTTGCATACCACAGGATTCACCTCTGGAATATCTACAGTTGTGTGTGAAAATTCATTATGAACTTTTATACCTGTGCTAACACCATAATAGCCTTTCACTGCTTCATTGGAAAAAAGCAAATTTGATAAAATTGGCTTTCAAAAGTCACATAGTGGAAAGAATTTAAGTAGAGAGTTTTTCTGTGAGTATGCAAAGAAATCACAATGCATTAGACTTTATTAACAGTCCAGATCAATGCAATGGGTTGACTTATACAATGTGCATTCACTTCCTTACCCCTGTTCTTTCGTTTATTTAGCACTACTTTGCATATGGAAAATATTGTATTTCAAATTTTTTCACCTTTTTGGAAGCTTCACAACACACTTTCTAATTTAATTGGGGGTAATATTTGTCATTAGCTAGGAAAACTTTTTCTACAGAAACCTCTATTATAGTGACCAATGCCCAAACCTTTCTGCCCTCCCCATTTTTGTCTCTCCCCCCACTCTGGTGAAAATCATCTTGCTACAACCCTGGCTAGAGATGGACTTTGAGGTTCCTCAACTCTGCCCTAAAATGATGAGGAAAGGGGTGCTGGAAAAGGGAAATCCAATTCCTGGCACAATCTGGGGACAAGTCTACCCAGATGCAGCCAAAACAATAATGTAGCAGAGTTTCAAAAACAAAAACACCCAGCTATTGGTATTGGCAATGCACTGACCACTTTTCATCCACAAAGGAAGAAAAACTCACAGACAGTTGATTCATCCAAAGTTCTGGAGGCTTTTATCTTCAGTTGCATTGTTTACAATATTTACACACTTCTCTCAGTCAACTTCGAATCAACTACACCAATGTCTGCTCCAACCAACTCCACCAGCTCCAAACTAACCCACATCTACCCACACTCTTGGTCCACTTTTATATGGAGTGTTGGTTCTGTGCTGACTGTGTGCCATAATAAATGAATTTGATTTAGAGTGTTGGTTCTGAGACATTACTCAGTGCCATATAGCATGATGCTGTTGGCTCTGAATTTGCGAAAAGAAAAACAAAAATCTCCAGTCCACTTCAGATGCTTACAATACAATCTGAGGACACGCACTCAGATACAGCTTAACAATGTAGCAAAGTACAGAAGCAACAGCAGATAAATGTATTGGCAGTGCACTGACCACATTCAACACATAAACAAATCAACCCACATACACATTTGATATCGTCCAAGTCCTTGGAGGTTCTTTATCTTAAGTTCCTATATGTATAAATATTTACAAACTCACTTCATCAACTTTGGGGCTATGCAGACCGGCCTAAAGGGCCAGCCTGGGGGTGGAGTTGGGGTGGGGCAGCTGCATGCCGACTGCCCCAACTCCACCCCAACACCATCCCGACACCGTGCGCCCATGTGCACGGCATGTGGCATCAGGATGCCCTCCTGGCGCAGCGTGTACACACACTGCGCCAAAAGGGTGAAGAAGAGCCGCATTGCTGGCACTTTTGGGGGCAGTAAAAGGGAGGATCAGGGCCATGACATGCAGTTGCCGCAGCCCTGATCCACCACTCCCATGTGTAAAGGATGCTATCTGTTGTAACTCAGCGTACAGCTCCAAACTACACAACAATCCATAATCCATGATCAATCCGCCATTACCTATCCATTCCAATCCACATGTGCCCAGTACACTTATATACTGTGATGGCTATGAGTCATCTTCCTGTGTTTCACAGCATGATGCATCCTTTGCTGTAAGTTTGTACCATCCCATACTCTGACTCAGCATTTTACTACAGTCTTACAGGATATGATGCATCCTTTCAATCAAAATATTTTCCACACAGTTTAAGGGAATATTATTCCAACAGATGCAACCTTGCAGCAACTTTTCGTCATACCATGTGCTCCTGGCTCAGCAGTATGTGACTGTCCAGTAAAATATGTGTCACTTGTCAATCAAAATATTTTCTGTTGTTTAAAGATACATTACTCCAACAAACTTTGAATAAAATTATGCAGATAAATGCTCTTAATTTTCAGTGGTTCCCAGAACCTTTGCTTTCCCACTGAGCAGTGATGCCACTAAGAGACTTTAGACTTAGATTAGCAGTACAATCATAACTCAAAATATTAGGATTAGGCATAAGGTTTAGGATTAAGCATAAAAGGATTAGTATTATCATAATTCTCTTCTGCCAGCAGAAATCTCCCTCTTCCTCTGGCATGAGCCTCCGATACTTGCCAGCAAAACTGTTCTGTGAGCAAAGATTTGCCACCAGAAGAGCCAAAAAATGGAGGCACAGAAGAGAACCACCTTATGTCAGATCCAAACCTCCAGCCCAGCAACACAATCACAATGACAGCACAAAGGTCAGATACAAAGGGAGTCCTAAGCCATTTTCCTCCTTCCTTGGTGCAGAAGAGTTTGGATTCTGCACAAGTTCAGCGGACCTAGTGTTTGCTCAGCTGGCCCTTGGCCATTTTCACCAATTCAAACTGAATTCTTAGTGGTCTTATGGCAGAGGGACCATTATGTCAGAACAAGATGAGTGAGCCATTCCTACTGTATTTGCAAGCTAGAGAGGCTGATCATTCCACTGAATGGGACCTAGACTTTAGCCCCTCACTGCCTCTCCAATAGTGTCACTGCCATTGTGTCAGTGGATGTCAAATCAGGATCCTGCACCAGCCCAAGATCGAGTACAATAAACCACATCCTACAGACATACCCAACTGTCTCACTTCCTACTCATCTGCAGGGATCACTGTGGGGTGCACCATGAAAGTCACAGAGATAAGATAAAGAACAGAAGTACCTGATGCATGAACTACTTCTATCACTTATGTGGCAAAAAAAAAATCCTTTTGTTCTGTTCTCATGGATACCTTAAATGCATGCAAAAACGGTGTTTTTTTCTGCTTCTTACATCTTCACAGAGCCCAACTACAGCAGTTTGAATTTCACTCATATCGAACAATGTCCTCTGAAAAGTTCAGAGTGGCTTCTGGTAGTTCCCTCATGTGACCACACTTGCACAGCTTCAGTAGTGAGTGGAATCAATGTGGAGATTACCATGATAAACCATAAGAAAACAAAATCTACAAGTATACAAAACTTTTATTAGGAGCAACTATAATACTGGAGAAAGCCAGCATGGTGTAGTGGTTTGAATTCTGGACCAGGACTCGGGGGGATCAGGTTCAAATCCCTGTTTGAGCATTGAAACCCACTGAGTGACTGCAGGCAACTCAGGGCCAAAACAACTGCAGAAATAATCCATCTTGAGACTACTTTAACTGCCCTGGCTCAGTGCTAGGGAATTTTGGAAACTGTAATTTGTTTTGGCACCAGAGGTCTCTAATAGAGAAGGCTCAATGCCTCACAAAATTACAGTTC
Source organism: Phrynosoma platyrhinos (assembly GCA_020142125.1). Classification (NCBI taxonomy): domain Eukaryota; kingdom Metazoa; phylum Chordata; class Lepidosauria; order Squamata; family Phrynosomatidae; genus Phrynosoma; species Phrynosoma platyrhinos. Next base: position 14,953,942 of record CM034703.1, on the reverse strand, counting down.
CCAGAATTCCCTAGCATTAAGCCAGGGCAGTTAAAGTGGTCTGAAGTTGGATTAGTTCTGCAGTCTGTTTTGGCCCTGAGTACTCCCTCAGCCTCAGAGGAAGGCAAATTTTCTCTGAATAAATCTTGCCAAGAAAACCTCATGATAAGTTATGGGTCACCATAGGTTGGAAACAACATAAAGGCACACAACAACAATAGCATGCAAACTTCTCCAGTTCTTCAGAATTCCTCATCAGGCTAAGAAATAAATAAAATAAAATGAGAAGTGTGGAAATTCAGAAATTGGGCTAGATGTTTAAACCACAAGGTCTGTGGCTAAATTAAGACCCAAGATGGATTTGACGAAGCAAGTTAAGTAATAAAATTCAAAGACATGGTCACATTGGTCTGGATTAGTATGCAAAGGGATCTTGCAGCACCTTTGGGACTAAGGGGCTCTACTGATGGCCCCAAAGGGGTGCCTCCATGCCACCCCTGGGAGCACCAGATCGGGGCCGCAGCAACTGCACGCCACGGCCCGGATCTGGCACTTTGCTGTTTCAAAAAGAGCTGGCAAAAAGCCACCCTACCCATGGTGGCGGTGGCTTTTTTGTGCTCCTTTGGCACAGTATGTCTGTACACTGTGCCAAGGGAGTGCCCTGATGCCACACGCCATGAGATGGGGTGCGTGGTGTGATGGCAGCATCAGGGCAAAGCTGGGCCAGCCGGTGTGCAGTCGTCACATCCCGACTCGACCCCCAGGCCTGCCCTTTTGGCCAGTCTGTATAGGGTTTAAGTGAGGGCACATCCACACTGATAGCTTACCTTCAAGTTACCTTGATCTGCAGCAATCATGGTTTCTGTACATGGTTGTCACATACTCCAAGGTGATTTTTTCCCTGTCTATTTCACCTCAGAACAATAAATCACAATACGTCTGGCCACACGGTCATGGCCATTCCAGGTTCTTCCCTTCCCCCATGCATGTAAAAGTATGCATTTCTGAACTTCTCTTCCCCCCGAGCACAACACCAATGTCACTATGGATCACAGTCCACACATACACATGAATATCTAGATTTTCCACTCAAATCTACAATAAATCCCAAATCTTTTTGATCTGGATTAAAGCTCTGAGGCACTTAAAATACCTAGATTCAGCCCCAGTCATTCTGTATATATCTGGAAAGCTCACTATGAGGATGAGGTGAGATATGTGAAGTCGTAGGCTTTCATGGCTGGCATCCATAGTTTTT
>CM034703.1:14938775-14952605 GCA_020142125.1 Phrynosoma platyrhinos | reverse complement strand
AAATTGATAATCGCCCTATGAGTTTCCACTTTCTGTGTGATCTTTTCATTTTATTTCTTTTTGTCAAGGTCTCCACAACTTGCCCAAGATACCTTTATGACAAATTAGTTCCTTTCCTTTTTGTTAAGCAGAGTCACATACACACAGAAAGCACAGAAGGACCAGTTTATTGATCAAACGAAGGCATACTGTTCTTCTGCTTTTTGAAGTCTATGCAACCAGGCAGCAGCACTCCTAGCTTGCACAAAACATTCCAACTTGTCTGACAGTCTTACAAATGCAAATATTCTTGTTAAAAATGCACAGTGTCTTGTCCAGTGAGGAGAAAAATGTTGAAATTTTTGTTCTCATTTCTACCTGACATCTCCTACCATCTTGTGCATGCCTGCTATTCTCCATTTCATGCCTACTTAATATTTTCATATTACTTTTGCAACTAAATTACAAATGTGCAATTGCAAATTGTATTTGCAGAATGCAACTGTAATCAAAGAAGGTAAAGGTAAAGGTAAAGGTGGTCCCTTGACATGAATGTCTAGTCGTAACCGACTGTAGGGGGCAGTGCTCATCTCCTTTACTAAGCCAAAGAGCCAGCATTGTCTGAGGACTGCCCTGGTGGTCATGTGGCCAACATGACTGCACCGCACGCTGTTACCTTCCCACCAAAGTGGTACCTATTTATCTATTTACATTTGCATGCTTTTGAACTGCTAGTTTGGCAGAAGCTGGGACTAGTGACAGGTGCTCATCCCATCAGGCCTCAAATTGCCAAGCTTCTGATCTTCTGATCATCAGAACTGGTGTCTTAACCACTGTAAAAAAAAAAAAAAGCACTGTATAATTAATTATGGTACTATTTTGGTTAATCAAAAGTTTTTTTTAATTGATAATCTAACCAATTAATCAACTGAAGATTGGCAACCCCAATCAATTAGGGTGAATTGTTAAAAGATTTCTCTCCCAGTTCTTAGAGCCAGCACTGTAATCATCTCTACTTAACTCTGATGGATTTTTTTTTGTTTTCTTCTTCTCTTTCATATTGCAGTATAGACTATACTGATCTTTCTGCAGTTTTTTGGCACAAAGAAAAGAGGAGGTCAGCAAGTTAACCAATTACACACAGCCATCCAAAAGCTAATTTTGCTTGGACTCATTGTCCCCTATCTTCTCTACCTAGATGTGCATCTGAATGATGGAAAACTCTACTCTGGATCATAAAATATTTTACCAAGGAGTCAAACACATCTAATAGACCTATTTCTAATTAAAGAGGTCAATGCAATGAACATCAGATGTTGTATAACTGTCTGATTCAATTTGTTAGGTCAGGCCTGACTAACCCAATCTCCCAATTGGTCTTGGAATTCATTTCTATTGAAAGAAAAGAAAGAAGCAATTTTAGAATTAGCAACTCCAGTCTTCTCTCTCTCTCTCACACACACACACACACACACACCTTTTTTTAACATCCTCTGCCATATTGATCTAATCAAATATTCTTTGTTGTGCAAGACTGGGCAACACTTTTCAGATTTCAAATCTATAAGCAGCAAATCCTAAAGTCTCGAAGGAATAAAAATTAAGGTTTTGCATATTCACTAAATAATAAGGTTGGGATGATGAGGAAAGGAGGAAGAAAGGCATGCTTCATAGATGGGTTGCATGCAAATCTGTCTACCAAATCATTTTTTAAAAGAAATTCTTAAGAGTTGGTGCTTTTCTCCAAGTAACATATGACCAGAATCTTTCTCTTATGAAGCCAGAAAGATGATATATATATAGAAAACGTAAGCAAGGGCCAAAGGGAATATGATTTAGGACATTGCGCAATGGAAGCTCTGTACCAATTTATATTTGTAGTTTCGGCTGAGAACCATAATCCTGAGAAAAAGAAGTTCATCCCTTTCTCCTGGGCTATTTTGCTCATTACTTTATCTCCAATTGCTCACAGTTACTATTTAACCACCAGTAAGATATCACAGTTAAAGGGCTGGACTAAATGTTCATCTCTTGTGTAGAAATAATGCAGCTTGACACCACTTTAAATGCCATAGTGCCAATCTACAAAATCTTGGGATTTGTCACTTTGGGAAACACCAGCACTCTTTGGCAGAGAAGGCTAAAGACCTTGTAAAACTTCAAATCCCAGGATTCCATAGGATAGAGCTCCATCACTTAACATGGTGTCAAATTGCATTATTTCTACAGTGGAGATGTACCCTGAGATCTAGGAAACTTAGGCCAGCATCCTGTCAGTGTCATAAGCAGTTGTAAGTTGTATTATGTATGCGGGGTGATTTTATTGGACAACTAGCAATGGCCATATCCAGCTAACAGAGATGGAAGTAGATGTCTACATGTGGAGCATGTACTGAAGTGCATCAAGAGAGGTATACATGATCCAAAATTGACCTCTGCTCATTCTCTAATGGGGTCTTTGGCCCCACTACGGAGCATACAGAGAAGCAATGTGGAATACAATGTTCTTGTTATGTGCCTTCATGTCATTTTCTGATGTGGCAATCCTAAAGCAAACAGATCATGAGGTTTCTTGTCAAGAATTGTTCACATGGGGCTTGTTATTGCTCTCCTCTGAAGCTGAGAGTGTGTGATTTGCCCAAGTCACCCAGTGGGTTTGCATGACTGAGCATGGACTCAAACCCTGGTCTCTCACTATCATAGACCAATACACAAACCACTACAGTATGCTAGCTGTGTGGAATATTTGCCATTGCCTTCCTCTGAGACAGTGTGGCTTGGCCAAGTTCACTTAGGGTGTTTCCATGGCTGAGTAGGGATTTGAACCCTAGTGTCTCAGAGGCCTTGTCAAACACTCAAACCACTACGTCATGCTGGCTCCCAACTAAAAACTGTATTTTATTTTATTTTATTTTATTACAGTGGGATCTGGGTTTCCACTGGGGTTTGGTTTCAGGACTCCCTGTGAATACCAAAATCTGTGGACACTCAAGTTTCATTGTGTATAATTGTGTGATAAAATTGTGTCCCCTATATAAAAATAGCAAAATCAAGGTTTGCTTTTAGGAATTTATATATTTTTAAAATATTTTCAAGTTGTGGAAGGTAGAGTCCATCGATAAAGAATCCGTGGATATGGAGGGCCAACTGTAACAAAAAATTTTGAGCCATGGACCTAGGACTGAAACTATTTTCTTTTGGAAATCTTTCCAACCTCTCTTGGTGTTCTTCCTTTGCCTTTCTTCCTCAGCTCCATGACATATTTCACTGCACTTGTACTCTAGCATCCACTTCTGTTGCAATTTGGTCTGTGCTGGTGTTGTACATGGAAGTTCAGTTTCCCTGTTTCTCCCTCTCATGCCAGAAAGCAGCTCTTGCAAAAAAAGAAGTTGCACACTGAGTCCCATTTGCTGCGTGAACTTCTTTGTAATTACTTGGGATTGGCAGGCAGCATGTGCAAGAAAGTGGAATTAAGTTAGAGTATGCAGAAACCACAGACACATGCTTGAGAGCTAGGCACATCCTGTGGAGAGAGAAGAAGCTTTGAAGGTGTCAGAGAAAACAGACTGTTTGATAACTAAAGCAAAAAAGGAAGCACAGTTGCATGAAGGATACAAAACAAGTCAACAAAAAGTAGATAAAGCAAGTGCTAAAGCAAAAGCCTGGAAGAGACTAAAGTAGCTGGACATTTTTGTCCACTGAAGAATATCTGCATCGAGTTCAAGGGTGCAAAAGTGGAATTGTGCATGCAGTGTATTTGTACATGTGCATTTAGTTGTGCATTCAGTAGCATAAGTTGAAAAACTCCTCATCCAGAGTAGGGCGACTAAAATGGTGAAGGTTCTGGAAACCGTGCCCTGTGAGGAATGATTTAGGGAGCTGAGTATGTTTAGCCTGGGTAAGAGATTGTTAAGAGGTGATATGATAGCCCTGTTTAAGTATTTGAAGGGGTGTCACATTGAAGATGAAGTGAGCTTGTTTTCTGCTGCCCCGGAGAACAGAACCCGGAACAATAGATGCAAGCTACAGGAAAAGAGATTCCACCTCAACATTAGGAGGAACCTTCTGACAGTGAGAGCTGTTCGACAGTGGAACACACTCTCTCAGGAGTGTGGTGGAGTCTCCTTTTTTAGAGGTCTTTACACAGAAGTTGGATGGCCATCTGTCAGGGATGCTTTAATTTTGAATTCCTGCATGGCAGGGAGTTGGACTGGATGGCCCTTGTGGTCTCTTCCACTCTATGATTCTGTGATTCTATGATACTGAGATGAGCCTTCATTTGCACAACTTTGCCATTCATCATAAGCATTGTGTAGTACAGCCAGTGTGTAACTGCACTGAGAGACTTATTGTCATGCCACTGCCCCTGAGACTTTGGGGCAAAGCAGATCAGCACAAAGACCTGGCTTCCCAGTGGACTGGGGGCATGGCCTTCAGACAGCATCATGCCCCCAGGTGGCAGGGAAGCCACTCATCCAACTGCACATGCAGCAGATCCATGACATTTCTGCGGTGCAGCATTTAGACGTGCTGCACTGAAGAATCACTGAAAAACCACCACCACTGCACACCCTTTCCCTGGTGCAAAAAGGATCGGCTTTCTGCCACTCCTTGAACCAGGAAAAAGCCCAGTTGGGAGTGTGACATGCAGTTGCTGCGGCCCCAACCCAACGAGCAAAGGGCGCGGCACAGAGCCACTCCTTACGAGCCATCTGTTTCCCCCCCTTTGCATGCACAGTCTGTAAGATGGGTGTGGCTAAACAGGCTAGCTTTATAAGCTAGGAGCCTTCCTCCATTTGGATTTCTGGGGAAAAACTTGTGGTTTACCTCTTGACCTGCATCCACTGCTGTGAGTACTTAATTTACAACCCTAGAGTGATTCTCCACTCTGCTACCATGCTACCCCTGCTCTAACTCTGTTCTAATCTATGGCCTCTGACCTTGGACCATTTGTAGCTAGATACCTCTTTCTCTTTTGGCTCTTGAACCTCTGGCACTCTGCCTAATGGTGCTGTGTGGGAGCAGGACTCTCCTAGGCAGCCCACATGTAGGATTTCCACCATTATATTCCCTTTCAATTACTCTTAAAAATGCTGGCAGGCTGTAAGCTGCTGTTCTGTGATACATAATACACTCCCTTCTTGTCCACCTCTTCCTGACATGCAAAAAACAGAATAAGTCACAGCACAAGGCAGCACCTGAGCCATCCTCCTCTATCACCATATAATGAGGCTCCATCCTTGTAACTATAAAGCTACTTAAAAAGTACATCAACACAACAACAGAAGCAGAGTTATCCTTTGTGTCATTGAGTATGCCCTAGCTATTGGGAGGAGGAGTTAATTACATCTGAACAATTATCTGTAATTAGCTATTGTCAAGCTCTGGATTGAATCCTTTCCTGGGGTTTTTTTTTGTTTGTTTTTTGTTTTTTGTTTTGTTTTGGTTTTTTTGTGTTTTTTGTTTGTTTGTTTGTTTGTTTGTCTTTCAACATGCTACTGGCAAAAATAGGAAGAATCTTATATAAAGGATCAGTCCCTGAGCTTGGGAGGCTCATTAGCCAAGAGGGGGATCCTCCTTCCAGATCTCCCCACTCAATTGGCTTTCACTACCTCTATTTTCTACCATTGCAAAGACTGGCATCTTGTTGGTGTTTAGACACATGTATGTTTCCCAACAGAAACAGATGGACATTATTAAGTTTAAAGTTTAGAGTCATGGAAATAGCAATGTGCTAAATGTGTTGTCATTTTGCATGCATGTTCTACCCAGAGGTCCATACATGTGCTTGTGCATTCATTTGTGCAGCAGGGCAGCAATTTGAACTGCTCATGTAATTCTGTGGCCAAGACAGTATACATATCTGCCATGCAGCCCTAAACATGACGTCAATGCAGTGCAACATATGTAAATCAATGGTCAAGGGCATGGCTGACAACCCATAGTGTAACTGCAATGGGCAATGCACAATAGGCAATGCATAGAGGAAATGTGCATTCATGTGCTGCTCTGCATACTTTAATGTGTTACCACATGTTCAATAGCCTGCTTATACTACCATCAACTGAATATAACCATTATTCATTATCAAAAAAAAATCTACATGTAGAGCAGAATGTACATTTGCATATGCTACTAACATGATGCTAGCCTAAAAGTGTAAAGTCATGCTCCTCCATGTAGGATCTTGCCCATTGTCTACATAGACTTTGCTATATGCTTTATTTATTTGCGAAATAATAGTGTTTCTGCAGAGCTGAAGAGGCTCCTGTTAAAGTGCCTGCTGGCAGGCTTCATCTACATCTCCCTTACTGCTCCCCAGCTTTCCCAGCAGTGGTGGAAATGCTTCAATTCTCACAATGCCTGTGATGTAGCATTATCACTTTGGGCATTCAGAGAAGTTGAAATGGTGCTAGCAAGACCATGATTTGTAGAGAGGGGAACACGTGTCATTTTAATTTCTCAGAGTGACCAAAAGGAACCCTGCTCCATGTGAATGGTGGTTCACAGATTACCAACTACCAAAGACCAGTTAGTGTCAACAGTGGGTCATAATATGGAGATGCATGATGTCTGTCCTCAAATATCAGGGTGGGCATTGAGCAGATCACAGAAGAGCAGGCTTCTTTTCCATAGTTCTATATGACAGGACTGGAATGAATGGGTGGAGACTGCAAGGAATGATTTTGGCTAAATAAATTTCCTGATTTTAAGATCTCTTCAAAAGTGAATAGATCTTGGGAAGGAGTGGAGTTTTCTTGATTGGAGGATGGATGATCTTCTATCAAAGGAGAGACTGGCTGCTCACTTCAAAGTTCTTGTAGTTGCAGCCTACATTATAGATCCTGTACTGAACAGAGAGATATGCTAAATTCTCTCCAAGCTCCTTTTAAAATTTTATGAGTCTGAACAGTGCTGTGCAATCCTGTACATGTCTTCTCAGAAACAAGTCCCATGGCATTCAATACAACTTACATTCAGATGAGTGGACAGTTTAGGGTCTCAGCTTTAGTATTAATGTGAATGCATTTGCATGCATAACCACTACAGTACTTCCCCCATATCTTCAGTCCCAGTAACCACAATTTAGTGTCTAAGGGGGTGAAGGGTCTCTCTATGAATCTAGAGGTCCTCCAGCATGACTCTATAGTCAGCCTCCACCAAATTTTGACCATAGATTCACATTGGAGTACCTCCAGATGCATTGAGAGACCATCTTTCTAGGCATCTGGAGGTCCTCCAGTGCAACTCTATGGTTAACTTCCAGCTGAAATATAGAGTTCATCATTATCTGTTATTTTTGCTACCCTAAGTCTGGGAACATATCCCCTGCAGATGTGGGGGTCATACTGTACTTTCAAGATACACCCACTACACACACCCACACAACATGGACTCTTTTATATTAGTCTAAAGGAGAATGAGTTCTCACAGTATAGCTCCTTGAGTTTTGCCAGTTGTTGACCTCTCTGCATCTACTAGTTCCATTCTTATTTCTAGTGACTTTGGGGGGCTCTGCATGATGGCTCTTCCAAAGTGTTTCTTTAAAGAATAAGGAGACACATTTTGATGGTGTGATCCTATAGTATAAAAGGCAAATTTCACTGATGCAGTATAGCATTATAACTCTGTGGGGAAATGGAGTGGGGGAAGAAGAGAAGAGAAACTTTTTTGTTGTTGTTGTTGTTCCAATATGTCTCAAAATGAAAATAACTCCACTTAAGAGTAGGAATAAAATGTTGTGGCAGGTGGCAGGAATTGCCAAACAATAATCCAAGACAACAAAAACATAGCTTCAATATTTTTTTAAAAAAACACAATAATTACAAATTACAAATACTGCAACTGCCTGATACATATATCTCATCGGGAAAAACCCTATAGCAGAAATGTAAGCCTAAATTATGTTGTTAGTTCTGACAAGAGCAGAGCACTTTACTCTATTGGTTTAACTGTATGTTGACTAGACATTTAACAGTTGAGTCAGTAGGTCTACTCTAGCAGAGACTTACTAACAAGATTCCAGCCAAAATTTCTAGACACTTGTAGAACTGCTGAAACTTGAAACTCTAGAGCACTGGTTTTCACAATCCAAAAAATAGCTTGTAATCCCAACAGCCCTCCAACAATCCCAACAACTCTCCAAAACAAGGGGTCAGTAATTAATTAAAAACAGATGCCAGAACACAAAGATGGGTCCCTGAGAAATGGCAACAAGTGTGATACATTCCATCTTCCTCTAATTCATAGAAAAACATATATATTATTTTGGTTGCTCATGTTCTTTAGTAATGTGCCACTACCACTGGTTGCTGAACAACATTAGGTAAACATTATTAACATTCCTTTGCTAAGCTAGCAATAAGAGAACCATTTGTCTGTTGAATTAAAACTCAGCCATCAATGTGATTTAAAAGATAATATGCTTTTGGTCCTGTGATGACAACAACGGCAGCAACAACAATATGAATTCAGTGCTACTTAAGGGATGATGGGCAAGCTTCTAACATCTTGTGTCAATGGTAGGAAGATAACAAGAGAAACAACCAGCTCCACCTGCTCATCCTGAGCATGCACACACATACAAATACACATACACACAATGTCACCTCTTTTTTCACTCTTCTGTCAATAAAGAACCAAGACCTGGCTGATTTGGTGTCATTTTGTAAGTGTGGCTTGGGTGCTGATCTGATCAACAGAGATCCAAGCTTCTGTTTGGTACTTGAATAACAATCCACAATATAGCCGATGTGTTATTGCAAATTCTGCAAAACTATATCCATCTCCTATGGAAACCAATGACAAAAATTACATCAGTCTCCTGTGAAAACTAATGCAGTAGCTTGCTACAAAGATAAGTGAGAATTATATTGAACATTTCTCTCCTTTTTTTAACTGATGCTAACATCAATTTGCTAATTATTCTATGGACAGTGCAAGAGCCAATGTGGGTTAGTGGTATGAGTGTTAGACTGTGACTCTAGAGACCAGGTTTTGAATCTGTGCTCAGCCATGGAAGCCCACTGGATGGCCTTGGGCAAGCCACACTTTCTCAGCCTCAGAGGAAGGCAAGGCAAGCTCCCCTCAGGGCAAATCTTGCCAAGAAACCTCTGTGATAGGATCACCCTAAGTCAGAAATTATTGGCACAAAATAACATATGGAGAGTGAAGAAACCTGATAAGAAGAGAAGTCTGTGAGAGTTCAGACTTGATTTTTTTTTTCTGAGGCATCTGTCTTTTTAGCAGTCTGGGGTATCTATGGAACTGTCCTTCAGCACCACATTTCAAATGAATTCATTTGAAATGTGGTGCTGGAGGACAGTTCCATAGATACCCCAGACTGCTAAAAAGACAGATGTCTCACAACAAATGAAGTCTGAACTCTCACTAGAAGACAAAGGGCCGATGAAGGCCAGCACTATACGCTGGCCTGGGGGTGGAGTTGGGATGGGGCAACCACACGCCAGCCGCCGTGACTCCACCCTGACGCCACCTCCACGCTATGCATCCGTCTGCATGGCACGTGGTGTCAGGGCACACATTGTGCCAAAAGAGCACAAAAGAGGCACAGTGCTGGCTCTAAGGGCGGCCTTTTGCCACCCCAAAAAGGAGGGGCATTTTGCCACTCTTTGGGGGGCAGCAAAAAGGAGGATCAGGCATGTGGTTGCCACGGCCCCGATCCGCTGCTCCCAGGGGCAGCCCAGGGACACCCCAAACAGGCCATCTGCATCAGCCCAAAATGACTATCGTACTTTGGACATTATCATCAGACAATATGACTGATTAGAAAAGGCAATAATGCTTGATAATGGGGAAGTCAGTAGGAAAAGACAAAGAGCACATAACAAGTGGATAGATCCATTCCAGGAAGCCACAGCCCTGTGTTTGCAAATCCTTAGCAGGGCTATTGAAAATTATTATTATTATTATTATTATTTATACCCCGCCCCTCTGTCAACAATTGGGGCAGCTAACAACAGTAAAAATTTCATACAATATATGTAAAACATAACCCTAATCCCACCCTCCCCTTAAAAAGTAATTAAACTAAAAATCTTAAAACATCTTAATTAAACAATATAAATAATTATTTTAACTGACAAAATAAGGACACTTTGAGGTCTCTCATTCATAGGACTGCCATAAGTCAAAGTCAGTTTCACAGCAATTAAGAAAAAAAATGCAACTTCTAAAGGTTTTTTTTGTTTTTGTTTTTTGCTGTGGCGCATGATATTTTGTTTTTATAAGGAACTATAGTCAGGCAAGATAACAGAGAGATGGAAGATCCAGAACAGGGATTTTGAAACAGTTGGTAGCCAAGTAGTTACATTTATGAGAAGAAATACTTGTTAGCAAGAAGAATCAATTTAATGTCAATAAGATTCATAATAGTGTTATGTTAAATGTATTATTTAAGTAGGCTTTGAGAACAGGTATATGAAAATGAATGGCCAACTATGACATGGAATTATTTAGGAGGGTTGCAGACTGCCAGAAATAGTGCAAATTGAGTCCACTTTTAGGGTTAGGGTTAGGGTTAGGGAATCATGGGAACTGTATTTTATTGTGGTACCAGAGCTCTTTGACAGAGAAGGCTCAATGTCTCAGAAAAAACAAGTTCCCATGATTCCCTAGCACTAACCCTAACCCTAAAAGTGGACTCAATTTGCACTATTTCTGGCAGTCTGCAACCCATCTTAGTTTAAATTCTTTTACTTCCTACTTCATCAATAATACAGTTCAGATTATTTCAGATTATCCTATAGGAACCTAAGATTAAACGTTTTACATGACATCAATCAATTGGTTGACGGATACACAGTTCTTGAAAATAATCGTCATCTAGAAAATATTAGGAAAATGAAGATATAACATTCATCTATGTATTTAGAGCACATTACAAATGGTAAAATAATTACATGAGAAAACAATGTGTTTAGGAATGGCATTTGAATTATTATTATTATTATTATTATTATTATTATTATTATTATTATTATTAGGATAGAATAGGAATAAAATGCAAACAAAGGGCACATACATGTTGCCTCTTTGCAAACAAAGTCACACACCAATGTGGTACATTAATTTCTTCTGTTATTATGGGTTTTTCCATCCATGATTCACTAGGAAAATCTAAGACACATAATTTTAAAGTTCTTTCATGAACAGCCTAGCCCAAGGCAGTCCCAAATCTGTATGAAATTAGAACAGCAGTTGAAATAATAATTTGAGAAGCCACCACATGCTGTGCCATGAAAGCAAAGCAGCCAGATCAAGCAGGTATCTGCAGCAGTGAAGAAGGCAGAGAACAAGGGGCCTTTCACACTACACATTTATAATACTTTGATTCCACTTTAAATGTCATAGTTCCCTGCTATGCAATCCTGTGAACTGTGCTTCCAGAAAACCAAATATCTTCTAAAAGTTGAAGGGAAAAAACCCAGAGGCCAGATTTTACAATGGCATCTTACTCCTCTAAGCATGAAAGCTTAGTATTGCTATCAGCATTACAGTATTGGTAGGCAAATGTCATAAATCATGTTGTTGCACACATATTCTAGGCATGATAAGAGGACAAGATTGCTTTTGTTTTGTTGCCATGCCAATGAAGGAGTTGCTTACCTAAGTGTTCAAACCATGCCATAAATTGATCTTCCCTCTCCTCTTTTCTCCTCACAACAACCCTATTAACGGAATTAGGCTGAAGAAAGGCTTCATCTGCACTGCAGAATAAATCCAGTTTGACATCGCTTTAACTGACATGGCTCAGTGCTATGGAATTCTGGGATTTTTGGTTTTGTGAGATATATAGCCTTCTCTCTCAGAGAGCTCTGGTGCCACAACAAACTACAAATCTCAGGATTCCATAGGATGGTGCTATGACAGTTAAAGCAGCATCAAACTGCATTAATTCAGCAGTGTGGCAGCAGCCAATGTAAATTCTCAGACTAAAAGATGATTTGAACCTGGGCTTACTTTTCCTTTTCCAAAAAAAAAAAATCTTAATTAGTATACCCCACTGACTCTTAAGTCTTGATAATAAATTTGTATAAGATAGGGTTACCATATTTTGAAAAGCAAAAAGGACATAGTTACCAAATGGCTATTTCAAACCATTGATCACTATAATGACTCATTTTATATACACCTACTATATAAGCTATGATAATTGCTACTAGAAATATTTCTAACCATCATTGTACTTACATAATAATAATTTTAATTGATTATTTAGCAATATTTAATAATACCAACAATTGGTTTGATTATGTGTATATATGTCTCAAGTCACCTGTTAACTTATGGCAACCCCATGAATTTCATAATGTTTACTTATGCAAGGAATACTCAGAATTGGTTTTGCAGTTCCTTCCTCTGAAATATAGCCCCCAGCACCTGGTATTTGTTGGTGGACTCCCAACCAAGTCCTATCCAGGGTTGACTCTGCTTAGCTGCCAAGATCAGAAGGTATCTGGTGCCTTTAGGACAATTAGGCCAGCAATATCCCAACACAACCTGAAATTAGAAACCCATTCTTTGCATCTGTTCACCCACTACTCCAGCACTGTAGGTTTCCACAACAACTACAACTCATTTCCTTAGATGCATGGAGTGTAAGCTAAGAAGGTCAGATATATATACTGTAAATGTGGCTGAGGGTAGCATGTTTTCATGAGTAAAGCATTGGTTGTGTCAGCTATATGATTAATGGGCAAACCTGAAAGCACTTTCATATGGCACGGTTCCATTGACTGACTTGTAAATAATAACCTTGGTTTTGTTAGCATTAACAAACTTTGCATGCCTATACTCACTAATTACTAGTTTGCAATATGGTGACTTCCTGTTTATTGATTTTACCACCACCACCCACTGTTTTTCCGTGTAACTCTAACCTGCAATCATTTTTCTCTTCTCTCTCTCTCCTCTGTTAGACCATGTTAGAGCCCTGGTTAAATGCTTGCACTGCAGCCACTCACTCACAAATCACAAGTTTGCGAGTTTAATACCAGCCGAGGGCTCAGGGTTGACTCAGCCTTGCATCCTTCCAAGGTTGCTAAAATGAGTACCCAGGTTGTTGGAGGCAATTGGCTTACCCATTGTAAACTGCTTAGGGAGTGCTTAAGTGCACTGTTAAGGGGCATAGAAATGTATTTTCTATTGCTATTTGACTATGCACAAGTATCTGTAAGTAAAGATACTTTATAAGATGCACAAATACTACACTTATTTCTTTTCTTGATTCTGTGGATGGGTGGATGGAATGGGTCTAGAACTGGTTATTGTTCAGCTTCTGCCTTGACAATTTGTTTACTCTGCTCTGTTTGAGAACTCTCCTACTATCCTTCACAACAGATATTCAATCTGCTCCTTTCTCAGGAGTGGACATGTGAAAGGATACTGTGAACAGGTAAAAGGAAACTTTGATTTATGGCACACAATATTCTTTCTTAAATGGGCTGCACTACATACAAAAATAAGATGTGATATAATAATGCCTTTTTATCTTTCTTTCTATTGATATATTATATGTTGATTTACATTATATGGACATTATCACACGTGGGCCAGAAAGCGAAAATAAAGTGGAAATGAGGCATTCCGAAAATAAACGGAAAATAAACCTTGATTCCTCAAATGGCTTTCACACGTAATTACCTTAATTGCGAAATTATAGTAAGCGCATTTAACATTCACACACAAGCGAGAAAAGCCCATAAATGTACTAGAAATGAGCTTCTAGCACATGTGCAGATAGAGGAATGCTTGCTGGAACAATGGAAAAAGCAGAAAAATCTCGCAAATTCGCATTTGCTTTTCACATTACGGTAAATGCGAAATTAC
>CM034703.1:14894337-14909136 GCA_020142125.1 Phrynosoma platyrhinos | reverse complement strand
CACCTTCTTTGCTTCAGTCTTCTCAGAAAAGGCAAAGGGAGCTCACCTGAGGATAATAGAGCAGAGGACATAGGAGAATTTCAGCATAGAATAAGTAAAGAGATAGTACTGGAATACCTGGTTAATCTGAATGAATATAAGTCTCCAGGAGCAGATGAATTGCATAATGGAGCTGTGCTTGGCTCTTGTCCTCTTCCCCAAAGCCACAATATTGTGGCTTTGTCTCCATCTTCAAAAAGGGAAACATCATGTTTAGCCTGGAGAAGAGAAGGTTAAGAGGTGATATGATAGCCTTGTTTAAATATTTAAAGGGATGTCATATTGAGGAGGGAACAAGCTTGTTTTCTGCCGCCCCAGAAACTAGGACCCGGAACAATGAGTGCAAGCTCCAGGAAAAGAGATTCCAGCTCAACATTAGGAGGAACTTCCTGACTGTAAGGGCTGTTCGACAGTTGAACACACTCCCTCAGAGTGTGGTGGAGTCTCCTTCTTTGGAGGTCTTTAAATAGAGGCTGGATGGCCATCTGTCGGGGATGCTTTGATTGGGAGTTCCTGCATAGCAGGGAGTTGGACTGGATGGCCCTTGTGGTCTCTTCCAACTCTATGATTCTATGATTCTATGATTCTATGACTGGTTATTGTGATTTTCAGAAATAAATTTGTTCATTCAATTAAAAAAAATAAGGGGGGGATGCAGACGGGTGGCCATGGGCCGCCCTGAGAAGCAGAGGATTGGGGCTGAGGCTGCCCCATGCCTCGGCCCCAATCCACCCTTTTGGCGACTGGGAAAGGAGCATCAAAATAGCACACCTTTCCCAAGCTGCAGAAAGGGCCCCGCAAGAGCCTCCATGCGGCTCTTGCAGTGCCTCGTCCAGCGCAGTGTGTAAAAATGCTGTGCAGGGAGGATGCAATGACGTGAGCTCTGATGACGTCCTTGCGAAGGTGTTGGGGCGGCCAGTGGCAGGCTGCTCCTCCCCTTCCCTGGCTCCAAGACGGCTCTTTGTGCCATCTGCAGAGCCCCCAAGACATGCTGAAAATGATGTTCATGCTGAAGGTGTATCTCAGAATTCCTTACTTACATCTGAAGAGAGCATGTGGCTCATTAGCACACTGCTAGTTACCATCCACCATACTGCAAAGCCTCTGAGGAAAATCTCAGCAAATAAGTAGGTTAACATTGAAGTTCAAGGTTGCATCAGTTGTTTGCTCTTGTGTAGGTGTGTTTTGATGGTGCACATTTGAACTACAGGGACTAGAAAACAAATTAGAACGTGCAGATACTTGTGCAACTTGCAATTCCAAGCAGGCAATGTCAGAGATTGAAAATAACCCATTGTAAATAAATAGTTATAGTGATTGATTCCTTTTTACAGTAATGAAATGTGTATGACTTAATGAGGGATATATTTATTCCTTTTGTGATCTCAGTTAGCTTTTTAGTTATGGAGAAGTCCTCACTAAAATGTGGAGACGTATCACATGTTGAAGTACACATCCATGCTTTTGATTTTTTTTTTCCATGAAGCGTGTTCATGCCTTTAATTTTTTCAGAATGAAAACACAAAAGGAAAGCCATATGATACATAACTCTTCAACTAGAAACAAAGCAGTATGATTAAGAAAAAATTAAAAGCTTGTATGCTTACCATGGGAGCCAGCGTAGTATAGTGGTTTGGTTATTGGACTCAGACTCTAGAGACAGGGTTCATTTTCCTGCTTGGCCATGGGAACCCATTGGGTGACTCTGAGCAAGTCACACTCTCTCAGCCATAGAGGAAGGCAATGGCAAACCCCCTCAGAATAAATCTTGCCATGAAATCCTGAGATAGACTCATCTTAGAATTACCATGAGTCTGAAATTACTTCTAGGCACACATCAAAAACATGTGCCATGTACATTGGTGCAAGTACAGCATGAGGAATCCATGCAGATGTCGCTATTACTAAATGATGTAGTATTTTCAAACAGTGAAATTTATATACGTATGACATACCAAGTTGCCATTGGTTCAACAAGTCTATTGTAGGTAGGATTAACATTTGTGTTTAGGCCGCAATTTTAGACTGGTTTCAGTACTACTTTTTTCTTCAGCTCGCTTCAGTTCTTTCTGTCCTTGCTACCATGTTATCACATTTCTAGGAATCTGTATATCTCTTCTGACAATTTAAGGAGACCTTACTTTAACTATTCAGCTTATTTCATGCTGAAAGTGCCTTAAGGCAAATTTTTCATTTTTAGCTTTAAAAAAACCAGCAATACAATATATACTCAAAGGATTGAATGAATAACATCCAAAATGCTGTAAAGGGCTGCATAGAAAAACTAAAGGGTCCTTTTCATTAAAAGGATGAAATAGGATTATGGATGGAGAAATAAGTAAAGATCTAAAGCTATCAAAGGCAATAGCATAGCACCACAGGGCTGGCCCTACCATTAGGTAGAGCAAGATAGTTGCCTCAGGCAGTAGATTATGGCCAAGATCCTATTACAGTATGAATCATCATACATATACTGGAAGTCAAAGGCTGCCTCTTTCCATGCTTGTGCAGCGCAAGCTAAATGGCCAGTTAGTACCCACTTCCAGCTTGCAATTTATTTCCCAGGAAAGATTGACCATCACTCTCCAAGATCTCCAGTACAGTTATTGTACATCTAGGAGGGGAAATACTCCTCCTTTCCACATCCACACAACACAAACCAGATGGCACCTGCAGCATGTCTGTTATCCAAGAAGACAGTGTCTGGGTTCCTTCCAGATGCCGTTAACTATTAACCAAAAAAAAGGCACTGGGCAAGAAGGTTTTGGTAGATCCTTGCACAATGTTTTTAACAGTATTTAAGCTGACATCCATTCATCTTTTTACTTAGGACTTTATCACACCAAGCCACCATCCCAGTGCAACCCCTCTTGGAAACATGCTGGTTTGGTATCATGTATTATGACACTTTTATTTTGATTTTTATATATCTATGTCATTTTTATGCCGTAAAACATTTTTTAAAACTTTACAATAAAAGTTTTAAAAACACATTTCTCTCAAATCATGCTTTGGCGATCAATGGACATGTGATCCCTCTTCTCTGTGGCCTTTATAACCCCACTTTCCTCCCCTATACCTGATCAGTGTGCCTTTCAATTTTTATTATTTTTATTTTTACTGCAATGGGCAATGCAATGAAATAAATAGAAAAGAAAAGAAATGGAGATAGAAACAGCTTGCTTTGGAATAGTAAGAGAGAGGAGATGAGTAGAATCATGCCCACTCACACTATGTGACTGCCTGAGAAGCAGAATTGCATTGGAAGAAACTTATTGCACAGACATCCATAGTGGAAAAGCAGCATAACTGGAAGTCATTGATTGGTTTTACCTATCTATGAAAATGAGCACTCCGGGAAAGATGGAATGCTAAGCAATAGGACAGAGACAGTGTTGTGTGATAAGTACCACCAAAAGATGCTTTTATCGTTGAAATTCTGCTTTATAGTCTGGTGTGATGAAGTCCTTATACCCTGCTTATTCTTTCCAACACAGGAACTCAAGGTTGCTTACATCTCCTGATTAGTCCAGAATAAGCAATCAAGAAAATTCTGGCCCATTGGTGTCCTGATTGGGGAGCAAATTCTATATTATTTAATATGTTATATTGTTGCTGTTTATCAGAGTCAGCAGATTTTGAGTGTCATAAATAGAGCATGATATCTGCATTATTTACTTTAACATGTGGTGGTGATACCTGTCAGGCACCCTCCTCTTCCTCCCCCCCCCTGACCAAAAAGTCATTATTCAGCCAAAAAAAACCCACAGGTAAATGCTTTTTTAAAAAAATTAAAAAACTTTGCACAGTTTCAGAATGCTGTTCCAGGGGGTCCCACATCCCAAGAAATCTCACTCACTCCCAGAACAGCTTGAAAAGTAACTGGAGAAACTGAAACTGGGGAAGTACGGCCCACTGTCCATTTGTATTCTAGGCAGATGTCACAAAAGCAATAGTTTCCTTGGAAACTCATTGTAGTTCTGCACAATACACAGCTGTGTCATGCCTCATCAGGGTTCCTTGAGGGAAGGCATGGTCGATACAAGGTCCTGCCTGGTGGAGCCCATCCTCCTGGACCCAAGGAGTCTTCATGAGCAGCAGCTCATCTTTTGCAGGGTCTCTGAATACCAATTTGTCAGAATCAGGAACAGACTTCCATCCCTGTTTTGCCACAGAACAGTACAGCTAGGAATGTTGAGAAAGCTATGGATGGTTAAAGCAAAAGGCATTTCTGATCATATAAAGAATTCCACACCAATATGTATGTTTGGCTTTGACTGGCAGGAAGACTGGGCTTCAGTATTGATCACCGATGAAGATAGCTGAGTCAAAACACACCTGGCCTTTGCTGCATAATAGTCATTAATCTTTCTCCAGGAAAAGATTCATTCCCAATGGATCTTCACATCTATTGTGTCTTTAATGCAACAGAATTGTACAGACAATGTATTCATTGTTTATGAATCATTTAATGATTGTATAGATTTATACAATCTGACACACAGAGACATATACACACACATAACTTACATGTTTCCTGCCAAATCTGGCAGGACACCCAGTTCAGAAACTCAGATGTCAGTAGCTAAAACTCAGAAAACCTTTATTGAGTAACTATAGATCCAGTCCAGAACCGTTCTTTGTCAGAAATAAACATTGCCTAATCAAACTGTATACAATTTAGATTCATGTATAACCCACCATACCAACTTCCCAATATTATATGGCAATAAAGGTGCATTTGTGACTCCTGACATTTCCTGACTCTGTTAGTTTATTATTTAAGAAGACTCACTAAAATACTCCTCTTTTTATGAGACAGGCTGTCTTTGCACATTGAGAAAACCCACCAAGAGTTCCTTAACCCAGACAAGATTTTTCACCTTGAGCACAAGAACAAGACACCAAACACATTTTCTTCTATCAAGGTTTTCATAATTTGCACAAAACATCTCTGTGCAAAAATGAAGCAAAGCACTCCCTCAGACACACAGGAAGCATGGAAGGAGCAGTTATTTTATTTTTCATGTTTCCATTTTTCTTAAGAATCATGTAACAAATCAGCAGTGATTGTAGTTTGTGCAATTGATGCAATTTGGGCAAATCATTCTCTCAGATATGAAAGCACACTTGTGGCCAACACAAAATATTTTAGTATCTTGTGGGGAAAGAAAAAAATTGCAATTTCTTTGTCTCACAAGTGAGAGCAAGGCAATAGAGAATTTCCATCCCCTTAGAATGTGTATGTGTGTATGTGCCTTCAAGTCGCCTCTTGGCCCCACGAATTTCTTAGGCAAGGAATAAACGGAGGTGGTTTTGCCAGTTCCTTCCTTTGAAATATAGTCTACAGTACCTAGTATCCATTGGTCCTCTCTCATCCAAGGTCTAACCAAGGCTGACCCTGCTTAGCTTCCAAGATTAAACAGGATTTGGTACCTTTAGGCCATCTCTAATTACTTGAAGACACACAACAACAAAGCAAAATACAACATTACTAGTTATGTTCAGGACCTTGGACAGAGTTCTGCAGGTATTGCACTGCTGGAGCTGATCCTCATGAAAATATCTATTGTCTCAGCATGGGACTGGTCAATTCAGAACCCTCAGAAGCACCATTTCAGCTCATCCCTGACTGCACTCCTTACAAGCCCCATCAGTGGACAAATGTGGGGTGCCCTTGGTCACACTGCACAGGCTGCACCATTATATTTGGGTGCACCAGAAGTCTGAGGTCTTCTCACTTCTAGGCACAATTCTTACTGATAACCTGGCTCAGTTTTGTTTTGTTTGGGGTTTTGCTTTGGGGTTTTTTAAGATTTCAGGGGGGTACAGGGTGGAAACCCAAGACTGGGCTTTGAGGACTTTGAGAACATTTAAGTGGAATTTGGGGACCATGTATGGTCCATAGGCTCCCCTTTCCCTACTCTTTGTTACATCATGTATTCATAGTTTCCTGCCATTATCTTCTGTATAGGTAGAAGTTCAAGTTTAGTTCCAGGTAACTAAAGTGTTAATATTCATTTAGGGATTGCATCCTGTAGATTGCAAAGATAGACGCTCATCCACTGAGTTAATTTTTTTGTGAGAAAAAATTCCCAGTCCTTCAAGGGCATTAAAAATACAGTACCATAAGGTATAAGAGAGAATCTTAGCACTGGTGGAGAAGCAGGCAAGGTTTTTTTTTCTAACCTATTGTATCCCATGAAAATTTGGTTGAAGCTGATGAAACACCCAGATTCCCTGCTTCCCCTGTGAATATCTGGAGATCCAGAATGCCCACTGCACCATGAGTATAACAGGTAAATGTGTAGTTTATTTGGGCTAGGGTTTATGTTTCTTTTTATCCTTGGCTGAACATAATTTAAGTGGTTGATAGAGCCAAGCCTCCATAGCCAGAATCAACCATCCATGGCTCAAAAATATTTTTTTAAAATTCTGAACAGGAAAACCTGGATTTTGCCTTTTTATAAAAGGGACTCCATTTTACGACTACATTGTATATAATGTGACTTGAGTATCCACCAATTTTGGTATCCATAGGGGCTCCTGGAACCATATCCCAATGGAGACCAAGGAGCCAATGTACTTTTCATTGTGCCTGAAAAGGAAAATCCCTAATTATTCTGAGGAGGTTTGCCATTGCTTTCCCCTGAGGCTGAGAGTGAGAGTGTGTGATTTGCCCAAGGTCACCCAGTGGGTTTTATGGCCAAGTGGGGAATCAAGTCCTGGTCTCCAGAATCATAGTCCAACACTCAAACCACTATTAGCTGAGACCAGCAATGGGATTTATACCTCTGTCTCTGTGGTATGTGTCAATGCTGCCTGTAAGCATTCAGTTTACTGCATATATGCACATGGTTACCACTTTTCAGTGTAATATGCCAACCACATAATTTTCATCTCTATGCACTGACCTGTTCAAATGTGGGCAGCATTCATTTTGTTCCATCTCTTTGCACATGGCTGACATAGATAGGCCAAATGGGCAAGAAGAAGCTGTGTACATTCTTTACCCTCCATGTATTGGGTCATATGTATCATCTAATCCATTCCTACTTCATGACAAATCCAGTGATATGGACTCCACAGTTGACAGGAAAATCAGAATATTCAGCTATTTTCTCTATGAGTACAACTGTGCAGAAGATTGTGTCTACAGGGAATAAAACTTGGAAATCTTTCTTCTTCCTCCTCCCTCTTCAAGAATAGCAAGTTCCTTTTCTTTTTCTTTAAATAAAAAGTGACATTCTTAATTGGCATGAAATCAGAAGTGGAGCACGTAGATCGTGAGCTATGCCCCCTCCTCATCTGAACAGCAGCAGGAGATCAAGCACACAAAATAGAGCCGTTAGCAACTCAAGCAACTTTCAAAGTACATTTTGAGGGTCCTGTTCTAAGAAAACATCTATAGAATGCTGAGGGCAGTTGACACACATTGAGCAAGACTAGAAAAATGTTTTAAGGTTGGGTCTACTTCAGCTCGTTTGGAATGGACAAAGAATTAAGGAAAAAATAGAGAAGATCAGCAGAGCATTAGTATTATCCTTTGTTTGTGGGTGTGGAGCTGAAGCAGGAAAAGTTTACTTAAGAAAATCTTGGAAAAGTTACTTTTTGGATGGTAACTTGCAGAATCCCCCTGCCTATATAACCAGGCATTACACTGGCTGGCAAATTCTAGGAGTTGTTTTACAGTGGGCCCTCCACATTTGCTGGGGTTAGGGGCACAGGACCCCTATGATAGTGCAGGGGGAACACAAATAAAAAAAGTACTCTTTTTTCACATGAGAGAACACCTCTCTTGGAATCTCTATGGCCAACATAGAATTGCACTGGAGGACCTACACATTCCTAGAGAAGTGTTTCCTCTAGGAATCTCTAGGTCCTTTCCTGTGACTCTATGGTCAACCTCTGCCAAAATCATGCTGGAAAACCTAGAGATTCCTCATGAGAACATATTAACCAAATCTGTAAATAATCAAATCCTCAAAAGTCAAAGCCACAATTGTGGAGGGCCAACTTTAATTCCAACTTTGAAGGTCTCTATCCCCAAAATAGATTCAAGAGTTGACTGTGGGGCTCAACAGATGGCCATAAAGGGGCAGCTTAATGCTGCCCTCTTGAGCACCGGATCAGAGCTGCAGCAACCGCATGCCACAGCCCCGATCCAGTGCTTTGCTGGCTCAAAAAGAAGAAGCAAATTGCCACTCCTTTTTGAGCTGCCAAAAAGCTGCCCTTTCTGCCGTGGCAGTGTTTTTTTACTGTTTCTTTGGCACAGCATGTATAAACGCTGCACTGCAGGAGCATTCCCATGGCGCCCTCCATTTGGTTAGGTGAGCAGCGTGACAGTGACTTGGGGGTGGAGTCAGGCATGTGGCATGCGGTTGCCACGTCCCCACTCTACCCTGATGCTGGGCCTTTTGGCTGGTCTGTACAGCCCCTTTAACAACAAATTTGGGCTAGAAAACTACTAAGAATATAGTATAGCTAGATATGTATTGTATAAAAAATATTTTAAAGAATTATAAACATGATATAGACTGTCATAAGCAAATTTTTCATTCCTATTGCTGTTTATTTTTGATGTTCAACACCAAATCTAAAAACACATTAGAATTCAAGTGGAAAAGCAACCTGTTGATCTGTGTATCTTAACACTTTCTTGAAAGAAAGTCCTTAGAGACTGGGGGCTGATAAATGTCCCCCTATGAGTTTTAATAGAATACACCACCGCAATGTATAATCACAATGGAAAGTATAGAATACACAAACACAGTACTAAGTATAGGATGTAAAACTGTAATGTGTAATCACAATGGAAAGCATGTACAACTACAACGTGAAACTTGAAAACACAAGGCACAGATGAACATGTTGTCTTAACAACTCCAGCAGAGTCCATTCTTGCACAATTGTGACCTTTGTCCCAGCATGTGTAGCATGACTTACACATGTGCATGTCCCCAAGTAAATTCTGGCCAGTCTGTGCCACCAGATTTTTTTTCTGTTTTAAAAGGAAATGCTAGAATTGAGCCTTGCCAAGGTTTCACACAGAAGTCTTTCCCCTCACCTACTACCTTCAGTCCTTAAAAGGAGGTACCATGAACTGAAACTTGAAAGTTGAGTATGCAAAGCATGAGTTTTCCATTGATGAATTAAGCTCCCTTCCCCAAAAGAACCTAAAAATAGTCTGCATAGGAAATGTCCTGGGAAATAAATACCTTTTCTGTTTATTGGGAAATATATAGTAAAGTCAGAGTTGAAGTGAGTGAATACAGGGCCTTCTTTGTTGCAGCATCCAAGCAATGCACATACTTATCTAACTCCATCTCTATTGTCTTTAAGGCACTATGCAAAAACCATCCTGTTTTGCCATGCTTAAATGTGGAGGAGGGTATAGCATTCCAGACATTCTTGTATTGCAAGTCCTATTGGCTGAAGACATCACAGCCAAGATTGGGGAATGTTGGGAGATACAGTCCAACAGCTGGAGGGCCACAGTTGCCCAAAGCTGCTTTAATGATATTCAAGAGCCTTTTCATCTTGCAGCTACAGTTGCTATCTGCTGACTCTGCTGGTTTGGGGAGTTGTTTCTCTGTCTGTTCATTTTTGCCTGGTTATATTTTAGTGAATGTTGAGGTTTATATACTGATTGTTGAAATCCACCTTCAGGGCATTCATAGAGACAGACAAGCAGATATTGCATTTACGCATTTTGTGGCAAGCACAGATGTATGTGTGTGCATGGGTGTGTGTGTTTTACAGTTGTACTCTATTATTTCTTTCTGTGCTTTGCATTTTGACCTGCCACTTAGCCCATCAGGGATCAAGCCAAGAGCAACTCTCCAAATTCAGTGGCCATGACCCCACTAAATTGCTGGTGGAGAGTACATCTTTCCAAGCATAGCTACACCAGTAGCCCAGGAGGGAGCAAATGCAGCTCCTTCTTCCCCAAGTGCACAAGGGCAACCAGAGAGCATCTGGATGCAGCTTCTCATCAATGGCTGGGAGGGGACAGAGCTGCATCCTGGGGCCTGACTGCCCTTGCATACGGAAGACAAAGGCAATGGTGACTGTTATGCCCTGTTCCCAGGACCCAAGTTCAGACTATGACATAGACAGTGAAGCCAAAGGATGGGGTGCCATGCCTTGTTCATAGGACCCATGTTCAGACTATGACACAGACAGGGAAACAGAAGAACAGGGTATCATGCCATTGCTTGAAACAGACAGTGACACTCCCTAGCAGCCACAGCACACAGGCCCAAATGCCTAACTTCAAGTATTCCTCAACAAGCCATTAGCAGAACCAGCAGATAGCAACTGCAGCTGCAAAATGAATAGGCTCTTGAATATCATCAAAGCAGCCGTGAGCAACTGTGGCCCTCCAGCTATTGGACTGTATCTCCCAACATTTCGCACTCTTGGCTATGATGTCTAGAGCCATTAATTTTATATTCTGCCTTTTCTCTAAGATTGGGGCTCAAGGTGGATTACACATTTAGAAGGTTACAATATAATTAAAAGTGGAACAAATGTCAACATTACAACTGGATTATGCTATTAACCATGTTAAACACATACAATTTTTAAAAAGTTGTTAAAATAGTTTAAAAAGACAATTTAAAAAAACAATGTAGCTCTTGCAGACCTTTCCTTAGAAACCTTCACTTCTAAAAGCCTTTCGGAATAGAAAAGTATTTGCCTGTCAATAGAGGAACAGCAAAAAGGAGGCCATTCCAGGCTCCCTAATGGAAGAGTTCCAAAGTCAAGGGGCAGCCAATGCAGTGCTCCCACCAATCGTAGCTCCAAAGGTGATGTGAATGAAAGAATGGCCTCTGTTGTGGATCTCAAGGTTGAGCAGGTTCATAAGGGCAAATATGGTCTGTCAGATACCCAGGACCTAGGGCATACAGGGCAAACGGACTAACATTCAAAGGTGTAGTAACAACCACAACAAAGAAGCCTTAGGCAGGTTTACAAATAGACTGATTGTAGCATAAGGTTTTGTGGATAAATGTAAACCCTCCCCATTAAATCTTAGCCACAATAAAACTATTAGTCATTCAGGCACTACTAACTGAAACAAAAACTATCCTGCAGCCAACAAAATCTGGAATGCCTGCCAGCAATTAGAATGGACGCATCTTGAAAGGTGGGATGGGAACCTAAATTAACACTTCCACCCACATTATAGAACTGTGTCTGTCATTGCAAACTGCTCTGTTTTAGGATAGATTGTAAGTGCCAGCTATAACAACAATGTCAGCTGGATGCTGTGCTTTGCTGGAATGGGGAAGACACCAGCCATAATGCAGGGGCATGAAAACAAGTGAGCACGTCCTTAGAGGAGCAGCATTTCCCTAGTGGGAAAGAAAACTGAAAGTGACCTGATACCCTTAAAACTCTGTGTCTGCTACAGTGCTAATATTCAAGTGCTGCTACAGTCATGGTTATTAGCTAATTGCATCCCAGAGGCATTGCAGCATGCCAAGCGTGAATCTTTGTCATGCAGGCATTGCTCTGATGCATGAGATGTTTATGTAGTGGCGATCACTTCCTTATCACATGCAGAACCATGCACAAGTCAGAAACCAAAGGTCCCTGAACACCACTGAACCAGAGGTTGGGTATGGACTACATATTTTAGGAAGAAAGGCTGTGCAGTCTTGAGGTCTCCATGAGTTGGAAACAATGTGAAGGCACAGAACAACAATTATGTCCATAGAATGCTTTTGTAACACCACATTTCAAACGAGGTTATTCTCTTCCTGTCAGCCTACTTCACTGTCCAGTTTTCACAAACATACATGGAAATCAAAAATACTATGCCCTGGATGATTCTGGCTTAGGTATTTAATTATATATCTTTAGACTTGAGGCAAAAGATTGGGGTGGCTTATAGGGTGCCAGAAGCAAAAGCACATTTTCTTTCTGCCACCATTTCATCAGCAGCAATTTATTCGCATGAGAGTTGTTCCATATTAAAATTACCATGCTCAAAGGAGCTTACAGCAATGTCACAAAAATTACATATACCCACGCAAGAACATTTCTAGATAATTCAACAGCATTGCAAATCAGCATTGAAGAGTCATACAAAATACACTGAACATCTTACATCCATAAACAGAAATGTCAGAATTTAAAAACTCTCTTACTTGGAAATTTTGATAGAAATGACTAATGCATATTTAGCCCTTCTCCAGGCAAATGGGACATTTAAATCTTCCAGAGTCACATTTTGTTGCAAAATTCACACAGAGTTAAACCTTAAAATGCAGGGATTTTATAACATTCTCATTTAATTGGTTGTACTGTAAACATAGACTTTATCACATGCAACTGCCAAATCAGAATTATAGCAGGATAGTAGTATCTGTGGCTATACCTTATCACATGATATCATTTCTGTCCTGTAGCTGCTTCATCTTTCATCCATTCCTGGATTGCTCCTTTTCATTGATGGGCAAAACCTGTCAATGCCTCCCAATTGCACTGGTTTTCCACTATTGGTTTACATGTGATAAGTTCCTTCCACTGCACTTCTAATATGCAGGCAGTCACATGGTGCTAGTGGACATGATTATGCTCCTGTCCCCCTTACCCTCACTGTTCCCAAGGAGGCTGTTTTTCTTTTCTTTTCTTTTTTCAATTTCTTTTATTTCCTTTTTTTAACTTTATCAATTACTGTGACTACACAACTGAATGTTTTAAAAATACAGTTTGCTCTCCACATGTGCAGCTTTGACTTTTGCAGCTTTGTTTATTTGCAGTTTTGATTGATATGTTCTTTCTAGAAATCTCTAGATCCTCCAGCGCAACTCTGCCAGAAGTTGACCATAGAGTTGTGCTAAAGAAGTTCCTAGGGAAAACACTTATCTAGCTATTTGTAGGTTCTCCAGCATTATTCTATGATCTACATCTGGCAGATGTTGGCCCCAAAAATCTCCCAAATGATCCATAAAATGTTTTTGAAATAATAAGTGGTACTTCTTATACCAAATCTACATACCAAAATGGCTGTATAATAATAGTAAAACACACACAAACAGCTCTTGTGCCCTTGTTAGCATCAAAAGTGATATGAGGCAGATAACCTCACTACTTCTGATAACTAATGTCTGCTAACCATTCACATGATGACCTAACAACATAGAAATTTGTTGCTGTGTGTCTTCAAGTCATTTCCCGCTTATGGTGACCCTAAAGTGAACCTATTATGGGGTTTCCTTGGCAGAATGTGTACAGAGGAGGTTTGCCATTGCCTTCCCATGAGGCTGAGAGCATGTGACTTGCTTAAGTGGATTTCATGGCCAAGCAAGTATCGAACCCTAGTCTCCAGAGTTGTAGCCTAACACTCAAATCATTATACTACAATGGCTTCAAACAGAGAAATACCTCCTCCGCTGTAGCCACTGTCATTTTCTGTGGTCACTGTCCAGTTTGTCACTTCTTATTTTGGAGTAATCAGAGGAGGAGGATTAGTGATAAGCACTAATTTCCCCCAAACTATCCTACAAATGCTCTAAATAAGGGCACAGTAGAAGGGAAAGTAGACAATTGCAAGGAGTGTTATTGAGTTTTGCTCCAAAATTCTGGAAATAGCACTCCTTACTCTTGGTGTAATCTTATCTGTAGGAATCCGAGGTAAAAGAGAGGTATTAATTGTTGTATGGCTTTCTTCAGGGGGAAGCAATTTGAAAAGGAACCTGCAGGGAATCCAAAAAAGTCTGTGTCCCACTTTGTTTTTATCCTTAGACTCCATCTCTCTTTCCTGCCAGGTTCATCTAATGTTTCTAGTTCTTTATTCTCCTGGTTTGCAGAGAGCCAACAGGCTTCCCCTTTGGAAGAAAATAATAATATGAGAAAATAGAGTTGGAACTATGACTTCTGGATCACTTCTCCACTGTCCTTAGCTGTGGCAAGCAATCAGGAATACTGACGATAGACTTCCTACAGTTCCTAAGACTGTATATACAATACAGCATGGAGAAAATTAGAGTACTACTCTGTACATGTCTTTGGAGTTACTCTCACTGAATTCAGTAAGGATCACTCCAATGAAGGTGGGTACAGCTTGCAGCTTGAGTTCCTTATTCAGATTTATTTATTCTATGTCTTTTTGCTTCCATTGTCTGTCTCTGTTCAATTGATCCTGTATTGTGTTAAGTTACAACCACCCATCCTGAAGTTCATATGATCTTCCAGTTCACCAACCTCGTGAACTCCATCAGCCTCTTCTCCTTAGGACACAGCAGCAAAGCATTAAAAATTGAACGGCCCATCTTTACAGAGCAATTATCTCACTCATTGGCTCGATCCACTTGATATCTTAATGACAGTTTCTCCCCACTGTTATTTTTTTAATGTTTAAAATATGAAATAAAACGTGCCCCATCAGGCTGAAAAAATCTGTGTAGGCTTGAGTCGCCGTTTTCAATAAATAATAGGGAGTTTCAATTTACCCATCATCTGGCATATTGTGTGATGGAGTTGTCATCTCCCTTCAGGCTTTGTAAACCCATTTTCTGTTCACCTTGATGGTGCCAAAAGATATTGTTTCATCATCTAAAAGAAAAGAAAAAGCATCCTTAATTTCACCTAATGCTAAATAAACAAATTTGGAAGGGGGGTAGCAATTCCAACATGTCAGGGAAAGCATTGGATTGCAATTTATATGTACAAAATCCAGCTAACGGCTATATACATAGAAGAACCAGCTTCTGGTATAGTATCTAGCCTGAGGATGAATGTTGACTC
>CM034703.1:14870360-14891544 GCA_020142125.1 Phrynosoma platyrhinos | reverse complement strand
AGGGTTAAAAGAAACATGGCTAAAAATATACCAAATACAAAAGTATAAAAATATCACTAACCAGTGCTTCCTAAATTTTGGTTCTTCTGCTGTTTTGGACCTCAGCTCCCAAAAAGCCCTACCAGCTTGACCAACAGTCAGGAATTCTGGGAGCTGAAGTCCAAAACATATGAACGATCAAAGTTTGGGAATCACCTCATTAAACCATCCATAAAATCAAAACTAGTTTAAAATATCACTACTTATCCTTGATGGGTTTTTTTAAAGAGAGAGAGAGAAAGAAACCTTGGATAAAGCCATGGAAAAAGAATCTATCACTTGTAATTAGACAGGACAGCTAAAACATAGCCTGTGTTTACACCCTTCCCCAACTTGGCATTGCCAGCTTTTTGGGACAAGAAGCACCACCATCCCCATCCTCCATGCCATGGTACCTGGAAATGATGGAGGTTGTCATTCAATGCAAGTGGAGGGTGCTAGTTTAGGGAAAACTGATCTATTGGGTTCTGTGTCCAAATTTTCCAATAAAGTCTAGAGATGAAGGCCACATATTTGTTCAAAGCTAGCAGAGGATAATTCTCTGCCAGCATACATAGATGGATGAGGAATGCAACCAACCCAGTGGTGGGGGTTAGCTGGTATCTGCCAAGCATCCCCTGCAACCAGTCAGGTGCCATTCCGATGATGGGATAGAGCAATACCTGCATATTTGCTATTCTATAAGCTGGCCTCTTGCACTGTGGCCTGTTACACTGTGGATGAACAGAAAACTGTTTGGAGGAAGCAGTATTGGATATTTCTTTATGAAAGCTTATAAAAAGCATGACTGTCAGGAGAACCAGTAGTTAAACCAGAATAATGTTTCAACAGTATTCCAGACCGCAGAAAGGCTGGACTAATGATACCTTCTGGACTAGAGATTGTAGAGACCCTGAACAGGAGGTACCTCCCTTAAATGTTCTTATATTCTCAACTTGCCCTTAGATAAAGTAACTAAAATCACTCGTTGGTCTCCATGGCAAAAGATCTTGGGCTCAAGAAGGTCATCAGACTGCCTAGGAAAAAAAGATATCAGGGTTGTTGATTCATTATCTGTACATATCATCTAAATGCATTCTATGCTGAAGGTTGGATAATTCATTCTCTGAGCACATTATTCTGGTATGTTCCATCCCTGTTCACAATGCAGTTTGCTGCTTCAATGATGCAATACAAGAGATCCAGCCAAGAGTCTTTGAAATATTATAGAAAGTGCCAATCACAATATTACAGTTGTTCCTTGGCTGCTACTGGAGTACTACGAGGGATTCTGGGACAGAGCTTTCAGATTGCATATTGATCCATTACCACCATTGTTGCAACTTTCTGAATCACTTGAAAAGCTCTATGTTGGACAGAAAAGCAAAAGACAATCACAGTATGACAGAATAAGTCCAGAATCCATCTTGTGGTGATGCTTTTACTGGGCCAAACAAGAGGTGTAAAATACATCACATTAGCTTTCAAAGCTTCAAAGAAAAGAAAGAGACATTGTTGTAGTCCCAGAATTAACTCACACTAAGTACTATGATTCCACTGTCATGGCATCATCCTATGGAGTCCTGGGATTCATAGTTCTGTGAGGCACTGGAGTTAAAGTGGAAACATAGCACTATAATTCTGTAGTGAAAACAGGTCCCTAGTGTCGACATTTTGAATTAACATGGTATATGGTGACAAATTTTATTGCCTTAGTTTTACTGCCTTTGTTCTCAGTTTGTTTGTGGCCATAGGAAACTCTCATATTTAGCCCACAAACATCTCCTACAACATCTCAAAGCAAAATGTAGATGCTATGATCACAACAATGTCTCTTTCTTTCCCCTACATGATATTTGACCATTTCTGCTTGATAAAGATGTTTGTGAGACTTTGAAAGAGGCTGTGATATCATATTGAGTAATTATAGTTGTCTATATGTATACATATAGTGTTGAGTCTTGTATTATTTTTGTGGTATGAGCCATTCTTGGCCAAATCTGTCTAATCAATGGCCATGAGTTTTAACATCTATAACTAGTATGGCTATAGATCTCTGATTATCGTATATAGCTGAAATTGCTCTTTTGGGTATGTTGGTCACCACAACATCTATTCAAGAAAGGGATTTCAACATCAGCAAATTGTTGAGATGTTGTACTACCAATGCTTCCTAAATACACATGTTTTGAAGTTGTTCCATAGTAGCTACATTTTGGGAGAAAGTAATCACACAAATTTGGGGTTTGAAAGTTCCTTGATATTCAGAGTCATGCATGTCCTTTTGAATTATACACCTTTGTCTTGGAAATTAACTTGTGGCCAACAGAAGTGGATTTTTGACTGCTAAAAGACTGATACTTTGTTACTGGCAAGATTTTTTTCCCACCTGTGATCCAATAGATAGAAAATATAACAACACTTGCAATATTTAAAAGAATAATGTATAGATGACATTTGCAAAAGGAGTTATATTTTGGTCAGCTTATATAGAATTAATGTGGGTTTTTTTCCTCCTTGTGTGTTTTTATTTTCCTGCTTTTGTTATACTGGAACATTATTGTATGTAAATGAGATCCTTTTTGAATGTGAATTTTCAAAATTAAAAATTAATGAACAAATAACAAAAAGAAATTTCTATACTGGCTCCCAACCCACTGGGGCTCCTGGAGCGATGAACATATCAATAAACAATTATAAACATACAAAGATAAAACAGTTTATAACACATGAAAATACTATTTTAAAACTATTGAAAGCAATCTAAAAACAATCTTAAAATGTTTTTTTTTCTAAAGCAGAGCAAATTCTAACATTAAAAGCCATAGAAAACAGCACTGTTTTGACTAAAAACTGAAGGATTAAAAGGGATGGAGCCATCCAAACATCCTTGGGTAGGGAATACCAACATAACTTTATGCATCAGGGCCTTCTCAGATGATCTCAGATTTTGATTATCTGAAATGAGAAGAAGCAATCTTTCAGCTATTCTGTTCCCAAGTCATTTAAGGTTTTATAGATCGAAACCAGCACCTTGAATTGAGCTCAGAAGCAAATTGGAAAGAGCACTGCTTGTAAAACTGATATTATAGGGTGTCTAATATGCACACCCAGCACCAGTCTGGCTGCTGCATTTTGCATTAGCTGTAGCTTCCAAACACTTTTCAAGGATAGTCCCATGTAGAGCATGTTACAGTAGTCTACTCAAGAATTCTCCTGTCTGAGGCAACTACTCCCATTCTGCCTAAAGTTTGTAGCAGGCACATCTACAAATACAAAGTTAATGAATGAGAAAAGTGTGTGAGTACATACATGAAAGAGTGATGGGTAGATGGGGGGAGTGTTGTTGTTTTTTAATGCAGTTAAAAATTTTCCCATGAACATATTACTATTTACTCAACAGAAGTCTCTTCCTTTCGTTTCTTGGTCTGACTCTGACCTCCAGAATTTACTAATACTCCAGCACAGTTGTTTCCTCTGGTTAAGCTCTCTTTGCTCCTTTAATGTCATGTCGGAACGGTTTTTAATAATGCCATTTTGCATTCAGCTCACGAAGCAGTTAGTAATACCATGAAGAATGAGTTGCAATGGATATCTTTGAGACAAAATCTTTTCAGGTCTCTCTGTTTCATCCTTGTGGTTTCGGGAGGAAGAGAAAGAAAAACAGAACAGATTGTATCAAAGGCTTCATCAGATGCCTATTGTCCTGTTGGGGTAGATTAATCTGAATGGTTTTCAAAAGAAAACTGCTACCTGCTGATATCTTATGGTAGCTGTCACTTACCAGATGTCTGCCTTTTGTCATCTGTAGCTTCTATAATTTCTGGACACGTGCACACACACATACAAAGACTCCTGCAAATGGTTGTGAGTCTGTGGCAGAATACATAGAGTGCCCATTTCTCCCAAATGGCCCTATCCCAAAAATCCTTAGAATATTATTTAATTTTCCTTGGTGCTCTTCATATCCATTCAGCTTGCCTTTATACTGAACATCTCCATATGAAGCAGCCTGCTTTTGTGTTTCAAATGAAATCTTGGCATCCATGGTGTCAGCTTTTCCCAGTCAGAATTAACATCATTTGTTCTCAGCACAAGCAACCGGCTGCAATCCAGTCATCATTGTTATAATGAAATGCCCTGTGTAGACCTACACCTTGTTTTGACATCTCTTAAAAAGGAAAAACCAAAGGTGGTTTTATAAAACTAAAAGACAAAATCCATCCATTATTTGCCCACAGATGAATGGTTTTCTGCACTCTGTAGTAAGTTGTGAAGGCTGAAAATTCCCTTTCCCCATAACTCTTGTTTTTGCACACTCCTGCCCAGCATAATTCCAATCCCCTCTCAAAATGTACTTCAAACTGGCTTTGAAAAGGTCTGCTGTTCTGACCTTGGTACTGTAAAAACACCCCAGCCAACAGGGCCCCAGGATATTTTCATTTCCTATGATTTCCCCTATTCCATCTACTGGAAAAACACTGGAGGACTGAAAGTGGAGACTAGGATGGGATGCACACAGCAGCCCCCAACATCTGCACTTGGCCCCATCCCTTTTTTCTCCACCATCTCCAGACACAGCCACAAGGTGTGAATTCCCTTTCATCCCTTTCCCCTTTCGTTCATTTGGACATGAATTGAAAGCTCTGTTGTTCATGACCCAGATACTGTGAAATATTCTACTCAGCTGAATCATAGAATCATAGACTTGGAAGGGGTCCCAGAGGCCATACAATGCAAACCCATTCTCAGTTCAGGAACTCCAGATAGAGCATCCCTTTAGGTAGCCTCTTTTTGAAGATGTCCAGAGAAAGAGACCTTATCACTTCTTTAGGTAATTGGTTCCAATGCCAAACCCTTCTTACCATCAAGAGGTTCCTTCTAATGTTCAATCAAAATTGACCCTCCTGTAACTTCAAACCATTAGATTTTGTCTACCCTCTAGGTCAGCAGATAACAAATCTGTGCCCTCCTCTCTGTGACAGCCCTTTAGATATTTAAAGAATGCCATCGTGTTGCTCCTCCATCTTCTTTTCACGAGACTGAACATGCCCAACTCTATCAACTGTTCCTCATATGTTCTGTTCTCCCTACCTTGTATTATCCTTGTTGCCCTTCTCTAAACCTGCTCAAAATGAATGCAAGTAGAACCTCCCATCAGACATCATTGCTCTGTGCAATAAGGATTGGGGATGATGGGATAGCTCCAGGAACACAAGATGGCAATGCATGCAGCCCTGCCCCTGTCCTCATTCTCAGCTCTCAAGTGCATTTCTGAACATCTGACTATCCAGTCTGGAAATGAAGTAAATCATCTACTGAGGATAAAAATCTATGACTGAATTACTGCAGATTCAAGAAAATAACTGTCAGTTGTTATCCCAGAAGTAAAGAAACATTATCAATACTGCAAATCTAAAATGATTTTCAGGCCAAAGCATTCTGGAAATGGAGGGCCTCATGGTGAGATGGGAGACTCTAATTCAAGAGTCAAGGTAAAATTGTAGGGGGTATTGTATGGGATAAGGGTTTTCTTCCTTCCTTTGTATGCATTCAGTTTAGAGATAATTTATCATACTGAAGTCTAAACTGATATCCTATTGCCAATAATGCAACATAAATATGAAACCAATTTTCCACAAATACTGAGGGATTATTCTGTGAAGATAGCAGATTTCTTGAATTAATCCTCCCCCTACAAGTGATAAGGTTTTAAAAGATGGGAGGTTGAAGGAGTATTCTGACAGTTGTACAGTAAAGATGATAAAGAATATGTTATTTAGTTAATTGGTTGCTTAGCTCAATCTTCATCCTAAGAATCCATACTAAAAAGATTTTATTTTAACAGTAAACATTCAGAGGAGAGAATATGATGTGAACTCAGAAGATTAATGTGCTGGCAAAACAAGATATAGGTTTAGTCTCCTTTATCCAAAATGCTAGGGATTTTGGAGTTTTTCGGATGTCTTGAAGATGGGGCACAAGTCTAAGCATTTATACTTCATATACACCTCATACACATAGCCTGAAGATAGTTTTATACACAATATTTTCAATAATGATGTGCATGAAACAAAGTTTGTGTATACTGAAACATCAGTACATAGTCTTACTGAATACAGACCACTTATGGATCTATAGCCTAGGTTATGGATCCATAAATGCAGTACTGAATACTATGCATGTATGTATGTGCCTTCAAAGTCGCCTGTGAACTTATGGCAGCCCCATAAATTTCATAAGGTTTTCTTAGGTAAGGAATACTCAGATGTGGTTTTGCCAGTTCTTTCCTATGAAATACAGCCTACAACAATTGGTATTTGTTGGTGGTCTCCTATCCAAGTACTAACCAAGGTTGACCCTGCATAGCTTCCATGATCAGATGGGATATGAGGCCTTAATGTTAAAGACCACTTTCTAAACAGCTGGTCAGTTGCCAAAAGGCCTGCTTCATTTTTTAAAAAAAAAAAGTTTCAAGGTTTGCAAAAGTATTTAAAAATCAGAAAAAAAGGAGATTCAAAAACAAAAACCCACCCCAATGAAAACTGAGCATGTTCAGTGGCCACAAAATACTGACTCACTGAGGAGGAAGCAGGGACAGTAAACCAAATAGAAGGGGGTATAAAACAACATGGCTACTGTTTAGAACAGGACTCCACTCCACTGCAAAAGTTTGTCGCAGGGCCTACTTATAGTGCTTGCTTTGGCTCCAAGTCTTTCAGCAAACAAGCACAGCCCAGGAAAGACGAAGTGATTTACAACTATCTCTCCCTTCCTTCAAATCTTCTGATGACACACTATGCACATTCCCACCCAACCTGTTGAAATTGTGAAGTGCATTGTTCTCCTTTGTCCATATTAAACACAAGTGTCATCAGCCCTGAAGTACTCATGCGTGTGGTTATCTACCTTGAGTACTGAGGGACAGGAGAGATTATAAATACAAATTTGCTTTCTCTGCTTGTGTCTCTTTCATTTGAGATCTAGGACTCCTTAGGGAGACCTGCCTCATTTTTCAAAAACCACAGTAGTGGAGAATAAAGACAGAAGACTTTGAACTTATGAGACTCCCACAATGGAAAAACAGCAACAATCCCAGGCCCATCTTTGCCAGTGAAACCACAGCTGTGCGCCACATGAGCAGATAAACAAATGTGATTGTGATGGGTAGGTTGACAGTTCGCCATCCAAAATGCATTATCCCAAGATGCCCCCAGGCATCTGTTACATAATTAGCTGCTGCTTCTTTGGGGGTTTTTTTTGGTTAAAATAGCTAGCTATTGCATTCAGAAACATAGCCACACTAGTCTGCAATATCTAATATGCAAGGGGAGCTTGCAGCACCTTTGACACTAACTGAGCAAAAGATGTTGTAGTATAAGCTTCGTAGATTTGGTCTACTTCCTCAGATGCATGGAGTGAACTGGTGTCTTTCATTTACATTCATATACACCTTATACACATAGCCTGGTGGTAATTTCATACACTGTTTTAAATACTTTTGTGCATGAAATAGAGTTTGTGTACACTGGACCATCAGAAAGCAAGGGTGTCACTATCTCAACCACACATGAAAAAAGTTTAGGTTTTTGGAATACTTTGGAATTCCAGATAATGGAGACTCAACCTGTTTCATGATTTACTTTCAGCTGATCCTTCTAACATAAAGCCATCCCCTTTCTGTCCCAACTGTCCTATCTGGAAGTGGTAGACCTAGCACTAGCACTGGAAGTGGGCAAACATTCAAGCCAACATACTGTCCAGTCCAACAGGAGACTAGTTTGCAACTGAGCCAAATATTTATCATACTGCAGAGCCAGACCAGTGCCGCAGGTGCATAGGAGCAGATGGAACCTATTAACCTCTTGTTTTACCTGCTCCCTGCTGAGTTGCTGGCAACAGTGCCATCTCTAGCCATGTGAAATGGTGGCACTATGGAACAGAAAAGATCAAGTTACCAAGCATTCATTCATTTGTTCATTCATTCACTTCCTGTTTTTTTCTCAGCCCCTTTTTCTCAGGGTAGCTATACCTTTCAGTGGTCTGGCTCCAGTTCTTTGAACCAGCTGAAATTTCCAAACACACTCCAAACTATGTCCTGGAACAATCAAAAAGAGAGGAAAAAAAACATCAGGGTCACGATTAATCTTTTTGTTCTGAAAATTTGGAGAAGGAAATTTTGGTAGCTCTGTAAAAAAATTATGAAGACTGATTAAGAGGAGCAACTACTGCTTCCCCCCCCCTTGGTGGCATCTCACCAGTCTTCAGACCAAGTGTAGACTTTCAAGAACTTTCCATTTCTCTCCAGATCATACCTCCATTTTATATTGCTTCATCCTGTCCACGCTCCCTTAAATCCTCCATATTACTGATCTCATTCACTGTGACACAAACCCTTTTGTTTCCCATTGATTAGAGGAGTGGAAGAAACTTTACAGAATATAAAGCACCTGCCTCCATTTTGCGATCGTCAAGAGTCATTCTCCTAACACACCACCATCAAAGGTATGTCTGGTGGGGAATGCGGGAGAGGACCTTCTTGGTGGCTGCTCCCGCACTTTGTTAGAGAGGCTAGACTGGCCTCCTTCATGGTATTGTCCATGATGGCAGGTGAATACTTTTTTGTTTCAGTTGGTTTTTTAATAATGTGTTGTGCTGTTATGTAATGTTTGTTAATGGATATGCTTTTAAATTGTTTGGGTATATTAACAGTTTGGGGAGCCTTTTTTAATGCATGTTAAGAGGAGTGTATCCCAGGTTTGGCACTGAACTGTTGCCTAATGTGTGGGGCTAGCAGCAGCAATCTATCTTTGATTAGTTTGGGGAACACTCAACCTAACTATACAAAAGAAGGTAAGATAATTTGCAGGATCCAGGGCCATCTATACCAGTAATAACTGATAGAGACCCCAGGCATGTAAAAAAAATGAACTTTCATTGGAAGAAATATAAAGAGCACACACATGCAGGTAACTTATCCAAATAACCAACATAGAGTTAACCAAATGAAGAAGCAACATAGGACAGCAGGCTTAAAGAATTGGAAGAAGGGATGCAGTTACCTATCTTGAAGGAAGAATCCATGGAAAGCAGGGAAGTAGAACCAGTGCAAACCACAAGGCTTGGAGAAGCAGCTTTGGGAAGCAGATGGCACAGACAAAGGAACTCAGACCAAGGACGACAGTCACAGTACATTGGGGGGCTGACTGCAACAAAATGGTTTGACTTTGGGGGTGATAGTTATACCCTTCAAAACAATCCCAATCCATGAAAGTTCCATGGGAAACCAAAAACTGGATTACCTCTAACAGAACTAGAGAAAGTTTCCAAAGTAGATAAATGAGAAGGTTTGATTGTGATCGATGATGCTTCATGGACTTTACAATGCTTAGACAAGATCTGAATTCCCCAAAATGTGAGGATAGGCAGGGAGTGTTGAGAAATACATAATAGATAAAGGTGGGTTGGTTTTATTTGATCTGGCAGAACTCCTCTTTTGGCTGTCGGTTTCTGTCAGCAGTGCAGAAGGCAGGTTGTGGCTGTGCTGTGCTCTTTCTTACAAGTGTCTTCCTCCCCATGCCTTTTGCATGGATGCAACTATATGCCATTCACTCTCCCTAAGTCTGATGCTATGTATGTCATTGCAGAGCACATCCACTCATGCTGGTGCCTTAATGTTGCATCAAACTGAATCTGGATTGATAAATGTATCAAGGCATGTATCAAGATTACGGAACACTAGTCATTTGTCTGTTTATGCCAGACTCGGGATTCGAACCGTACATTGTCCAGAACTCCCACCAAAAGGTCAGGGAGGAGCCAGTTTATTTGGCCCGTGAAGACAGGGCCTAGTAGCTGATACAGGATTCTGGCCAATAATAATAAAATAATATTTTGTTCTTATTTTTGTTGCTTTAGTTGCTATGACTGTTGAATTAAAAATCATATGTGGTTTTAATATTCAAACTGATAAACAGGTAGTACAGAATATAACAGCCAGAAATGAGTGAGAAAAAGCTTGGATTATAGATGTGGCAATCTCAGGGAGCAGAAAAATTGAAAAGAAGGAGAGGAGAAAGATTATTAAATATCCAGGCTGACAAATTGAGATTCAGCAGGCCCTCTAGGAAACGAAAACAACAAGTGGTTCCAGTGGGAATAGGTATTCTGGAAGCAATTCCAAACAGACTAACAAAACACCTGAATGAAACCATCGTAAGTAGGAATACTATATCACAACTGCAAAAAGTGACACTACTTTGAACATCCTATATGATCTGACAGTATCTTCCTGATACCTAGATTCTTGAATAGAATTCCAGTGATGGATGGTCCAAAACTTCAGTCAGTAACACCTGGTAGACTGTGAAACTGAGATAATAATAAGATTCTTTGTTCACTGTATGCTGAAATAAAGTAAGACTCACATCTGTAACTCCACCTACTTCTGGTAGACCTGGCCACTTTTGAAGTCCTGTTTAGCCTGGGGAAGAGAAAGTTAAAGGGGTGACATGATCGCCCTGATTAAATCTTTGAAGGGATGTCATATTGAGGATGGAGCGAACTTGTTTTCTGATGCTCCAGTGACTAGGACACAGAGCAATGGATTCAAGCTCCAGGAAAAGAGATTCCACTTCAACATTAGGAGGAACTTCCTGACAGTAAGAGCTGTTCGACAGTCGAACACATTGCTTTGGAGAGTGGTGGAGTCTCCTTTTTTGGAGGTCTTTTAACAGAGGCTGGATGGCCACCTGTCGGGAATGCTTTAACTGTGGCATGGCAGGAGGATGAAATGAATGGCCCTTTTGGTCTCTTCCAGCTCTATGATTCTATGGTGGCACCACTCACTTTAGCTTCTAGCCACTTCCACTGGAGAATTTCAAACCAAGGTAATGAATCTTTCAAGAGGAAAGTGGTTTCCCTCCCCTGTGGTGTAAAGTCTCTTATTGACTTAAGAGACAATATTCTAAGAAGCTTATATCGTGATCATCTCCAGGTGCTGCATGTAATATGGTGATGATGAGGGTTATTGTTCATCTTTAGAGTCAGAAAAAAACACCCCATGACCTCTTGTCTCATATTCTACCTAAAAGAGAGCCACAGCTGAATAATTTAATAAGTCATTGCTGTTGCCAAGATCTGGAGGTGCTTTTGGAAGAGAATCAAATATTCTCTTCTCTTCCATATACAGGTTTATGATTAGTAATTGAATCTAAATATGTAAAATTGCTTAATATGGCACAAGGGGCATTTTAAGTAGCCAAGTGCTGCTGAGAGTATTTGGATACAATTTGTTTATAGCATTTGGAGCTGATGGTGGCACTCACAGGAGAGAATTCACTCAAATATTCTTCAACAATTGAATGCCTAACATAGACTTGTGGATTAGGATTGGATTATTACCCTCAGGAGCTTTAAAACATGTTGAAATATAATGCCATTTAAGACTTCTGGGATTAATTGACTTAATAGTCAGCAATTTAATCAGTTAAAAATCCGGCTGATTAGTGTGGGGCATTTTTAATCATTGGGGCTAAAAGTTAAGAGAATATCTGTGTGATGCTTGTTTTGTTTTGGCTATTTTGATTCCTAACAGGGAATGCAAGAAAATATGTAAGACGATTGTTCTTTCTAACCATGACTGGTAGTTCGTGTTCAATCAATCAGAAATTATCTGTTAGCTAGACAACTGTAGTTCAAAGGCAGAGCACAAATACTGCCTGGAGAAGGGCAGAGGTCTATCCTCTCTAGTAAAAAGGATTAAAGGAGAGAACATCAAGAAAAGATCCATCCTGAATTCTGGAGTCATTGCTAGTCAAAGAGGGCAAGCTAGCCTAAAGTCTGGATTCAGGTGACACCAGTAATCCAATCCTGTAATATTAGATGACATATGCCCAAATCCTATTAGTTCTGACTAGAGTAGGCTGATTGAATCAATGTTATTTACCTATGTATTTCCTTAGAATCATATACTCCGGAGGACTCATATACTCCGGAGGACTCCGGACTCAGGAGCCAGGCGACTGGCATTTGATGGAGGTGAGGATTACACCAGAAATTTGGAAGAGAAATACTGCCTATACGCAGTACCAGCGGCGCTCCAGTGCTCTTGGAGGACTCAGGCCCCTGAAGGACTCTCTTGCCCCTTGCCATTGACTGGGGCGGCCAGGAGCAGCTGTGGACAGCGCAGAACTGGGGAGAACACCAGCGGGTTTAAAATTATTGTTTAATTGTTTATTGTTTATTGTTTAATTGTTTAATTATTGTTATTTAATCTGTTTAGTTTGATTTGTTTTTGGAGGAGGGTGGGTGTGGGAAGGAGGGATGGGATTTGAATTGATTTTATTTGTTCTCATGTTTTGAAATGTTGTACGCCACCCCGATTGCCTGGGAGAAGGGTGGGATATAAATTAAAATTATTATTGTTATTGTTGTTGTTGTTATTGTTATTATTATATAATCATAGAGTTGGAAGAGACCACAAAGGCCACCCAGTCCAATTCCATTCTGGCATGCAGGAATACAAATCAAAGTACCTCCGACAGATGGCCATCTAGCCTCTGTTTTAAAAACCTCTCAAGAAGGAGACTCCACCACCCTGTTCCACTGTCAAACTGCTCCTACTGTCAGGAGTTTCCTCCTCATGTTTAAGTGGAATCTCTTTTCATGTAGTTTCAATCCACAGCTCTGTGTCCTAGTTTCGGAAGTAGTAGAAAACAAACTTGCTCCATCCTCCACATGACATCCCTTCAAATATTTTAATGTAGCTATCATGTTATCTCTGAACCTTCTCTTCTCCAGGCTAAACATGGTATGGTAAATATGGTAAAATTTGGGGCATGGGTTCTAATTTGATTTTTTAAAACATTGTGAGAGGCATATGGGAGGGTGAGTTCCTGTGAGCACCAATTC
Source organism: Phrynosoma platyrhinos (assembly GCA_020142125.1). NCBI lineage: Eukaryota > Metazoa > Chordata > Lepidosauria > Squamata > Phrynosomatidae > Phrynosoma > Phrynosoma platyrhinos. The sequence continues at coordinate 14,878,614 of CM034703.1, read as the reverse complement.
ACCTGCCTCACCCCTGTTCACCCCTAGTCTGTAGGGAAAGAAATAATAGAAGAGACGAGAAAGAATATACCAGGAAACCCAAGTCTGTACCTCAGCTGTCCCCTGTAGGCAAATAAATGTTTGTTCAAGGGCAGTTCCTTTTCTCTACTTCAAACAATTGAAAGTCAGAGAGCTGATGGACAAAGACCCTGTCTTGATATAAGGCTATTCTCTATGGTCCTCTGACTATATAGATAGGTGGATAAGGGCATTAGTGTGAACACCTACCTATAGGCATTGTGACATTCACTGCCATTGCCAGAGAGGTATGACCATTGTGGGTACAATGAAATTTATTTTGAACACATTGGCAGAACAACCAGCGTTTCCTAAAGCAACACAGTGTCTTGTGGCACGTGAAAGACTAGCAGATTTAATAAAAGCAAGTCCTTTGCAGAAAGGAGCTGTGAAAGCTTATGCCACAATAGATTTATCAGGCTTTTGACTGCACTCTTTGTTGTGGTTTTTTGCCACAACCAACTAACATGGCTACTGTCTAATATAGTCTAGTATACCCTTAACCCAGAAAGAACAAACACCGTCTTTGCTTTTAGATCTCCATAGGGCAGGCTTTTGTAGAGAAAATGAATGCATCATGCAACAGGAAGAGAAAAACCTTTGGGAAACATTTATGAACTGGAAGGCATAGGTAGTGAATATGGGAGGATCTCATAACTACAGAACAGTCCCTGCTTTCATCTGTGGGAGGTTGGAGAGTATGCCATGAACCTTATTCAAAACCTTATTTGATTCTTAGAGCTTTTCTTTCCTATTTTGATTAAAATGAATGCTTCTATTTGCAGCTTTTGGCATTCAGATACAGATGCATAGCCTGGAGTTACACATCTGTAACTTATTTGTATTCACATTCCTTACATATTCACGATTGGGGCACTATTGCCACAATTATAATAAAAAATCCCCCAATCCAGGCATCAACTGCTGTGAGCAACAGAGGTCTGTTCTCCAGTTCATCAGGGCACAGCATACTGATGTTTCCATTCTCCTCCCAACAGCAATCTCCACTATGAGGAGGAATATCAACAGGGAACCTACTTCTGATTGTCACACCAGAAAATGCTTAAGGTGGAGGAGTAGAAATGTCAGTCTGCTGCACTCTGAATCATATTGCGCATTTACAGTAAGTATATCGAACGTCCACACACAAGAGAAAAAAACCCGTAAATGTAGCCGAAATGAGCCTCTTGCACATGCGCAGATAGAGTAATGCTTGCGGGAACCATGGGTAATGACGGGGAAATGCTCCCCAATACGTATTTGGTTATCATACTTACGGTAAATGCGAAATGATCCTCATCGCGCAATTGCAATTCCTCAAGAAACCGAAATTCAAAAGATCTCGGTTCTTTCCACTTTCTGTCCACTTTCTGTCAGGGTTCTGTGCAACGTCATGTGAAAACACGGGCAAGTAATCCGGATTCAGGCGGGATTTCGTTTGGATTCTGTTTGGATTGGGCCCCGTGTGATAACGTCCATAGAAGAACAGACTTCTGCCACTCTTAGCAGCTGATGCCCAGTAAAGCAGGATGGGGCATTTAAAGCAGGATGGTCATCATTCTGGCCACAGCATTTTGAACTCTCTGAAGTTTTGGACTTCCAAAGGTAGTATGTTACAATCATCCAAATGGGTTTTAATCAAGGCATGTGTTACAATAGTTATATCTGGCTTCTCAAAGAATGGGCACAGATGGCCCACTAGTCTTAATTGTGCAAGTGCACTCCTGGCCACTGCTGAAACCTGGACATCTAGGCTCAGTGCTGAGTCCAGGAGAACACCCTAGCTGTAAGCCTGAGATTTCAGGGAAAGTGTAACCCTGTCCAGCACAATCAGAGTTCCTATTCTCTGATCTGCCTTTAAATGACTGGAAGTGTTCCATGCACCTGAAGAAGTAGGCCAAGTATATGAAAGATTTTGCTACAACTACTTTCACTAAGAAAGAAGATCTCTTTGCATATTGGAAGCACCTTTTTCTAGTCTGGAATAAGTGTCAATTTGTTTGTCCTCATCCAGTCCATTACTGCCAGCAGACGATAGTTCAGAATTGAGACAGCTTCTTTGAAATCAGATGCAAAGGAGAGATAGGGTTCTGTGTCACTGAACCCAGAACTCCAGAAACTCTCCCACTAGTTTCATGTAGATATTAAGCAGTGCAGGGAACAAAGCTGAGTTTTTAGGGACTCCACAGGCCAATGGCCAAGGATATGAACAGGAATCCCCCAGAATCACCTTCTGAGTTGCCACCACCAGGAAGGTGATGAACAGTGTCCCCAAGTCCCATCCCAGAAAGGTGTTGAGAAATCCAGCAGAACCAACAGGGAACCACTTCCTCTGTCCATATATATTTACCCATATCTTCTGCACTCAGAGTGCATTTAACCCCCTGCCACAAGCAGATGGGTTATATAATCCTCAGTTTAGCAGCTGTCCAGTGTGACCTTTTTATAAAAAAGAGTTATTTTTTGTTCCATAGACCCTGTATGATAGTTTATGCTTGGCACTTTAAGGATATAGTGGCAGCAGAGAATAAATTGAGGGAGTAAAATGTTCAGTTAGTAAATTCCTTATACTCTTTTCATGTCTATTAGGGTGGGATATGTCCATGGAATTCAGTTTCAATTGATTTTGCCCTATTGAACTTCAGGGATTCATCTTCCAGTTGCCTCATTTAGGAGAAATTGTGCATCCTAGTCCAGAGGACTTGTTATTCAGCTACAGGAATTTGTAGTGTTGGCCTTTGAATGGTCTGGATAGAACAGCCTGCCAGAAGAGATCCATCTTATCACTATGCTAGATGCCTTTAAGGAGGCACTTAAGACAGAGCTCTTCGATGGGCCTATCCATCTGATCTTCTTAGCAAACCTACATAGTATCACTTCAAAACCAATCTCTAGGTTCTGGTGACGATTGGCTCTTTTATTTTATTTTATTTTATTTTTATTTATTTTATTATATTGTATTCTACTATTTTTAGAATTTATTATTGATGTTCTGATTTTATTATTTTATTATTTTATTGTTTATATTTTATACTCTGTGTACATTCTATTATGTAATCCCGCCTCAATCCGTGGGGAGAGGCGGGAAATATAAATAAGAATTATTATTATTAATATTAGTATTAGTATTATTAGAATCCATCCTCTAAAGAGCTGTAATGCTTTCCTCTGCTACAGTCTATCTACTGCCTTGATTCATCACCAGTAGAGATCAGCATACAGAAGTTATGTAGATCAGATTTTTTGGTATCAAATAAAATCTTGGGGAGACTGGAATTGTAGCCCATTCCTACTCAAAACAGAAAGGACTTAGAAGCAGCTGCTATCCTGTTTTTGATTGCAGTTTTTAAATGGCTCTTTATTATTTTAATAGTCTGTTTCAAGCTGTTTTGAATTTTATGGATAGTCTAATTACCTTTTAATGTTAATTTTTGTATGTTTTTAGGTATATTGTATTTGCTGAAATTAGTAAAGTGATGATAGTTGTGGTGCTGAAGAGGAGGATATTGAGGGTAAAGACTGGCCTCTGTCAAGTTGTCCTTCCAAGAGCAGACAAAGCAGATCAGCTTCTGAGGAAGGAGCTTTTAATAATGTGCTATATTATCTGTATTTGGTGGTGAGGTTAATTGTGTGTGCTTTTTAAACTGCTTTCAGTTCTGTTGATAGTGTAATTACATCTGTTCCACTGGTTCTGATTTGGCAGAGATAGTCCTCATTACTCCTCTACTGTCCAACTTTTTCAGTTGCCTTTAAAATGTCCCAGTTTCTATCTCCTCCTCTCCCTTGCTGCAAACTGAGTAGTGCACTCAACTCAGCAGAAAGGGGAGGAGAGGAGGGGCTGAGTTTTGCCCTTCCTAGTAGGCTCAAACAAAATCAAACTGCTGTAGCATATTTATCTTGCCTGTTCATTAATAACATTTGTCATCTTGACCATACTCTGATGCTGCTTGGCCACATATAGCCTGGTTTTCATCCCTGTTGGAGGGTATGCAATTATATGTTGCAGGGTATGCAATTATATTTTAACTGTAATATGTGTTTAGTTTTGTGAATGTTTAATCTGTATCTGCTTTAAATTTTATAATCCCAGTTGTGAGGAAAGGTCAGGATATAATAAAGTACTAATATTAATACTAATAATCTCTACAGTAGCTATGTAATTTCAGTAAGAAACAACTATCCATTAAAAATTGCACGCACTTGCATTGCTCCCAGTCATTCCAACTGAACAGATATAGGATAAATTCCTCCATGTGGGTTTCCCCCCCCCAAATCCATCTCTTAAATTTAGGACATTTCCTTTGCCTTCTTGCATGGCTGAAATCAACATTTTGCAAGGATGCTCATGCAATCTGGTTCAAGCATTCATGTTTCTAATATGCATTTATATTCCCTGATGGGTGTCATCTGGTGGCTCACTTCAGATCAGTTTTGGCCTGAGATTATATTATTGCCTAGAAAAACAGTGTTTTGGCTAATAAACTGGTAGCTGACGTGCTTGGGGGCATGCCAACTGCCTGCAATGTCTGGAATTGAACGTCTTTTCTGCTGCCGTTGGCCACTACAGTGGGCATTAATTGAATAATTGTTCATTCTCCTCCAAGAACCATCTGAAGAGAAAAAGAGAGAGAACCAATTTATTATTCCATGCAGGGAAACCTGGGAAACACTTCCCTCTACTGGCAAAGGCATTGCCTGTGTTTCTTGCTTGTAAGAAGTCCTACGTCACATTGAGAAGAGCTGGGAAGGAGTTAACTTACAAGTAATGCAGTTACCTGTAACTAGTTGCTTTTCAAACAACGAAAGTCACATTTTGAAAGTCACATAACAAGGAAGAGCAAAGTTATTGTATTACTGTAACAAATAACATTGTCTCGTTGTTGTTTTTACTTATTCTTGGCTGTAGAACTTCCTCTCAAAAAAGGCTAGGTTGGCCGCCTCTGCTATCTTTCCAAAGACCTTCTTATTCACCCAGATCTTTGACTGTTAATTGTGTATTGCAGTAGGTCTTTTAATTAAGGTACGCCATATTTTAGCCATTATTACAAGTGTTTTAACTACCTTTTTAACTGTTTTAAATTAATGGGTTTTTTAAAAAAAAATAGGATTATTCAATTGTATTTTAACTTTTGAATTATCTATTGCTTTAACTGTATTTTGTTTCAACTTGTTGTAAGCTGCCTTGGATCCCATATGAGAAGATAGCTGGGAAATAATTTTTAAAAGGAAGGAAGGAAGGAAGGAAATCATTACTGTGAAACAAGAAGCTTGGCAAGCTTTCATAGAGACAGCCAGCCACTGCTCATTGAATGCTTGGGGAGAGGGTGTATAGGGGTGCAAATATAAATATATCTGCTTTAATGTTTGTTTTGATGTTTTGAAATGCTGTATGCCGCCCCGATTGCCTAGCAGAGGGGTGGGATATAAATAAAAATTATTATTATTATTAAAACCCAGAGAATTGTGTGTAGAAAAGTGATGGGGCCAGTCAGAAATAGAGATAGGGCCAAGAAGAAAAAGGGATTGGGCCAAGCAGAAATAGAGTTAGGGGCAGTTAGGAAGAGGGGAGTAGAGGAGCTCTGAATAGGGACTGATGGGATCTGAGAAAGTGAAGAAACCTCAGGGAGAAGTGTTAGTTTGAATCTGAGGTTATTACTGTGTACTTGCCAACATAAGCCTAGATATTTATTTTATTTGATATAATAGATCTTTACTGTTTTTTTATATACATCTCTTCCTGAATGTTTTGATTCAATGATTAACCAAGAAAACCTTACCACACTGAACTTGCTGGTCAACACCGCTACTTGTCCTGTCTAGTGGTCACCCTGAGGCCTGAATACCAGATCTAGAGGGATATTGTGGGTAAACAGTGATAACATCCCAAAAGCTGGAACTGAAGAATCTACTTTTATATATTATTTTTTAAGATGATTAAGTGGAATTTTTCAAGTTCTTTGCCTTTTTCTTATGAATCCTACAGATTCATACTCCTAAGGATGGAGGAGTCAAAAAAGTAATGGAAAATATTCAGCAATGCAGCAAGGAAAATAAATGACTTACTTTTTCAATAATTAAATAGAGTGGAAACAGAGGGAAATTGCCTCCCACAATGCCAGGGCTTTAAAAACCTTTAGTAGAGCCCCACTGCATGTCCAAAAAATTGCAACAAATAGAATGAAATGAGTGGACACAGGGTCAACAACAACAACTGGCAAAACCCAAGTGATCATGAGAACCAGTGGTGTCACTAGGGTTGGGGTCACTCGGTACAGTGACTCATGGTGTTGCACACACCACACTGACCTCCTCCAGTACCACATCATATGGAATCCTTAATAATGTTTTTGTACTGTTACTCACAAATTTTCATTCCTGTATGTCATTGAATATAATAATAATACTTGTGACATAAACAACCAAAATGAAATGATATCTTTAAATTACAATATCATATGCACAGAATAAATGTTTATAGTTTCATATGGATCAAGTGAAGATTTTGTAAGATGTGATGTTTTTAAAGAAAATTTTAAAAGAATTTTAAAAATTAAAAATTTAATTTAAAAATGTTAAAAAAATAATTTTAAAAACTGTGGCCTCTCCCTTTTCCTCCCACTGAGCCTTGTTCCATTCACACCACCTCTTCAGTGTTTTAAAAGAACACTGGTGAACACCACAGCCAGTCTCTGCCAAAAGGCAGATGTCTGGGGAGCAGAGGTATCAACTCCTTTTAGGATGTCACCTGGTGTGGTCTGCACCCACTGCATCTCCCTAATGATACCTCTGATGAGAACTTGCACTTAAGCCAAACCTGGAAAAGCCAGATTTAAGGGAAAGCATGTGATCTCCTGTGTTAGAAATTCATACAGCCTGATAGGGGACAGACATTCAACCTACCCATATTTCTTGCCTAGAAAGATAAGAAAAGTCCACCTTCACCTTCCCCAATGTTCTTTGCTTCCCTCATCACATAAGATCAATTGGATCAGACCAAAATATCCTACCTTAGTCCACTGCACTCGAACCCTTTGGTGTGTTTTTTTAATACAAGCTACACTCCTTTCCCAGGAACCAGGCAGGGGTACAGCCTCTCTGTGTTCCACTAAACAGCCTTTTTAATTTGCTTGCCTTGTTATAAATAAAACATTTCCAAGATGCCTGTTCTGACAGAAAGGCTTTAAGTCCTAGCCCACTGCTGTCAGAAATTACTCCATTAGACACAGGAGGAAATGCTGTAGGAGGTCAGGGTGTCAAAGACTTGGCTTGGCTTTTAAACCAGCCAGCATAATTCCATGACTGCTAACAAGGTTTCGAGGGACAGAAAAACCAGGTAATTAAAGTATATAAAGGGACAGTGGAGTATGTTAACTGACTGCCCAAAGAGAGAAACAAATCTCTCTTTTGAGAGTAGTAGGGAGCCTGTGACCTCCTTATGTTGTTGAACAACTGCTCCCATCATCCCACATCATTGGCTATACAGCTTAGGGCCAATGGACATTGCAGTCTAGCATCTAGAGGACCACACATTCCCAAAACTGTTGCAGAGCCAGTTTAACTAGTTGCCTGAGCCAAAAAAGAATCCTATTTGGATAATGGAAGAGTAGGTGAGCACAAGTTACTCAAGGATGACCCAGGAAAACAACCTGTTTGCTTTCTTCTTCTTCGTGAAGGCAAAGAATCAGGCAGTTTCTATATAACTGATCTTTCAAACTGAGGGTTCATTCCCACTATGATTTAAACTGATTTGCAGATTGTGAAGTCGTAGGCTTTCATGGCCGGCATCCATAGTTTTTTGTGGGTTTTTCGGGCTGTGTGGCCATGTTCTAGAAGAGTTTCTGACATTTCGCTGACATCTGTGGCTGGCATCTTCAGACCCACAAAAAACTATGATTTGCAGATTGGTTTATATGTGCCTTCTTCACACTTGAATCAATTTGAGACCCAACTACATTTGGTCTGAATTGTGGTAAATTGTGTCGAAGCAAGGCAAGGCAAATCCAAAAGAATCACTTATTTTAGAAACAGATCTTTTGGTATTTCTTTTGAAAAGAATTGTGTTGCAAGCGTGTTGAACAAATGTGAATGAGTTTCCAATCTCAATCAGAGTGCACTGGAGGGGAGGGACAATGGGCAGAGGGGTGGTACCCATCCCATCACAGGTCTTGGGCAAACTACCATTCCCTCCCCCCCCCCC
>CM034703.1:14802964-14815902 GCA_020142125.1 Phrynosoma platyrhinos | reverse complement strand
CAGGCATAGCCTATATTTTAAATCAGACCATCCCAAACATAACTTTAAGGTTAGTGAAAATCCTCCCAGCATATTACAGAAACTTAATTTTATTTATATAGAGGTCATCTCTTTCTGAAAACTATAGGAAGAACAAGAAAGAAGAGCAACAGCTATTTTTGGGTACAAGTTGCTAATGTGCTACATGAACTTGTTTGTCCTTGAAAACATCCAGGAGTAGCCATGTTGGCCATATAGCAAAACCAATAACATCAAAAATCCACCAATTAGTGATACCTTTATTGGACCAACCAAAATGCACAATATACATGTTGCAAGCTTCGAAAGCTTGCAACTTGTATATTGTGCATTTTGGTTGGCCCAATAAAAATATCACTGTTTGCGGGGGGGGGGGGGGGGTTATGTTATTGGATTGGCTTGTCCTTGGTTAGTCTAACTAGGTGTGCCATATTTTTACTGGCTTTCTCCAATGCCTTTAAAAGCAGACCAGACTCATAGAAATTTCTGGTTCAGAGCAGGGCGACCAGATGCCATAACTGTGAAGGAGGACAAGGCACCATAAAATGAAGGACACTCAAGAAAAATGTGAGACATTACAAAATAAAAGCTAAAAACACTAATACAGTAGGCCCTCCTTATCCACTGTTTTTTTATTCATGGGGTCAAGCATCCACAGCTTTAAAATATTCCCCAAAAGTATAAATTCCAAATAGCAAACCTTGATTTTCCATTTTATATAAGGGACGCCATTTTGCTGTGCCATTATATTTAATGGGACTTGAGCATCCACGGATTTTGCTATCCACAGGGGTCCTGGAACCAAACCAGGTAAAAAGGGCCCACTGTATAAATATAAACTTATGCTTCTTGGTTATGCTTAAAATCCAGGACATTTTTTAATTCCTCCTGGACAGAAGGTTGAAATGTAGGATATGTCTTGGAAAAGGAAAACATCTGATCACCCTGGCCCAAGGGCAAGTCTACTCCATTAAATGAATACACACACACATAGTTCTTTTAGATGATAAATGGCCATAACTATTTATTGATTTCAGTTGTAGTTAGTTGGCACATGCATGGGTTCGGATCCAGACATCAGACAGCCCACCTGCTGCCCAATGAGACCAACCATGAGCCTCCATCAGAGAATGAAAGTGGGGCACTGAGGAACTCACCCAAATGGGAGTCCTCTCAGGTGAGAACCCCAAACCTCACAGGGAGTGCCAGAAATGTGTAAGCCCCTACCTGGGTCAGCCATTTCCATCGCACTCCCCGCCCCAAGTCCCATAGGGAGACCCCCATTTGTACCCTTTCCAGGGTACCAAAACCTTCCCAGATCCCTATGTCTTCCCCACATAGCTGTGACAGAAGCATGTAGAACAAGACATAAAATCAGCAAAAACCAAGGAACCAAGGGTGGGCGGGTAAGCTGGAGCTCAAGACGAACTGGCCCTAGCCACTCTGCCAGCCATAGTGAGGACTGCAAGGCTTGCAGTCCTCAGTCTGGTCAGACTAGACAGCCACAGAGGTACAAACAGGCAGTCCACTCTTCACTGGCTACCTGTTCCTCCATCTTCACCTTCCCTGGGGCCACAGGACCCTCTGGGAAGAAGACTCACCAGATGGCACCCATGAGGGCCTGCCAATCTGCTGCTTCCCACCCCGAACTACAACTTTGGCTGCGGATAAGTCCCCGTGGCCCCATTTTAGCAGGCAAAGCTTTTCTAGTCATGAGCATAGGCTGGGCTAAAGTTCATTTAGTCTATCCACTTGTGGAGTTCCCTCCCTCTAGAGGCCCGATTGGCACCAACACTGGAATCGTTTCAATGCCAAGTTAAAGTAGCAGTAGTTGTGTGCCTTCAAGTCATTTCCAACTTATGGTGACTCTAAGGTTGAACCTATCATGGGGTTTTCTTGGCAAATTTCTTCTGAGAAGGGTTGCCATTGCCTTCCTCTGAGGGTGAGAGAGTATGACTCACCTGGAGCCCTGGTGGTGCAGTGGTTAAATGCCTGTACTGCAGCCACTCACAAGGTTGTGAGTTCAATACCAGCCGAGGCTCAGGCTCGACTCAGCCTGGCATCCTTCTGAGGTCACTAAAATGAGTACCCAGGTTGTTGGGGGCAATTAGCTTACAATTGTAAACCGCTTAGAGACTGCATAGCACGGTATGAAGCAGTATATAAATGAAGCTGCTATTGCTGTTTCTAAGGTCACCCTGTGAGTTTCCATGGCCAAACCAGGATTTGAACCCTGGTCTCCAGAGTCGTAGTTCAACACTCAAACCAATACACCATGCTGGCTCTCACCAAGTCAAGCCTTTTATTAAAGGCTTCAAGCCAAACTGATCGTTATCCGGGCATTTATTATTCAAGACTATTTTATCTGGTTTTAAATTGTATGTTTTCATACAACTGAGAAAACTTTCTTGTTGTGTGGCTTCAAGTCATTTCTGACTTAAGGCAATCCTAAGGAAAATCTATCACAGGGTTTTCCAGGGCTGAGAATGTGACTCGTCCAAGGTTTATTTATTTAATATATTTAAAACTTTTTAAACTTCCTATCTGATCTTGTAAGTTAAGCAGGGTCAGCCCTGGTTAGTACTTTGATGAGAGACTGCCAACAAATACCTGGTGCTGTAGGTTCTATTTCAGAGGAAGGAACCGGCAGAACCACCTCTGAGTATTCCTTTCTTAAGAAAAACCTTTTGAATTCATGAGGTCAACTTAAGTCAACAGTCAACTTTAAGGCACATACACACACAGTCATTTATTGTTTTAAATTGATTTTATTATAACCCACCCTGAGATCTTTACATAAAGGCCAGGATATAAATATTCTAATAATCAAACAAACAAACAAAATACATCTCTATATGACAGATTACTGTTAAGTGTAACATATAGACACAGAGGTGTGAATTAAGCTACCAGAAGGAACAATAGAGTTCCCTCCATGCTGTTGTAACATAAATTCTTGAAGGGCTGAATAAATTAAAAAAAAAATTTGCAAAGGTTTGATTATCTTGACCTGTTTGCGTGAAATCAAAGAGACAAAACATTATAAACACGGGGGCAGTCTGGGGAAGGTGGCAACCCTGCTTCACCACATTTCATCTAGCCTGACAGTCTAGTCCAGGAGTGGAAATGGTGTGGCTCTCCAGATGTTGATGGACTATCATTTCCTTCAGCAATACTTGTAAAGTTTGCCCCCCTCCCCACACACCTGGCCATAAAACCAAGGAAAGAGATAAAGTACTCCAGTCAATAAGCTATTTGATACAGAGAATTGGTGTATCAAGTGGATGCAAATAGTGGCAATATATTCTGTAGTGGTTTTTTCTTTAATGACACTTGCTATTGTTGGTTGCTTGGTTTGCTGTCAATATGGCTTTAACTTATTGTAACTATGAATGAAAGGTTATGCAAACTCAGAGCAGTGGTTTCCTTTATTAAAACAATCCACTTGTATTGTGGTCTTCCTCTTTTCCTATTGCCTTCCACTTTACCAAGCTTTATCATCCTGCCATCTCATGATATGTCCAAATAGCTTCAGTTTAGTCATTTGGATTTCTAGAAAGAATTCAAGGGTTCATTCCCACTTACATTTAACCCGGTTTACGATTCGCTTTTACTCTGGGTTGATGAATTGATTCCAGTCGATGCATCGTTTCCAGTATGGAAGCGGGTCTTTTCTTTATTTGCTTCTTTTTTGGCACGATTGTCATTCCCACTAGTTTGTGCCACTTCAAAATGCCTGTCAATCATCTATGCGTCATCGGTGACGCAACCAGCAACACTTTAAAGAAAATACAGGAGGGACTCATGGGTGCCGTGGCCAGCTCCCCTGGGATGCATGCACCCATGGCTGTCATGAGGACTCTCTCCTGTGCTTTGCTCCCAGACCCCTTTATTTACCTTCTTGGCAGGCAATGGTATCTATAGGTGTTTCAACTAGCACCACACTTCAAATGAGGTGGTCTTCTTTTTTACTCTTCAGCTTCTAGTGGAATCCCAAATAGTCATAATAGTGCTAGTATCAGGACTAGTACTCAACTGTTGGGGGGCAATGAGCTTACAGTTGTAAACCACTTAGACTTCCCATAGCGCGATATATAGCAGTATATAAATGAAGCTGCTTTGCTTTGCTTTGCTTTGCTAGTAGAATTATGTTTAATATCTGCAGCACATTCAAGTGGTCAAAGGACTTCACGTGCGTTGTTGTTGTTGTCATTGTTGTTGTGTGCCTTCAAGTTATTTCCAACTTATGCTAACCCTAAGGTGAAGCTATCACAGGCTTTTCATGGCAAGTTGTTCAAAGGGCTTTGGCCACTGCCTTCCTCTGAAGCTGAGAGAGTGTGACTTGCCCGAGGTTACCCAGTGGGTTTCCATGGCTGAGCAGAGATTCATATCTGGTCTCCAGAGTCTTTCCAATACTCAAACCAATACACCACACTAGCACATGATTTATTTAATTGTAAAGAAGAGGTATACAACTTCAAAAGGTCTGGGAGTCAATGTCATGACCCTTCAAACCCTCCATAGGATACATCACTACCCTTTAAACTGGCAATGCCTGAGCATCTAATTCTACTTTAATTCCCTCTTTCCCTTCTCCCATTCAAAAAAGGTCAGAAGCACACAATGTGATTTTAGGGGAAATCATGCTTCTTGTGCAAATGTATGATCTTCCATTATGAATGTTATTTGGGGGCATATGTGGAGAGTGGACTGGAGGCCACAAAATCAGGTGGGGCCATAAGTAGCCTACAGATCATGTGTTCTTCATTCCTATAAGGAAAATCATCATTATTTTTAATCCTTATATACATAAAATGAGAAGATGGAGACTGAGAGTGCATGGATTGCCTACAGCAGGAGATATACTCTAGATGTTTGGGGGTCTCTTCTAGCTTCAGAACTTGTATAGTGATATGAGTGCTGGCCAAGATCTTTGGGAGACCAGGGTTCAAATCCCCTCTCAGCCATGGAAACCCACTGGATGAGGAAGTCGCACACTCTCAGCCTCCGAGGAAGGCAACAGCAAACCTCCTCTGAATAACTATTGCCAAAAAAACCCTATGATAGGGTAGCTATAAGTTAACTTGAAGGCCCATAACAACAACAACACCCATGTGCCTCAGAAAGAATGGCCAATGGGCCATTCTTGCCATGAAAACCTCAGGATAGGTTTGCCTTAGACTACAATATTGCTGTTGTAGTCTAGCGACATCTAAAGTGCAAAAGCTCTCCACTCATGGCCTAGAGCTAGCTAATATTAGAGGTGACATTCAGACCAGGAACTCTCTGAGCTGCTTCTCTTGTTCTTCCAGCTGCAAAGAGTACATTAAATAAAAATGAAGTGGATTCTAGTGTGGGGCTCAATGCCTTTTAACAAGTAGGTTTTATGCTTCAGACAGCAGCGTGCCTCTAAACGATTCTACAGAGAGAGAGAGAATTACATAAACCTAAATTCCAGGCATGGCTAGCCTGCCTAACAAACCCCATTCCCTGCATGCTGAAACAATTAGCATACTGTTCATTCATAAGATTAAAGCCACAGAGATGTAAAACTGCAGCTCTACAAGATGTTGCTTCAACACCATTTACCAAAAAACAAAACAAAACAAAAGACCAAAAGAAATCCCACAGCATCATCCAGTGCATTCTTCTGTTTGAGGTATATGAGGCCAAGTTTGCCAGCCACAATGGATTTCTCACAAGTGAGTGGGAATTCAGAGCTACAGCATGTAGCTTGTGTGTGTGTGTGTGTGTGTGTGTGTGTGTGTGTGTGTGTGTGCTGTGTGCCTTCATTTCCGACTTATAGCAGCCTTAAGGCAAACCTATCCTGGGGTTTTCATGGCAAGATTTGTTCAGAGGAGGTTAGCCATTGCCTTCCCCTGAGGCTGAGAGAGTGAGGCATTGCAGTCATTTTTGCTAAAGACACAGAGAGAGTACCTTCTCAGTGGCTGCTCCTTGTCTGTGAAATTTCCTACTCTTTTTACACCAGCAGGCAAAGCCTTTTTTCATTTAGGCAGACCTTTGGCTCTTAATTCTGCCATGGAAGGATCTTTAAAAGTAGTGTGTTGCTCTGTGCTTTCTCTTTTTTTATTATGTTATAAATACACTTTAAATTGCTTTTAACTATGTACTTTTAGCTGAATTGTTTATTTTATAAACACTTTTATATAATAAGATTTTAGCCATACCTTCCTTTAATTTCTTGGAAGCCACTTGAGTCCTGCGCCAGGAAAAAGGCAGGATATAAATTAAACAAATGATAAGCAAACAAATAAACAAACATGAACTACAGGAAAAGTAGCAGGAAGTCAAGCTGAAGTATGTGTAGAACAATATTGGGAATTGACATAAAGAGTGTGTACATGTGCACATGTATGTGTGTGTAAGAGAGACTGCAACTACGTCAAGAAGAGAAAAGTAACAGTGCAATCCTAAAATTATCTATGGTGTGGTGGTTTGAGCACTGGACTATGACTCTGGAGATCAGGGTTTGATTCCCTGCTCTGCCATGAAAACCCACTGGGTGATTTTGGGCAAGTCACATACTCTCAGCCCCAGAAAACCCCATCATAGGGTTGCTCTAGGGTCGCCATAAGTTGGAAATGACTTGAAGGCATACAACAAGAACAATAAATCTTAAAACACATTGGCTTTAGAAAGTTAGAACTGGGCATATCTTTCTTCCATCAGTTGATCTCAGAGATCTGCAGAAAGAGTAGTAATCCACTGGCAGAACTGCTGCGCTGGCTGAGATCTGCAGCAGAAGAGTCAAAAAGGAGTAAGGAATGGGTGAGGCAAGAGAGGAAGCCGGTTATACCAGATGCGTGTCCCAGGGACACAGCCACAATACTGTCACAAAATTAGGGCAGAGCAGAGATAGTACTAAATAATTTCCAACACCCAATAGGTTGGAAGAGGCTTGGATTCTCCACATTTTCAGCTGGCTTAGTCAAGACTGCTAGCCTTTGGCTATCTTCAAGGTGAGCCATGTGGTCTAAACTGGGAAGTCATCTTGACAAATTTAAAGGAATAAAAAGTATCTGACTGATAAAGTATCTGATCCGATTTTAACACCTTGAGCGCAGTTCAACCAGACTAAAGCAGACAAGGGTGAAACAGTGTCCCTATAAATATGTCTGAATTTTGTGAGTTTCATTTACTATTGAAAACTAAAGGCAGGCACTGGGAGGAACTTGTAATCTTGATTGTGGCATAGGGACAGGGTCAGTCCTTTCTTCACACTATTTTTCCATGCTATACATTCCTCCCAAAGCTCCTACTTCTCCATTGTACTTTTCTACTATGAGCAACTTGAGGGAGGTGATTTTCAATAGGGAATATTAGTTCCTAGTTCAGGATCATCCCAGGAGCTGAGATTTTCAGCCAAACCCTGAGACCTAAGGACATCCCCTAGTGTTGCGATCACATGTTATTATATAAGTAAGACTTAAATGCTATTATTTAAGTGCTAATGTTTAAGTTGCCAACATACATTGGCTAATGGAGTGCACCAAAGAATTTTAGAAAAAGGCCAGCCTGTGTTTTATAAATTATAGCAAAGCCTTTGATTGTGTTGATCATGAAAAACTATGGATCACTCTTAAAGAAACAGGTGTGCCACAGTATTTGATTGCCCGATGCATAACTTGTACTCAGGACAAGAGGCTATTGCCAGCATAGAATGTGGAAAAATTTAATGGTTTTCAATTGGCAAGGGGTCAGACAAGGATGCAGTTTATCACCTACCTGTTTAATTTGTATGTTGAATGTGTCATAGTAAAGCAGGATTAGACCCAGAGGAAGGAGGTGTTCAAGATATGCAGATGACACCATGCTACTACCAGAAAATAACAAAGACTTGGAGCAATTACTGCAGAAAGTCAAGGAAGAAAGTGCAAAGACAGATTTACAGTTGAACATTAAGAAAATTAAAATAATGACCAAAGATTATTTATATAAGTTATATAATTTTAAAGCAGATGATGAAGACATTGAAATAGTTCAAGATTTCCCATAGCTTGGCTCAGTCATTAATCAGAAGGGAGACTGCAGACAAAAAATCAGAAGAAGTACTTGGAAGGGAAGTTATGAAGGAACTAGACAAGATCCTGAAGTCTAAAGATATATCACTCAATCCTAAAGTTAGGATTGTCCATGCCATAATATTTCAAATTTCTATGTATGGCTGTGAAATCTGGACAGTGAAAAAAATATCTGATAGGAAGAAAATAAACTTGTTTGAAATGTGGTGCTGGAGAAGAGTTCTATTAATACTGTGGACTACTAAAAATACAAATAAATGGGTCCTAGATCAAATGAAGCCTGATTTCTTCCTAGAAACCAAGATGATTAAGCTGAGATTGCCATACTTTCTATTGCGTCTCTTCCAGTTGATCTGGACATTTTCACACAGTCCTTTCCTTTTTGTCTGAAGATGAACCCATCAAAACTGGAGAATTTCCATTCTTGTCTCTTGCCTCTAGATGATCCATGAAAACTGGGGACTCAGGGCTAGGCTCTGAGATGTGGCAACCCTAGCAGAGGAGGGATACTGTTAGAAATTATTGAACCCTTGCCTCTTATATTTCATGATCCCAATTGAGAGCTGCTTTGTGTTTTAAGAGACATGGGAGGTTTAAATCACAAGATTCAATTGCACATTTAAAATGGCATGTAGATCTATTATGTTAGTTCTGAACTTCCTCCAGCCTTGAGCAGAGTCTACACAAATTTCCAATAATCACAATCTGCAATACAACTGACTAGGGTTTGAGGTTTTTAAGGCATCATAATTGTATCAGAAACTTTTGCCATTTGTTTTCTTTGGAGCAGCCACCTGGAAAAGCCTTAACATCTTTACCAGAAAAATTGTCAGGTGTTTTATTAGTCAAACTCCCAGTCTCTGTTTCGTTCATACTTAAATTCTACTAGATGATCTCTGGTATTTACATTTTCTGCTCTTATTTATTAAGGCAGCATGCAAACTTTGACTTATACTGAACTCTTCTGCAGACTGGATGTTCTTAAGCCTTGGTCATGGAATTGGAAAAACTTTCTGGAAAGCCCTGATGCAAATTTAGCCCTCTGAGCATAGCACTAAATACTTTTTTTAGGTTTCAATCCAAAGATTATTTTACGTAGAATTAAAATTCACTGAAATTGGTTTTACTCTCCAGCAAATCAAATCAGGATATGGCTGCAAGAGTGCTCCATGGCTTTTCTAATTAACCAGCATGTTTTCAAAATCTTCAATTAAGTCTATAATTGATTAACCATGTAGATGACTCAATTAAAGCTCAGTTGCCCCAGTTGAATATTAGTTTAAATGCTAACAGCTTGCCAAGATTTATAAATGGGGGATTTCAGATTACCTAAGGCTACTTACACAGGCAAATCACATAATCCTGGTCTTGGATTAACTTAAGTCTGGGGCACCCTTATGATATAATGCAGGGGTAGGCAACCTTTTTGAGCCGGGGGCCGGGTTGTTGTCCCTCAGACAATTGGGGGGGGTGAAGCACCATAAATAAATAAATAAATATTTTTAAAATTTTAAAAAATTAAAAATTAAAAAAATATGCATTCACACTCTCTCAGCCCCAGAAAAGCCATGGCAAAACCTCTGTGGAGATTTTGCCAAGAAAACCCCAAGAACAAGTAATAACAACAATAATCAATATCATTATGGCGGGCGGCGGCCTCGGAGAGCCGCATCCGGCCCCCGGGCCTTAGGTTGCCTACCCCTGATATAATGTAAGGATTTTCCTAGAAAAGTTTGTTCCACCACTATTTTTAAATTATCCTCCTCCTTGTAACAGTGGAGAAAAGTCACTATTGCGTTTAGGTACATACCAGCCCCATCTTTGTTGATGATGTTGTTTGCCTTCAAGTAATTTCTGACTTATGGTGACCCTATCATGGGATTTTCTTGGTAAGATTTGTGCGGGGGGGGGGTGTAACATTGGCTTCCTCTAAGGCTGAGAGAGTGTGACTTGCCTACAGTCACCCAGTCAGTTTCCATAGCTGAACAGAGATTTGAAACTTGTGCTGCCTCTACACTGAAGAATGAATGCAGTTTGACACCGCTTTAACTGCCATGGCTCCATGCTATGGAATTCTGGAATTTGTAGTTTTGTGAGATATTTAAATTTCTCTTTCGGAAAGTTCTGGTGCCACAACAAATTACAAATCCCAGGATTCCATAGGATGGAGCCATGACAATTAAAACAGTCAAACTGCATTAATTCTGCAGTGTGACAGCTACTGGATGTTGCCATGGCTGCCCAAATGGAATCATAGGGCTATAATTATGTAGTGTGAAAAGGCCACTGATAAATAAGACCCCTCCCTGAGAAGCAAGAAGGGAGAGGATGGCAGTGGTGAGAATAACTCAATGCAGTTTATATGATGAGGAAGACCAAGTTTTAAGTCTTCTTTCTCTTCTTGATTATACCACTTCAGCCTGTGGAGGGAGGAAAACTGCATGTTTAAATGAATCTGAACAAAAGAGCTACAACTACAACTCTATCTCATTTATTACAGAGAAAACTAAGCTGGCAAACTTTTTGAAAGAGTATCTGCACTATATGGTTATATCATTTAGCTCTCACTTTAACTTCAATGGCTTTATCCTACATAATCCTGATATTCTTAATTTGCTGGGGAGGAATTTAAGATAATAGAGAGCTCTAGTGTGTTCCAACAGAGAATTGTGGGTCTGTCAAAATACTACACACTCCAGAATTTCTAGGTTGGAGCCATAGGAGATTAAGTGGTGTAACTGCATAGTGCAAATGCACTACATCACTTGCAGAATAAACATAGAGAAATGTGCATGCATCTGTAATATGAAGTGATCAAATCCAAGAAAAACATTCCATCCTCTGACTGTGTCTATAAACTACCTTTCGGTGTGCAAAGAGGGGCAATCTGCATATGTACAAAGTCATCCTTCACATCCTTTGTGAACAGATGAAATCCATGACTGGACATAATAGGAAAGAAACACTGCTAACTGCTGCAGTTTAAAAATTCTATTTGGATAGGATCTAGGGTCATATATTAGAGCATGTTGGAGTTCAAACCTTAGTGGGTTTGAGAAGGTCAGAACTGGAATCCTCTTGGTGGATTATTATTATTCTTTTCATGCCCTAAATTGCCCTATTGGATTGGATTGGATATTTTTGTCCAATGAAGAATATCTGTAGCCAGTTCAAAGTTGCAGAGGCAGAGTTGTGCATGTGGCACCATTGTGTATGAATGTGCATCACACATTTTGCATGGATGCACATGAACATTTTGTTGTGCAACTTTGCTCCTTCTTGGCCTTCCCCATGTGGGTGGAAAGTGGGGCAAAGTTGCATGCACTCGCAAGTGGTGGTTTCGGGAAATTTCTTCACTCACCTTGGACTTTGCCTGTCCCTGCAATTTCCCCCACTGGAAAGATTACAAGACAGCTGCTTTCCCTCATTCATTGTGAAGCTCCACACAGTTTTTGCCATTCACCAACTGAAGATCAAGGGAAGTAATCGTGCCGCTCTATTCTGCTTTGGTCAAACCTCACCTGGAATATTGTGTCCAGTTCTGGGCACCACAATTCAAGAGTGACATTGACAAGCTGGAGCGTGTCCAGAGGAGGGCAACCAAAGTGGTGAAGGATCTGGAAACCAAGCCCTATGAGGAACAACTTAGGGAGCTGATTATGTTTAGCTTGGAGAAAAGACCATTAAGAAGTGATATGATAACCCTGTTTAAATATTTGAATGGGGTGTCATACTGAGGATGGAGCAAGCTTGTTTTCCGCTGCTCCACAGAATAGGACTCAGAGCAATGGATTCAAACTACAGGAACAGAGATTCCACCTCAACATTAGGAAGAACTTCCTGACAGTAAGAGTTGTTTGATAGTGAAATGTGCTGCCTCAGAGTGTGGTGGAGTCTCTTTCTTCAGAGATTTTTAAACTGAATGGTCATCGGTCAGGATTGCTTCAATTGAGTATTCTTGCAAGGTAGAGGATTGGCCTGGATGGCCTTTGAGGTCTCTTCCAGTTCTGATTCTGTGATTCTTTAAAAAGAACAGGGATTCCCCAACATGCCACTGGCCTTCAAAACTGGGAAACTCTTTTGTTATTGCCAGTCTCTTATGAGAATCAATGGGAATTCCCCATGCTCTACACTGTTATCATCTGGGAGATCAAAGGAGGGGCGGATCGTCCACAAATGGGACATTGAGGGAATCCCCCATAGCCTTCACATGCTGGATTGGGACAGGATATTGCAAACTGTAAGAAGATCAAGTAGGGTATTCCATTGTTCATTTGCTCCAGATTGTTTTATTTTTCCAGCTGGCATTCAACATTCCATGCTTAGTGGACAAAAGTTTAATAACAACTTTTCAAACGTTTTAACATCTTGTTTTGTAACTGTTTTTAATTATATATTATCTTAACTTTTCTGCACTGCCTTGGGTCCCAGTATTAGGGAAAAGATGGGATATAAATGAAATTATTATTATTATTATTATTATTATTATTATTATTATTATTATTATTATTATCATCTCATTCTCCAACAAGCAGGGTTTGGGGCTGCCTCTTTGGCAAAGATCCTACATCAAGGAAATAAACATAAATTTACTCTCATGAAATTACAAAGTAGTTGCACAGCACTGCCTCATTAGGATATTGCAATACAGTGCAACTTAATGTGCAACCAAATGCTCCCATGCATCTGCATGTGCAACATGCATCTACAATGCAATGCAGATGTACAATGTACCGCATGCATAACTCCACTTCCATAAACTTGAACTGAATGTGGACATCCCACACCATGCAAAAATGCCCAGCTGCTTCGATAGGAGAATTTACAAAGAAGATACCACCAGAATTCCACACCTCTGTGTGTGTGTGTGTGTGTGTG